>OY970770.1:11699401-12899401 GCA_963853795.1 Xestia rhomboidea | reverse complement strand
CTCAGCATGAGAAAAAAAAAATCAAATCGTATATCGTTCACGTTTTCCTGCCCTATTTCAATGAATTCTTTTTGCAGTCAGGTTAGGAAAACCAGCGATTTTTCACAAATCTCAGGAAGATCAAAATCACCAGCAATCATCGAAATTCTGATGTCTTTCAAAGTCCATGTGAGAATTTGGGATTTTTGATCTTTAAAAAGTTAACACCGAGAATGTCGCAGCTATGATCCGGCCCCGTGTATCTGTCCGACACATCGTTTCGCGTCAACAGATTCCTCGGAGATAAAATGACGCGCTCCGACGCTTTCATTTGGAGCTTCAACATTTTGTAGCAAAATGTCGACGATTTTTGTGAGGAATTGACGTTTTTTAGGTGATTTTTATGAAATTACGAGCCTCTCCTCACAGCTGAGTAAGGTAGAAAATTCCCGGTTACATACAACGGGGATAAAATATATCCTATGTCCTAAACTTCTAGCTCAGACCATGTTCTAGCTGTGTGTCAAATGTTGTCTTTATCGGTTCATTCGCCAAGGCGTAAAAGAGAAGTGACAGACAGAGTAATTATTTTAGAATGTATAATATTAGTATTGATTAGTACTATAGATTATAAACCAATTTGAAACACAGGTTAAAGAGATTGAGGAGCTTGAAGCTAAACAGTAACAGGCAAAGGAAAAAGTAACGCTAAAAAAAAGGTGGCGCTTGTCTAGGTTGGTCTGAGGATGGGTACCATCTATAAGATCCAAGTGTCCTCACTGTCACGAAAAGCACGGTTGGTCTCGGCTGTAATTAGTAGGTCTTTAACAGTTGTAACAGGAAGCCAGCATATCACAGTGCAGTGCTGGGCATAAGCCTCCCAAACTGCGCCACAACTCCTGGTCCTTCACCTTTCGCTTACAGTCTGACCCAGCTACCTTTGCAAACGTGCCTTTACTGAATTGTCTACACAAAAGTATCAATACACAGCTACAATTGGAAACCAGCGAACATCACGTTTCAATTTGTCATTCGTTAAAAAAAACTATCATACACGTAGCTTTAACACATTGATTAAGTGGATTACATTTTAATGAAAATCTGAAATGGTCAGCTTTAGTTCTGTCTGTATTTGCCTATCGATCGGTGAATATTGGAATTATTTTGGATTATACATTAAACTTCGCCTTTTTTCCATGGGAGTAGGTAGTAACTACAGAACGCCTCCTGCTACAATCTGTACATACTCCTTTTGCCTCATCCACGTCGATACATCTGATCATACAAGCACGCCAGTTGCGAGTACTACGCACCTGACCTTCCTGAAGCACCTCACCAATATTCCATAGCAATTAAAACAGAGACCGCTCTTAAACGCAGTTTATATGCGCTGTTCATTAGTGAAATGCGCCCTGAAAGTATTAGAAATATCTGGTTTAACACACAAAGAGCCTACCACGACGTTGACAAGGCTTTAACTTGTAACATACTTACCCTAACAAAACCTAGCGCTTATTCCACATACGAAACACCTCATGTATTTAAGAAAGGTACAAAGGGCTTCAAAACGCCCGAAGTTATACAAAAGCTCATTCATACGTTGGCTCACACAAACATTAAATACAAGTACCTAGAGAAAATAAAAATGCCTGAAGGAACACATTGCGAGAGAACCATTGCGGGTGTTACCAATTTCAAAACATTAAGTCCACTTAATGTTTTGAAATTGGTAACGACTAAACACGAATACTGTTTTTGCTACGATTACGATACATTTTTATTTTTATTGATTTTATTTTGCACAATCTTACACCTTTTTTCAAAGGAAGTAATTGGAAACAAAAGAAAACTACCTGAAACCATTTGCTACAATCCTTATATACTCTTCCTTCCTCGTTTACGTTCATAGATAGGCAGTCATGCTGATTGCAAGTATTTATTTATTTTGTATTACCAACGAGCAACGAGCACCATTATAAATACATGGTCTTGTAACGCACACTCAATTACAGGTAACCACAGCTTACACATTATCGAGTACACATGCCCTAAATACATAATTTAATTAAAATTAGAAATTCATACAATTATACAATCATGCTACTATTAAAGATTAAAATATTCAAATTTAATTACATAGATGTCATGACGAATTAATAATGGTTGGAATTGAGATTAAAAATAGAAATATAAATACAAATTAAATTAAAGTACCTGACCTTTATGAAGAACATTTACTCATTAGGTTAGTGTTAGTCCTTCAAGGGCTTCCCTCCCAGTCTCTCCACTCATATCTGCATCCGTAATCAGAGATGACAAGTTAACAAAAACTAGAATCATATTTTTTCAAAATCAAAATTAAAGCATTTAATTCAAGTAAGCCAGTTCCAGGCACTTTTGAATTGTCGAAACAAAGATGAAAATTAAATGTAGCTACAGTCCCAGTCACAAGACATAAAAACTGTGAAAGTACTGTAGTTACCCATTCCCTAACGTAGATCTCTATGGAGAAGAACGGGAAAGAAACTCCATGGACACTCTTTTAAATCAGAATATTGTTACAAAATCTTGGTTACATCTTTCATGTTGAGATGTTATATTATGTGAGAACAATGTAGCAAGATGTGCACGTTAAAAGTGTCCACAGTAAAACAAAACAAAAAAAAAAAACAATTCAAAAACTAAAATAATTCATTAAAATAAGCCATGGCAACTGAGAGATGACCAGTCACAACTGACAGCGCCCGTTCACGGACTTTGTCTTGTCCCGTTTATCGCTCGTACATATTTAAATGTCTTTGGCTTTACATGCCGTCGAGAAATATTTCTCAAGCATATTTTCTAATTAAAGCGAGTATTTATCCATTTAACCAATAACCCATTAAATCACACTGTTTCCGTGAGACTTTATGCACCTTATCCTAATTTACGCAATAAGCTTTAAAGTAAATTGGCCATTTCTTGGTGCCAAAACAAAGCGGAAGTTAGAGCTCTTAAATTTTAACAAGTTCTTTTGGCGTGTCATCAAAAGATGTTATGAAGTTTTCGGCACGACATTTTTATTATTTTCCACCTCTTTTCGAAGTAGCTACTAGTTTTAATCAAATCAGTTCCACACCACCATACACCACACCACACACCACCACACCATTACACCGCTACACCATTTCTGAATATGCGTTCGAACTCCAGTCGGGTCTTTGAATAGCTTATTTATGCCCGAATAAGGCACAGGCGAGAACAGTGGCGGCCCAGTGGTGGCGGCCCTGACTTACAAACAGTACTTCGTGGGTTCGAACCTAACTTAACCAAATTTATTTCATTATCACTGCTCTCAAAACGGTGAAGGAAAACATCGTGAGGAAACCGGCATGTCCTAGAACCAAAAATTTCGAAGACATGTGACATCTACCAATCCGCACTGGGCCCGCGTGGTGGATTATAGCATTATACCATTCCCTCTCATAGACAGGAGGCCTGTGTCCCAGCAGTGGGAGTGGGAGTGTTAATAGGCTGATCCTGAGGCAGCCCAAATTTAGAAGTTTATGTGGAACGTTATGATCATTTTTGAGGTAGCCACCACTAAATAAAATTCAGTTAGACAAATCCTTTGCTAAACATGGCCTCCCCAAAGATTCCCCGCAACACCCTCCCCTTTTTTTTGCATCCAGCCTATCCCAACCACAACTCAGTCAGTCCTTTTCAAATTCAACAGTCCATCCTTACTTTTCGCGAGAATTTTGACAAACGCTCGTACGTGATTATGCCGTTGTTACACATATATCTTTGAATTTTTTGAATTTATAGGTATCTTGTGCACTATATCTAGGCTTTAATCAAAGCAAAAATAAAATTTGTAGAAACAAATTCAGTATAAGCCTCCAAAAATTACCGTTTTGCACAAGTTTTACCTCAACTTTGGCCGTTCATTATGTACTCATAAATTGTAAAAGTAAAGAAAACATTCTAATAGAAACCTTGCAAATGTAGTGGAGATTCTAAATGACACATATTTATTTCACAAACTTGTAAAACTTATTCAAAAACACGTATTTCCTTGTACAAGTTTTATTAATTTTCGAACACTATTTTCGTTCATTGTCCTCGCGTTAGGCGGTATGAGGTGCGCGGGGGACGAGTAGTACGGGGTCGGGGCTAGGTAAGACAGGGGAGTTGAAAGAATACCGCCGCTGTGGCTCTGGATGAAACAACAACCTTTTCGAACATGTTCGCGTTGACGATAGACAGGCCGGGAAGGGCCCTCTTAACTATCCATTTAAAACGTTATCAACTTACCATTCGTTATCCTTATCATTAACACCGATATCTTCACGCTCTATATCCTTAACGAGCCGATTAGAATGCCAAGCTGCCACGCTTCAATTCGCAATCATCCATTGTGACAATACAAAATGTTTTTTTCACACCTTAAAAGTAGTTAATTAGCAGTTTTCGTGTCTAAATAGGTGATACAATGTAATTACGATTAAATTTATTTTCGGTGATGATTAATTGATGGATGCGTTCACTATTGTCAGATCGTTCGGTGAGGCAGATATTTTGGGTATGTCCTTTGCCATTGTTTTTGGGCGGTCGTTGCTTTGCTATAGATATATTGGAAGACATTGGCATTGTATTGACTCATACCTAATTTTTTTTTTTTTTTTTTCGGTTGGGTGTTCCGGGGCCACGGTATCTCTTTCGAATAGTCCCGCAGCCCCGGCAAGATTGACTCATACCTGACATTATATTAGGCATTAGTGTGCATTAAACTAAAATACAACAACATACATATTATCACGCCTGTAATTCCCGAAGAGTTAGGCAGAGGCGTACCCATTAGTCCACCCTCATTTCGCCAGATATGTTTAAGTCCCATGTAATAGAGAGCGAGCCTATTGCCATCAATCGGGCACAAATCCAGACTCCGTGGCTGAAACTGAGAAATTCGTAATGGAAAATCCTAATAACACTATGCCCGATCTGGGAATCGAACCCAGGACCTAGCTCAGTAGTCGCGTAAACGACCACTGGGCCAACGAGGCAGTCATCCTAGATTTTACACCCTTCTAATTCTGCTTTCATGATTAAACGATTAACCTCCGAATACTGAAACGTCACTCAAAATTTAAGTAGCACTTATATTTAACAGATACTCAAAAGTGACGTTTGGCAATACGAAATTTAAAGTTTAGGAGCTGCTCAATTGTTAAGCAGCCCTTAAATTTTGGGTGACGTTTCAGTATTCGGGGATAAGTCTAGTGAGTTTCAGCACAATAATAAAAACTCTCATTTGCTTCACCTTCTATCTCACAACGACAATAACAAAAGAGCATCAACCAAATGTAATTTTACTAAAAGCCAACCCCAACGCAATCATAAGCGACCACACTTAACTCAAACTAGATTCACACAGTCTAATTGCTTTCACAAAGCGATTTGAAATAACAACTGACATGACACTTGGGAGTACAAAGACATGCCTTTCGTATGAAGAGTGAACTAAAACCTTATTAATGGTAATTTGGATGACATTTGTATACCTTGTTAGCCGCGGGGAAATATGGACTAGAAGATTTTTTGAAACTTTAAAATACAATTTAAATAAATATTATGAGAGTAACATAAATACTAGGATTTTCATAAATGTATTTGAAGACGCGTCCCTAGCGCCATCTAGTAGGATTAATTGAAGACCTAATTTTGACATTGACTGAATGATTTAACGAATAAACATCATGCGGACGAGAGTGACAACGTTGTCCAATAGCGAAACGTCAAGAACGTACAAACAACCACCTACTCGACAGTTTGAATCGAACGGTAGCGTGGACCAGACGGTTATGACGGACCGCTTACGTCCTGAATCTTAATCCATATTTATCCGAGTTAATTTGTGTTATTTTTATGAGTGATTCTGATACAGGTACCCACGTGCCATTATATTTATACTTACACTGTTAGCCTGCTTCATCTCACAGCTGGGCAAAGGCTTCTTCCCATTACTTCCAATGTTTCGATTCAAGGCCAATGTGGACCACTGGTCTTGTCCAGCTCATCCAGCCATCTTCTACGAGGTCTAGCGTGAAGCTTTCAGGCTGTACCAGTCCCAATTCAGCTTTATATTTATAGTTTATTAAAATAATTTTGATTTAATTTAAACACAGCTACCAAGCATTTACTGTCAAGCCTGCAATTGAAAAGATATGTATTAGATGCTGAAAATATAAAACATAATTTGTACCTCAATATTTCTGAAAAATGTTTTTGTGGATGTAATTTGTCCTGCTTCAATATTTAAAGAACACATTATTAAATTGATCTTTATTTTATTACACTTTAGGTACAACTTTTTCAATAGGTACCTGAAATACGAAATTTAAAAAAAAATGTTTTCAGCGAACACCTTTTCATTTTAGAAAAAGTAAATTGAAAGCAAAAAAATACAATCTTGAAAACCAGTTTGGAAGAATTCGCGGTATAAAAGATAATTTAATTTTCTTGAGTGAAATATTTTTTAAAACTAAATACTTAACTAAATCTTTTCGCTTATTTTTTGGACAAGGCAAAAAGTTTTAAAATATGTTCACACTTCTAGTTAAATATGAATTAAATTGAAATGCATTCTGTGTTAAAAAAAACAGTAACTGTTTTTTGCTTAATATATATTCTTACAAACTAAAAAATAAGTAACTATGCAATTGGCTTTCGTTTGATTACCTATACAAAACTAAAAAAATAAATTAAGCAACGCACAATTTTTTCAATTAATAAGACAGAGCAACGAGCAACATACTTGTGTTTTAAACACTAAGCCACTGTTAAATGAAATTTTCTCCTACTGTATTTATTGCAATTTCATGCTGTAATAAACATGATATTTAGAACCCGTATTGTAACGAAACAGGTTAAAAGCAATCAAAGTAGAAATTGTTATTTCACGGAAAATCGCTTTCAAAATGTGTATTGGAACTCGTGACTATACCAGTCCAGTAATGAAAATACTTCAAACTGAAATGCCTCGTTGGTCTTGTGGTTGTAAGCCCTACTACCAAGAGAGGTCCCGGGTTCGATTCCCAAGTCGGGCAAAGTGTTATTGGGGCTTTCAATAAAAATTACTCAATAATAACCATGGAATCTGGATTTATGCCCGGTTGATGGTAATAGGCTCGCCCCTGTTACATGGGACTTGAAAATAACTGACAAAGTACCGGTGTACTATTAGGTACACCTCTACCTTCCCTTTCAGGGTTCACAGGCGTGATGTTCTGTTACTATAATTTTTTTTTGCTAAAGATAAAACCGACTTAAAGAAACACAAAAAAGTGAAAAATAACTTTAGCTTCACAAGTCGGTGACAAAAAAACTAAATCAATCAAACAAAGGTCACAGGTACTTTTTAGTGGTTCACATGTGCTTACCCCTTCACAGCGTACCGGCGTGATATTATGTTATGAACTGGTGTAAACAATAGACAAACATGAGATTTCAGCAATCTCAGTCCATTTGCTATCATTTATTGAGGAGTTCTCTCTATTTCTCCAGGATCCCATAATCAGATCCTGATTTGATGATCATGGGACCACATGGACATGGGTCGTTGAGCTCCCTAAAATGTGGTTTGAGCTACACGATGACTGATGCATGCGTGCCGTCTGTCGGGATAGGTCAACTCAAACCTGCTATGGTTCTTTCCTCAAAAGACCATACCAGACAATGCCTACATGATCACACTCACATTGATATAATTTCAAATAATAGGGTCTGGACTTTAAAAGAGACCACGATCCCAGTTAGGAAATGCCGGCGCCAACGTTCTCTTAAAACAAAATATTGACGTGTAAAAGTGATTTAATATCCTATTTGCAAAATAAATCATTTAATTTAATTTCATTTCATTTCATTTCCACCTGGGAAGTATACCCTTTCAATGAAATTAAAAAAATCCAAATCAATCCAGCCATCTTCGAGTAATCGGGGAGCATACATAAAAAAAAATAAAAAAGGTTCCGACGAATTGAGAACCTCCTCCTTTTTGAAATCGGTTAAAAATACTTCAATAAACTGTGCCAAAAATCTATAATTTCTAACTAACCGGTACACTACAAATTAGCTCTGTAGCCCGACTAATGGCCCCTTTAATTGCATTTTGTTGGTAAATTAAGGTCTAGTTGTCCCGGCCGATATTTAGTACCCTTGTTTGCTGTCAGCTGTAATAAGTACTGCGGTTTTATTATTGGCTTTTTATTGGGAATATAAATAGAATGTTAGACTGTATTTAGATGATATTAATCTGAGGAGCTGGTTTTAATAGTACATTTTTACCTTGCTTAGACGTGCGATTTGAAATACTTAATTTGGAAAATGCTATAGTTGGTGTCAGTTAAGATCGTATTATCGGTCATTGCCCTTTCCTTCCTTTCCTTAATATCTCTTCCTACGAAACAAAACAAATGAACCATGTATCGTTTTTCATTAGAAAAAATGTTGAAGATCACGATGGATGACGATTCAAGACTTGAACAGGCTTATTTTTGGATTTCAGTGTTAAGAACTTTAATAAATGTAGATAGGTCAATGACCGCTTTTGCGATCTTAACTCGCACCAACTATAGTTGAAAACTGTGTTGAGCTGGTAGAATAAGGTAATAATCTTCAGGCACCAGGTAATTGCAAAGTTATAGCGCATTTAGACGTATCATCTCATCTTCTGCACTATCCTTTTCCCAACTATATTGGAGTCGGTTTCCAGTCTAACCGGATGCAGCTGAATATCAGTATTTTACATTAAGCGACTGCCTACCTGACCTCCACAACCCAGTTGGTACTGGGTAATATAATTCCAGTCAGTCAGACTGGCTGTCAGACATTCAGGCCACTGACTGGCCGGGTAATACGTGGTCACACATCCATGGACCAACCTAGGTAAGCACGGCTTAATCGACCCGATCAGCTCCACACATATTTAGACTTCTAATAATCTTATTAATTTTAATCACATAAAGACATCATGTACTTATCTACAACGTACAGGACCTCAACCATGACATAGCATAGCATCAAGACATACAAAATACTCAGAGTAAGCGCACTACACCGATTGTCTAGTTGTTCACAGTCTACTAAAGACAAACAGCAGATTGTAATATACGATTGTCGCAGCCATAGAAATAGTAAAACAAGTAAAGTACACAAGACTGAAGACTTGTGTGTTTGTAGTCTTGAAACGATTTGTAGCAATTTAATGATTACTTTGTCGGAGCTCTGCAATATTTATTGCAATATTATTGCCTGCCTAAGTAGGTCTGTGGACGGGTGCTCACCCTTTACATACCTACCGAGTATCCTCCGCGCCTCGGAAAGCACGTTCAGCCATTGGTCCCGGCTGTCATTTGCAGATCTTTGACAGTCGTTACAGGTAGTCAGTGGCCCAAAAGTCTGACAACCAGTCTTATTAAGGTATCGTATTACCCAGTACTAACTGGGTTGTGGAGGTCAGATAGGCAGTCACTCCATGTAAAATACGAGTATTCAGCTGCATCTGGTTAGACTGGAAGCCGACCCCAACATAGTTGGGATTAGGCCAGACAGATGATGATGGTTATTGCTGGACATAAGAGAACACATTACAGTGTGAATATTGTTAGTTGTATGGCAACATGGCAGTATTTTGGCACTAAATTTACTAGGAGATGAGCTGAAATGTAGTCAAAGATGAGCTAAACCTTTTCGTTCACTAATGTTACTAGTGTTAGATAGTACTGCTACGGAGTTAATCGTTTATTATCGTTTATCGAACTGCTTTTTTTCCTAGACTACTCTGTCCCACTCCTTCCACTTCTCGCGAACCCACTTCTGCTTATGTTATCATAACATAATAAGGATCACTACATAACCCGGAAACATGACGGAAAAGAAAAGAACAATAAGAATCACTCTCTAGAGTAATGATCAGAAAAGGGCGATTCTAGGCTTAAGAATCTTACAATCGATGCACCTCTCAAAAATTAACTATGATCGTACTTTTTCAATTTCATAATACGGTTTACGGTTTAAGAAATTTATTTCGCTCAAAAAGAATACAATTATTCACTTCTATGAGGAAACACATAATAATTAAGATACAATACGCGACGGTTTCGCTTGGTAATAAACTAAAATTAAGTTATAAAAAACGGCAAATCTTACAATTTATAAATTATTTAGGTGGTGTTTTAATAGTCTTTTAAAAGTTGGAAGTGATTTCGATTCCTTGATTACTTTAGGTAAAGAGTTATAGAGTTCACCCCCCTCATATACGACAGTCTTTCTACCGTAGTTTGTCCTCGGTGCTCTTAAAATTATATGGTTAGCCTGCCTCGTAATGCGCTTTTGAATTTGCATTCTTTTTGTAATATGAAACTACTACTTAGCTATTTCGTCACAAAACAAAGGACGTTACCCAAAACTACTTCCTGAACTCAAATAAAAGACAGCGTTGAGGAGGAGTTTTTCGATTCCGTGTAGTTTGTTATTAGTTGATTTATTTTAGTTTATTTAAGTTTTTTATTAAATATAAGTACCGTTGTAATAAAAGATAAACCCTCATTTGGATCTAAAACCTTTGAGCCGTTGACCAAAGTGCCAGTTTGTAGACAGTTGATGAAGGTAAAATATTTAGGTTCGATTTTGAGATGTCAGCATGACCAGGTGGTGAAATTTTTGGGTTATAAATTGAGTTTATATTGCGGAGGTGGGCTTAACCCTTTTTGCATAGTTTGGGACAGTAGTGAAATATAACGAAATATGTTTTGCTATGTTTAGTAAAGGTAGTTACGGTACGCTGGGTGTTTCTTGTGGGTCATTTACAACCGTATCTTGGTGGTAGGTTTCCGGGCTATTTATTTTGGTAGATAGGTGTTCGTGCTTAATTGTCTTTTTTTTGATTTATCAATTCTAATATTATAAAGAGGAAAAACCGGCCAAGTGCGTGTCGGGTCACGCGCAGTGCAGGATTCCGTAGTAGCCCGTTATCACAATATAGAACGAACCCGTTGGTACAGTGTAAACTAGCGGCAGATTTGTGAAACTTATGATAATTTATTATGTTTATTTAGTTTTTCAATTTAAGTCTTTACCCGTTATAAACAAACAACTACTTTATCTTAGTCACTTTATAGTATTTTGTATTTGGTACAAAATTATCCAACACCCAAGTTTAACGACCATTACTGCTAATTTAATAAAGTTATCTTAACCGTCATAGTTTTCCTTTCAAGTTCATAAAATGCACTATCATCATGAATTTTTCCAGATTTTTCAAGACAGCAGTTTAGCTTTTAGAGGGGAGGGAAGCCCAACTGGAACAAAAATTTGAACTTTAAAGTTAAATATTTCGTAAATGGAGCATTAAATCGAAAAGTATTATTAGCTACCCCTAAGTCATTTTAAAAAACCTATTCAACGATACAAAACACGATGGGGTAGACGACGAAAAAAAATCATCCCCACTTCACATGTAGGGGAGCTACTCTAAAAAAACGTATTTACCAAAATTTTATTTTACTACTTTGTTGGCGTTATTGATATACACACCTCTACAAAATTACAGCTTTCTAGTACTAACAGTCTCTTAGCAAAACCTCGGACAGATAGACAGACAGACAGACGCACATGACGAAACTATAAGGGTTCCTTGTCAGTACTACGGAAACCTAAAAATTGATATGTGTCTCAGCAGTCGCGTCTGCGACCACTCGACCAACAAGGCAGTCAACTCACTCAAGTCAGGCAGGAAGTTAATCATAACCGGTAAAATAAGTCTAACCCTTCAGGGCAAAAAGGGGTGTAGTAAGTGCACGAACGTGTTTGTGGCTTAAGGTGGATGCTCCAGGGTAGCCCGCGAAATTCAAATTTTCTTGCGTTTTTTGCAATTTGCAGGCCTGTGTATAAAAATAAGAATATAAAGAATAATTTATTTAAAAAGTATTGCAAAAGTGTACTCTAAGCGCATAAAGGTGCAGGAATGACTTTGACCTTGAAAAAGTAATTCCTGCACCTTTATGTGCTTGTAGGGTTGTATTGATGATTTTGGTGATTATAATTCTATAACTACACACGTCTTGCAGTCGCGAGCAATATTTTAATCAACATACAACTTAGCACTGGCCTGCAAATTGAAAAAACGTGAAAATTGAATTTCGCGGGCTACCCTGGAGCATCCACCTTAAGGTTTTACAGTGATAAATGTCAGCAAAGTCAAATTCACTTAACTGCCAATAAACAAAGTCAATAAACAAATGCCGCTGAAATATTTTCCCCATTTACTATGCATCCACTCTATATCAAAATATTTACCTTTCATATCGAGACAGATTTTTTAAACATATTTTTTCAAGCGCGATACCTATCATACGCGAGTAATGTTTGCATGAACTCGATACCTTTTATTTTTTTGCATTTATAGGTGGGGAATTTCTCGCCCATAAAGATTCAAAAAAATATTCGTGCGAGCGTTTCAGGTCATATTGAATTAACACTGGGCAAGGAATAAACTCGACATTCGAGACACAACGGCGAATTTTCGATGGGGTAGTAGGAATATGAACCACCTCCTTTCAAAAAGAGGAGGCTCATGTCGTAGTGCGTGCAGTCGGAAAAACATTATGGTCTATTTTTGCAGGCGATTATTCGACCTGTGATTCGAAATTCGAAATTTTGAAAGTGGAACGCTTATTAATTTCGTACTAGTTCCTCAAGTATTGTTTAACAACATTTCCAGGCGAGGAACTCTCCTCGTGTGAATGGTACATGAATGTTATGTTTACCTCAGGCGTCAATAAATATTATCAGAATCTTGTTTATTCATTTAATATACTGTTTTAAAAGAGTATGGTAATGGCATAATTGATTTTGAAGTGAATTTGCTGGTACTCACGGCTTTACTGAATTTGGTAGCCTGAGGCTTCGTTTGGGGGAACTGAGTTTTATTTGTTTTTACTTTGTTTTTATGTAATGGATAAAAGGTGTATAGCCGTAGTTGTTTTTTTATTTTCACATCGATATCATCACCCCTGAAAGGTTAGGCAGAGGTGTTCTTAAGAGTATATTATAACCACATTTCGCTAGTTATGTTTAAGTCCAATGTCATAGTGAGTGAACCTATTGCCATCAAACAGCCAAATCTAGGCTCCGCAGCTGCTACTAAGGAATTCTGCACGGCAAAATCTAACAATAGTTTGCCCCATCTAGGAATCAAACTGAACTTTTGAAATTAACCAATGAAAAACTTCTGCTTATTTTAAGTTGCACTCATTGACTTTAATGCTTAAGGTGGATGATTTTTTTATGAAATAGTCATTCTTGATAGTTACATGAACTTAGAGAGTTGTATTGATGATTTTAATTATTTTAATTCCGTAACTACATACCTGTTACAGCCGCGAATCATATTTTAATCAACACAACCTGACACTGACAAAAACGAAACAAAAAACGTAAGAAAAATTTAATTTCGCGGGCTACCGTGGATCTTCCACATTAGGGTTCTTACAGACGAGCGGCACGTTTTCAACGGCAGATAAACTGCAGCCGTCGTCACCTGTCGGTGGCTGCCGCCGAAGCGTCGACGGCTGCCGTCGACGGGTCGCGACGCTTGCAGTTGTGGCATGCCGCATAAATTTGGGTCGACGTCTACCGTCGACGGGCAGGCGGCAGCCGCCGACACCACAACTGCAAGCGTCGACGGCAGTAGTCGACAGGTGGCGACGGCTGCAGTTTATCTGCAGTTGGCAACGTGCCGCTCGTCTGTAAGAACCCTTAGTGTGCATTAAAGCTGTTTTAGTTAATGAGTCAGAAAAGCAGCCAGCGAACGCCGTGCCGTAATGAAAAGTGGAAACTTTACTAATTATCGATTTTTAGTAGTTCATAACCATACAGGAACAGAAAGACAGGAGCCGGTGGAGAATGTAACATTTTTAAAATAATAAATGGTGATGATATGTACAGATTCAGGTTCTACAATGTTTCTTGTGAAATTTCTGCTGACTCTACACATTGTATGGGTCGCGTCCATAAAATCTTCAATTTACTGTCCGGACGTGGGTTTTAGCCGTGCAATCTGTAAAATACCCAATGCAATAAACAATGTATTTTTACCCGACTCCGCCAGAAGGAGGGTTATGTTTTTCGAGAGTATGTATGTATGTATAATTGTTTGGCACGCTCTGTGGAGTGAACGGCTTGATGGATTTTAGCTTGAGAGGTGTCGTTAGATTCGTATTTACTGTGAGAGTGACACTGGGTATAAGCAGAAACAAAATGGCGCCAAATTCAAATGTATTTAGACTTTTTTTATAAAACTATGGGCAAGTATTCAAATACTCATCATCTCACTCTCTCATGTATATTAATGAATAGATGGATTTTTATTATTCAATCGAGAAACTGTGGACGGGCTGTGTGAAGGATGATATTGCAAGAAAGGAGGCGTCTGATGAGAAGACGAGTAATAGAGAAGTATGGAAGAAGAATTCATTCTGCGCCGACACCAAATAAGTTGAGATAGGTAGGTCGATTCTGTAAAATTCAAACAACAACTCGCATCTCACATCGCTATTCACTCTCACTTCGCATAAGGTTCCAAATGACCTTGATTTTGCATTCTGTAAGCATCACCTAGTCACTTGCAAAGTGAAGTGAGCTCCGAAGCGACCAATGTCAAATCTTACGTCATCTCATACTTTAAGTGTCAAAATCTCCCTGTTAATTTAGTTCAACTCGCTGACGCTCGCAAGGGTGGCGCTAGTGTAAATTCGAATTATCAACCGTGTTTTTAGAATGCCAATCAAGAAACTCACAGCGAATTTAGATTCGAAGTTTAGAATGAGATCTTACAAAATCACACGGAAGGGCAGGAAAATGTTCTTCTTCTTTGCGTGACTCAAATAATACCCGTCCAGTATGTTGCCACATGCACAGCCCTGTCGTTGGCTTCGTTTAAATCCTAAAAGGTGCAGGTGTCTGTGCAGGATGGGCAAGAAAGGAGGTGGGGCATATCCTGCAGAGGGGCTCCACACCGACATTGTCTTTGGGACGGGTCGATGATACCCCATTTGGCAAGATTACTTCTACAGCAGCCAACCTATAAAATAGGAAAATGTTGAGAATGATGAACACCTTTTTAAAAAAATATTAAAAAAATTAAAAAACCCGACTGTGAAAAATCCACCATTTTGTTTCTTTTATATTTTGATATACCCAGTGTCACTTTTACAGTAAATACGAATCTAACGACACCTCTCAAGCTAAAATCCATCGAGCCGTTCAAGCTGCAGAGCGTGCCAAACATTTGAATTTGGCGCCAAAAATCCGCCAGTTTGTTTTTTTTTTATTTTGATATACCCAGTGTCACTCTCACAGTAAATACGAATCTAACGACCCCACTCAAGCTAAAATCCATCGAGCCGTTCAGGCCACAGAGCGTGCCAAACATTTGAATATGCCGCCAAAAATCCGCCATTTTGTTTTTTTCATTTTGATATACCCAGTGTCACTCTTACAGTAAATACGAATCTAACGACACGTCTCAAACTAAAATCCATCGAGCCGTTCAGGCCACAGAGCGTGGCAAACAATTATACATACATACATACTCTCGAAAACATAACCCTCCTTCTGGCGCAGTCGGGTAAAAAGAACCACACAGTTATAAGTGGATAGATTTCCAAATCAGCTATGGTAACGCATCCAGTTGGAAGATTAATTTAGCGAGTTTGTTAAATAAACTCCACCTCCAAGGGCTATAAGTAACTACGCAAGTCCCTTCACACTTATCAAAATTTCCTAGTTCACAGCTTGGCAGTTAGCGCCTTGAGAATAAAGTTGAATTTTTCATCGTTATTGCTCAATCTGGAGTCTCTCAGGTACTTTTGTAGGTCAAATATTTATGACGGAATTTCATAAATGTTGGAATAATAGGATAATCTTTCTTTTCGAGTTTATTCTAGAGAGAAACTGTTTGTGGTAGGCATTAATATTTTATTTGGTGTCGAAAGAGATACTGATTGGAGTTAAGAATTTCATCGATTATCAGATTTTTACTTTACGACCCGGTTACCGTTAGTTTTCAACCGACTTCCAAAAAGAGGAGGTTCTTAATTCGACTGTTTTTTTTACCATCGAACTTTCGACTGGGTGAACCGATTTGGATGATTCTTTTTTTATTTGAATGCTGGTGCTTTTAGTGTGGTCTCATCTCTCTGGTGTACATCTGATGCTGAACTTCGGAGATATACAATGGAACTCTTCAAATATAGACGGCAAATCTGCCGTGATTGCTGCAATCGCTTGGATGTTAATTGTTTAAACTACATCATGATGGAACATCACGCCTGTTCTGAGGGGGTACGCAGATGTGTACTACACTCAGATTTCGACAGTTAGGTATGTTAAGTTGTACATTGTTGATGACAATAGGCGCGCCCTCTGTAACTTAAAAATAACACAAACATAACTGGCGAAATGTAGGTGTACTATTAGGTACACCTCTGTCTACCCCTTCGGAAACTACAGGCGTGGTGTTATGTTATGTACTAATATCTAGTTAGCAAAAATCCCATTTAACTACATTTATATGTGGAAACTACCAAAGGTATTGAAAATGTAAATATAATGTAATGTATGTGAAATTTCACTCACGTAAATTTTAATTTATTTTATTCCACCGAAACATATTTAGTTTAGTGTCGTATCAAATAAAAATATTTACATTAAAAGTACTGTATGACGGTAACCATATGTTTGTATTGGCATAATATGCCAGCGGAAATAGCTTTTTTTATTTATATTTTGTGGCGCTGTAAATCATAACTTGCGGTATTTTTAGTCTGTGGCAGAAATTATTTATTTGATTCAGGGAATTCTGGACATTTAATTATTATTAAATATATTGCAGTGTTGATTTTGAAATAAACCAAACTAAAATTGTGTTAGTTTTGTTTGTTACTTCATGTGTAAATATAAAATAAATTTTAACCAGTTTTCTATTTAATTTGCAATTTTGTTTTAAAACCACCCAATGCTTGTATAATAACTTTTAGGATTATGTTTTAAGCTTTCACGGTTCATAACAGCGTGACATTTTAAGTATAGTTCTAGGATTATGTTTATGAATTTCCAGAATTCAGAATGAATATGAGTGTGTTACCAAAACTTTGTAAGTGTTTCATGATAACGAACTCGTACTTCTTGTATTGGATTTCTCACCTTTTCTTGTTTACAAATACTTTCACATGCAAAATGTAAAACAGAACTAAAAAAAATTACCACGTTTGACATATCGATGCAAATTTTCATGACAAGCAATGCTTCCTTAAACTGCACTCTTAAAGTGGTCAATTATACGCACACACCTTCCACCATAACTTAAATTAATAAATAATAACAACAAAATAAAACACGACAAAAAAGATTAGACGACGAAGAAGCTGACCAACTTTATACATGGTTTCAACATTCCCATACTCTTCCATTTATTCACAAGTTACGGATTAAAAGTAACTTCTCTGCTTATCCCTGGAGACTCATAAGCCAGTCTCGTTCTATAGACACGGAAACCCCAAGAATTATTTCGCAGACTTTATAGAATTTATTGTGAACTGAATTTTGTGTTAAAATTGCTGAATATATTTTTTGAAATACGCTGCAGTACGTTGCGTTGCAAACAGAACATAATATATGCATAAATAATATAACATCACGCCTGCAATCTCCGAAGGATTAAGCAGAGTATACTCTAATAGTACACACATTCAGACTCTGTGGCTGCTACTGAGAAATTCCTGATGGTAAAACCCAATAATATTTTCCCCGACCCGGGAATCGAACCCAGGACCTCTTGCTCAGCAGCCGCGCTTGACACTACTAGACCACTGAGATAGTCATCTTCTATACATTTTTACCCGACTGCGCCAGAAAAACTCTCGAAAAACATAACCGGAGGGTTATGTATGTATGTATAATTGATGGGAAACGCTCTGTGGCCTGAACGGCTCAATGGATTTTAGCTTGAGAGGTGTCGTTAGATTCGTATTTACTGTGAAAATGAGACTGGGTATATCAAAATAAAAAAAAAAACAAAATGGCGGATTTTTGGCGCCAAATTCGAATGTTTGGCACGCTCTGCAGCTTGAACGGTTCGATGGATTTTAGCTTGAGAGGTGTCGTTAGATTCGTATTTACTGTGAAAATGAGACTGGGTATATCAAAATAAAAAAAAACAAAATGGCGGATTTTTGGCACCAAATTCGAATGTTTGGCACGCTCTGCAGCTTGAACGGCTCGATGGATTTTAGCTTGAGAGGTGTCGTTAGATTCGTATTTACTGTGAGAGTGACACTGGGTATATCAAAATAAAAAAAAAACAAAATGGCGGATTTTTGGCGCCAAATTCAAATGTTTGGCACGCTCTGCAGCCTGAACAGCTCGAGAAAGGGCTCATCATGAGGATTTTAAAATGGTATATCTAAGTAACTAAAAAGTGTACAATAAAAAAAAAAATATTAAAAAAACCAGACTGCAAAAAATTTTTTTTATTTTAGCAGTCGGGTTTTTGAATTTTTTAAATTAGTTTTTTTGTATGAAAAAGACGCGGAAGAGACATATTAATAATGTCTGCGCCCCGTCTGCGTCTTACGTCTTTTCTGTGTGTCCTGCGCCTTAGACATAAACGAAAACTTTCCTCAAGATTAAACTAGACCCTACATCCCCAAAAAGGTCCAATCAATGCCAATAACAGTTTAATAATAACTTGATCCTCGAGGGGGCACCACTTTCATAGTTCGTATAGGTGAGATGAAGGTAATCAAGTTAGGCCCCAGACTAGAGCCAATTACCAAGATGTAATCATATCAGGTGGAAGAAACGAGGTGATTGGTAAGTACCTAGTTGTTATGTAAGGGCACATATATCTGGGCTGCGGGACTATTCGAAAGAGATACCGTGGCCCCGGAACACAAAGGGCGATGAGGGGCTGCGGGACTATTCGAAAGAGACACCGTGGCCCCGGAACACAAAGGGCGAGGAAGGAACATGGATGGGTTTAGTCAGTAAAAGTCTGACACTCCCTCCTGCTCAGCCCAGAGCGGGAGAAGTCATTTGATGATTTCCCATCCAAAAAAAAAAAAAAAAAAGGAACATGGATGGGTTTTAGTCAGTAAAAGTCTGACACTCCCTCCTGCTCCGCCCAGAGCGGGAGGAGTCATTTGATGATTTCCCATCCGAAAAAAAACACATATATCAATATCTGTTTTTAATCAAACAGATATTGATATATTTTATGTGCCCTTTTTTTTTATTTAAGGGTCAGTTGATGAATCTGAATAACTGAGAGTGGCTTCAGGTTATATTCAGTTAGTTAGTTTATTTTATATAAATTTGTCCTTTTTTCTGTAAATGATTAGTTTTAATTATTCTTAATTCATTGATGGTTTTCATTTATTGACTAAAATTAAACTTCAGATTAGGATTGAAGTTCAGATTTCATGAAAAAGGCTAGAAAGAGCTGACTTGCGTTACAACAGAAATCTTTAAATAAAATATTCAACAATTTATAATTGTATCGGTTCAGTTTTCGAGGAGAATAAAGAGGAATACAAAACGCCGAACTCGTCAAAAAATTTGTTAAATAATTGGTCTGAGCTGCAGCTGTCTCTATCCCCTCTTCGGCCGTCAAGCCTGCCCGGCTAGGCGCAGCGCGACGGCAAAAAAATCTTCAAATAAATAAATATCGCTGGACATTACACACAGCGCCATCTAGTGCCACACTAAGCAACGAGGCTTGTGTCGTGGACACCAGATAGTTGATATACTACATTTTTACTTTTTGTTTGTAAATACGTACTTATTATACATATTATAAACATCCATGACTGAAACAAATGCCCATGCTCATCACACGAACATTTGCTCCTACCGGGATTCGAACCCGGGACCCTAAGAACTTAAGGCAGCCTCACTACCGCTGCGCCATTCGGGTCGTCTAATACCTATTTTTCAAATTCCTCGCAGATCCTGTTCCCTTTTAAGATATGGCAGCTTCAGGCAGAGGTCGTAATCTCAATAAGTAGCTCCCAAGATATTTCGCATCCCAACCCTGCTCTAATACAATATTTTACAGACTGTTTACGATATTTGTTTTGACTTTACGACTACCAACTCTGCCGTAAACCATCACACATACCCGCAGGAAATAATTTTAAAAGCCGACCTTTATGTTCAATTACGGTACAGTTTGAAACCAATATCGTGTGCGCATTAACCAGAATGCCCCATAAATTTAAGTGCTGTACGCATAGAATTTACGATATTATACCTCGTTTTAGAGTTATTAGAAGTTCCTGTCGAGACGATGTGTTTGTGTTTAGATGTACATGTGGCATTTAGTGCGTTCATTTTGGAACAATGTTAGTAGGTTACGTAAATATAAGACTAGAGGCCAAAGAAAAAAACATTTTTTTGTTCTAGAATTTGTCATTTTCTGATATAAGTGGGACGAGGCATTTGATGATTTCCCATCCGAAAAAAGGAAAAAAAAGATATCAATAAACTACAGTATTTTAGCTAATTCCCCAAATCGTTCCAATGGGCCTAGAAAAGACGCATTAATTTCACTGCTTGTCGTATCTCTACAAATACTTTCAAAAGGCTTAACATATTAAAGGTATTTCCGTAGCTTTTCTATTTTGGTCAGTTCAATACATTTTTAACTTTTTCATCATCTATAAATAAAGTTGATAGAATGTCAGTCTGTTTGTCTGAGCACAAAATGTAACGGAGTTAAAAAAAAAAAGCTCGGCTTAGTACAGGGCCGTGTCAGCTTAAGGAGGATGCGCCAAGGTAGCCCACGAAATTCAAATTTTCTTTTAGTTTATTTTGCAATATGCAGGTCAGTGTCAAGCTGTATGTTAAACAAAATATGATTCACGGCCGTAACACAAATTATGTTTACAGAATTATAATCTTTAAAATCATCAACACAATCCTCTAAATTCATTTAATTACATTGAATGACTGCTTCACGGGATAACCTTAAGTCTCATAACTCTCAGACAGTCTCTATCTAAAGCTCACAGTGTCTACTTTTTATTAATTCTACATTTTTGCTCGCGACTGAACGACGAGTTACATACGTGTACGTTTGCTTCGCGTGTCAGGTACCGAGATGAAGTAAGCAGTGATAAATCTCTTAATATTTATGAGTTTTGTGTTACCCTGCAGTATTGTGAGAATTTTATTAGGTACCTAAATGTGTAATTTTGTCGTACATTCTGTTGGTAGGTACGCTTCGGTTATGTAACTGTTGAGTTTGTAGGTTAGCATAATCAGCTAATAATGTTCTCTCTGCTGAGACACTGGCCTCCTCTCTATGAGAGGTAGTGGGACCACCCGAGTCCAATGTGGATTGATAGCTGTCCGTCTTCTCTCTCTCTCTTAGTCTCAAAAAACTAACTCTTTTTCTAGTTTAAAACTAACCTTAGCTACTTCTAGCTTCTAAAAAGGAACGTATATAAAATTCTGTAACTGCAATCCCATAACTCCATATAAAATGTGAGATTATTTATATATATATATATTTTTAACTTATAATGATACTGGTGGTTCTTATATTTTTCCCCAGATGTCTTGAATGCCTAAGAGTCCAATACTTAACAAAAACATAACAAAACTCTCAAAGCTAAAACTAACCAATTTGTGAATTTAAGAGGAAACATTATGTGAGAGAGAATTGAGAAATAGGTATTTGTAAAAAGTATTGCTGTCGCGCAGTGCCCAAACGACCGCGCGCATAGCGCGAAAGAGACAACAGCAGAAAATACCAATTAAAAGTACCTACACAAAAACGTAATCCCCTGATTATTTCTCCAAAATTTGACCGATTTAAATATTTTTTTCATTAAAAATTAAAGAAAGGTTTTGACCGTGTTCGTTTCTTGTCTTTTTTTATATAATTTAGACAAATTTGTTTTGAGGATGTTTGAACACAGCGGAAAATCTGGACATTTTCTTTAGGTTTTTGAAGGTTCATATCATCTCTTGTAATAAAAATATTTTATGAAAAAAAAAAAAAGAAAACAAGGACATGCCAATAGTGGTTATAGATTTTTTGGAAAAGAAAATGATTCTCTCCTGGCATTATCCAGGGAGGAAACAGGGGACAACGTTTGTATGAAAAAACGGCCCTTTTGTGCCCTCTTAAGTTCTCAAGTTTGGAACCACTAAAGCGATCCATTTCTACGGCACTTTTACCAAAAAGTTTTATAATAAGACTATTTAAATTCATTACGTGGTGCTTGGTCTTCATTTTGTTCTTCAGAATCATCTTTTCAATTGGACAATTAGGATTCGCAATTTTCCTGTTCACAAGGCACGTGACTTTTAAGGATTAGAAATTAAACGTATTTTCAGGGACCAATTAGATGACCATTCAGAATTAGTTACTAAAGTAGCTATAATCAGCCTTGTACTTACTTGTAATTCTGTCTTGTAATTACATTGCTTGTATTTAATAGTAGTTGAGGCATATTATATGATGAGTAGATGAGTATTAGAATAGATGTGTAATGTACATTTTCCAATTCATTCCCAAGACACGCACCTCAGATTTTTCGGATTCATGTGCGTATTGTATACCTTATTATCACTTGCTTCGGTGAAGGAAAACATCGTGAGGAAACCGGCAAGCCTGAGAGACATTAAGATAGCATGTAAAGCCAAGTTAGAGGCCCATGGGCGGCATATAAACTCTGACACCAGGTTAGGCACAAACCACACGATAAAGAAGATGAAGAATTCGTGGGAACCTAGACCTTGAATAACCCAAATATATTTTCATTAGGTAAATCTGCAGCATGCCACGGCAAATCTTGACCACATAATCATTGACCAAAAAGAAAGTTTTGTCTCACAACTGCCCAAAGTTTGCACGGAAGTTGCACGATATCTCAACCGGATGGTGACGTAAGCCTTGGTGACCAATGTAACCTGCATTATCCTTTTAATTTAACAAGCACACATAACACTTTTTTTAACAAGAAATTTTTCTTTTTAATCCAGTGAAGAGCCTGAAGTGAAGTTCTTCCATAAACAAATACATCCTAAAACTAAAGTAACGATAACAGAATCAATGACAAGAATGTCCTTCCGACACGCCATTACATTAGGGACGGAAACATTAGCCGAAATAAGGGACGGCACCAATCCTAATGTGTTGATGCACTTATAGTAATTAATAAGGATCAAAGGGATGGCTTGGGTAGTAAGGGTGATGTTCTGTGATCATTTTATAAATGGTGGTATTGCCGTTATGGTCCGCTTCTCGAAGACGAAGTCGTTATTTGTATCTGGTTTAGTCAGATTATGGAGCTATGGAGCGAAGTATACTGGGTGTCAAACTTACGGACCGCGTCAGAAACTCCAAACTTCGTTTCAAAACCCAAATAGCTGATGTTGGCCTTACACCTGCTAGGTTGAAGTGGAACTGGGCTGGTCACGTCTGCCGCATGTCGGAGGAGCAATGGCAAAAATTACCACTCAGTGGATACCAAGTCAATCACCAACCAAAACAATCGCATTAGATCGCGATATGTGGAAGGAGGGAAGGGAGGCTTTGCCCTGCAGTGGGACAATATAGGCTTATAATATAATAGTCAGATCGGTTGAAGCTGGCAAAACAAGTATCCATTGTTTACAATTGCGAGTGCGAATTAATATAGTTTTTTGATGTGAAACATCAATAGCCGCGTAAAAAACAAAAAAATGGCGTGGCGACGCGTCGCCAACTGTCAAGTTGTCAACCCGGCCCGAACAATCCCGAACATTACCGACCTGTTGAAGCAGCATAAGATCTACATATTCGCCACGGTTTACAACAAGCAAGCTGGTCTCGGGGCACAGCGCTGGGTTACAATCTCGTGACTTCGAGTTCGATCCCAGCCTAAGGATTTTCTTTTTGTGAATCGAGTCATTTTGTTTTTATTTATTTTTTTTATTTAATGAAAATAAATGATTATTAAATAAACAGTCATCATTTTCAGGGAAAAATTAGTAATATTTAATTTTTTCATTAAGCTTTATTTAGTTCCTGTCGTAATCTGTTATTTTATACATATTACTTGTACAAAAAAAATCGATGTTTCACATCTATCGCTACCCATACTGACTGACGCTAAATATCATATCGCACTCCGTCGAGTAATTTTGACACTATCCTCTAGACCTCTCTCTCTCTTCTCTAGTTGATGGCATAACTACAGAGCACAAATCTAAAAAATTTGTAGGTGCTCCGTAATCAATCTGCCTAGCCTTTTCTCATCTGTGTTAGGGGTGGCTTGCAACCTAACCGGACGCAGCTGAGTAGCAGTATTATACATGGAGCGACTGCCTATCTGACCTCTTCAAACCAGCAACTGGGCAATGCGATACTCCTTCGTAAGACTGGTTGTCAGACTTTCGGCCTTCTGACGACTCATAACGATTGTCAAAGATCTACAAATGACAGCCGAGACCAACGGCTAAACGTGCTTTCCGAAGCACGAAGGAAACTAGTTATAATAATAGTTGCCCATCCTTGGACCAACCTTAGCAAGTACTGGTTAACCTTAAATATTGACCCGTGTGGCTGTTATTATTTAGCCACGATAGAAAAAAGACGTAAGTTTTATTTTGGGTCGGACTATGAGTAGTATTCTGGGGATCCAGTCTTGTTTTTATCATAGTAATGAACTCATAATTACTTCAAGACCACGTCCTCACGGTTTAAAACTAAACTTATATTTAAAAAAACAAGGGCGAGTCGGACTCGCCCACCGAGGGTTTCGTACAAACTTTTTAAAGGACAAACTTAACTTTGCTATTCTATCCCTAGAAACGGCTATTGCTCCAACCGCAAATAATGTTTGTTATTGTAAAATCGCTTTTTTTTGTTAACTACATATTTACGGTTTTCAGACTTTCCCCTTTACATGTGCAGCTGTAAGACCTTGCTTTTTGCCAAATTTCGTGATTGGGTCAATGGGAAACTACCATATAGGTTTTCGACCCAAAACCTATAGGGTACTTCCGGTGACCTAGAATTGTCAATTTTGGTTCAAAGCAAGGTCTTATAGCACAAACAAAGGGAAAAGTCCGAAAAATAAAAAAAAGTTGAAAATGAAGGTAACTTTTGACACTTACAAGTTTTCGCGAAAATCTAAATTTGCACATATCTTTTTATCGTGTTAACTCAGGACCTTGATTTTATACACCTAATAGGCACTATAGACTTCAGTATATGCTGGTATAAATTTCAACTTGCTAGGTCCAGCCGTTCCTGAGAAAATTGGTGGTGACAGACGGACAGACAGACGGACAGACGGACAAGAAAGTGATCTTATAAGGGTTCCGTTTTTTCCTTTTTTAGGTACGGAACCTTAGGGCACGCCACGATAGTGGCGGTAAGTCCCCTCTTCGAGGAGTGGCTGGAGAGACGCCACGGCGTTCTCACCTTCCGCCTGACGCAGGTTCTTACCGGACACGGATGTTTCGGTAAGTTCCTGCACCGAATCGGGCGGGAGGAGACGCCCGGGTGTTTCCATTGTGAGGATCGACCGGAGGACACGGTGGAGCACACGGTGGAGGTGTGCCCTGCTTGGGTGGAGCACCGCCGTGTCCTCGAGGTGGCGATCGGCGGCGGCGACCTCTCGCTTCCGGCCCTGGTTCGTGCCATGGTCCGGAGCGAGACGGAATGAGACGCCGTCACCTCCTTCTGCGAAGCAGTCATGCTAGCGAAGGAGGTGGCGGAACGTGAGAGGGAGATATCCTCACGTCCCGGCCGCCGCGGGAGACGCCCCGGGCGTCGGGGGCCACGTGGTGGCTACCGGCCACCGTAGGCGCGGGCCTGTGGACGGGGAGCTATGGGCTAGCTCGCCGTCCGTCCGTCTCATGACGACAGGCCGTGTCGACGGCGCGTTCGTGTTCCACGCGCGCCTTAAAGTGAGTCAGCAACAGGGAAGGGGTCCGCAAGGACCGAAGCCTGCCGGGGCTGCGGGACTATTCGAAAGAGATACCGTGGCCCCGATGAAGTCTACGCTCCGTCCAGCACAGATCCAAATCCAAAACCCCGAGAGCTTTCAGCTTGAACTCCAGAACCGTTTCGAGTGCCTAGGAAGATCAGTGGACGAATATAACGATGGGTTCGTGGAAGCTGTCCATGCGACCGGGTCTAAGTTCTTCAAGGCACGTCGTACAGATCAGAACAAGAGACTCTCCGATCACACTCTCAAGCTCATGAAGGAGCGGCGTGAGATGATCCTGCAGTCTTCAGACGAGGCGTGTAAATACCGGCAGCTCAATAGACGGATCTCTAAATCCTTGAAGAGCGACCTCCGCCGCTTTAATACCGAGCGTATTAAAGACGCGATTGAGCGGAATAAAGGCTCCAAGGTATTTGCAAGAGGTCTGGCTATTGGGCAGAGCCAGCTCACGAAACTGAAGACCGACGATGGTAGGATCTTGTCCGCCAAACCGGAGCTTCTGAGGGAGATCGAGAGCTTCTATGGACAGTTGTACACGTCAACCAATAAACCCGTCGTAGATCTAGCAAACGACCCAAGAGCTAGACTGACCCGACACTATACCGAAGACATCCCGGACGTCAGCCTGTACGAGATTAGGATGGCTCTGATGCAACTCAAAAACAACAAGGCACCGGGTGATGACGGAATTACAGCCGAACTCCTGAAGGCGGGTGGAAAACCGGTTCTTAAGGCCCTTCAGAAGCTGTTTAATTCCGTCATACTTGAGGGAAATACGCCACAGGCATGGTGCAGGGGTGTGGTGGTACTCTTCTTCAAGAAGGGCGACAATACCCGGTTGAAGAATTATAGGCCCATCTCACTTCTAAGCCATGTCTACAAGTTGTTTTCAAGAGTCATCACGAATCGTCTCGCCGCAGGTTTGACGATTTCCAGCCTACCGAACAAGCCGGTTTCCGAAAAGGCTTTAGCACCGTGGACCACATACATACGCTGCGGCAGGTTATACAGAAGACCGAAGAGTATAACCTGCCCCTCTGTTTAGCGTTTGTGGACTACGAGAAAGCCTTCGATTCGATCGAGACCTGGGCTGTACTGCAGTCTCTCCAACGGTGCCAAATTGACTATCGGTACATCGAGGTGTTGAAGTGTTTGTACAAAAACGCCACCATGTCAGTCCGACTTCAGGACCAAGCCTCGGAACCTATCCTCCTGCAGCGAGGTGTGAGACAGGGAGACGTCATATCTCCGAAACTATTCACCGCTGCACTGGAGGATGTCTTCAAGATTCTGGACTGGAGAGGGCTAGGCATCAACGTCAATGGCGAGTACATCACTCACCTTCGGTTTGCCGACGATATAGTGGTCATGGCTGAGACCATGGAGGACCTCAGGACGATGCTCGATGACCTCAGTAGAGCTTCCGGAAGAGTGGGTCTTAAAATGAACATGGACAAAACCAAGGTCATGTTGAATGCCCATGTCACACCCACTCCTATCAAAATCGGAGACTCTATACTCGAAGTTGTAGACGATTATGTGTACCTGGGACAAACGGTCCAGTTAGGTAGGTCTAACTTCGAGAAAGAGGTCAATCGTCGAATCCGACTCGGCTGGGCAGCGTTCGGGAAGTTGCGCGGTATCTTCTCGTCCAACTTACCGCAGTGTCTCAAGACGAAAGTCTATGACCAGTGTGTGTTGCCAATGATTACATACGGGACCGAAACGTGGTCGCTCACAATGGGCCTCATCAGAAGGCTTAAAGTCACCCAAAGGGCAATGGAGAGGGCTATGCTCGGAGTTTCCTTGCGCGATCGAATCAGAAATGAAGACATCCGCAAGAGAACCAAGGTTACCGACGTAGCCCGAAGAATTGCCAAACTTAAGTGGCAGTGGGCAGGTCACATTGCTCGCAGAACGGATGGCCGATGGGGCCGAAAAGTTCTGGAGTGGCGACCGCGAACCGGAAGACGGTGCGTTGGAAGACCTCCCACTAGGTGGACTGAGTTCAAAACAAAAAATAATCACGGCAGATATCCCGTAAGTGACAATATAAGTTTACTTCAAGACCTTTACGCATCTTGTAATCTGACATTAAAATCCGGAACAGAAACCACCATGGAACCTATTTCCAACTTAACATAATCTTCCAACCATAATTACTAAAACTTCGGCAAAACGTGGTTTTAATTAACACTTTCACACATTAAATTGTAACTTCGCCTTACCCGTTTGGGATCATTATCTCGATCTAACGTAAACACAAAGATTCTGAGACAGTCTTGTGAAAATTCAGTTTGTTTACGAACTTGTGTAATTGTTTCGGCAATATTAGGTTTCGGTTCTAATTAAAGGTTTTGGGGTTTTGTGTTAATTAAGAGAAAGTGTTTTGAAGGTTTTTTAATTAAGCAAGTGATGGTTATTTAATAACTACTGCCATTTATCTATTGTTATCAGGAGTAACTGAGAGCCCCGTACGGGTCGATCATCAAAGTTAAGCAACGCTAGCTGAGGTCAGCCACCAACCACTACACTCCAAGACCCCCTGTGTTTCAAAAATCATGTGAAATGCCCGATAACATAAGTATAAAAGGTATCTGACTAATAACAACGACTTCGTGTCGATGATTCCCATAGTTTTCTTTTATGGAGTTCTTCTGCAGTCTCAGCATAGTCAGCCGAAAGGGGGTGTCTGAGGAGCCACAACTTTTTAATGACATAAGGAAGCTCAGCAGACTTAGCCAAGTTGACAATTTACAATTGTTAACGCTAGTAGAATGACATCATCTCAACGTTAAATCACGTGATCAACACAAACGAATAGAAAATTCGTAGACAAGTTTACATCGTTCAAAATGATAGAATAGAATGTTATCGTTTCTACAATGTTAATCGCTATACTCTTTGGAACGCTCACCATAGACTAAAGTGTAGGTTTTTTCTACAGACATTGGAGAACGAGCGATCGACTCAGTCGTGTCAACTTGGCTACCAATTTAGCGCTTTCTACAATCGCTTACGCCGAGGAGTTTACGATTGTAGAAAGAGAATCAATGTGAAACGTTTGTAACTTGACTAGGCCTGCTGCTGTACCGACTTTTCAGCCTCGCGTCGTCTCTGCATTGGCACAAGAATTTGTGTTGTGTACTACAATTAAAAACCCCAACTACTGAAAAATCACGCTGTTATTAAAATCTGGGTTTACAATGTAAAATTGACTCCTTCTATTAATGAAGTCGGTTAAAATGTAGCCTATGTCACCCGGACTATAATAACCAATCGATTGACACCTTATTCATCAAATTCGGATGAATAGTTTAAGCGGTACGGTGGAACATACGTAAATACATACATACATAGACTGCTGAAATCATAACCCTTCCTTTTGGCTTCGCCGTAGTCGGGTAAAAAGGGGTGACGTTTGTCTGTGTCTTGTTTATATTTTTCAGAAAAGCAGGCATTCTCTCTTCAGAATTCATGCAAAAATGTTTACGTAGGTTAACTAACTAAAAATGGAGCTTATTTATAATGAGACCACTCAAACATTTTTGCTAAATCATCTAACTACTAACCAAGAAGCTTTCAAAAACAGATTCTCGCTTTAGAAAAGAAAAATATTTTCGCCTTTGATAAAAAATAAAGCTTCAAAATATTGGCTGGCTAGTGTAGATGGAAAACTGCTGAATAAAATAGAGTATTTATTGTGTTATTTATAAGGTACGAAAACCTTTGGCCATATTTCTTAGCAAGTTAATGCTGCTCGTAGATAAAGCACGTTCAGTCCAAGACAAACTAATTATTATGCGGAAGTTAGAAGTTGCCATCGAATGTGTGTATTTTGGTGGTGTTATTAATTACCATCTCAACAGGAATGATGACGTAACCAAGGTTTTGTAACAATATTCTGATTTAAAAGAGTGCCCATGGAGTTTCTTGCCCGTTCTTCTCCATAGATATCAACGTTGTGGAATGGACAACTACCTGTACTTTCACAGTTTTTATGCATTGTGACTGGGGCTGTAGATTCATTTTACTCTGGTCTTTGTTACGACAATAATTCAAAAGTGCCTTTAACTAGCTCACTTGAAATAATTGCTTTGATTTTTAATTTTGCCGATACTACGGCGTTTGTGTATGAGACTGTTTACTTACTAATAGAAAGATACTTACAAAAATATGGGCGTCCATTCATTGTTATTTGCCTAGCCTTTTCCCAACGATGTTAGTGTCGGCTTCCAGTCTAACCAGATGCAGCTGAAATATTTTACATAGAGACTGCATACTGATCTCCAGAAAACATTTATCCATTATCATCCTCAAAAGACGTCCATTGCTGCCTTGGTATTCGTATCACGGAATCGCCGCGCCTTCAGCGTCTAGAGACTGCAAAACTTATGAATTTCGTGACACCAAAATTCCGCCATGCATAAAGTATGCTAAATCCGGAAGTATAAGGAATAGCTGAAAATATTCAAATTAATTCGGCCAGACTTTGGTGAAACCAAAACTACATCATTGGGATTTTGAAAAATCAATAATATTCCTTGACAGGAAATGAACCTGTTGTTATCTGAAAACCTTTGTGGGAGTGTGTAGGTAAGTAGGTGCTATTCCATTGATAATTTTAATTATTGTGTCCCTCATCATCATCATCATCATCATCATCATCATCATCATCATCATCATCAGCCTATTAATGTTCCCACTGCTGGGACACAGGCCTCCTCTCTATGAGCGGGAAAGGGGATTGTGTCCCTAATGAAACATACATATTCAGTATGTCTAGAGTCTCGCCAAAATCAAATTGCTATGTTGGTTCAGTGTTTTTTGTTACTTCTTACTAAACCTGCTAGAGTTTTCTACAAAAACGTAACAATTTTATTCACCTACGTTTAACTCATGCAAATCTGATAGCCATGTCCCGGAATTTTCACAAACAAGGAAGAAGCAACTTTGATTAATACATGCGTGCGTATTTTTCGGCATTTTTAACAAAAACCCTTTTGTTACTCAGTTTAGAAGAGACGTGACTGTTTTGTGCTGTTATTCGAGTAGGCTTTTTCTCGTTCATGTAAATGACCGTCAATATTGCCTGGTATATATACAGGGTGTAAACAGACTCATCACGAAGCCGTCAACCAAGTATTCTGTACATCATAATAAGTAACTTCACGCAAAAATTATTGCTGGGAAATGACTTTTTTTTTGGGGTGAAAAATCACGTTTTACGGTAAAACTTAATGTTGATGACGTTCCCGGCGCAAAGGAGCCCAAGACACTTGCAGCGTTTCCGCGCTGAATTGCCAGGGCTAGCCTCTGCACCAGGAAAGTACCAGAGCGTGGCTCACCACCCCTTTCTCTAAGTCGACGGTCGATCTCCGCCACAAATTTGATAGCGTCGGACCCCCAGCAACCAGTGGTTTCCACTGCTAGTGGGACAAAATAATACTTCGGCTCTAAGACACCTAAATAAATACTTATGCAGTTATGAAGAAATGGATAGGTAATAATTTACCATCCAATATAAAAAACGTAAGCTCTTTCAACGGTTTCAAATCAAAACTATCAAATTATATTATTGAAACCCACAAACAATGTTACTAGCCAACCAGTTAAGATTAAAACCGTTGAACGTGTATCCCAACCAATTTAAAAATTATATAATGTGAAGACTAAGAAATTAGGAATATGTTAACATTAAGAATATCGGTGACCGTTACCTAGAATAAGTTTATTACATTATGTTATCATAAGTTCTCATGTAAGTGGCTCTTTTGTCTTTTTGAGAATAAAGTATATTAAACCTAATGTTCTTTCACTTTTCTCTTGAAAACTGCAACAGTTTGGCAGTCCCTAATGTCAGGCGGAAGTGTCCGTCTACCCTGTATTTTTCATGGTAAACATAGCTTTCTGGTCTGTTCATCAAAATAAGCAATAGGGATATCAAAAGCGATGAAATAAATGCTGTATTTAATTTACCTAAACATTATATTCTCCCCTTTTCATTCATATTATGGTTAAAATCCATTTATGTGTCGGAGTAGTAACACAAAATTTACTTACCAAGTCGGAATACTGCTGCAATTCATGGTCTTTTGAACATTGCAAATCTATTGGTATTGCAATAATTATGGTGGTATTTTATGATTTTTAAAAGATGGTGTGTTACATTTAAATAAAAAAGCTGTGGGATACATAATCAAAGGGTTTTTGTCAAAACAAACGCTACATTCACACGCAGAGATTTTAGTCGTCGGTGTCTAGCTGGCAAATCCAATATCTCACAAAACATTTAGACTTTGGCATCTAACACAATTTACAACGCATAGTCTGTAGTGCAGTGCAGTATAAAAATCACCTGCCCAACGCATCATTTCAAGAATGAAAGTCGCAGTTTGTACCTACCAGTAACATGGTTAGGGTAGAATTTATACTAGACTGTCGATCGTCTGTAAATGTATCTGGATCCTTTTAAGCCTCCCAGCAGACCAATTTTCTAAATCGTGGGTGACGTCAAAAGTAGTTAATGGATGTCAAAGTCGTATGGGACTTTACTACGATTAGTAGCTTGTCATTGTGTCATGATAACAAAAATGCAGCAAAATTCGTTACTCGTGTATGATTAGATAAGACAACCATTATTGATTAGTGTGACTCAAGAGGGTTACATAACCTAACACCTGTGTGTTGTGTACTTCGGTGAGTGTGCCCAACAGCTCCACAATCTCATTCCACCATCTCCCTTCTTCAATCGGGAGTCCAGACGTACTGCAGGTTATCACCCATACCTTGTCGATGTTCTAAACATTCGCACGGAGCGCTTTGCTACTACATATTTTTTTACGCGCAAGGCCAAGGAGTGGAATGCCTTGCCTGTGGCGTTGTTGCCAAGTTCATATTACCCCAATGTATTTACATAGCGAGTCAAAAGGCTTCTTTGGACTTAGTTCGTTCCATCGTCAACCTCATATCTGGCCTTAGGACTAGATTGAGTTTAATAGTAGGACCATTTGATATAAAAAAATCTGTAGTAAAGGGAACAGAGAAGGGCAGAAATGTACCTTGTAGTACACCTACATTTCAAAAGTTACGTTAAAGTCCCACGAAATAGGGAGCGGCTTATTGCCGATTACTTTCGAGTGGGTTGAGATGCGTTTATAATTAAAATAAAACAATCACATTATGAAAGAAACATTTTATTTTTTTATAGTTTTTCACTAACAGTGCATTCACAGTTAAAGTTTCTTACGGCAAGAAACTATTTATTAAAAATTAATAGTAAAACAAAACATACATTTTCGAAACAGCGTGACATACAAATAGCTTACATTGATAGTGAAATATATACGTTTTTCTAATTTTATTAGACTTAAAGATTCGTGACTATTATTATTGTTTTCTACAGAAGGCCGTGTTCTTAGGCGTTAATAATAACAATTATATAAAATAATGAAGATTACGCATTACTTACCGATGCACAGAAGTATTCTACAAGATTTACATTTTTTTTAAGGACAGTAAAATATTAAGTTCACGATAATATACATAATATTTATTACATATATTATGCCTATAAAAATGTATATGAAGTTAGTTATACATATTTATGAAGGTAAATCTAGGTACTTATATACAAGTAATGAATAATTCTCTAGTTAAATGTTAGTTGTAGTAGGTATGGTTTTTTGGTTACATTTTAGTTCCCCATTCATATTTAAGTTGTACATATTCAAACATAAACTGTATTTAATAGAAACATTATTGAAATTCGGTTGTTGTTTTATTCCTTGTTAACAAAAAAGGATAAAAAATGTTGTTTCTAAATAAGAAAAGCTTTTTATTTCTACGAAATACTAGAAAAGTTTATGTTGGCATACTTTGTTTTTGTCTTGTTTTTTTGTGATAAAAAAAAACGTGTTTATAAATAGTTTGTCATTACTTTGGGGTTCGAGTATATTTTTTATTGTCTATTTAACTGGTTACTGAAACTATTTTATCTTTAATATTATTCCCTAAATTCTATAACGACGATGACTAGTCAAAACTATTATTATTTGACATTATTTTGTATGACTACAAAAACATTGCGATATTTGAGATAGTCATTACTTTTTAGATATAAAGAAGTACTTTTTTAATTACCTACAAAGGTAAAGCTTTCTTTTACATTTAAATGTGATTCAATCTAATTAATTTATATGAAAAATAACCGAATGTTTTTTTCCGAGTCATACAAAATAATAAAACACTAATATTACCTAGAACTAGTGACTAGATGAGAATGTTAAAAGTATCCTATGCGATATGTGACGCAAACGCTTTAAAGCATAGCATAATGAATCTTAATCTAATAATCATACAATTTTAATTCTAGTACGCTAAATCACAACACTGCAAAATTTAAACATGTTTACGAGTGGAATGTTTTTAATGCTATAAGAGTGCTTATCGCTTCATAAATAAATAAATTATACCCGTAAGTACATATAGAATAGTTCCTAGAATAAATTGTTTTGGGTAAGCCATTATGGTCTTTATAGGGTCGTTTTAAAAGAAAATTGAGGCTGAAATGGCCGTGTAAGATGGGCCTTTACTGTTCTCGATATATCAACGTAAGCCAATATTTATTTAGGTACGGTTGGTAGAGCCTATGAAATAAAGTTGACTAAAAAAAAATTATATATTTGGATCGAAGATATACAGGATGGAAAAAACGAATTGGCTTTGAAAGGAGTACCAAGATCGATGACAATTTTTGTAAACTTTTATTTGGTACGATATTTTTTTCACCCTGTATAAAATATACATGAAACAGTATAGATGGTTCTTGGTTACTAGAACAAGAGTTATATGTACCCGTTATATGCGAACGCAGTGTTTTAAAATGCAACTCTTGATTGTTACAAAAAAAAATAAGTATTATTTAACATTTTAAATTACAATATCTAATAGTATTCAAGGTATCGCAGTAAGCACATTAACTATTTTAGAACACACGCTTTTTTGTAAGTATGTATATTGTTCAGAAGTCTTATTATATACAATGCTTAAGACTAATAATAAATATCATAAATTAAAAAGTAGTACAAAAGTTTCTCGTCTTGAAATCCTTAGCGTCGAGTTAGGTACTAAAATTTTTGGTTCCATTGAGAAATATAATAAAAATAAAAAATATATACAAAGATTGTAAACGTGTTTCGTTTATTTACAAACCGCAAAATATACAAATGATTCAGCAATGTTAAAGACTACAGAAGAGAGAAAAATAATTAATGATCACTAGAGAGGTCAAGATATTGTTTCCATACATTTTTTTTTTTGTTTTGTTTCATTCGTTATTTGGCATTTCTAAAATAAGCCGAATTATTTTACAAAGCTGAAATTAGGTACGAAATATTTAAAAAGCAAAACAAAATTCTGTTATTTTTAAATAATCTATGATCCCGAAAAAAATCTACAGTAAAATTCGTTTTAACTATTATGCTATGTTATGACTTTAAACATTTTAATGTTTACCCTAATATAATTTGAATGAATTATGTCTAGAAGCAAAACACATTTTGCCTTAAATTAGTTTATCTACAGCGTCGCTTTAAATCTATGTAAGTCGTAATTATCCCAGGTTCAACTTTATATACAATATATTCCTTAAGATTATATAGTAAAGCTTCACACAGATCACTATTAGTTATATCTATATGAAAATGTGTTGGTACAAACACGATAAGAGATACATGAACTACGTATTAAATGAGTTTTAAAGGCTACCGTAATCCAGTAAGGACTGAGATTTTTCTATATTTTATTTTGCGATATTTATTTTAACTTTATTTACCCCGAAAAGATCTTCTTTTAGCTATTATTAGGGTGATACTATAATCAATACAGTGTTTGGTAAGAAACAAAGCTGAGCTTAAAATATAGCTCACAGGTAAAAATTTAGCATCAATTTACATGTCTAATAACAGTAAGAACATACTGTTAGCTATTAATTTACGTAATATAATTATCAGCATTTCCATTTGCACTATAATTACATCTAATAGAAAAGCATTCAGTATCAACCACGACAACCATAAGATTCTTAACTCTAAACACGGAAAAGAACTAGGTATTTCATTGAGAGCTCATAATTGAGCACCTATGTAAATGGCACCAAAAGTGGGTGCGCAACACCCAAAGTGGGTGCGCAACACCCAAAGTGGGTGCGCAACACCCAAAGTGGGTGCGCAACACCCAAAATGGGTGCGCAACACATAAAGTGAGTGGGCAATACTAAAAGTGTGTAAGCACCTCGCAGAGTGCGTGCGCAACGCCCAAAGTGAGTGCGCAAAACGCAAAAAGAGTGCGTAAAACCCAAACTAAGAGCACAACACAAAGTGAGTGGGCAAACACCTAAAATAGGTGCGCTACACGCAAAGTAGATGTATAATGTGGAATACTATGGGTGCTGTGGAAATGAGTGCTCTCAACAGAATGCCTTCAAAATACGCTTAAAATATAAAGAGTATTAAAACTTCCAAGTGACATTTTTACACAGAACAGTTGATGAACAAAGTTTTTAATCAACGCTTTACAAAGCAATTACAAGATAAGTATTTACAACGTCAACAATTTGCTCCAAACTTGAAACGATTTTGGTCTCATTTTAATTCTGCGACTCAGTTGCTCCACTGGATTCGTCGTTATCAATATCATCTGGCTTTGTCTGACCTATGTTGAACTCTTTTAGAGCATCTTGTATATGCTTGACCTGTCAAAGAAAAAACTATGTTACGAAAAGTTTTCCCCTCAGAGACGTAACTCAAAAGAAAGAAAATAACGTATTACCAACTTGAAGTTAGTACAAGTTGTGAGATCCACATAAATTGTTACAGCATCGAAGATTCATAGAAAAATCATAAAGTTTATCCAATATCTGTAGGAAGTATGAAACTCGTCGAAATAGAAATAGTCGAACGACTTTGATAGAATTGAAAAGTTCTGATTGTTTGATATTAAAAGTAATAAAGCCTTTGATTTATTTAACTTTATTTCCGAAGCAAAAAGAAAACTGGATGCGATTACAAATGGCTGTCTATTTTTTCACAGATTTCGACTCACTTTTACTCTCCTCACATTTTATGCAGGTTGTGGATAGCCCTCCGCAGACTACTGGGGTGAATTCAGTATATTACCATGCTAAGATGACCGGTACAAGACATTATTTCGGGAACGTAATGGGAATCTAATAAATTTGATTTGTTTTATTTCCTCAAGCATATGAGTGAGTGTATCGTTACTGTGGCAAACGCACGTAGCGAACGGCAAGCACTCGATGAACTCTTTAGCTAGGCAGGGAGTGATCAGCTGATTTCACGCATTGTTTATTTATTAATTTCAATTAACATTCGTTGTTCGTTAGATAATACAACATCCAACGTTATTTTTTTTTATTTAGCTCTATTATTTACTTAAATAAAGTCTTGCGTACAGATAATGTAATTTTCCATTTAAATAAAAAAAAAGAAACGAAAATTTTCCTGAGAAAAATTCCGGTGGAATACGTATGATTCATAATAAGGCGCTGAATGCACCCTGTCAGTTTGCGGAGGGCTGTCCCTTACACCCTGTATAAAAGAAAATAAACAACAAAAAAGTCCCTTCTAAATTAATGATGTGTCATAATTATACAACCGCAAAGCTCATAATTATAAAACCTCAGTGTCACTTTTTTCATATTTCCAGATTCCCCTTCAATTGCAGCCTTCACCTTATTTTTATTTAAAGTTTTTGGCTGCCAGATCCTTTGTTATCCCCTGACCTTTATTCACCCCAAGGTTATGACTTTAGAAATATCTACAAGAATATGAACTAAGGCTAACAGTAATTAATTTTAAGTACTTGATGAATATTCAAGGCGTTGTGTAGGACCTATATTATAAAGTGAATAGGCCTATGTAATTATATCTAACCTCGTTTGGTATGCAACGGGGGAATTTTGTCAAGTAATTATGTTACCAAAATTCAAGCGAAGCATTTTCGTCTTGGAATATTTTTAATGTACATTTTTTTGAGATGACCTTTTCTCTTCGTCAGACAATCTTTAATTTAGTGTCTCGCGTCAACCTTATCTGATATATTTTTATTTTCAGACTTGGTAAACTAATTACTCGAAAAAGTTTTCACAAACTTGTTAAAACAATTCAAAGATGTAGAGTAAATAATGTTTTGCATGATAAAAAGGAGATAGACAAAAACAATAAATTACTCTAATTATTTGGTTTTCATGTATATTTAATTTTTTAGCTTGTAAGAATTCGAATTTGCTGTGCCCTGAGGGGGTCTACAACGACTCTTAGCTCTAAGCCTTTTGTTAACACCATGTTTTACATTGTGTTGAACGCAAATAAATGAATATAAATATTATATTATCCTGTCACAACAGTCTTCCGGCCATTTTCAATAACTTACTGTCCGGTTTCGGTAGGTTGCTATCTCTGTCTGTTTGACATTTTTCTAACAGACGGTTAGAAACAACACGTCACAGAAAATATTTCTTTGATTTTTCTATGAATCAAGTGACAGATAAGTGACGCGGAAAGGATATTTCAAGCTAACTTTGTTTAGAAACACCGATAGCTGCGAGACGTGGCATATTAACTGTCAGTTATACGTAAGTAAGTCATAGCAAACGGGCCTTAATCAATCATTCAATCTATCATACAGAATGTCGATGTACACTTAATAGAAAAAACTTACCTGAGTAGCCATATGATCGGTACCAGGGTGCATGTACTTGTGAAGGAAATAACACGTTCCCGGGATGTCCTTGGGGAAAGAATTCGGGAGACAGGAACGGTCCCGGGGCTCCATCTCAAAGCCCGGGAATTTTATTAGCCACCTGTCAAAAAAGTTGTGTTAAGAAAGTGTCTGTCCCTTCCGTTGCAAAGTGATTCAGTGGTCATGTTCTTGTAAATTTAACAAAGGACGACCATTGTCGTATTTTATAGACGATATTCAGTTTTATATATTACATGAGTTAGTAATTCGATTTTTGAATGGCATGACGAGCTATTGGAGCAATCTAGTTAAACCTCGTCTAGCAACACGGAATCGCAGTTTTAAAATCTCCTATCTTTTTTTGTCGCTCAGAACCGTGATTTGCTAGAGCGAGAAACATATTAGTTTCAGACCAAAACTTAAATAAATCGATTTTATATGAGGATCCCAAATATTCGCCTGTAAGTTTACTGTGAAAATAATAAGTGATAATTATAACAATTTAAATGGAGAATCAGCACCTACATAATATGTCAAACGCCAAAATTACATAAGACAGCCCCCAAAAAACTTCATCACTTCTAGAGTTTAAGCTTGGCAAAAGAAATGGTGGAACAAGCTACCCAGCAACACAACTGTCTTTCAACCCAGAAACATCTTTAAGCACAGGAACCCTCATTTTGCATTGAGTGCTTCAGCGTACACCACGAACGCACATTGCATAGACAACTTTATTCTCAATCCAATATGTAAATCTATCCCAAATATTTTCCCAGTAGGTTATGTATGCACGTCATATCATAAATTTTTCATACGCCCATCTACCACCCTAAAAAATGTACGCGAGTGAGGTCATAAAGCACACAACCCTTTCACGCCAAAAACTAATGGATCATAACTGAAAGTCCGCAATGAATTTTCATGAACAAAGTGCCCTTTTTGACAGCAGCTTGTATTAAGTTTTTTGTTACGAAAAATTACCCTTTGTAGTTTGAGGAAATCGCTTTTCTAATGGAAGTAATTTAAAAGTAGTCGTTTTTAAGTCAATATTCGATAAAGTTAATTAACTGTCCTTTGATCTAGATTTTAGATCTCATCCGTCGTGCTCTTGCCACCGCCGGGGTGCCAGCTGTATTAGAACCCACTGGCTTGGCACGCGTCGATGGGAAGAGACCAGATGGTATGACCATAATGCCATGGAAGTTGGGTAGGCCTTTGGTGTGGGACGCAACTTGCGTCGACACCCTTGCGCCATCCCATCTTCCTAGCACAGTGGGCTGTGCTGGCTGGGGCGGCTGCTGCAGGTGCTGAAAACCTCAAACGGCGCAAATAAAATAATTTAATTGGTAATTATATGTTTGAGCCGTTTGGGGTTGAAACACTAGGGCCATGGGGTCCGAGTGCCCACCTAGTATTTCGAGAAATCGCCAAGCCGTTGGTCGACTCTTCACATGACCAGAGGGCGGGCCTATTTTTTGGCGAAAGAATCAGCATTGCCATCCAACGTGGCAATGCTGCCAGCCTTCTGGGCACTTTTCCTGTTGACAGCGATGTGGACGAATTTTTTGACGCCCTGTAACCGTTTTGTTACTTGTACATATTATTATTTAGAGTTATAGTTTGTATTAAAGTACTGTCCTTTATAATCATTGATTGTTCTTTAGTAAAGTTAGAAGGAAGAAACCTAGAGCTAAACCTTCCTTTCTCATAGAGCCAGAAATTCGAGATAATACGTATGACACCAACCAGCACAGGGACCGCCTACTTTTTTAATACTGTTTTTTAAATGTTTTTTATTATTTTGTTTTTATATATTTTTTATAGATAATTTATTTAAAAAGATTGATAAAAGAATAGAATACTTAATTGCCAAGAGCCTCGATCAATACCTGAGGAGGCTCTCGGTAGGCAGCTGGATCAAGGGCTTGATTCAGAAAACGGATCCACGACTCGGCTTGTATTGTTAGGAGGTTCCTTTCTCTAGAGCCCTGACCCCTAGTAGCTTGGATCCTGTCCTCGATACCGGTGGGCTTCAATTTTTTATACTTCTAAAGGTTTTTTTTTGTTTTTTTTTTTATTATCCCTTATATTTAAAAATGTATGAAATTTGTAAAAAAATAAAAGGAATAGAATACTCAGCACAGTTTAATCTATGTACTTTTAGGAAATTGCCCGTATTGCATAACCCCTATTCAATATTAATTCCGTTCTTAATGCACTATATTCACCGATCAAAGGCATTGCAATCAGTACGGCTTGGTAGCTGACAAAGAGAGCTATTCTAGCGCATCGAAGGATACCAAGCACTCTCTTGGATTAACAGCTACCTTCAAAGTACATTCATAGAAGCATGGCTTAGGGTGTATTCACACCGGGCAATTTATATTACACCAGTAAAACTGATCGTTCAAGAGCTGAGTGACAATATTCCTTAGCTGATCTAACAGCTTACGACAGTATGTCAGTGACAGCTCTCTAGGAACCTATAATGTAACGACGACATAGCGTGCTTTTCTATTGATATTAGACGATGCCCTAAAGTATGTGAACGCAATTCAGTACAAACACAGAATTTGAACTTCTGACATCATAATAATATTCAGGTATTCATTTATATTATGTGACGTAGCTTTTATGAAAAGTTTTAGCACTGGATAGATTGACTTATTACTTCAATAGTTCCCTTACCTCCAGAAACTATTTGGCAAGTTATAAATGAAAAAAATCGCCCGTCTAAAGGTGGACGCTCACCAAGACACGCAGGAGCCGTACGCGCTGCAGTCATCGCTTTTTCGGATATCAGTATTTCTGATCGGCACTCGCCACACGCGCGTCACGCGCAGAATTTTATGACGTCATTCGTGCGTGCTGGTGGAATCCTATGTATACCTACAGCGTTTTACTGAAATGCGGACCGTTCGGCCTGTTTAGTTCCACCTTAAGCGTGCCTTTAGACCTCTCGACCAATTCCCATTATGGATTGCCTTCAAGGAACATTGCACATGATTAGGATGCCAATCTGTCTTGCTAAGATCCATTGCCGTGATTTGAGCCGTAAGGAGAATTCCACCTGATTTGGCCAGTGGGCGAGCATTTCGTATTCAAGACTGGCTTCAGGGCATCAGTGTTATAAATTGGCCAATCGATTTTAGCTAGTTGTATAATGCGGAACAGAAGCTAGCGATGAAATATGGCACATCTAGATTTTTTGCTCAAAGTTGGGTTGTAGAATTTTTCCGTGGTTTATTCTTAAATTGTAGTCTCCTTTTAAAGGTCGATGCATGATGCACACTAACTTCACTTCTCTAACACAATTCGAAGGATTTTGAAATAATTTCGTAATACATGGCCTCATTATGTTTGAAAAAATCGTTAGCTCGAAAACGAAAGCACGCATCGAATGTTGTTGAGATGACCAAATGAATAGCATTGGGATTACGAGTGTGTAACGCAAATTACACTTCAACCAACATATCTGTGCAGGCGAAAAAACACAGAACTAAAATAAATGTACCAAAATTGACATATCGAAGCATTATTTTCGTCAAACAACGTCACCTTGAACTGCACACTTAAAGTTTTCACACTATACCCTGCTGTTACTGAAACGTAAATGTAAATGGTATAGCAGTTTCAGATTAAATAAATCATAGCATTCAATTAATTCATAATTTAAATCTTCCATAAGATTAAATTCAGCACAACTATTAATTAAATTAATTACTGACCACTGAACAGTATTCATTAAATTAATTCATGAATACAGATTTGGTAAAAATAGTTGTGAATTTAAAAAATATATTATAAAGTTTATGAATAGCGGGAAAGAGTACCTACAAATGTGACATTTTGTCCAAATAAATAATGATGCCAGACGAAACAGTGGTTGAATGGTACAAAACAGGATTAAAAAACTATTTAGTGTCAATGCAAACAATTTTTATTAAGTTTATTTAAACTTCAAATTCAACTATATTTTAAACACAATATATTATCATCATCAATTTTTGCTTTCAATATCAACGCTTATTTTTTGTTTATCGCGACCTAACGTAGAAATTAGCCAAAACGCGAATATTAGTGACGCAGTCGCCAATCAAAATCGTAACTGCTATGAACTTTACATAAATCGTATGCAACAAATATGGACAAAGTAAAATTCACTCGTTCTGGAGTAGATTTCCACTATATTAGGATTATAAAACAAATGAATGCAATTTTGCTGGGAAGTGTGTTCCGTCATCCTGTCACAAGCTGATTTTCCGTTCTCCAGAAAATTACTGTTTATTCACTTTGGGTTTCGGGTACCTAAGTACTTGCTTGGGTTCTCTAAAACGTTGATTTGAGTTCTTTACACATACACGCTAGACAGTAATGTTACTTGTAAGTTGCATTGGGGTATTTACAAAGTATTTGCACAACGACTTATGCGAATTAAATTGTTTTTTTTTTATTCGAGAGAAGAACACAAAGAGCTTAACGCTGATTGACATCCGTAACCTCACTAATCCAGGTCCAGTTGAAAACCAGCGTCGGGAACTAGTTGTCCGGCATTTTGCTATGCTATTTGTGCACACAGTGTCACATTCACATTTATTTTTAGATTTAATTTTTACGGTTTTTTTTTAGTTTTCTTTTATTATTATTTTTGTTCTGTGTGCACTTGTGGCGTGTGCCAAATTAATGTATTTTCTTTCTTCTCCTTTCTTTCATTCTTCCTGAGCTAAAACACAGAAAGTGATGAATTTGGTGGCGGCCATTTGCGGGACTGTCTTTTGTCTTTTTGACATTCAAAAAGTACTAATTCTCAATCTGAATAAACATTTTTTTTACGTAATTTAACTGTGCTTTGATAAAGCCAATGAACAAACAACTTAACAAATTAAAATATAAAATGAACAACTTACTCATAAGTGGTAGGACTGACGTTGATCTTCAGAGGTTCAGAGCCGGACTCGAACTTGTTGGCAAGCGTGACGTTGTGCCCGAACAGGCAGTACTTCAGCATCGTTTTGCCGACGACTCCGGCTAGAACTGTGCCGGTGTGCAGGCCTATGCGCATCTAGGGAAGAACGAGGAATAATTGATTAAATTGAAGAAATCGCGCTCAGTAATGCTAAAGTTGAGTTTGACTAATTACCAACTTCACTCGTAAAGCTTTTTTAAGGTTTTCATTAAATTTTTATAGATTATTTTAAAAGCCTTGTTGATACAGTGATCGAAAGCGGGATTAGTGAGCATGAGATCCTGGGTTCGATTCCCGGGTCGGGCGAAGTGTTATTGGGTTTTTCCATCAGGAATTTCTCAGTAGCAACCACGGAGTCTGGATATGCGCTCGGTTGATGGCAATAGGCTTAAATTATAACTGGCGAAACGAGGGTGTACTATTAGGAACACCTCTGCCTAACCCTTCGGGATTACAGGCGTGATGTTATGTTATGTTTTAAAATATTTTATTTGTCTTTTTTTGTCCAATATAGACTTCGGAAATGTATTTAAAATCTAAAATGAATACCAAGATACCTGCTTAGTCAAATTCAGAAGAAAAAAACCGTATAAAACCAGAAAATTAATTTCTTGCATGGAAAGTGTATAAAACTTTGATTAAGCTTTGCGTCATCGCTAACGTGTGAGGGCAAACGTAGATGTTTACACTCCGAAGCAAACCGTTGAATCTTTGAGGGAAATAGGTTGCGTGAACACACAGAACTGCTATCTTTAGTAGTTTTACAACGTGCTTTCATTAGTATTAAACTGTCATGTTGATGCTTGTTGACAGGCAAATATGCTGACTGTGTAGGCAAATACACGGTTATAACGGGGTTAGGCCGGTCGTCATACGCGGTTATACCATTTATTTATATTGAATAGTATGAGACTATGCCTTGTAGACCGTTTCGTCACCGTTGCGTGCCATGCACGGAGCGACAACAATTTGTCGGCGAGAATATTTTGCCGGTATTCGCTACGTGCATGGCAAGCCAAAGAAACGGAACGGTGTCGAAGTCTTTTTTTTATTTATTTTTTTGCCTGAGACGTTCATAGCATCTCCACGATTATCCTGCTAAACTAAATGTTGAGTTTTGCGATATTTCAAAATAAATATTTAAAAACAACGTGGTGACAATGGAATGAATTATAAGGGCAGAATTCTAATGACCCCTGTTTAAAGTATCATCTAATTAGGTATTATAAGTGTTGTTAATAGATGGCTAAGAGTATGTAGCAGACGCCTAACCGCTATCTAAAACCGTTAAGAGTAAGCGGTATTATTGCAAATATCAAATCAAATATAACACAATATATCACTTAAACATAGCCTACTGAAATCAAAACCAACTCCTTGGTATTGCCGTTATAGGGTAAAACATTTAAATACATACCTTTATAGGGTTCCCCTCGTGCGTCAAATGCTGCGCACACGTCTCCACCATGCGCAGTGCCATCCACGCGATCTGCGGCGCGTGCGTGTCTATCTTACGATGCAGCCCGCTCGCCACGCAGTATGCGTCACCTATTGTTTCCACCTGCACATAACAGTTTTATTAGAATGCATCACCGACACTTGAAAAGTACAGCAGATATGTTTTAAGTTAAAACATAGTAAGTGAAAACTGTTAGTTTTTTTACAGATCAGTTATAAGATATAAGTGACAATCAATTGAAGCTGATAAACCACGTCATGCTTGATCCAAATCCTATAATATAAACGCGGCCTAATTCATGTTATTCATAATTTAAATCGTCCATGTAATTCCGGACAATTAATCATTATAAATTCATAAATGCTTTTACAATATGAAAACCTCTGAACAGCAACTGCTTTTTATTAAATTAATTCATACAGATTTACTTAAAAATGTATATACATCACACACACATAAATGCAAATGATTTCGAGTTTAAAATATAAAGTTAAGTTAATTTATTTATTTATTTTATAAAAGGTAGCTTCACAGCTGATAGTCCATTAACATTTAAAAAAAAATTCGTACATTACGCCAATTACGAAGTACACAGAAAAAACATTTGAATTAGCTTAATGCTGGAAACGTTTTGAATGTGGCATTTTAACGAAATTAAAACTCATTTCCACTGATCTTGATACCAGATAAGGTTAACGAGATTTATTGAACAAAAAATGGTTGAAAGACAAAATTAACACGAGTTTAAAAAACCGGCCAAATGCGAGTCGTAGTAGGGTAGTATAACCTTTTTATTTTTTAATTTATTTTTATTATTGGTTGTTATAGCGGCAACAACTCAACAACAACTCATCAACTGTCTGCCCGCTGACAGACAGACGGACGGACGTTCGGACGGACAGCGGAGGCTTAGTAATAGGGTCCTGTTGGTTACCCTTCGGGTACGCAACCCTAAAGAACAAATTAGGGTCAATTTCACATACCTACACTAAACTGAACTGGATCGTGCGTTTATTACCGTTATCAGAACTCAATTCGGACAACACAAAAGTAAAGCAAAAATCATCCTTGGATACATAATTATAGCACCTTGGAACACACACTCGTTATAATCATACCTATTATTCTTGTGTTAAATTAAGTTCCCGTCAATTACCTACATAAAGTCTTCAAAGATGGTTATTAGCACACTTTAATTAATATAAAGCTTCTATTTAACAGACATCCTTCAAACAGATTAATAACACGAGTGAATTATCCTCAGTAAACGACTATGAATAATTACATAGAACAGTAATTATAGTTATGTCTTAATTATTATTAAATTACACCATAGATCACTGGCAACAATTTCTTTTGTATATTTTGATCTACAAAAGGTTTATTTGGGTGTCACTTTAATAAACGCTGTTTGATGTTTCAATTTAAAAATGATAACAAGAGAAAGGTTGACTCCTAAAGGTTTATCTTTATGGAGTGGAATAAAATGTCAAATTCTAAACACAACATAACATCACGCCTGTAGGCCCTGAAGGGTTAGGCAGAGGTGTACACCCATATTTCGCCTGTTTTGTTATAACTTCCATGTAATAGAGGGCGAGCCTATTAGCGTCAATCGGGCATAAATTCAGACTCCGTGACTGCTACTGAGAATTTCCTGATGGGAAAACCCAATAACAATTTGCCCAATCCGGGCTTCGAACCCAGGTCCTCATGCTGAGCAGTCGTGTTTGCGACGTCTAGACCAACAAGGCACTAATTTTCTAAATGAATCAATAGAAGCACTCCCATAGATGGTAAAATTATCACCTGCTAAAATTTTAATGGGAATAAGCATGTCATTTTAAAATCAATGAAATACAGTACTATTAACCCAAGAAACGTATTAAAAGATAATTTCAACTGCTGATTATCGCTCAACAAAATAAATTAAACTCCTACAATTTTTTACTATACAGTTCAAACGTCCGTAGCTACCGCGGCCATGATGTGACGTCATTTACCTTTTTATCTGCCTTGTTCACATTGTTTTCCCTTACGTTTAGCAAGCTGCAACACCTCGTAGAAAAATAGCGTGTGCATTGGGTTCATATAACTGTATAGTATATTGAAATATATCACTACATATTATAAAGAAAACACCTTTTGCTTGCTTATTGAAACTATTTATTCGCATAACTGCACTGTTTGACGATCGAACAACGACTGACTCCATTAGAGCTCACAAAATAAATTCAAGTGACATTTTCCCCACCTAGAAATAACGATGATGTCATGGCCGTTATTTCAAAGTGTTGTCAAAGTAAAAATATATTCTATGTCCCTATTCTATGTTAAAATTACATTTAAGAATTAGTTTAAAAAAAAAACAGTTACAATAATAACTCATATTCTGACAGTGTTGCCACAGTGAATTTGATAATTATATAGCAAAATCAAACAATTTTGTAATCAAATTAAGGAAATCACAACATTATTATAAAAACAAAGTCCTCTGGCGCGTCTGTCTTCGCGATAAACTCAAGAACTACTGAACGAATTTTCATGTGGTTTTCACCAATTCATTAGGAAGGTTAAGGTTTAGGTATATAATTTGTCAAGTTAAACTGGTTGAATTGACGATAATTCTTGGAAGTGTCAGAAAAAGTAAAGCCACCTTGCTCTATCTACTATACCCGTACGAAGTCAGGGCGTCGCTAGTGGTTGATAAAATAAGAAATATTAATAAAATTCTTAATTACTTTTTAACCAAGTTAAGCTGTCGAAGCTTAATTTTCATTAACGGGAATGAAAGATGGATTACAACTTTCGCCGTTTCTTCGTCAGTAAAATCAACATTTTGAGACCCGGGGTTGAACGATTTTAAAGTTCTTGATAAGATCTAATTTAAGAAAAACCAATTCAATTTAAGTTTGATGTAGTTTTAAACAATTGCTGCAACGTATAGATTAAGATATTGTTTTATAATTGTTGTTTTTTTTAAGTTTTTGAAGGATGAAACATAAATGATATAGAAGAGGTGACTGCTGCGATAACGAGTAATAGAGAAGTAATAAAGAAGAACAGTGCTGCGCCGACCCAAAATAAATTGAGATATGAACAGGAGAATAAAGACGATAATTTAAAAAAATTATAAGTATTGGATTTATCTGTGAAAAAAAACTTTTCACAGACCGCGTATATTCGGGAAAAACGCCGTTGTATTGAGTAAGTCCGTCTGTCGTCTTTTTAAATTCAACGTTAATATTACTAATACAGTAAAACGGGGCTATTTGGGTTTTTGGGGGCTATTTGGTACCATAGATAGAATTTTTTTTTTGGGTTTTTCCATCAAGAATTTCTCAGTAGCAGCCAATCAAAGTGTTGCTAGAGTTTGTAAAATAACTTCTACCATACACCAACCGACAGTTATTGATATTTTTGTTCGAAATTCTGGGTCGTCCCAAATAGCCCCGTTTTACGGTACCTCAATTTTTGATCTGGCTTGTCTATTGAAATAATATTGTATCTAATTCAAAACCAAAACCTTTATTATCCAGAATTAAAAATTTAATGAAACAGAATCAACGCTACAATTCAGTAAAAAGACCTCCCAAAACTCCTTGAAAGCGAACGGAAGGAATCGTCGCTCACTAAAAGGCAGAATTTCATTCTAATTACTAACGGTAATTGTATGCTCCTTGTTTCAAATTACCGAACTGTTTAGGTTAATTTGAATTTTGTAAAGAGAGCAATTTTCAAACGGTCTTCGGTATGTAATGTGAGAATGTAGGGGTTCTAACATCTTTGAAGTGGAATTGTTTATTGTAATAATAGGAGTATATACATAACCAGAGGAGCTCGTGGCTAAATAATAAGGTCGATCTTCAGGTTAAGCTGCACTTGTCTAAGTTGGTCTGTAGATGGGTGACCCGTTACATACCGAGTTTCCTCCATGCTTTGGAAAGCACGTTAAGCCGTTGGTCCTGGCTGTTATTAGTAGACCTTTGACAGTCGTTACAGGTAGTAAGGATCCCGAAAGTCTGACTACCAGTCTTATCAAGGAGTAATGTGTTACCCAGTATTAACTGGGTTAGATAGGTAATCGCTACATGTAAATTACTAGTACTAAGCTGCATCCGGTTAGACTGGAATCAGACTCCAAAATAGCTAAGAATAGGCTATGCATATGATGAGGAGAAAATCCATTTCTACCGATTTCTGGATGGTTCTATAAATTTAGAATTTTAGATCATACAATTTAGAATTTAACAGTCGAATTTGGTTAAATAGGCGGTAAAAAGGGTCGCCCTTTTTCAATATTTGAACAACGAATTTAAGAATTTAAAAGATTTAGATTTTTGGTAATTCGTTTGGTATTCAGTACGAGCTCAATGTTTCAGTCTTGCCCGCGTTGAACTTTTATTAAATTTTATGTGCTGATAGAATACTTTTTTGGCTAACACATTTGACATTCTCAATGAGTATTGTCCAAAAAAATATAAACTGAAATGTAGTATTTAAGAAACTAATTTGTTTTGTTTTTGAGATTCAATGGCTGGTTAAAGTTTTATAAAATTTTAAGTTTTAGGGTTGATGACGTCATCACCCGAATACTCAAATAGATTTCTTTGCCCTTTAAACAGAGTCAGGAAGAAACTGCTCTGCAGAAAAACGTTATTATTATTAAACTTGTAGAATACGTGTGTGTTTTAGATATCCTTATAGTTTATCTTAGTATGTATTACATAAATAAAAAAATGTTCTCAAATTTTCAGAAATTACACCTCTGCTGATTCACCATGCTGCAACTTGTCTCTGCATCACCTAAAGGTTGGTGGTGGTAGAAAATGCCCATGGCATTAAGTCCGCCTCTGTACTTTGTGCTTAAGGTGGATGCTCCAGGGTAGCCCGCTAAATTCAAATTATTACGTTTTTTGCAATTTGCAGGCCAGTGCTAGGTCTAGGAATGACTTTAAATACAAATACAAAAATATTTATTACTTCTCAAACAGGAATGACTTTGATATTGAAAAAGCAGTTCCTAGACCTTTATGAACTTAGAGGGTTGTATTGATGATTTCGATGATTATAATTCTGTAACTACATACGTCTTACAATCGCGAATCATATTTTCATCAACATACAACCTAGCACTGCCCTGCAAATTGCAAAAAACGCAAGAAAATTTGAATTTTATGGACTACCCTGGAGAATCAGCCTTAAAGTGTTAATAAATAAATAAGAACCCTTACCTTATAAACATCCAGCTCCTCACAGAAGATATCAAACACGCTGTACAGGTCCTCAAGCATGGCGATGACCATCATCGGCGTGGCTGTAGCACATATCGAAGTGAAGCCGACTATATCGCTGAACAGCATTGTAACGTTGTCGTGGCTTTTGGCTTCAATCTTCTCACCTTTGAAAAGAATTGCTATGTTAGATGTTTGTGTATCGTCTTTTTGATTTGGATCTCTTAACTGATGAACGTGATGGTTTAGCGACTTATGTATATGCGAATATCTGACAGCCGACGTTGCTACATTACATTATTATTAATTTGGCCAATACTGAGAGTTGTTAAACAGTCAGATATTCGAATATACAGTGCTAGCAAACGCTCCTGGAGGTGCCAAACTTGAAGCCAGGACCAGGACATCATCAGGACCGACTCAATTAAGATTGCCATCGATATGCAAGAAGACGAAATTGGGCCCACGAGATTTTCGCCCTACCGTGTCAGGACATTGTTATTTATGTTTCTCTTTCCTTAACACTGACATTTGCTTAGTATTTTATTGCTTAGTCATACTAAAACCTTTCGTTCCATTCAGAATGTACGAGGTCACTCTTTTTGGTATGAACACTTTTTCACTCGATTTAATTGCCGTTGTATCTTTGGAAATGTTCATTTTTAGATGAGCTCTCACAGTATCAGTCTTTGTTTGGGCCTAGATTCGGCCACTTTTTTTTTTAAAATAAACTTGTTCAATTATTAGGTCACTTTCATTAAATGAACTAGTTCAATTCTGCGTAACATTATCAGCTCAGTCATATAAATTCGCTTAAGCAACCTAAAACCCAAAAACGTGGGCGTTCAAATATTGTTGTTTAGAACATAATACCAATTTGTTTTAACAACGGAAGATTCTTGACACTTGAGCCTTCTATGACACACATGACCTATTAAACAAAGTGATTCATCACAATTAATGCTCTAATTATTTATCTACCCTGTTATAAAGTTAATGGAATTATAGGTGGGCGCACCTTTTTTTTTTTTTTTTTTCGGATGAGAAATCATCAAATGACTCCTCCCGCTCTGGGCGGAGCAGGAGGGAGTGTCAGACTTTTACTGATTAAAACCTATCCATGTTCCTTCATCGCCCTTTGTGTTCCGGGGCCACGGTATCTCTTTCGAATTGTCCCGCAGCCCCGGCAGGCTTCGGCCCTTGCGGACCCCTTCCTTATTGCTGACTCTCTTTGAGGCGCGCGTGGAACACGAACGCGCCGTCGACACGGCAAGGTGGGCGCACCTGTCTTCGGGACTTTGCCCAGGGTGACTTTTTGCAGCGATGGAGTAGTAATACAAACGTCACGCCACGCCCAGGCACATTCACTTTCGTGATGTTGTCGTTAGCTGTGTACCTTAGCTCACATAACTACCATTCTGTATTGTACTCGGGATACAAACGTTATTCAGCATCGAAACAGAAATGTCTTCGTTCCCCACTCTTGGTTCCTCTATGTCGTCCGATACAGTAGTGTGTTTGTATCAATACTTTAGATATGCTGACGCACATTGCATCACTTGCATATGCAACGTGCTCGCCACAAAATTTGCCGTGAGCGAAGGCACTTGCACACTCAAAGCTCGATTAAACTTAGTAATTAATGTGTGCGCCAACTAACAATGGTTTACCACCCCGTTATGGTGGTGAAGGGCGTGTGACGGTGTGGGGTATAAAGAAGGGTATTACTATACTACTATTAATATACAGCCTTATGATATGCTATGGTGATGACTGGCTTTATCGGGCAGTGGTGACGTCATCAGCCGGTACTGCGTTAGTATACAAGATTGAAGTTAACGTCGACGTCGACTTGGCTATTTAACACAACAAGAAAATAGTAAGAGTAGTGATGGATTGAATGAAGAATTAAGGCTCGACTCAGATAAATTGGGGACACGGACACCTATATACAAATACTTTCTAAGTTATCTGCAGATAAATTGGGGACACGGACACCTATATACAAATACTTTCTAAGTTATCTGAAGTGCTTGTAGTCCGTTACGAATTTGACTGATCCGTGAGAGTGAGAGTACCTACCTACTCTGATCATAATTGTTCAACAACAAATTGTTTTTCGATCTATGCAGTAATATTCAAATCAGCATTGAGATTAGAACGACTGAGTGTTTTATTACACCAACTCACAACTAAGCAATAAAAGTCATAATACCAGCAAAACTTTTACTTATCCAGCATAATAATAATTCGCTTTTATATGACACTTAAACTCAAGCCCACACAGACAACTTAGACAAATTATTCACAGTAAAACTCTCAACAGAGAATATTACTCGAAATAAGGTTTTGTAAGCATTTTGACATCAACATCAGTCAGTTTACATGACAAAATTGCGTGATAACTGGGTGCGTCACGCAATACGTCGTGTCTAAACAAATGTCGTTGAGTGAATGGGACGCCTCGGGTTTGGTTTATGACTGTAATAAGGGTTCGTGGAACTAAGGGCTCCAATCTTAAGTGCTTACGTGTAGTATGAGATTGTGATCTGTATTTTGGTGTTTGAATAATGTGATGTAGGTCAACTTTCCATTGAAGCTGGTGACCGTAGAATCGATTTGCAACTGTAAAGAATCATATTGATATACCGACTAGCCGGCCGAAAGAATCTAGAGAGCCATGACACAAAACCAACAAAAGTCAAATCTCTCCAGATTTGGAAAAGGCCAGCACTCAGCATAGGGTTGAAGAAGAAGAACATATCGACAAGAGAGATACAAATTGAAGAAGATTACTGACGATATACCTATGCGCACAATAGTGAAAAGGGCAATGCGTTAATTACTCCTCAAAGTTGCTATTACCGTGGTCACCTGCAGGGCCTTACTAATCTAAAAAGTCCCGAATCAATTACAAAAGAAGAAGAATGAAGAATAGTAAGTCCTAATCACATGATGAGGGATACAAAAGTTATTTATAAGACAATAATAATGAAACTCTAAAACTCACTAAATGACCTTTAAAACACAAGTAAACTACGCCACAACTCCACAAGACGTCACTACGAAACAAGATAGACTCGCTAAATTCCCTCCAACGCCTAACTCACTTCAATTCCCTGGATGCAAACTTTAATGAAACATAGTGCGTACTTAAATTAAACCATACATAAATCAATTTCAAAGTGTACGAACAGATAATTGTCTTACAAACTTACCTAACCACAATCTCTTAGCTATGTGCGGAGGAAATATTAAATGTAGAAGGCTGACGTTCTTTTGTCTTTCTTTGTCAACGGCTTTGCTCGCTTCTTCTATTGAGTTCTTTAGCTTGTCCATGCGTCTTCGGAGTCCATCCTGGATGAAAAAAATATGGATTAATAAAAAAGCTTCCTACTAAATGGCTCCTATGGTCATATAAAGGAAAAGAAGGCGTGCATAAATAATAACAACCGCGGGTCGATCTTCAAGGTTAACCAGCGCTTGCCTTGGTCGGTCTGTGGATGGGTGATATTTTTCTTTTTTTAAGTAAAAACTAAAATCAAAAGTCATGTCTCGTCTTATTTGGTATTAGTTTTGTTTGTTCACACAATAACGTAATATTACTCCCGATTTCCTAAAGGGTTTGGCAGAAGAATAGTTTGCAAATCAACATTTTGCCCGAATCATCATCGCAAAACTCTTCAGTTTTCCCTAGAAATTACTCAAATTCTAAGTGTAGTTCACGTAAGTTTTAATTTTTCCAAATACCTCCCATCAGCTGCACTATAGCTTTGGAAAATTAAAATATTCATTGTCATCTTGAGCTCAACTCAAGCCTTTGTCTACAAAGCAAGTTTCAAGCACTCTGCCAGAGACATTGGACTTGAAGACGATCAACAAGTGTTAAACTTTAAACTGGTGTTTTAATAAAACTACTTCTTAACTGATGCTGCTGAAGCTTTTGATACTTCTTTGGTAATTCTTGGACAACTATGTAGTAAAAGTATGTTGTTTTGTTCATAATTATGTTAACGGTTATTTGTAGGTACCCCATATTTAGTTTTGTACAAATATTTGTACATATTCTTCTATGTAATATGTTGGTACGATGTAATATTGTATTTCATGGACCGTGTATTCATAAATAAATGGAGTATACGATCCATAAATTCTGTTCACACTACCATGTATCAAAATCTTGATTTATGACTATACTATTTTATAGTTTTCACAAAAATACGTTGCGTATCGGAAGGTCATATTATATTCCAAAAACCAATCATGCTAAACATTACTTTATAGAGATTTTGTTAAACAATAAAATAATGTTTAAAGTATCGTTCGAAAGGTATCAAAAAAAGGGTTTTTTTTTTCAATTTAATAATACCTTACCTGAGCTCTTGCCTGTTCACCAACCAAGATGACATCTCTTGTTGCATCATGCAGAGGTATATCAGAAATGAAGAGACCTCTGCCAGTCAGACCCTCAAGTCCATCGAGGAAAGGAGATCCAACGAAGAGAAGAGAGTCCGACTCAGAACAGAACACCATCTGGCCTTTGATCTCCAGACCCTGTTGGCAATAAAATAATGGGTGTAAGACAAATACTACTATTTCTGGTGAAGGTTGCGGGGATTCACTAGATGCGATTCGCACGGGACCAGTCAATGTGTCGACACTTACGGGAGGCCTATGTCCAGCAGTGGAAGTCTTTCGGCTAATTTCAGCAGAAAGACAAAACACTTTTCACACAAAAAACTTTTTAAGTATTTGTCTTCATCATCATTTGATGATGAACCACTCAACCGCGCATGGCCGCTATAGCAGCCAGTAGCCGTTTTGCCATTGTTGGTTTTGTTAACTTGTTACAAAATTTGTGGAATATGGAAGAATAAAATCTGTGTTCATTTGTGGATTGAATGGTTTAGGTCCGATCTCTATAATATTCCCGAACGACGTACCAAAGATCATAGCACTATTCCATCGACAAATGTCAAAATAAAATTAAAAACTTTAGTGTAAACAAACTCCGCCATTTCTGACGTGTGGCGTCGTATTTCAATTGTTTTGTTATGTATATTGTTATTTTCGGATAGTGTTATATATCAAATTAATCGTGAAAATCTGTGCTACTATATTATCATAAAGGAAATCTAGTTTTCGAATCTCAAAGTTGAGTATTTCGCCTCCGAAAGGTGGTAGGTTTAAATACCTATAGTGATTGTGTTTATACAAGAAATAAGTGTTTTTGTGATTAAAACGTGTGTGTTAACGGAAAAACAGTGCATAATTAGTATTGTGAACATATTATTAAATTGTATATACAAAAACAAGTGGCTTCGTAAAGTTATAGGTACGTAAATAACCGTGTTCAAAAACAGTCGTTGGCGCAGGCCGCGTCAAAATAAACAGTGAGTATTCAAATTCTAATTTAATTCTAACTAGACTATCGTAAATAAACTAATAAGATTATGATCTTATTGGAAAGGAAATATAATCTAGTTTATTTTAAAATTATTTTAATTGAAATTTAATATTTAGAAAAATTCAAATTAATATTTTAATAGCGAAATATCCGTTTTCATCACTGTTTTTCAAGTTCTACATTTTTTTTGAGTTTCAAATTAATATTAGATTTTATTTTTTTAATATATAGATTCCATATTTATTCAGCTATTCACCGTAAATTTTATTTAGCTATAACTCTTGTAGTTTGCGATTGTCAAGTGTTTTTATCTAAAGTGTCAAATTACATGCGAATATTCGCAATTTTTTGCGCGCTCGAGCGGTCGGGTGCAGAAAAGTCGCGCGCGCGGCTAGTGAGTGGATGAAGACAAATACATGAACGTTTTTAAACTGACATGGTCCTAATATTATCATTAACACTAAAAACGTGATATTTACACAAACAAACAAAACAAATAGCAAACATGATACATATCCCGTTTTAGTGTTAATGATAAATACTTGAAAGTACGGAAATTCAAGAAAAATAAGATAATCACAGCTTTTCAAAAGTAGTATATTAACTTAACTTAACAAAAATCTAGTCGCAGAATTTCTAGAAATTCACAAAAAGAAAAACCGCAAAATCTTAATGTATGTTTGGACTACATTTGAATAGTAAATATCTCGCTAAGACAATAATTTATGAAATCCTTAATCCGAAGAACAACAGAAAAGCACTAACTAACTTACTAAGTAGAGATACACCAACACTACACTAAGGTCTTATCTACTTTAGTGTTGTTTCACGCTGGATGCTAAAACTTAAGGCGACTACAGGAGCTAAATTAGCAACTCTATTTGTGGTGGTTCAAATTTCGTTTGAAATGCTGTTAGAATAAAGTTCTAATCAGCTTGCACTACAAAACGATTGTTACGTCAGTCACTGCGGGCCGAATAGTGCGAAAGAGTGGTTTTTTGTGATTTACAAAAAAACCATTGATTGGACTACAAAAATAAAACACTATCATGCTAATATGTTGCTTGTAAAATTATTTGACAAAATATCAGAATGATCGCATGTAATTTACTATGGTTTTTACTCGTTAAAAGAAATTTTTAGAGATAAGTTCGTGATTTTTTTATCGAGTAAAATTAGTTTTATTATGTTTTCAAAACACTATCATACTAGCATATATCCTGAAGAATATCTTACATTTTTCTGGTTTGGTTTATTGCAGTGAATCATATGCTTTTTTGCATTATAAAACTCGCGTTTAGCTACTGTAGTCCCCTTAATACGTCGACGAATAAAATTAGAGCCTGATTGTTGTTTTTGATATTTTTTTTTTATTATTATCGTTTATTTCAGGCATTAACCCATATAACTCAGTTTACATTATTATTGCATAGATTAATTAATCATTAAAATTTACATCACATTACATTATTAAAATTATAATCAAAGTTAAAATCCACATTTAAATCAAATTCACCATTAAAATCTAAAACAAAAAATAAAAAATAAAAATCAGAATGAAAGTCAACATTAAAATCAATATCACTAGGGATGGCTTTTACCTTGGCCAAAGGCTTAGCGTTGCCACACAGCATGGTAACGCCGCCAGTCTCTTGGGGACATTACCAGTTGACAGCGTTGAGGAGAAGTTTTTTGACGCCATTTTTTAAGTTTTTGGTTTAAGTTAGTTAGCCTAGTTTATTTTAATAGTTTTCATGTCAGTTAACTTTACAAACTTCTACAATATACATATAATCTTACATAGAGGCCTCCTTTTAATACAATTTTTTTTTTTGTCAAATAAAATATAAAATGTCAAAAATAAAATAAAATAAGTTAATTTCAATACATAATCAAACCATTACTATTAAATATGGAGCAGGAGAAATATTTCGTTACGAAATTTAACACATTAAAAAATTATTATGTTCATCACAGATATTCCTGTTTTATCTATGTTTAATTTTCCATCAGGAATTTCTCAGTAGCAGCCACGGAGTCTGGATTTGAGCCCAGTCGATAGCAATAGGCTCGCCCCCTATTACATGGGACTTAAACATAACTAGCGAAATGTGGGTGTATTAGAAATTAGGTACACCTCTGCCTAACCCTTCGGGGATTACAGGTGTGATATTATGTTATGTCGTTTTCGCTGTTACTAACGAAAACTGTCAATTTATGTGTCTACAAGTACATGGCATAATCAATTTTAATGCATTGTGTTTGAAAAAGGATGTGGCATGCAATTTTATCCTTGAGCGAAAAGAAATGGAATGATAAAGGCATAACGCCTTTATCATTCCATATTTATGTTCGATGTACTATTTCTAGAAAGACCATTGAGAACTTAATCAGGTTATAAATGAGAGATATTTAGGAGATGTAAATTTTCGGACAGACATAACAGAGTTTAGGAGGAACGGTACGAGCAAAACTTTTGATGCAAAATCATAAGACCTTAGTTTAAAGTCTCTTTCTACCTCTGAACACGTTCTGATGAAAGTCCAAGTAGTCAATTCAAAAGTTCCAACGATGCGGTAGTTGCAGGCCATTTAGAAGGGCGTCGTGTAAAACGTGGTTAGTGCACCACTTTAACTTCGTTTTTGTAAGTAAAAGATAAAAGTTTGCCCGCAATACCGTGAAGAATATACGGAGCATGGAACTGAGCTGCGGGGAACATCAACTTCCAGTGCAATTTAAAATTTTGTCATTTATTTAATACTAGCTGATGCAAATTATATACTAAAACCTTCCTCTTGAATCACTCTATCTTTTAAAAAAACCCGCATCAAAATCCGTTGCGTAGTTTTAAAGATTTAAGAAAACATAGGGATATAGGGACAGAGAAAGCGACTTTGTTTTATACTATATGTAGTGATAGTGATAAGTTCTGAAGGTCAGCCAGTAGTTTTAATGATTTAATAAATGGATGTTTGTGTACTATAAATCATGATAATTATGTCGAATGACCGATTTGGTCGAGACGCCATTGTTTAACTATTGCGTCTACTTCGTGGACAGATCATGGGTTGTATGAATAAATATAAGCTTTCTGGTAACGTTATACAATGTGCAACAACACAACATACAGCATGTTACTTAATTTATCAAATAGAAAAATAAAAGAGTAGCTAATCCTCCTTTTCACTTTCAAATTGCTGACTATTTTCCCTTTCGCTTCAAACAAAAATAAAACAGTATTCCAGTTGGGATGCCAAGGTGTGAGAAGTTTCCGGGTCAGTCCACTTATTTACAATGTAAACAAAGGTTGGGTTCATCCCTTCTATTCGGTAAATAATTTTATTCTATAGACAAAATAATATATTATGTGTTGAACAGTAAAATCACGAATGGTATTGTTACGGAATGAGGTGTAAACTGTTATTTACTGTTATTTCTGTGCTTTCTGTTATTTAGTTTTTCTATTTATTTGTTTAATTTTTTCTTATGTTTACTTTTTATATAATTTTGTTTTATTGTTAATTTTACCATTTTTTTTTGTTTTGTGCGAGACTATTAAATACTTTTTCTGTCTTTATTTCTTACTAAAACTATTTTCTTTCTTAATTGAGGTTCTCAATTTTTAATTGTACGTGAACCGAAATAACAAAAATAGTTTAGTTGATTTTACTGTTCATTTTCAGATTGTTTTGTTAGATCAATGACGACCGGAATGGCGCAGCGGTAGTGAGGCTGCCTTACGTTCTTAGGGTCCTGGGTTTGAATCCCGGTTGGAGCAAATGTTTGTGTGATGAGCATGGACATTTGTTTCCGAGTCATGGATGTTTATATGTATAATTAATATGTATTTACAAACAAAAAGTATCTATGTAGTATATCTACTATCTGGTGTCCATGACACAAGCTTCATTGCTTAGTGTGGTACTAGATGGCGCTGTGTGTCAATGTCCAGCGATATTTATTTATTTATTTATCAATCGTTTTTACATATCAATTTCATTTTCGTTACTGCTTTTCGCAACCCGTTTCATAAATGCCACTTACCCACCGAAAGCTTTTTAGGTATTCCTGTTGCGAGTTAAATGTTTTCGGTATTTTCCTGTATTTGTTTGAATGTGTGCTTTTAAAAGCTTTCAGGAAACCGATACAAAATAAAGAAAATTTATTTATTTGAATGATAAACGGGCTTCCATCTTTATTCAACAAATCCGATACATCAACTCGTTTCATTGTGTCTTTTTAATCTCATGAGAACGAATCAAAATGTTCACTCTTTTCATGTGCCTTTATTTAAAAGGAAAATTGGAAGCGAAATCACTTAGAGATAATTCATTTGTAGTTCACGTTGTATTGGTTTTGATTTGGCTTTCAAGTCAAAGTAACTCATTCACTCATTGGGAAAAATGTTTTTTAAGCTCTGTATTAAAAAGATAAAATTGCATGCCACGTCCTGTTTCAAACACAATTCAATTTAAAACGGATTATGCCATTTGTAAACACATACAATGTCAGTTTTCGTTAGTAACAGCGTAACACTTATAATTGGCGACAATAAATTTATTATAAATTAAACTTGTATTCACTTACGGGATATCTTCCATGATTATTATTTGTTTTGAGCGTGTTATGCGAAGTTATGTGTGTGTGTTTTTTTATAATTTTTATTTATACTTTTTTTTAATTATTAATTAATGCCAAAATAAAATAAGAAAGTTTGATTCCCAGCTCAGCATCAATGTAAGTGAAATCAATCATTACAAAATGATCAAGTTAAGTACTGATTTGGTTTGTTCTTTCTTTTCAATTTGCCTCCTTGGTAAAATGGACACAAGGGGTGAGGTGAGGTCCCAGGTACAATAGTTTTTGATCGGCCAAAGTGATTTTGGGTATTCCTTCAGGAATATCTTAGCAGCAGCTTTTGATTCTGGAATTTGTGCCCGTCGATAGGAATAAGCGCGTTCTCTATTACATGGAATAACAAACATAATAGCGAATTGAGGGTATACTATTGGGCTGCGGGACAGTTCGAAAGAGATAGAGATTCGCGGCTCCGGAACACAAAGGGCGATGAAGGAAGGATGGATGGGTTTTAGTCAGTAAAAGTCTGACACTCCCTTCTACTCCGCCCAGAGCGAAGGGGTCATTTGATGATTTCCCATTTCATTACTGCATGTCTAAGTTATGATTTCATTCCAAAAAGACGAAACAAAAATATTTAGCAGTAACACTTTAGAACCGTTTAGCAATTAGGAAAAGGGACTAATCGTGGGTCGGTTTAAATAGTGGAACAAACAGACTGCCTAGAAGTTGTGGCAGATAAAGTGAATCCGGTACAAAACTAGGATTAAGGCAATTCCATTAGTTGTGGCTTTACGGTTAGGGATAGGGAAAAAGGATTGCATAAGTTTAAACTAATCGGTCTATTCAGGAAACAAACGGATTTGTTACTGGTAATTAGAACCTTTAGTTGTATCTAACAATACCTTTGGGAAACGGTAGAGTGGCTATTTTTTGTTGGGACTAAACTGAACAAAGGAAATTAGAGAAAATATTACTGTTTTCAGCGACTAAATCGTTTTTGTATCTATTTACCTCTTAGTCGTTTTTTATTACTTTTCTAGATTTAGTAGATCCAGAACAAAGAATGAATTTAGCAGAAGGAAAAAAACTTCGGGATTTACGCGACATTTGTTAAGATTTAATGCTTTTCGCTTCATTGTAAGTTTTGTAGAACACCATTTTTTTCTGTTTTCTTTGTATAAAATATTGTTGCCATTAACGGTTTAGTAAAAAATTTTGTGTACCGACGTCAAAAAATATGCTAGCCTAAATATTTTCTAACAACAGCTTTGTTGGTGTTGTGGGGAGGTTTGATTGTTTGTGTGGTGTATATATGATTTATTCTTCGTTCGTCCCACTGAGTAACCACATAACAAAATCCTGATTCGGTAGTCGTAAGTCATATTTGGAGCACAAATGGTGTATTGAGTACATAACATTTTGTACAAAACATGAACTTACCGCTTCAGTAAACGGCCGGTTTCAGCGTGATAGGTGAATTAATTGAACATGACATATCAATGGGTGAGTACTAGAAGCTAAAATAGGCCGTTGCATGTTCTTTAAACATTTTTATTTATTGTAGCATCATCATCTGCCAAGCCTTTTCCCAACTATGTTGGGGTCGGCTTCCAGTTTAAACGGATGTGGCTGAATATCAGAATCTAATATGGAGCGACTGCCTATCTGACCTCCATAAGTGTGTATGTTATGGCAAATGGAAATCGTAATTATTTAATCCATTAGACCATCATAATAACACCTTAACAAATACAAGCTATTAGCATTTACAACACATTTACGAGCTTCCAACCGTTTGATCCCAAACAATGGCTCATTTAGTATATAACCAAACAAACTTCCGTCTACCCGCAGTTCCGAAACAAACTTGTACCGGCAACTTTCGCGAATAAACGTAAATGAATGCGCCAGAAGTTGTGCGGTATAAAACAAAGGAGGCTGGGGATAGTGTGCAGATTGGTGGTTGGATTTAGGTCTACTGTCTAGTTCGACACAACAGGACTAAGTTTCAGTATGCACTGACCTGTAAAACTAAGTATCACACTTTTAAAATCGCAATAACTTTTTAAGTACACAAGATATACTTTCGAAACAAAAAGGACTCGAAAAAGAGTTATAATTTACTATAGTTTTAAAGAAAGCTGATAAAAATTGCTTTAAAACGTTTTTTATTTTAAATCTCTAACTTCTATAGTTTAGAAACAAATGAAATTTTAAAAGTGTAGTACTTAGTTTTGCAGGCCAGTGTATTTTGAGGTAGAAACAAGTTTCGGCGCACACTGACCGCACAGCTTCGCAAGGGATTTTGAGGTGATAAATAAGAATATAACTTAATAATATAATAATAAAACTCTTTATTTCATATTTTTCTTTACATATGTATTTACAAATTAATAGTTTTATATTTTATTTGGATATCGATCCCTTTTGGGTAAAAGCCTCCTGCATCCCGTGCCAATTTTCCCTGATTTGGGCCCACTCCATCCAACTCGGACCAGCTACTTCAATTATGTCGTCCGCCCATCTCTTGCGTGGTCTGCCCCTGTTCCTCTTGCCTCCCGGTGCAGACCACTTCGTTGACTCCAATGTCCACCTTTGATCTCTACATCTCGAAATATGACCTGCCCATTTCCATTTCAGTCGTAGAGCGTGTAGGAGAGCGTCTGTTAGTTTTGTTCTTTTCCTTATCTCTTCGTTTCGGGTTTTCTGTATTTTACGTTGTACGAGATTATGCTAGTACGCTCATAATTTGCTAGTCCACTATTTATGCGAAGACACTGCCTCCTAAGATACAGGATCTTCCTAGTTTAGGAGTCAGGGCTCAAATTTTGTATTGACTGTACTGTACTCATCTCTCGCACACTACTTCTGTTTGCAAATTTTTCTGTACCTACCTTTGTGACTGTTGTGTATTTTAATATGCGTCAAACTTGTATTTTCCTAATAAAGTTATTATTATTATTATTATTATTTTCCTGAGTTTTAATATGCTCCTTTCCATGGAATGTTGGCATGATAAGATTTTATTTTTTATTTTGTTAGTATATGTCCATTATTGTCCATGTTTGGCTTCCATATGTCATACTTGGTAGAATACAGGTGTCCATTATTATTCTTTTGAACTTCATGTGATAGTCCCCTTTTAGGACTTCCTTTTGTAACCAAAATTTCTTCCAAGTGCAGTTGATCCTTCCATCCACTTCAGTTTCGTTATTTCTTGTATCAAATGATATTTGTTTTAAAGGTAGATATATTCCAATACATATAACTTAAGTGTATGAAAATACAGTTGAAATTTCAATGATAACACGAATACATGGTAGTCGTAGGTACAAAAAAGTTTGCAACGGTATGCTTAGGCATACCGTCAAGCCATCGGAATGCCTGGCATCGCTCGAGACGCTTCGGCAGTCTTTCGGTTCGGGAGGCAAAACAGCGGCCCGCACGCGGCTTGTGCGCTTACATGTAAGTTGCTGATGGAACTCCAGCTATATGTGTCGAATCTTAACATCACAGACAGATCCACAAGACAGCTAAATTTTTTAGCGAAACATGAAACGGCAATCTTAACACACAGACTTGCCAGGAGATCAAACAAAGCCATATAAGTAAATATAAAGATACCAGGATCACAATTTAATGTAAAAAAGGGGAGCTTTGATAGACCACAAAGGTAAAGAGAAGTTCCAATGATTAGGTAATCTTTTGTAAACAAGAAGTCAACTAAAGTAATCCTAATCCATTAAAAGACTAACTAAAATAGGATAAAGTACGAAATCTTTACAGAAAAGTGTTTTCATTATGTTATATAAAAGGTTTTCACCTAACTGATTAATGATACCGAGGTACTTATTGTAGAATACTTGGATATGATAAAAACCAAGGGAAACCAAGGAACTAAGATTGAAGACTGTCCTAAGCACACAATGTAAACAACTTCTTAGTAACAACAGAAGAATAGAAGCCGATTAGCCATATTTAGGAGAGAAAAGCTAGATTTCAGTTAATAGTTTGAAATTAAATAATAATGCCCCGACCTCAAATAAATTGGAATAAGAACAAGAGAATTATGATGGTGTTTTCTAAGGCCATACATTACAGCTGGTGTACATTGAAGTGTTCTTCAAAATAACTGGGATACATAGATCAGCCATCTCCTTCAACAAAAGATTCAACGCCAAATTCAGACGAACGTAATCTTCGTGCAAACTTTTTGGGCGACCAGCTCAATTCCTTAACCAAACATAGTTAAGGAGCAGACAAACAGACGGGTCTGCTATTTACATTACCTAATAAATCTAAAGTAACGAGCCCCGCTCGATACGGGTTTTATTTTCTAGTTCGATTGCATGTAATCGTGCTAGTGAACGAGGTTCCGATTAACGAGTTGCATTTATTTTATGGAACTAAACTAGGATATTTTTTGCAGAGAAACTTTTATAGTGCCATTCCATCAAGCGCGAACATTATTGTGCAGAGAGCCCATAACCAAAGTATTTGCCTCATCGTTTTACAACCAAACCCCATTGATATATGAAAAAACCCAAGATACACACTCGGCATCTCAAAATCGTCCGCATAAAATAAAGGCACAATTAGTAATTGTGTGCCTATTTTCAATTAGTCTCACGTCGCTCGCGTAACGTAAAATTTTTTTTTTTTTTGCACACTGCTTTGTAAAACAACTTTAAACAATCCGCGTAAGGTTGAATTTGCAAAAAAATATTTTTATAGCACTACTTATGTCGTAGTGGGTTGTAGTGGTGAATGTTTGGTGACAGTTTCTACTGATACTTTTTTTCGAAACTGTGCATCTTGGGTTTTTTATATATCAATGCCAAACTCGTCAACAGATTTGGCTGTTCTAATTCCAAATTTAAAATAATAATTTCGGAAATTTTTCGAGTTATGTCTGACCTAACGTACGTAATAAAATCGACATGTTCATATATGTAGAATAACGTAATCTCATCACATGTACACCTACTAAGCTTGCTAAAATATTTTTCATTCAGTAAATAGGTCAGTGACGAGCGGCTCTTAAAACTACTAAACCAAATGCAGTGATAACGCGCACATTATGGCCAAGTGTACGGCAGAATGCCGCACACCGACCGGTGGAATCACACCTTAACAATTTTAGAATGTTGTTTATGATGTGACTGCCCAGCTGTGAATCTGTCCAGTTGCGAATCTTTCCAGTTGCTATGGAGGAAATTAATAGCCTACGGAAGATAATCCAATTACTAATCATGTTTTGCGAATAATGAAAACGATACCTCTTGATAACAAAACTGAAATTTGATCTTCAAAATATGAATAGGTACAGCGATAAAGTAACAAGTCAAAATTAATGTAATCAACAAATGTAACCCAGCTTCTGAAAAATATAATCCAAGAAGACAATTAGACAATTGCAAAATCCAATTAGTAGAAAATGACATCACATCTGATATTCTCGATGGACTAGGATGTGTACAAACGTACGGCAACATTTTCCTGGAGGGCGAGCCTATAGCCAACAACCGGGCGGGCACACATAACGAATTCGAGCTGCTGCCAGTCTAACCGGATGAAGCCGATTACCAGTATTTTACATAGAGCGACTGCCTATCTGACCTTCACAACCCAGTTATTATTAAGTAATACCCCCTGGTAAGACTGGTTGTCAGACTTTTTGGGCCACTGACTACCTGTAACGACTGTCAAAGATCTACAAATGACAGCCGGGACCAACTGCTCAACGTGCATTCCGAGGCAAGGATAATACTCCGTAACAAATATATGTGTAGGCATAAAATTATCCACCCCTACACAATTTTCACAGCCCATTGTTCATACAAAGACATTAATAGTCTATTGGTCTATTGTCATATTTCTACGCGTTTAATCGGACGCTGGGTCTCGTGTGACACACTTTGAAGGTAGGTCACTGGAAAAACTGTTGTCGCAAGCTTTTGTCTAGCCGGCACTTTCCTTTGTTGATACGTAATCAGAGCTAGGGGACGAGGTTTGAGAGGGGCTGTTGTAATGCATGTTGGGGAAACAACTAGAATGTTTGGAGTAGCATTATTGTGTGTGATATTAGTATCGGTTTCTTGTTTATTTTATTTATTTATTTAAACTTCATGAACAGCGAAAAATCACGTGACCCAAAACGGTTAATTGCGAGGTTCCGCGATATTCGCGAAATATTCGCAGGTATTTTGGACACCTTGGTTAAAAACACTTGACGATCGCAAACTACAAGAGATATATCTAAATAAAATTGACAGTGAATAGCTGATTAATTAAGGAATATAAATAATAAAAAAAAATATTTCTAAAATTAATTTGAAACTCAAAAAAAATGTAGAACTTGAAAAACAGTGATGAAAACAGATAGTTTGCTAAAACATTAATTTGATTTTTTTTTAAATATAAAATTTTATTTAAAATAATTTTAAAATAAACTAGATTATATTTTCTTTCCAATAAGACCATAATCTTATTAGTTTATTTACTATAGTCTAATTAGAAATTAATTGGATTTTGTATACTCACTGTTTATTTTGCCGCCTGCGCCTGCGCCGGTTTTTTTGAACACGGTTATTTACGTACTTACAACTTTACGAAGTCAGTTGTTTTTGTTTGTACAATTCAACAATATTCTCACTATACTAATTAAGCACTATTTATCCGTTAACACACACGTTTTAATCACAATTAACACTTATTTCTTGTTTAAAAACCATCACTAAGGTAAATATACCTACCACTTTTTCGGAGGCGAAATAATCAATTTCGAGATTCGAAAACTAGATTTCCTATAGCATACTATTGTAGCACAGTTCTTCACAATTAATTTGATATATAACACTAATCGAATGTAACAATATACTTAACAAAACAATTGAAATACGATATTCGCGATAACGAAACACGTTATGTAATGGCGGAGTTTGTTTACACTAAACTTTTTATTAAATTATGACATTTGTCAATGGAATCGTGCTATGTCCTGTGGTATGTAGTTGAGAAATATTGTAGAGATGGGACGTAAACCATTCAATTCACTCCAATCCATAGACAACACGTTTAAATCGATATTTATCAAACTATTTTATGGTTAAACGCTACTGGATACTACTACTATCCACTCACAATCTTGGTTAAAAGTGCCTGGATAGTAGTATCCAAGCTCTGCTCAAGGCGGATTTAATGCCACAAGGCATTCTCTACCAGTAAACCTTTGGGTCAAATAGGACAGCATTGTGATAGAGTACAAAAAATTTATAAGAAAAATACCATTTTGTTAAATTAAATTGATATACATACATAAATAGTACATACTAATACACACATATACAGATAAAATTAAATAAACTAATATATTTACGTACATTATAATAAATAGAAATAGTCCAAAATACGAGAAACCACATAATAATTACTATGACTAGCTTGTGAGCAATTTAGTCTGACTGAAAAGAACAGTACGGAAGCACAAAATAGTGCTTCAGTACTGTTCTTTTCAGTCAGACAGTTCTTTTAAAAGCCATTTTGCTTTCTGTTTTTTTAATGCCAAGGGGTAGCGCGTTCCAGAGCTTTATAGTGGAGACAGCGTAAGAAGAGCACATAAAACCAGTACGGTGTGAGGGAATTAAGGAGTAGGTTTTTGGTTTTTTATTTTGTGTTTTCTGTGTCATCGGGCTTATTGAATTACTGATACTGAGAGCATCCCACTGCAGGGCAAAGGCCTCTCCCCGTGAATTCCAGTTGTTTCTATCCAGGGCTAATGTGGACCACTGGTCGTTGGTTTGGTCCAGCTCGTCCCGCCATCTTCTACGAGGTCTGCCGCGACACCATCTGACTGAGTCAGGGCTCCAGAAAGTGGCTATTTTGACCCACAGTGGCAGACGTGGTCAGTCCAGTTCCACTTCAGCTTAGAGGCTTTTTGAACAAGGTCAGAAATTTGTGTTTTGTATTACTATAGTTTGTGTTACTACTTTTGATTTTAAAAGTATCTCTTTATCACATGCGGGGTGCTCCACACTCGTACGGATCACCACATTCGATTCACCAGTATTTGCTGAACTACAAAGCTGACCCGAAGTAATCGCTATTCATATTCGGTTCTCATTCGGCGAACTCCATTCGGTATAACTAATATCGCTTAATCATGTTCGTGGTACAGCACAATTTGAGCTTATTCGCGTGGCTTATTCCCAAATGTACATACTATATATTTGATTATACTACCGGGCTGTACTGTATCATGCCGAGATGTACATGTATTTTGAGGTCGGCTTCCAGCCTAACCGGATTCAGCTCAATACCAGAATTTACATGAAGCGACTGCCTATCTGACCTCCACAACCTACTTATACTGATGTGTGTAGCATTAATCAGTAACTTGACTGTTGTGTTCAATGAGTTGACTGAAGAAATCGTAATCCTACCTCTAAAGGTAATTTTGTTGGCAAGATTTTCTTTCACAAAACGTGTAAAGTTTTACAAGAAAATTCGAGTAAACAATATCAATTTCTTAACACCCGCTGTTTTCGTTACCTCCAAAAACAAAACTTCCAAGACTCCATCATAAAACAATTTCTAAAACAAACAAGACCCAATTATTTCCATAATCCCACTCCTATCATAGCCTTTGTAATCATCTTAACACCGGGATGAACCATCAATATTGAAACAGGGTTTAATCACGGCCTGTGTAAGTGTATTTGTATTGATCTTATCTACGAAACACCTAAACAAATTTGGTCAGAGAGCAAATAATTCGACGGTGTCCATTCGGAACGTTATATTGTGTGCAAACTTAGTAAAGTGCCTCCTTACAAAAGGATGCTCTCGAGAAGTGTTCTGGAGGGTGCGCGGACAAAGAAAACCGGATAAACATAGTTACTATGGGTTTGGTTACATGTGTTTTTGGGATCCATTGTGTTTGGTAAAGGATGTGTGAACGTCTAAACAGCAATCCTGGTGTGGATGCTAGTTTACATAGTTCTATTGTTCACGGTTAAGATAGAAGGGAATTAGATTCATCTTGTGTCTAGGTTTCAATGGTAGTAGTAAATAAAGGCTGTTTTAATTTTATGATGTAGGGGGCAAACAGCAAGACGAGAGGCGACCTTGTTTCTTAAGGGTTAATTTTTTATGTAATTTCTAATTAACTTTTAGTTAAAACTACAACTATACAGAAGTTAATTTTATCGATCTAAGGGAACACGATACACTCGTGGCATTAAAAAAATAGTTGCTGATTTTCTAATCAGCAATTATTTTTTTAATGCCACGAGTGTTTTTCTAACTGTCATACTTTAACTTTCTATTTCTTTTTTACCCATATCTTTAAGTTTTTATTTCTATTTTAATCTACATGATCTGGCCATCGCCTTGGTCGTTTTCAGAAAACAACATTGTGATATTGTACTTTAAAATACATAACTTACTCAAATATTTACTTTTTCCAATCATAAAAGGAACTTGAAAGTGAAATAATTTTATTTAAACTTTCTAGAACGTCGGAAAATCGCGAATAATAAATTAAAAGTTGGCGACACTTCCGTTTCCTCGGCGACAAAATTTTGTTAAAAACCATGAAGATGAGATTATTCCGGATAACATTTTGTTGCTTCCAAGATAACTTATTTCTTATTTAAATAGCTTCTAACTTAGAGGGACTGAAGAAATAAAACAAAAATGCTATTAGGAAATAAATGATAATGAACGCGACCAGCGTCATTATTTCGTGAAATAACTAACGACTCTTGAACGCAGTTTAGTGACAGTGATCGCGATTGGTTTCATAGATGAAATCCCCGTTTGGTTATTGTAACTTGGTAGAATTCAGTGATAGCCTAGTGGTGTGACCGTCGGACTGTCAAGTCTTAGGTCTCAGGTTCAAACCCAAGACACGCACCACTGATTTTTCGGATTCATGTGCGTATTGTATAATTATCGCTTGCTTCGGTAAAGGAAAACATCGTGAGGAAACCAGCATGCCTAAAAGATGTTTCTTGTCGGCATGTAAAGCGAAGTCAAATGCCCAGGGGCGGCATAAAAACTCTAGACACCAGGTTACTTACTAACCACATGATAAAGAAGAAGAATGAGAATTTGAAATTCCAGTTCATTAGTTTGAATGCCTAAACAGAGACAAGTTTTATAAATTTTCCCATCGCAAACTCACTTCTAGCTAAGACTGCCGACAACAGTTCTCAGATTATGCTTACAATAACAAAGTAAAACTTATTAAGTCATAATCTGTTTTCTTCTGCTCGAGCAACAAAATAAGCTCAATTTCTTCAAGATTAGCATAGCAAACGTTCGTTAACTTCTTAAGGCTTTTTTTTACAAGAGGCAAACGTGTTCTAATTAAAAATTTCTCAAAACTTTCTTATAAAGTGAAGGTATTCAGCATTTTTCTTCGTGTAAAGGCTAGCTTCATTAAATGGTGATTATAATTGGCTCGATTTTCATCTCGTCTTATGAGTTCCTAACATAATCTTAGAAGCTTAGCGCTCAATCTGGACGGTGTTTTAGATTTTGATTGGGTAATCTAAATTAAATCGTTTAGGACCTCTGTGACCACTTTCGATACGATTCGGTTTTCTAAGTCATAAACATAACATCACGCCTATAATCGTCGAAGGGTTAGTAGAAGGTGTAATTAATATAGTACATCCATATTTCGCCAGCTATAGTTGCTGCCAGTTAAGATCGCAATAGCGGTCATTGCCCTTTCCCTAATATCTCTTCGTACGAACCAAAACAAATAAACCATGTATCGTTTTTCATTCGAAAAAATGTTGAAAATCACGACAGATGACGATTCAAGACTTGAACAGGCTTATATTTGGATTTCAAAGTTAAGGACTTTAATAAATGTAGGTGGGTCAATGACCGCTATTGCGATCTTAACTGGCAGCAACTATATATTAAAGTCGCATGTAATAGGGGGCAAGCATTTTGTCATCAATCGGGCATAGATCCAGACTCCGTGGCTGCTACCGAGAAATTCCTTAAAAAAAACCCACAATAGCTGCTACAAAATAAAAACTCTGTTAAAGTCTAACTGAAATCATAGTCTTGTGGTTTAAAGGATCTTAGAAATATGTTTTGACACAAATAATCCACTGAGTAATCAGTCAGTCATCTATCTACATGACTGAAAATAAAAATAACTCCTTTAAACCTTTATAATAGAATCAGCAGAATCACTTACCTCAGCTGGAGAAGAAGACCCAGGCACCTTTAAGCAGAACATGAACGGAGTGTTCACTCTCTTTAGGATCTCGCGAAAGTCGAGAGGAACTCCTCTAGGACGCAGCAACCTGAAGTATGTGCCTAGCGACGAACCGTGAGATGCCAGGTAGGTTCCGAAGAGACGCATGAAGCCAGCACCTGGTAGACAAAAAATACATTAAGACGGGGGGAACATTTAGAGAATACAGTTAAGGCCAGGATCTTCCAATAGACCTGTTTTTGGTTGAGTCTTAAGGTATGAAATAGTCGTTGTTTTAATCTAGAAAAAATATATGTTGTTCTGTTTATTCTTAGGCTTAAAACACGATAGTTATTACTTCTCTCGATCATAAAAACATGCAAAGATAGGTGAGTTTATGTCTTTTTTTTCAAGTTTACTCAAAGATTATTAACACTTTAAATAAAAAATACACTAAAAAATAAGAAATTACACTGTCTACATTTTTCTGAGGATATATTTTTTTTAATATGTATTATTTTTATTCCAATAAATTAAAAACCACTCATTTCGCACTATTCGGCCCGCAGTGACCGACGTAACAACCACTTTGTAGTGCAAGCTGATTAGAACTTTATTCTAAAACTATTTCAAACGAAGTTTGAACCACCACAAATAGAGTTGCTAATTTTAGAAGATCCTGGCCTTAAATCAGAGAAGGTATGCGCTTCGTTAATCTTCGTATTTCCGAATAAGATTGAAGGTCGTGCGACAGAGTAATCACTCACAGAGATAAAACTTCTCAGTTTTGTAAAGTGGCGCTTTATGTTAGTGTTCAACAACGTAGTGTGCGTACAAAACCAGTTTATAGGGGTGTTTCATTGGACGGAAAATCAATACAAAATGAAGCTATGTTATACTGGAAATGTATACATACGCAGCTTGATGTGTCGCCGTGTGTAGCTGTCTTTATGCGTTTATATAATGCTTTCTATTCGTTGGATTATGAACTCTTGGCTTATCTCGTCAACGCCATAAGACTTTTTTTTAATTAACTGTTATTATATATATATAAACAAATGATATTACAATAGGTATTTTCATGGTTGGTACAACTCTATATTAGATTTTATTATCGCGCGATATTTTTTAAGATAGACAATAATAGCCGTAACGCATAAGTTATACATACCTACAAATAAAGATTGATAGAAGCATCATTTATACATGAACAAGGGCACATTCGCCGTTGATTAATGCACATACGCGACTACCATCAATTTTACGCACATACCAAACCACGACCGTAGTGGCAGACAGAGCATAAACGCGATTAGTTGTGTAGATAACAGTTAAACAAAGGAATTAAGTAGGTAGGTATACAAAAGGACGTCGTTTAAATGCTTTCACTAATATTATTTCACCCCTTCCATTATTCGAGCATAGCAACAATTACATTAAGTATAAAGTAACAATGTCAGACGATAAATTATACACGAGCCTTCAATAGTGTGACCTTGTTTAAATTAGTTTTTGCTGCCACCAGAGGGACATCAAGTCTAATATTGTTTGTCAAGCCAACATTAATAATGTAAAAACCTAAAAACTGAACTGAAGGAAAATGAAAATTAGTTTTATGTTTGTTGAATTTTGTTTTCGCAAAATTAGCCATGTTATTATTACAAGTGACTTAAATGGTAGTCCGGCGCACCCTAAACAATTGCCTTTACAAGAAAATAAAACGATATTTTTGAGGTGCGATTCGTAGGTACCGAATTGGATCAATTTGGTATACTTACAGATCATTTTGTTTGTTACCTCTTCAAACCGTAACGGATGCACACATTTCGATGGAATATACAGACAGACCTTAAAAGGACATGGTATACTTTTTCGTTCCCTTGAGATAATTTGTAACATCTCGCAAAATATTCATTTTATAAACAATAAAAAAGAATTGCGTTCCCACAATTTTATGGCTGTTCTTATTTTGTACGTTTATTTTGGGATTTTTTAACGCACATTTGTATCGTTACACGAGTATCCTCATTTATTATTTGTTCAGTGTCCCCATCTGAGGCAATTCGTCAAATTGCGTTCCCGACAAAGCTCTCCCTTGTTTTGACGTTGCTGTGAATGATTCATATTTTGTGATTAATATCGTGTGTTTACTTGGCTTAGCGGTTATATACGAGGCCTGCTTTTCCTCCATGAGGATGCTGTTTGCAAACCTGGCAACTACCAATGTGACTTTTTCAAAACTATAATTTAGATTTATGTATTATCTTAAAGAAAATACCGTTAGGGAATAAAAAAGCCTAGACATGAGGCCTGATGCTTTCAAAGTGATTCATATTCCAACAACAACCTCCAACAAGGTACACCTGTACTTTACTCTTTTTTGGCTTAAAAAAATTACAATTTACGGTAGGACTTAATGTTACGCGCTCAAAACATTGTGTTGATAGGAGCATTAAATAATACAGGGCTCATGGAGGTTTTTAAAGTAAAGGTATAACAAAGGAAACTGTGTTTTTTATACTTGTGATAAAGTTGGAACTTTGACCTCCAGTATCTCCGTAACTAGAAGTTTCCCAGGTATGGTGGACAAAAAAAAAATTGTGCACTGATGGGAGAACAAGCGCTTTTGGATTCGTTAAGAGTCTTTCTACACCCATTATTTTATTATACCTTGTTTTTGAGTATCTTACGAGATTAAATATGTATCAAAGCACTCTATTCCAAACTTCTTGTTTAAGGTGGATGCTCCAACCAGTCCGCGAAATTCAAATTTTCTTACGTTTTTTGTAATTTGTAGGCCAGTGCTAGGTTGTATGTTGATTAAGATATTCCTCGCGACTGTAAGACGTATGTAGTTACAGAATTTAAATCATCAAAATCATCAATACAACCCTCCAAGCGCATAAAGGTGCAGGAATGAATTTGACCTTGAAAAAGTCATTTTTGCACCTGTATAAGCTTTAGAAAAGAGAATTTCGCGGGCTACCCTGACGCTTTCACCTTAACGTAGCAAAAGTTCCTAAAAGCAAATATGTCTGCAGATAATATCTTGCGGGTACCATAACAAAATTCTCGTAAAAATTTTAGCAGCAACTACCTAGTACGCTAAAATTTTTAAAGGAGAATAAAAATTCAGTTTTACAACAACTTAACCTACATCCCTTGTATTCTGAAAAAAATATAAATTACTTGTATAGTTTATTATTTTTATCGTACAGCTACTTTATTCTTCACTTGATATATAATTTAAAATTTCTTTCTGCTTTACCTCAAACTTCTGGAAACCGCAAAGGATTGTAGATTTACACACTTTCTTTAGTAATAATAATATTATAAAGAGGAAAGATTTGTATTTTTGTGTGTGTGTGTATGTTTGTAATGAATTAACTCAAAAACTACTTCGCCGATTTCAAAAATTCTTTCACCATTAGAAAGCCACGTCTTCACTGAGTAACATAAGCTATATTTTATCCCCGTACTCACACGGAAACGGCAACTACGCGGGTGAAACCGCGTGACGTGCGCTAGTCTATTATAAAATATGTATGGGACTGTGTTGCGACTTTGCATAATTTTATTTAAATTCAATATAGAAAGAGTGCAAGCTAGTAATAGATGTTATTATGAGTTACCAATTTTGAACAAGCGCGGCTGCGCAAACTTTGATCCTTTCATCCCATACGAGGAAGAGTCGGTAAGTTTTGCTTAGTTTGTTTGTACTAATTCCAAAACATTAAGATAATCGAAGCGTATACATTTTCTGCTTAAATTATAAATAGGTACAGTCAACCAAAGAGTTAGATATGCAGGGTAGCAATCTTCTTACTACTAATTATAAATGCGAAAGGGTTATAATCAATCTGTTTGCATATTCATCCAAATCCGTTCACTAGTTTCTGCGTGAAAGAATCACAAAAAGGGATCCTCACAAACTTTCGCATAAAGTTTGCTAGCCTGCATACCCGTTATGTTGAGTGTACGTCAAAAAGATTTTTTGAAGTGAAAGTCACAGTAATACTTCATAACCGCTCGCTTAATTATAATAGGAATGACGACTGACTAAAAAAAAATGATTCTTTTAGTCCGTCAGATAAATTATCAAAAAATATTGGATACCTGTTTTCTTTTTTATTAAATTAATAATAAATGACGAAGATAAAACGCATCAAAGATCATGAGTGACGTCTTGTGACGTCACTTTATGGTAAAAAATGATCCGAAATGTGACCTCACACGAGATTTCAACGCACTGTATCGTCTTGAATTTTTGTTTACGTGAAAAAACAAAAATAATATGTGTCCAATATTTTTTGGAAATCTATCTGACGGACTAATTAGTTTTTTTTTGTCGTCTCGCCTATTACTTCAAAACATTCATGAGTAATTTTGTCTCCAGCCTAATCTAAATAGTCCTTCAATTGATAAAGAGCTTGCGTGAACTAAACGTTGCTATAAATAATTCATAGTCTGATTACTTGTCTAGATCTAATTTACTTTGACTTTACTTAATTATAATTGTAGTATATATGTGTTATAACATTTTCAATATTTTAAAATGTAATTTTTTTTTTATTTGATTTTTTTCATGGTTATAGTTGGCGCGGATTTTGTAATCCCCGATTAAAGTCATTTTAATCAAAATAACATAACATAACGTTTGTGCGTTTCTTGTAATCAGAATACCCGAGCTGTGACTTTTCAAATGTTACAGCACCATGCTAAGAGGTCTTTTGGCCTCGTACAGATCCAATTTCGTTTGGTTTTTCTTCTTTTGTTTGTTTTTTTTTTTATATAATTTTGTTTGACTGTTAATTAAAAAAATTTTGTCACATTTTAAGCCACAGTTACTATCAAGCAGTCAATAATTTGTTTGTTCATGTTCAAATCCTGTCTTACTAATCTTTCCCGGAGCTTTAACCGAAAACTACCAACAACATAATCACCTTAAAAAGTACGAGTATCCTCGTTAACCGTTATAGCTACCAACAAAGGCAAGGAAATGAAGGTAACATAGTAAAATACCTTTTGCCGATAATCACCTCCCCTTGTCGTATATTTAACGACCCTATTTTGTGAACCCTATCAAGTGTAGGGTAGAAACTAAACAGTAATTCACAGTAACTGGACAACAAGTCCATTTACTTTCCTTTGAGCTTTTATTGACGAAAAAACTATAAAGATAATATCACAACAAGGGTATATTGTTTTTTTTTCTTCTCAAAAATAAACGCTGTGAAAATCTATTACTGGCAATTAGATCATTATCATCATTCTCCTGTCCTTATCCCAATTCATTTGGGTTCGGCGCAGCATGTCTTCTTCTTCCATACTTCTCTATTACTCGTCATCTCATCAGACACCTCCTTTCTTGCCATATCATCCTTTACACAGTCCATCCATCGTTTCTTTGGTCTTCCTCCTACTCTCATACCCATCCACAATCATACTTAAAACTCTCCTCACGACATTTTCGATGGTACTGGTAATTGGATAAATATCAATTTATTCTTAAATCTTAACTTTGCCCACAATTTGTTAAAAAACCCTTTGAACTCAGATTTTATAATCAAAGGCATCTTAAATCTAATATTCATGACCTTAAAAATTCATTAATAAATAAGTAGATAAACGATTTCAAACGAACTTTTTCCTCAGAGCCTTTTTTATTTAATTACCGATTCTTGGTGGAATACTTTAACTGAGACCATTTAACATCTGGACATAATTCCCAGGTAGATTTTTACAAAATAAATCTTTGTCTAGATTAAGGAACCAGAAATCCTGTGGGAAAATAAATAATTAATGTCTTGACCGAGGTAAATATGGATCCAACTGGGACTAGATAGGACGACGCCGATGGTGCCAAACATCATCGTTAAAGAAATGAGATGAATAATGTTAATGGGCGTTTTAATTAGTTAAGCGGATACTGGTTATAATAAATCTCTTGGAACTCTTAAAGATTTTATTTCTCAATAAACTCTAGTTGCAAGTTTCGAAAAGATGAATGGTAAAAATACTTCATTAGTCGATGCTATTGTCAATATGATTGATGATACTTCGACTGAATCAAAAAAAAAATGTCCCAGAAACGAATCTAGAACAAGCATTGAAAATAGACAATGCAGCTCTCTGACATTTTCACCGAATGATAACCCAAATCGTCTGTGACATTTGACTATTGCAACGAATGCGAATCCAATTTTGAAAGCTAACTCCTAATCTATAACAGATGGCTCAATAAATGAGGATGAGCTTTATGATTTTAAATTTCTGGTTCCACATACGAAACACACTATCATCGTAAAGACTAATAATCAAGCTAATTTTGGCCTTCAATCAGTGATATTATTTCAGTTACAAACATTTCATTTGTAAGCTAACGTAATCTGAAAACGTAATAAATGCAGCGTCCGAAGAACATAAATCAATAAAATGTAAATAATATTTCCGACTCGAGGTCATACGTGGATATTTTCAGATGAACCGTTATAGAATTCTATTCCCAGACTAACGTTTTATATGAAAAATTGTACAGAGAGCCATGACTTGGTTCATATTGTATTTTACACTATTTCCTCGAGCATATCGTCTTCTGTAGTTTCGCGTTCATTCAAAATCTTTTAAATTCTTTCTTTCTCTGTTCCAAGATCAAATTGTGAGTTTTTGGAAATATAGAACGCAATTTACACAAAAATACACAATGTTTTTAATGCCATTCCTTTTGATGTAGAAAGTAGCTGAACCACAAAAATTACTTTTAAAAGTTTCTGTTTAACACTTCTTTGTCAAAGCCTCTTATATGAAGATGCGTAGATAAAATGTATGTCATATTAGCTTATGGTTGAGGTTTCGCCGGTTTGAATTGAATTGAACTGTCTTTACGCAATTTAAAACGTTTTTAGCATTAGTCAGCCTTCGTGCTACTGTAATATTTTAGTTATAATTTTGTTCTTACATTGCCATGTTTGAATTGAAAGCGGGCCGCGCCGCGTCTCCGTAAATGAGAACTTAGTATTTTGTAAGAAATCTTTTAATACATATTTGTATCATGTTCATTTTCCTACAATTTTTAACCACTTAAAATTATTTCCATAATGTTTAGAACGATCTTAATGAATGACTGAAATAGCACTTGTTGGAAATAGTAATCCTTGCGAGTGGAATCACAATGAATATTTTATCAAAATAATTACCTTGCAAATACCTTTTATGGTACTGAGAAGTACATCTACACAGTGTTGTAGGAATTCCACCTCTGCCGGTTAATTTTACACCGTAAAAGGTACATTAATATGTATTATGCGGAAAATATAAACCAGCTTTTACCCGCGATTTCACCCACGTGGATGTTGAAAATTAAGCTGAGGGAACGTACAGTCGTGGTCTGTTCCGCCTGATCAAATAATTTTTTTTTCGCTTAAATAATGCGGAGGCGCCGAGCCACGCCCCCTTAAAGTTTAGGTCTTAACCCAGGTCATGTCCTTAGGAATGCATCAACGTCGTCAGTGCGCTCGGCCGATCGGTATCTCTACATTCATTATTTCTATACAAAGTCAACGGGGCGGGGCTAGAGAGCGTTTCTATGTTGTAAGTGCAAGCAAAAATTAGCTTAGTGGTGATCAGGCGAGAGTGTCCTCGATAGAACTACCGAAGAAAATTATTTTAACCAAGTGTCATAAACCAGGTCATGTCCTATCTTTGTGCCAAATTTCATACACTAACGGTATAGTACGACGTAGTACGTTTACCTAAATGACAGACAAAGTTACTTCTCATCTATAATAATAGTGTGTGTGAATAAAGCCAGCTGGCTTTATTTTAATGTAATTAATTATGTAGCACCTCTGTGGACTTCATTAAAATCGAATGACAATTGAAGTGAGTAGTTTCATAATATAAAATCGCGCCTGTAATCCTAGAAGGGTTAGGCAGTACCTAATAGAACAGTTTTTTTTTTGGGTATGGCATCTCGCAGTTTAGTCTAGAGAGACTGGCTACTGCTTAACCGGGCTAGTCCTGTGGATGCCTTGAAGCTACATTTCACCAGTTATGTTCAGGTCCCATGTAATAGGGGGGAGCCTATTGCCATCAACCGGGCACAAATCTAGCCTCCTTTTAGGCTGCTACTGAGAAATTCCTGATGGCAAAACCCAATAACACTTTGTGCGACCCGGGAATCGAACCCAGGACCTCATGCTTAGCAGTCGCGCATGTGACCACATAAACCAACGAGGCAGTCAGATAGGCAGTTCGATAAGACTTCAAAGGAAAGAATGGTATAAGTAGCTTTTACTATCTTTTGTTGAAAGGAAAAAATAGTACGTATCCCATGATCCGTCCACGAAGTAGACACAATAGTTAAAAAATGGCGTCTAGACCAAATTGGCCATTTGACAGATCATGATTTAAGTAGCTTTTACTATCTTTTGTTTTATCTATTTGTTAAGTCCATTAATGGATTAACATCTTAAATTTCGAATATTTTTAACCCAATTCATTGTTACCAAGTTCTAAATATTCCGTTTCCTCTCCGCGGGGCTTTTTACTTAGCCTCGGACGGCCTCCACTGATTTACAGAGCAATAAAATATGCTTCTAAATGCCACTTTATTATGTACTTAGTATCGCCCATGAAACCACTATGATAGCCCCATACTTCTTTATAATATAAAGAAGTGTGGTGCTATAATGTTCTCATTTCTCACACATAATCCTTTGGGACTTTTTTTATTACAAAAAGAATCAGATTTAGTATGTTTCTCGGTTATTTTCTCATTAGTTTTATTGCTATTTCGAAATGTGTCTTTGATATTATTTCATTTCACCAATCCATGGTTTAATATTGAAAATTCTTCTAAGAGTATAAGTGTTAGTCTGACTAACACTTATACTCTTAGAAGAATTTTCAATATTAAACCATAAAGGCACAAAAAACTTCAATTACTTTACCAAGTTGTACCTAAAAGTGTGTCTTGTATTGTTGTTAGTGAAAATTATTTGGTAAAGGAGTACAAATACTGACGGAGTATGGTCAGTTATTTCTATAAGAAAAAATATATGGCATGCATCATCATCTGCCTAGCCTTTTCCCAACTATGTTGGGGTCGGCGTCCAGTCTAACCGGAGGCAGCTGACTACCAGTATTTTACTTGGAGCGACTGCCTATCTGACCGCCACAACACAGTTGGTACTGGGTAGTTCGATACCCGTTGTCAGGCTTTTCGGGCCACTGAATATCTGTAACGACTGTCAAAGATCTGCAATGAGTCACACCAACACATCAAAATATTACTATAAAAAAATATTATGCATTTAATGCGCAGACTTGTGCAAATAATAATAGTTTTTGTTTCATTGAAATTGGGCCAGGATTTCCAAAGTTACAGCGTTGTAAAGTTTCACCGCTTTTTTAACTTTGCGTTCCTTCGCGAACTACTACGATGACGTCACGCTGCGGTGTCATGTCCGATTGCGGGTGATGCGGAGTGTTTATGTGTCTCCGGACATAAAATTAAATTAATTAATTAAAATTAGTGGCAGTGCGCGGCGTGACTCACTTGTCAGTGCAGTCGCTTAGTTGGATTTTGCCGCGGAGGCCGTGATGCCGTTTAATATCTCGGTCATTTTTGAAGATAGAAACAAAAACAAATTCTTTATTCTCGAGTGACCTACTTTTTAGACATGCTGAAAAAAAAAAATGTTGGTGTTACTCATTGACGGACACGGAGGAAACTTAGTGTGTAATGTGTGGTCACCCACACACGTAATATAAATTATTGCATCATCACAATTAAATTTTAAAAATACATACCCAATTGTACCAGCTCCAATCTCTTGTCGGTAACAAAATGCCACGGGAACGCCTTGCAGAAGCTCGCCACTCCGATCCTCAAATCTGTCACTTTTGTTGACGTAGCGATGCAGGATGCTTCTGATTGCTCGCAGTCACTGTCTTTCAACTTCTGATTTAATGGCACTGCGTTTATTTCGTACCTAAAACATAAAAAGATTGGAGAAAGTGCTGAAGTATTGAAATTGTTGGGACGTACTGACGAAGAATCCATACTTCCATACTAATATTAGAAATGCAAAAGTAAGTTTATTTGTTACCGTTGCAACCCTAAACGTTTGCCGACCTAAAAGATTTTTGTAGTACCCTATCTCTTTCCATTCATAGTGAAATTTTTTTTACTCACTCCGTAAAAATCATTCTACGATTAGAATCTGTCAGTTTCTTTCGTTTCTTTCGTTGTTGCGGTATTTGGCTATTGAAATATATTTTTATCAACAGGAAAAACATTTAAATTATGCTATTTTTTTTATTATTATTCTATAAGTTCACTCTTTTAGACAATAATGGATCAAAATAGCTGCAAGCAAAATTACATACATTAAAATACTCGTGGTAGAAGCATTCAAGCCTCGTTATAAAAACCTGGGCAAAGAATCAATGAAGTATTTTACATTTTTCTTCGAAAAGGTCAGTTTCACCTTCTTTCCATAGAAAAGTTTCCAAGCAATTAAAAAGGGATCGCCTTCCTAATGGAAGTCGATCGAAAGGAGGAACTCAAATAATAACTAATTTCCAAGTTGGGAAAAGATGACTCATTATTCGTTCGCTCTTTCTACTTTCTTATCATAATTATTTTCTTTATGATTATATTCTTATTTGTTTTATGTTTTAAGACCGTGGCCATACGTACCAGTTGACAGCGTCGTAGAGGAATTTTTCGACGCCATATTTTATTGATGTTGTGGAGTTGGGATATTGTTTTTCAATTCATGTTAAATGTGTATGTTTAACACTATATAGTGTTAGTAGTTATTATATTGGTAAATGAAAAAAAATCTTTGGCTTTCTGATATTTAAGTTGAATCAATCAATATTGTGTACTGTATGGTTAAATCATTTTAACAAAACTGGGCACAATATTGATGATACTAGAAGCTACATCAACCATTACTACGTTGCCGTATTGATGACTCCTCTAAGCGGCTAAGAAGATAAAACAATATTGTGTAACAACACACAACTCGAACAATACCAGCGTAAAAATAGCGTAACCTTAAAATGCCGACCGAAATTAAACAGACCCACGCGTTACAAAATACAAAGCTTTATAAAATACAAACTTATGCTCACGGTTTTGCCCGGATGGTATTTGGTAATTGTACCACAGGATCGTAATTCCAGGATAATAAGTATCTTAAATGGTATTCCGGGTAATGAACTAACTGCGTCCTAAATTTAATCCAAATACGTTTAGTAGGTTTTGTGTGAAAGAGTTACTAACATCCTCACAAAACTTCGCATTTTTATAATACTAGCTGCGCCCCGCGGTTTCACCCGCGTGTTGGGAATAAAAAATAACATAGGGGTATAAAAAATAGCCTACCACCTATTCGCAGACCTACCAAATATACACTAAAAGTTTCATAAATATCGGTCAATCCGTTTCGGAGGACTTCAATAACAAACACTGTAACACGTGATTTTTATATATTCGAAGATTTATGTAAGTAAGATTCAAGGATTCAGTAAAAATATCAGCTTTTTTAATTGACGTTAAATATAACCGCATTATCGAGGTTAAAATTATACGTTTTCCATTTCTGAATACAGATCCTGATGTCATTATAAGTTCAGATTTTAATAGCGTCACTGTTAAAATGTCGATATCCAGAAATCCATTATAATTTAAATGATAATTAAAATATGACAATCGGGCGTGTGCCATCGACATCGTAATTATTCCAATAGAATCGTTTTAAGGTTCAAAATTGAGATCGTTTTAATTTTAATTAAATCAGTTTTAATTATTATTGTTTCAGTCGTTAGTGAATTTATTATCTGGTGCAGTGAATGATTAATTTAGAAATTGCATTCACGTTGAATGTGCAACTGACAGTTTTTTTTAAATTCTATTCATTTAATACTGAACAACGAATTAACTAATTTACATACGAGCATTGTTGGGTACTGTAAGTATTCTTTTTCATATCATAATAACACGCCTGTTGTCCCCAAAGGGTTAGGCAAAGGGGTACTTAATAGTACACCCACATTTCGCCAGTTATGTTTAAGTCCCATGTAATAAGGGGCTAGCCTTTTGCCATCAACCGGGCACTGATCCGGACTCCGTCGAGAGATATCCGACGAGGTCGAGATATTTCTGATAGAAAAACCCAATAACATTTTGCCCGACCCGAGAATCGAACCCAGGACCTCATGCTCAGCAGTCGCGCTTGCGGCCACTAGACCAGTATTCCTTTTCATAAAAATAACAAAAACATGTAAAATAATCAAACAAAAGATATTGGCAACATTTTATCAAATGTCTATGGTACCGGGACCTTTTTCGTGAAACTTTTCGTAAAAAGGCGTTTTTCTATAAACAGTTTACCATCATCAAAATGATCGGCAACAAGCTTATAGCTTAGCTTCTTGGCTTTAGCTTCTTCATAGGTCTTGATCTCTAATATTTTCGATTCATGTGCGTATTGTATAATTATCACTTGCTTCGGTGAAGGAAAACATCGTGAGGAAACCAGCATGCCTGAGAAATATTTCTTGACGGCATGTAAAGCCAAGTCAGAGGCCCATGGACGGCATAAAAACTTACACCAGATTAGGTCATTTCCGTTGTCCCCACCGCACGTGGCTCCACTGGTGGGGTCAGCGGGAATGAATTAAAATAATTAAAAATTGTTCCCGTTGACCCCACTGTATTTTTGAGTAATAAAATATTAATCAAAAACATTGCATGGGATAGAGTAGTATTAGTACAGTTGTGCTAGTTATAGGCAGTAACCTTACGAACAGTACTAGGCGGGTATGAATCCAAGGAGCTATGAATTACTGGAAGACCGTACCTATACCCAGAATTACTATAATGCATACCACTTTGAGCTCATGCCAGCCTGGTACTTTTTGGAGAACATGTGTTATATTGTATGCCTCACTAGCAACAAACGGGTTTTTTTTATAACTACACGATAAAGAAGTAAGAATAAGCTTAATTATATACTTACTTAAATCTCCTAGGGTCGTTAGTATAACTCGTCAGTCTTATATCCGTCTGTGTATCATATAACAGCCTAGCTATTGATTTCAAGCTGCCAACTAGAATGTAAGCGACAGGCTCGCTTTCTGTCGTCAAATGAAGCTGGATTTTTCCGTCTTGTGATGTTGTACAAACGAAATTCGCTTCGTATTCCATTGTTTCATCTCTCTGAACATCATCCTGTAGAAATACAATGGTATCATTAATCATGTTGATACCTTCATTAACGTTTTAGTTAATGTTTTACAATTTAATTTGTTTGGTGTTTTCTCTTGATCTTTAATTGGAATAAAAGCTTTCAAACAATGAATTTTATAAATTACAGCGATGAGAAAATTAAAATGTAACAATATTTTTACATTGTGAATTTAATTTAAAACTTTACTTCACTTCGTAACGAAGATTTATTACTGGGAGTGAATTGAAACTTCAGAATGAATACTAGCTTCATGCTTTTCTTTTGTATTTCGTGTTAATTGTGCAAAAGAATGAATATACCTAGTAATTCCAAAGTATAAATAACATACAAAGATGTATGCTGAGATGACGAGTAATAGAGAAGTAAAAACACAAATAAAATAAACAAAATTGGCATAAATAAATATAAATATCGCTGGACATTACACACAGCGCCATCTAGTGCCACACTAAGCAACGAGGCTTGTGTCGTGTACACCAGATATTTGATATACTACATAGATACTTTTTGTTTGTAAATACATACTTATTATACATATAAACATCCATGACTAGGAAAGGTCCATGCTCATCACACAAACATTTGCTCCAACCGGGATTCGAACTCGGAACCCTAAGAACGTAAAGCAGGTTCACTACCGCTGCGCCATTCGGGTCGTCAATGCAGGAGAATAATGATGAAATAGCATACATAAGAGTGCACTCACCTGGTCATGTAACACATCGTGAACGCTGTCTAAAGTAGTGAGAAATTCAGTCAAATTGGTGCCTAAACATTTAAAAGCTCTCTCAAGTCGACAATTATGTGAGAACGCTGTTAAAATTAAATATTCTCCTAATTTTGCCATAAAATCCTTAGTGCTAACACCTGCAACAAGCAATGGAAACTTTAGTGCGGTATAACATTATGGTACTTAAATAAAACTCTTGTTATGGCTGACGTATGCACTTAATACATTTGTTATGAGACGAAATGGAATTTAGAATTTTATAGCACTTTTCAAAGTGCTTAAAGATGGCAATGTTCCCATTAAAGCTGTCTGAATGAAAAATGAAAATTATTGTCTGGATCATAGAATGTTGAAGGTGTCTGGGGCTATAATGAAAAATAATGGGAGTTCAGAAATATCAAGAGGATATAAAAAGTCATAGTTTCACAAAAACGAAGCATGGGAGAAGAAGACCATGTTGCACATGGTTAAAAAAATAAATAAGGATAAACCAAAAACGAAACCTGCTGAAGGTTTTAAAGGAGAGTCATTTACAATTAAAAGTCCAGTACAGTCTACAAGGAAGACTTTTGTATGTATCCAATTTTGTTCATTATGAAATAACAGGTGGAGGAGCAAGCAACTGAATTGTAAATAATCGAAATGAACCGAAGTTCGTACATAAAAAATGGTGCACGCAGCGTTTCGACAATGCAACGGAAATTACTATTGTTCATACAAAGACTTTTAATCATATTCGTTTCTTTATCTACTGGTTTCGACTTAATGTTTTTGGTTTGGAAAATTTGTGCCGTGTTTTCGTTTTCATCATCGGTTTTAAATATTTCGTCACTGTCCAGTAATCTAGATCTGTCCGTGTGTGATCTATCTGTGCGTGTGTATGATGTGTTTATGTGTGAGGCCTTCACACTCATCATCATTTTCGTACAGATTTTAAAACCATTTATCGCTATGGATAAATTATAAACATTTATCGCCAACAATATTAAAGTTGTTTAATAATATGGTCACAATGAAACTAAACAGTTTCCCTAACTATGAGTATGATTGCCAGTGGAGAAATATAAGGCAAATAAACAATGGCAACTCTAAAAGTGCTAAAACATGAAAAGGTTTTCAACCATTTACAAATCCGTACCTTTATTATTACACATTTCGTTCAACTGAAAGATAGCCGTTTCCATTCACCCGTATATGAAACAGTAATTGATCAATTTACGCGAGTTAAGCCGTAACAATCTATGTTAACTATGTAGGTGTATTAATTACCATGAATTGTTACACGTTAAGCACTTTGTTTCGTATATGATGTCTTTAATAATATGTATATTTCTATTTGATAGTATCTTTTGGATTTGCTATCTGATATAATTTTAATTTTCCGAAATTCCGGAATTATAATTTACCTAGAAAAGTCGGAAAGAGCGAGCCTATTACCATCAACCGGGCATAAATCTAGCCTTATTTTAGGCGGCTACTGAGAAATTTCTGAAAACAAAACCCTATAACACTTTGTGCGACCCGGGAATCGAACCCAGGACCTCATGCTGAACAGTCGCGCTTGCAACCTCTAGACCAACGAGGCAGTTACAGTCTGATCCTTTTAAGGTGAATAAACGTGTATAAAAACTCGCATTCGAAGCCAAAATAGCAGTTCCACTGTAATCTGCATGTAATCTCGTTTGAGCCATTTCCCAAAAAATGCTATTGCAAACTCCAAGTTTGCCAGTCGTCAGATGTCAGTCATTTACGTCTGACGGTGAATCTCGGTTTCATGTTGACACAATGTGACTTCAAAGCGACGGGGCTATGACGGCCATGTTGGATTTGTAACAAAGCAAACTTTTGTATGTGCTAACACTGAATGCGCGACCTGTGACGTCACAGTGTTTGAAAATCGAAGAGAGGTTTTATTTCCATGAAGGGATTGTTTGGTTTAGTGAGCGTGACTTATAGAGGAAGTCGGTTCAAAATTAGAAGATGACGACTACTTGAAGGTTGTATTAGACTTTTAAGAAACGGCGTAAAATGTCTTTGTTTATTTATTTTATCATGAATGTACACACAAGAAAGAAAATAAGGAAACATCACAACATACGTAGAGTACAAAGGCACAACATATTTTAAGATAAATTTCAGACAGATATAACTGTCTAAGTGTCTTTATTTGCTCTCTTCAAAAAATACTTCCAACATAGTCATTAAGATGGAGGTTAAATAGGAATTCACTCTTACATCTATCTGGTTAGATTGGAAGCAGACTCAACATAGTTGTGAATAAGCTAGGATAATAGTCATCAACATGAAATAACTAACTTTGATGAAGCGTTTCTTCAAACATAGGTACACAAAACTTCTACCAAAATATCACTATGATAAATACGAGTCCATGGGACATCGTATAACCCTCTTATTAATATAACTTTCATATAAAATTGAATTATGACAAGCTGTCAAAAGTTAGCTAACTCCGTGACAGACGGAAAAGTTACGAACGAAAGGGAAACGAAATTAATGTCAACGATTTTGGACACTTACATCGTCAGTATGATAACGATAAACGTAGGGTTTTCTGTTAAAATAATAGAAATAAAATAAAGGAACAAAAATATATCATCACAAATACTAAATAATAGTGGATAGAGAGATGTGAGTGAATTTATCTATAATATGATTATCAGACCATGTCTGCCGGATGAAAGCTCCCGGAGCCCTGAGACAGCTAAAAGGGGTCGCGGCAGACCAAGGAGAAGATTACAGGACGCCTTAAATGGCTTTCTCGTTAATTCGCGAGAAGAGGCGCAACATTGAGAAAAGTGGAATGAATGGGGGGAGGCCTTTGCCCCAGGCGTAGGACAGTTCAGGCTAACAAAGAAGAAGATTTTAAAAAAAGATTAAAAAAAAAAAATGTGTGAAATCCCATAATTTGACGATCAATTAAGTGCTTTGTCTCCAGGCTTTACAGACACCAAAGTTAGTAATTAGTGTTGGTAGTTTATCTAATTATAATACGATATAAACAGACCTTTAACGAAGCCAGAAGGCACTTGTTCTCCCCGTCATTGCGAATTTATTTTTTGTTCTGGACCATGGTCAAAGTTCCAATAGTTGTGCAGAATGCTTAGTTGACGGTTTCGTAAAGGGTCGTTTACACCTCGTATAATACTGTCAGCCATCATGAATTACTATTACTGTTAGATTTCATCATTCCACAGTTGATCAAAGGCCTCTCCCGATTATTTCCAGTCTTTTCGATCTAAAGCTAATGTGAATGGACCACTGGTCGTTTGTTTTCTGGCTGTGTCAGGGCTCCACATGGTAAGTATGACCCACAGTTCACTGGTGTTTTAATTGTCGGCCATCATGAATTATTTTGTCAACATTTTTGTTCAGTGCTTATTTAGTCTGTCTCAAATATCTAGTTCAAACGTTGTCTGTGCAGAATTAATGTGTCCATTATTTAGGATAGTGATGGATGGATACTTACTGTCCGTGGCTCGTACCGCATCATAAATTTCTTGTAAATACGCGTAATTCCTACAAGTTTTTACATCGTCGGGTAGTTTTCGTCTGAAACAAAATGGGTGCTATTATATATTTTTGGCTTCATTAAGAAAGGAATGGGTAGGCAATAACAATAAAAAGGGAATGTTTCTATTTTGTTTTATGTTTTGTTTGTAACAAATTACATTTTGAGTTATTAGCCTTAATATAAATTGATGTAAGAACAACGACTTAATGTAATGTGTTCTACTTGAACACAACAAAAGCTCAAGTGCTGTCTACAAAGATACATCATCTAAATGTTCTCAATTCTTAATTCTACATTATACTGCTACATTTACAGCCTAATTACGGTAGTCTATCCTAGTTCTCTTACAAGACTATTTAGTAAAACCTCATTAGATCCTTAGGCCTTTAAGTAGACACAATCTCAGATTCTCTAAAATTAATCGTCGCCGTTGTAGGCTCGTTTGTTAAAGATCTTAATGAATGTCATAAGTGCCGCAATAAGTTCAAGTAAAACATTCCTCTTGTACCCTCCACCATCTCATTCAAAGCCACTATGAGCCCTGTTTAAAAACAAACATGAAACAGCAAACAAACATAATAATAATTACTCTTACATCTAAGCGTGTTACACGACCAATTTAAGTAGTCCCCGTAATTAAATTTAATCTTACAAGTGGAAGTTAATTAGTGGAGATGCTTATTCACAACTGGGGTGTCTTTTAATTTAAACGGCTCTTATTTACATACACTCATTGTGGAATAAAGCTTTTGATCTTAGAGTTTGCGGTGCCTTGTCGTTACACAATTGTGTGCGTTTGATGTCAACCGGAAAAATTGACGCACTAGTGTTCGATAGAGACAGTGAACATTTTTAAGGTGTGTGGCCTCTCTGAACTTATGCTTGCCTAGTACTTTTTGCTAGGTTACAATTAAAAATACAATTTGAGTTAGCTCGTCTGTACTAACCTACTGGTAATAGACGGAACTAACTAAGTATGTACTAACAATCGTGGATATCAACAAAGCTATTTAGTTGCGGGTATAGTTTGAAAAAAAAACACGACCAGGGGTTCACTGTACCTCCAGGGTTACGGCCAGGGGTTCACTGTACCTCCGGGGTTACGACCAGGGTAAGGCGTGTCTGCCCACCGAACGACCAGAGGTATGGTTAGTATTGATCAGGGACCCACAGTAATACAAGGGCTATGGTGGGTCTGTAACGATTACAGGGCAGTGACACTTTAAACAGTGTGTTGTGCAATGCAATTTGTATTCCTAAACGCATTTTTTTTGCGTGCTGCTCGTCTGATTAGTTTTCTCGTATCAATTGGTAAGTAGGTGATGTGTGGCCAATATTTGTGGCTGCATTACTTTGTGCCAAAGCAGTGTTTGTGACAAATATGGTGATTCGAAAGCTGACATCAATAAAGGGTGTAAAAGGGCCCTTAACGAAGCCGAAAGCCAATTGTTCTACCCATCATTGCGATCATTTTTTTGTTCTAGACCATACCTGGGAACCTTCTAGTTACGGAGATATTAGAGGTCAAAGTTCCAACTTTTTCACAACTTTTTTTTTAAATACCAGTTTTTATAGCCATAACTTTACTTTAAATACCTCCATAATCCGTTAACTATTTAGTGCATCCATCAGGACAATGTTTTGAGTGAGTTACATTGAGTTTTACCGTAAAACGTGATTTTTAACCCCGAAAAAAAATTACAGCAATAATTTTTGCTTAGGGTTACTTAGTTTGATGTACAGAATGCTTAGTTAACGGCTTCGTGAAGAGTCTGCTTACACCGTGTATATGCACATTTAGTTACAATGATATAGAATCACAATATTACTCACTCACGATTTACTGATGTTTTACTGGCGTAGATCCTCATAAAATACATGGATATATTTATCCATATCTGTTTGGGCTGGTAGTCGACCCTTAGGACCAGAATAGTTAGGGTTTTAGTCAAGTTTTTTGAAGATCTATTTATTTTTCATATTGTGAAGTTTACAGGATGAAGCCTGATGGTGAATGTGTTATGGTGAGGTTTGGTGTTCTACAGACCTGTTTGTCCAACTCCGGATAAGTTTAGGAAAACACCATCACAGGCTAACTGCAGTATTGTCTCTCCTTCCCCCTTAAATCCATCCAAAGGTTGTCTTTAAAATATCGCTTTTAGCGATAAAACCGCCCATTCTGTCACCCCTTGTAAAATGTTTTACATTTGTATCTGTCATTTTTATGGTGTACATAATAAAGAGTATTCTATTCTATTCTTGACGGTCTACCGCTTTTCACCCTTATGCCTAAATAATAAGACTGAAAACTGTTTGGTTTTCTAGTAAATAGTGCCTATCCGGAGAAGGTAAAACAGGTCTTAAGTGTAAAACAATAAGGTAGATAGCTATACTCACAAACAGTTGTATTTGTCGTAGGGTTCCGCTTGGTTCTTCGTGAGTGCTGTCACCGCTGTGTGGAGGCATTCGTTCTGGAAATAAAGAGGTGAATTAGAATAATTTATGATGCTTGCTTAGATATTCATAGGTCTGCTTTAGACAATGGCATAATTATCATCGCTTAGGATTGTAGTGGGACCATTAAAACTGTATGTGATTTATCTGTGTGCGTAATTGATGTATCCCTTATATTGATCGAACCCATATATTTTAGCTTAGTAATAAATCATGTCTTAAGCTTCTTTAATCTCCTCAACCTTACATGGCGACCCGACATGCTGACTTCATGTCATATTATATAGCACCCAGCAAAATATACATGCCTGTTTCCGTCCCGGTCTTATCTATGCATGGCCTGATATTTGAAATATCAAGATTAATTCATGTAGTGAATGGTGGTATTATAATTATGTTGCTTTTTATCCTTTTACTTAACATTATACTAATACATTGATGTCAAAAGACTCATCCAGACTTGCCAACTGGTAATATCCCTAAGAGACTGTCTGCGTTGCCACATTGAATGGCAACGCATAGCCTCAGGCGGAGGTAAAAGCCAGCTCTTAGGTCACGGGAAATGCCAACTTAGCGTTTTGAAATTTCCTTGAAAAACCTTAAATTATCACGAAACTTTAAAGATCAAATAAAGCAACAAGCTTTGAAATACATAATACGCCATCCCTTACGGTACGCCACGAAGCGTGAAGGGACCAATTTCCCCACATTTTCTTGACGAGGCGTCGTACCCCGAACGCTTTAAATGCGGTGCCTTGATGAATTGGCCCCGGTAAACAAAAGACGACCATAATCCTTAGACCTTTTGTGTCTGATTTATTTGTTGATGGTACCTTGTGTACTGGAGTTAAGTCTAGTTACTACGCGATCGTGGTAACAATATTTAAATAAGAATCATGCAAAAAGAAACTGTAATTAAAAAGTCATAAGGTCATCGTAATATTTAGAATAATTCCAAACTTCACCTCTTTGAACTCATCTTTACATAGCATAAAACAAAGAAACTCCCAAAAATTTTCATCGTAAAATAAGTCGGGAAAGAAGTTATCGTCAAAAAACTGTTTTTGGGTGCTATTTTTCTAAAATGGCGACCGGCAAAGAGAGGAGGTGGCAAAACTGAAAATTCGGAAAGAGCACGTCGTAATCTATAAAATCAAAATTTTCAGAACTCCCGGAAAACATTCCAGATAACCCCTTTTTTCAGCACCAAATGACTGGACTATGTTAACGAAAAACTGAAACAAAAGCATTCAGTTACTATTTTTTAAGTAGCACTTAACCTTTATTTTTGGTATGGAGAAATCCATTCCTTCTCTTTTTGGGGAGAACAGATGATTAGGTCGGACCCTTATTAACTAAAACCTCAGTGTACCCTACTACTACAATGAGACGGAAATCTGGGAAAAACGAGTTCATTCTTGGATTACAACTTAACTTGCCACGGAATAAACGACCGAAGATATTCTACTTCAAAACTAGCCTCCGAAGATATTCTACTTCAAAAATAGCCTCCACGCACACTATAATATCGATACAGCCGACGACTTGCAGCTCTGTAGTACGGCTTCTTGTCCTTACTAGTCGGCTTACCGTACCCGGTGATCCGGTTAACACCTGATCTAATTCTATGTGCGACGGATATTTTGACGTGCGCGCTGTAGGTGATGGAGGATTTTAAAAGGCAATTTTGTAAGACGTTAGGAAGAAGTCTTTGAAAAAATGGCGAGCGACTTGGTATTTCACTTTCCTACACCTCTGCCTAAGTTAGTCAGGTGAACAGGCTTGATGTTATATCATGGTATGTTAGATTTAAGAACTATATAAATATAGCTTCGTTGGTCCAGTCCTGTCGCAGTCCCTCGTCGGTCTTAGGTTTGATTCTCGGGTCGGGCAAAGTGTTATTGGTTTTTTCGATTCGAAATTTCTTAGAAGCAAAACTGGCGAGTTGTGGGTTTCCTTTTAAGGCACATCTCTACCGCTGCTCTGTCTAAAAGTTAAGCCATAACGTTAAAAACTTAAGGATTCTTAGTGACTATAAATCATGATCTGTCAAATGACCGATCTGGTCGGGACGCCATTGTTTAACTATTGTGTCTACTTCATGGACAGATCATGGGTTAATAGACTTCCTTACATTTTATTATCAACAACGACCTCGAAAAAAATATATGTTTTTTTTTTCTGAAAAAATGTTGTCTGTCTTAGTGGAAAATAGTCCCCGACACTTTAATGTCGTACTTGATTACTCAATCCGTCTGGGCAAGTATCTGTTTACTAAAAGCCTTAAAAGTGTTTGCCTTATCTAATATGATTATTAACACTGTTATGAAATTAGTCTAAGAAGTGTATTGTTACTACAATTTTTTTTTAAATCTTTTCCCTTACTATCTGTCTCTATTCATTGAGACATTGTAATTTCTATGGTGTGTTAGATGACTTGCTTGGTATTCGTCCTATGGCACAACCTGTGAATTCCTTTAATAATATAATTTACGGCACGAGTAGATAGGGCTAATTTTTTGCCCCAATTATCACTAAAACATTGATACTTCAAACTCACTGGCTTTTTTATGAATTATGTTTAAAAAATATATATAAGTATCGCTGGACATTACACACAGCGCCATCTAGTGCCACACTAAGCAACGAGGCTTGTGTCGTGGACACCAGATAGTTGATATACTACATAGATAATTTTTGTTTGTAAATACATACTTATTATACATAATAATATAAACATCCATGACTCTGAAACAAATGTCAATGCTCATCACATAAACATTTGCTCCTACCGGGATTCAGACCCGGATACAGTACCGTTGCGCCAATTGGGTCGTCAAAATAAAAAAAAATAAACTAAAATATACTAGTTACTAACAGCTTGGTCCTTTGGAAGTCGTTTTAAAAAATACTAATGACAGAAATACTTTGAGCAGTACTCAAATAAAATCATCAAAAGATTCGAATTAATAACAAAAATGAATCAACTCAACGACCAATTGAATCCGGGACTCGTCTAAATCAATGAATTGAAAACTTTTGACAGTTTTATCAGTCGGCTAAAATGAATCAATCAAAATAAGTTGTCCATCTGAATTAATTGCTGGATTGTCGGCACCGGGTTGAGTCTATTCATAAACAGTTAAAGGGTTTTCTAATTAACATGAAGGGGACGAAACAATGACAGCGTCATAATATTGGAGTTTAGTGTAAGTTTTAATGGACAAAGTGGAATTTGGGAAACGGGTTATTGGGGAGCTTCATTGTTTGCAAAACATAAGGTCAGCACATTGCTCCAGTTTTTTTATAAAGCTGAGGTGTACGTATGTATAGTGCACTCACATTTTACAACGCCAGTCATCAACTTAGCACATATTCCGAATCCGGGCAGTTACTGAAAAATTCTTAAAGGAAAAATCCAGCAACGCATTACCGAACCTGGGAAGTTAACGAAAGTTGTAAAACTTTCTCGAAGCACGGATAACATGGATAAATAACCGACGGGTTTGCGGGAGTCAGCGGGAGCAGTCAGTCCGATTTTAGCTAAACAACGAAGCGAATCGGGAGGAACTACAATTGCAATATCTAAGCGATAAATTATAAATGTTTTGTGATAAAGAAACATCTTTGTCAATTACATACCCAGCTCGTAACATTACTTAAGATACTGAACACTCTACAAGGCCAATAACACAAACCTCACACTTCCCTCCATCCCAAAAAAGACGATAATTACCAAGGACCAAACATAACTTCACTTAGACCGAACATGTAATAGTACACCTTAAGTGAACTGACGTCACAGATAGATGAATGGATGAAAATGGAAGGAAAAAGGCCGTTACCGACGTAGATATCGGATTTCTAATGGATGGGGTGCTAAGTTTGTTTTGATTTCTCTTGGGTAACCCATTTAGGTTGGCAATTTATGGATTCATTACTTGTTGTGTGAGTCATGGGTAGTCATGCGTTTGGTTATTAATTGAAAGTGTAGGTGGAGATGTATTTCGACGCTGCTTTAGCTTTGGTGCGTGTTTTACAAGGGATGATGCAAGGGCTTTTAATAATTAGAATAATTTGTACCCATATTAATTTCTAACGCTAAGCCTCAGTCAGAAGCTAATCTAAACTTTAATATTAACATAACATAACATCACGCCACTCTCTCTCTCGACTCCATGGCTGCTACTGAGAAATGCCTGATGAAAAAACCCAAAGTCAAAGACATAATATATTTTATTTCGGGCACGAGACCATCTGTAATCGTTAGAATTGGAGGTCTTATAGCCAAAACACTTAATCGACAAAAAATATGATTTAATCAAGACTGAGTCTCATGAGAATGCATACCAATAAGGAAAATGAAATACTAAAAGTATTTCATTCTATGCAAAATAAGTACAATAAATTAAATTATACGCTATAATATTTGAGGAACCATCGTATTTGATGTCTTAGGAGAGTCCCAGATGATTCCTATTAGAAGTTTAATAGAGCGCTCTCATATTTTATTGGAAAGCGACCATAATAGCATCTGTCGCAAAAGTAATTTTGTCATCTTCATAGTAACTTTATTGATTTCACAATTTCAGACCTAATGTTGGTTTGGCATTGATTTGCGTACATCTTAATATTTTTCTGTATACTCATAAAAGAAAAGCTCGTGGCTGAATAATAACAGCCGCTCGGGTTAAGCCATGCTTGCCTAGGTCGGTCCGTTGATGGGTGACCACCCATAACATAACGAGTTTCCTCCGTGTCAAGAGATATCGTATTACCCAGTACGAACTGGGGTGTGGAGGTCAGATAGGTAGTCGCTCCATGTAAAATTCTGATATTCAGCCGTATTCGGTTAGACTGGAAGCCGACCCCAACATAGTTGGAAAAAAGGCTAGGCACGTGATGACTGATGGAAAACCGTGAATAGCTCCTGACTTACAGCCACATAGGTCTATCTTCAAGGCTTATTCGGTCCTATATACAGGATGGAATGAGAAAAAGCCTTGTTGTAAGTTTTCTTTAAGAAATAAAATAAAAAGCTATGGCAAATGATGATGGTGTCTTATAAAAGCGACCACTTGTTCCAAATAAATCACTATTATTAAACTACAAAGACGAAAAAAGCCGTTGGAAAACTACAAATATTATTGGATATTAACATCTCAATCTCACGACAAAAACATAACCCCAAGAAACATGAATTAAGAATAATTATTTTAGAATGTGAAACACAGTACAAACACCTCATTATAATACTCCTCTAAGATAAAGAAGAATTTGTTTACGCACGTCTCACGCACGTCTCACGTACTTATTTATAAGTACAGTATGAAAGCGCGTATACGTTGAGTAGCAATTACTTTGTGGAATTTAAAGGACATATAAAGCGACAGGAATTGGTACAAGGTGTAAACTGAGAGAGATTCACGGTAAAAATGGCAAAAAAATAAATCTGAATTTATATAAAGTCTGTTGATTACGTGACGTCAGAAAGTGTAATGGACCAAGTGGGATGTAAGAGACAAACATTGCTGAGTCCATCTCTTCATCGTTGTTATTATACATCATTAGTCTACCTACTTACCTAGCCTCTTCTTAAATATTTTGGGGTCCAATGTTTTAAATGGGTTCCACTAAGGGTGAGGCCAAACGAGCGTAATTTTTTGAGTCGCGTAATTTCGGTTTCATACATATTTTACGTCGTCGCGTCGTTACGGCGTAAAATGCGCCCAACTATGTATGAAACCGAATTTACGCGACTCACACAATTACGCTCGTTTGACCTCACCCTTACTTGGAAACACGATACCCCTTGGTAAGACTGGTTGTAAGATTTTCGGGCAAATCTTTCGAGATGTATAAATGACAGCCGGGAATTACGGTTTAGCGTACTTTCCGAGGTGCGAAGGGTTCATTGTTAGGTAATGGTTGGTCAGCCATCTGTTGACCGAACTCGACGAATCTTAGCCTTGTATCAGCTCATAGGCACTTCATTCTTCTTACCTGGTATCAGAGTTTTTATGCCGCCCATGGGCCTCAGACTTGGCTTCCCACGTCGTCTAGAAATATCTCTCAGACATGTATTGAAGGAATGTTAATCCATGTTGTAAATCACCAGCTTGAAACTTTTTGATGTAAATAAAATCAGGCCAACTAGCTTATCTCTTAAGCCAAGTTCTTTACTTTATTTACAAGGGACGTGTTCGGCATAGTTCAGTATTGCTGGGAATTGCCTGCCATATAATTAATTACGAGCAACCAATGTTAGTATTAGTCTCAGAAATGTTCAACTATTTACAGGATTGATTAGACTCTTGGATTGATTCAATACAGGGCCTGGAATGATTTAATTTGATTAAGAACAATCTTCTGACAAAACAATAAAATATAGTGGTTAAAAAAAACAGGTTTATTTCTCGTATTCTTCTCAGCAAATTCTTTCATTTGATATACCCATATCATGGGAATGCATAAAAATAACTAGTCCGCCATCTTTTGGAGTCCGCTGTATTCGATTTAGAATGACGAATGACGTCACGTAGCTAACCATGCATTGTCATCTAAACTAAACATGTCATGCAAAATTTCAGCTTTATCGGAAACCGGAGAGGTTCGTCATTTTTTACATAATTAGACGTTAGTAAAAGTATGTTAAAAACCATTTGTAATTCAATTGAATTTAGGCTACGGCTAGCCTCCAGCGCGCCGGCCGCAAGCTTGATGCGCCGACTCCAAGTTGCACGCGGTCACGTCGCCTCGTGCTTCGCGGACGGCGCCTGGTCTGTGAGCTTGCTCCTCGCGGACGGCGCGCGTTCGACGAGCTTACATCCGCTGACGACGCGTAGTAAGCGCGCTGGAGGCTAGCCGTAGCCAAAATTCAAGGCAACGCCGGGCAACAGCTGTGCTGGTGCGGTGCCGGTGTAATGTGCGGTGACCTTAATAATCTAAATACTTTTTTAACATTATACTTCAGAAAATGTAGTAACGAAATCTTCTATGTCAGTTTTATATTCGATAAACCATATATTTTAATATGGGAAGTATATTAAAATTATACGTACATATAACACTCAAGGAACGGAGTAAAGACGTAAATATTTGCTGACTCCTGTTAATGTAAACATTAAGTACGTGCTTCTGGTATTAGGGCGGCACCTAATTTCCGACTTGCGGTGCTATCGCCGGTATTTCGCACAGCCATGGAATATTTAACGAGGCATCATTTTAAATACATTAATAACGCTTATGAATAATGATTTGTTTGTTGACATAGCAAGCGGGTCAAGTTTTCTCTGGGTTTCCGCTCCTAAAATCTGCTAGAAATTGTTTCAGATATAATTAATGGAAGCTATAAATAGGCGCTAGGTCAGTAGGCAAAAATAAAAACTATAAAAATATTTATTGACACAGAATTTACTTCATAGTCTATGTCATTACTCATGAATATAATTACGATTATGGACAATTATATTGTAGTTTTCCGGCTTATTTTAATATCACAACATCACCCCTGTAGGTAATCCCCGAAAAATTTGGCAGAGCTAGAAAATACCTATTAGAACACCCATTTACCAACCGTTATTTACATCCCTATCCAATATTGATTAAAAAAACGGAACGTGATTATATTTCTATCTATGACATGGAATACCTAAAAGTCAACAAAACTTTTTTCAAATCAAGATCCCAACATCAAGGATTTTTTTTTTCTATCACCAAACAAAATTACCAAACTAGTAGCAAAATAAATCACTGCATGACAAAAAAAATCCAGAACTTTCCAGCCACAGGTGAAAATATGTGTTCAGTGACATCCATATCGTTCAGAAACTCTGAACTATTTCAATTGAAACATTCCTTCGGGAATAGAGAATGTTTTAGTCGAACCATACGGGAAGAGAATTGATATCATTAATCACTGTTATAATTAAAGTGCACCAGGTGTATAAATGGGGGGGGCTATTCATCGTTAAAACTTGTCAGGGTTTAGAGTAATTAAAATAAATTTTGGTAATGAAAACTGTTGAACATACTATACACTCACTATAGTCGGAATATTTCCTTTTCAGATCAGATAACTAAAAATATAAGGTGTAAACGGATTATTTCTGGGACACCACATTTTTTTGGGGGTGAAAAATCACGTTGAACGATAGAATTCAATGTACCGCTCTCAAAACATTGTTCTGATGTACACATTAATAGTACAGGGGTCGTGGAGGTATTTAAAGTTAAGTTATAACATTAAAAACTAGTTTAAAAAAAACAAAAGTGCGTGTCGGGTCACGCGCAGTGTAGGATTCCGTAGTAGCCCGTTATCACAATATAGAACGAACCCGTTGGTACAGCACCATCTAGCGGCAGCTTTGTGAAACTTATGATAATTTATTATGTTTTTTTTTTGGTTTTTGTTTTTCAATGCAAGTCTTTACCCATTATAAACAAGCAACTATTTCATCTTAGTCACTTTATAGGATTTATTCTAAGGAGGTTATTTTTTTTTTGTATTTGGTACAATATGATCTAACACCCAAGTTCAACGACTATTAGTGCTAAACTAATAAAGTTATCTTTTAATGAAATACACTATCACCATTAATTTTTCCAGATTTTTCAGGCCAGCAGTTCAACTTTTAGAGGGACGCCCTACTGAAACAAAAATTTGCACTTTAAAGTTCAATATTTCGTAAATGGAGCAATAAATCGAAAACTAGTATTAGCAACCCTTAAGATATTTTAAAAGAACAACGATACCCCACGCTATGGCGTAGACGACGAAACCAAAAATCATCCCCACTTCACATGTAGGGGAAAATTTTATTTCACCACTTTGTCGGCGTTATTAATATAGACAGCTAAACAAAATTACAGCTTTCTAGTACTAACGGTCTTTTAGCAAAACCTCGGACAGACAGACAGACAGACAGACGGACGGACATGACGAAACAATAAGGGTTCCTTGTCAGGACTACGGAACCTTAAAAACATGGGAAAGAGTTGGAACTAGAAGGTTCCCAGGACAAATACAACTAGGGTCTAGAACAAATAAATTATCGCCATGACGGGGAGCACAATACTTTTACACCCATTATAAATACAAAAGCATTGACAAGTAAAACTGTCTTAGAAGATATGCGAGTATTTACTAAAATTAACATAATTACATAGCAAACGATATCTTACTACTGAAAATAGACTTTGATTTCCACATAAAACCTTTATTTTAAAGTAACTTTTCAGAGTACTTTAAAATTGACAGACTGTTTTAAGAGATAAAACAACTAAAGTTGTAACAAAATCAAACGATCGCCAAACAAACATTGATTGATGTACATTGCTTTGTTTGCTTCAAACACTGCGAAATAAATGCTTCTATCTGTTTTTTTTTAATTGCCCAGGTGTAGGACAAAACAGACCTGTTAAAATAGAAAATAAATTGTGAAACTGCATTAGGCACAGTTTCCACAAAAGTGGAGAGGCGACGTGCACGGTTTGACCAATCACAGCGTAGAAAAGAGGTGCAATGAGGATTTCACATACCGTGATTGGTTGATTCCTGCGCATCTCCCCACTGCGCCGCTTGTCTCCGTTTAGGTGAAACCAGGCTTAAGCTTTTGTTAGCAACTACAAATAGATACAGTCGCGCTCTTTTTTGCCTGATCAGTTAAATTTAAATCATGCGGAGGCTCCGAGCCACGCCCCCTTAAAGTTTAGACCTATTAGGAAAGCGTCAACTCTCGTTTGGCGTGCGTCGTCAGTGCGCTCGGCCAATTGGTTTCTTTTCATTCATTATTTCTATACAAAGTCAACGTGGTGGGGCTAGAGAGCGTTTCTATGTTGTAAGTGCAAGCAAAAATAAGCTTAGTGGTGATCAGGCGGGAGTATCCTCGATAGTATCTACAGCAATAACATTTTCTTATGGCATTTGAAAAGTTTATATACAGGAAACTACTCGGGTGACGTCTAATGTGGGCAAACGTTCTATGCCACTTTCAGCGCTGCATGATGCGAAAAACAATGTCTTTGAGGGTGATTTTTGCTTCGAACATTTTCCTAACCCTTGCCGCCAACACCGCACTCTATATTCTCTTACCGAATTTCGTAAATACCTACAAAATCGTCATCTTTCTAGACGGACATCCTTCCTTGGCATTTATCATCTTTTACTCAGTCCATACATCGTTTCTTCCTCTACTCTATTAGCCAACCACATTCATACTCAAAACTGTTAAAACGAATGATAATATTACTTTTACCTTTCGTCGAGGTCAAGCGTAAACTTTTTAAAACTGATGTCATTTGTTTCACGTGTCGATATAACGAGAATCGATATGGTGGGTTGATTCCTCCAGTTGACGGTGAGTGATTAATTCAAGACTTTTCTTTCGTAGTGATTTCACTTATAATAAATATACTATCGTCTCAGAAAACACAAAGCCTTTTCATCTTCACATACAGCTATTAATTACAACCCCATATATCAATTCTATCAATGGCTACCATTGGAAGCACAAAATCGTAGGAATGAATGTTACGGAACCGTGAATGAAATCAAAGAGGTTCATTAATCAGGAGTACATTTGGGGTTCCTCATGATAGAATTGGGGAATTAATTAGCAATGAATAAGAGAAATGATCGTGTGTGTAATGAGATTGTATTGATAAGCTATGCTAATAATTGGAGGGTTGGAAAGTCAGTGAACCGGTAAGTTAGATCAGAGATCAGTGTCAGCTATAATTTTGCTCTGTCATGTCGTTTAGAAAACCTCATCATGCATGTTAACAAAGCGATAATAGCATGACTTGGTACATGATTTGCATTTTTGTTAGGCCTTTAGTTTCAATTTAGATAAACAGGGGCCCTACTCCCTAACGCTTCGTCCGTATATTCGGATCTATCCGTCTCTCTCGCGCACGTCTGCAGATGAGTGCGAGTGAGAGAGACGCATAGATCCAAATATACGGACAAAACGTTCGTTGGAAAGTAGGGCCTTAGTCACATTCAACAGACTGTTTAGTTGGTCTAACGATCTGCTGAGCATCAGGTTCTGGGTTCTATTTCCAGGTCGGGCATGTGCCATATAAATAGTAAAATAAATGTCACTCTAATTTTGACAACGATTCTAAAACATAGGTGAAAGGAGTTTACTTTCTTTGCCTTCTAAGACGACATAGACGAGTTTTGAAATATATAGAAATTTAATCTGCTACATGCAGTTAGACAGATGATATTGTGATAGTCAGACGGACAGACCGACAGCGAAAACTTAGTAATAGTCTCGTTGGGACTATTTTAGAATTGAACCCCGAAGAACCAACAGATCTTCTAATTATTTTCTAATAGCAGGATTAGTTGGTAACTAAACAACTATAATAATTAAAGGTGAATTGAAACCATAGCTTAACAACAAACCTATTGCTTTGTAAGCACCATTTAGTTTCCCCTAGAGAACATCAATTTAAGTTCTGCAACTCGTCCCATTGACTGGTCAATTTGTGTTACGTAAATTCATATTAGATGTATTTCAAACAACCGCTCCACTTCCTTTTAGACTACGTATGCTAATTCGTGAATTGACGTCACGTCCGTCATTCACGTCCTGCTAGACTTCACGCGCGTTTCTTGTAGAAAACCATCCATATTCAAGTATGTTATAATTATGTATTTAGTATTTTTATCATGTGGTTAGTGCCTAACCTGGTGTCAGAAGTTTTATGCCGACCAGGGGCCTATGACTTGGCATTACATGTCGTCGAGAAATATATCTCAGGCATGATGGTTTCCTCACGCTGTTTTCACTCACCGATGCAAGTGATAATTATACAAAACGCACATGAATCTGAAAAATCGGAGGTGCGTGCCGTGAGACCGGATCTCGCAGGATTTAGCAGTCCGACAGTCACACCACTAGGCTTGCTTGCTTGATAGCTTATGTTATATTTAGTAATTTTACTTCTTAAAATACAGTAACTTTTTCAGCAGAAACTAACAAAACAACGATATTGAAGAACAAACTGTCCCGGCTGCTGTAAATTAAAACGAAGTATAATAATTGAGAAATAAAAGCACGCCCTTAATATTCAAACATAGCTAAGAACTTAAGCTTTGAAATGGAGCTATGAAGCACCCAAGAAGTTTATTATAAAACAACTAGATTTTGGCAGCGGCTTCACTCGTGCCCTAATCAGCTGGCCTAGCCAAGTTACAAACGATTCGTATCGATTCTCTTTCTACAATCGTAAACGTTAAGTCACGTCGTCAAAACAAACGAATATAAACTTTCGTAGACAATTTAAGTTTACATCGATCAAGATGATAGAATGAAATGTATTCGTTTCTGCAATCGTGATCCCTACATCCCATATAAATCGTAGCCAACTTACAGTTTTGACTAAACTTTAAAATGTCCATTCGTTTGTTTTGACCACGTGACTTAACGATGATAGATGTCATTCCCATACATTTAGTTAGTTTTCTATAGCGTTAACGATTGTAGATTGTCAACTTGGCTAAGCCTACAGATCACCTAGGGGTATAAAAAATGGCTTACTACCTATTCTTAGACCCACCATTATACACAAAAAAAATCATAAATATCTGTCAAGCCGTTTTGGAGGAGTTCTATAACAAACACTGTTACACGAGATTGTTAAATATTAGATTAGACTAGATGTTGCCCGCGTTTTCGTTCGCGTGGAAATATTGATGTGTATGTGTGAGACTAAAAAATAACCTATTTACTCTCAGACCTACCAAATATACACAAAAAAAAAATCGTAAAAATCGATCCAGCCATTTCGAAGGAGTTCGATATAGGTTTTCGACCCGAAACCTATAGGGTACTTCCGGTTGATCTAGAATCACGAAATTTAGCAAAAAGGTCTTACAGCAATTGGAAAATTAAGGTAAATTTTTTGTTTGGTACTTACAAGTTTTCGCGAAAATCTAAATTTGCCCATATCTTTTTATTGTGTTGACTCAGAACCTTGATTTATATACACCTAATAGGAACTATAGATTTTAGTATATGGTATAAATTTCAACTTGCTAGGTCCACCCGTTCCTGAGAAAATCGGTGGTGACAGACGGACCGACAGACGGAAAAGAAAGTGATCATATAAGGGTTCCGTTTTTTCCTTTTAAGGTACGGAACCCTAAAAACGACGTGATTATTAGGTTAATTTATAAGTGAAATTGTTACAACACTGAGTAATGTTACTCGAATAAATAATGGAATTATTATTATTACAACCGCTGTCGCTCATGCACCCGCATGTTTAGCGGCCTATCTTCGGGTTCTGTACGGCTTTTTCTCCGCTTTTTGAACGCCATCGCTTGAGAAATGAGATTTCATTCAAAACTACTTTTAACTTTGAGCCTTTTTTTATTAGCTTTCATAACAAGAGCCTTTTTTTTTTAGCTGACAACTTATCTCCTTCTCCTTCTGTGCCCCTGTTAAGTGATAATGGGTTTTCTTTATAAATTATGTGAGGGATAACTTTGAGAAGGGATAACATTGAGAAGAGCGGCAGTAGCGTACTTTTGCGCGTAAGTAATAATGAAAATGAATAATGCTGAGTTGAAGGTATGGAGAAAAGGGCAGTATTTTCTCAGGAAAACAAATCATGACAAGTTAGAGCATTTTCTTAACGGTATGATGAAATTTTGGTTATCGCTCGGGTGGAACTTCAGATTAAGCCGCATTTGCTCCGTGTATAGACCCATTACATACCAAGTTTCCTCCGTGCCTCGGAAAGCACGTAACCATTGGCCCTGGTTGTCATTTATAGATCTTTGACAATCGTAACAGGTATTTGGTTGCCCGAAAGTCGGACAATCAGTTTTACCAAGGGGTATCGTATTACCCAGTACTAACTGGGTTGTGGAGGTCAGATAGGCAGTCGCTTTATGTAAAATACTGATATTCAGCTGCATCTGGCTAGACTGGAAGCCGACTCCAACATATTTAAGAAAAGGCTAGGCAGATGATGATGATGATAGTTAAATATATTTTGTGGAAAATGGACAGCTCCCAATGACATGGCCATGAACAAAAGGCTTCGCATTTCAGCGATTTGTGGTGCATGACTCTGATATAACTGTATGGCATCCCGCCAAGATGTTACGACAAATCCCAAATAGAGCACGTGGTTTGGAGGTTATACAGATATGTACGAAGTGAGCTGTTACGAATGACCATGTGGGATAAGTCAACGTCTGTACCAACTGGTACTTAAATTCAGGTCTAAAGCGTTTACCTATTTATTACTGTACTACCTTTCTACCGTTGTCGAGCCCTGACACAGCAAGAAGGCGACGCGGTAGACCTGTAGATGGCGGGACGAGCTGGACAGAACCAACGACCAGCGGTCCAAATTGGCCCCGGATCGAAAGATTTGGAAGTCATGGCGGAGGCCTTTGTCCAGCAGTGGGATGACAGTACCAGTAACCTTTCTTATATCTCCATGTTACCCAAATGTGGTCATACACCGTCAGTATATTTTTGAAAATACGTGGCGATAGTATTTATTTGTTATCATTAATTTGTTTGTTATTGTCAACTAGTGCTGTACCTACTAAGATAGGGATCCCTCTGAAAAGCACTATTTAGTTGGAAAGGAAACTAGCTCTTGTTAATATACCTAGTTAGTGTCTGAACGCCCCCACACCCTTTGAACCATCTTTAATACTTGAATTTGTAAAAATAGTTATTAAACACTCAATAATATGTTGATAAATCAATACATGTCAGTAAAATTGTATTAGCGACATGCCATTTTGTAACAATTAATAGGAATTTGTTCTGTTTCAAATGGAAAAACACAATACAATTGCATAATTCCGGTTATTACGTAGTAAAACTGATGACTGATGAAATGAGTAACTAGCGAAGATATTATTATCGTTTATTCTGTTTTTACAAAAAATATAATCGGTATTACATTACATCACGCTTCTAATCCGTAAAGGGATATACAGGTATACGGTAAACCTAATCGTACATCCACCTGTAACACCTACCTACATTTCATTAGTTATGTTTGAGTCCCATTTAATTAGGGGCAACTCTATTGCAATCGGTCACAAACAAGACTCCGGGCTGCTACTGACAAATCCCAAATGGAAAAACCCAATGACATCTTGCCAAACAGGGAATCGAACACAGTACCCCATGCTTAGCAGAAGCCCTTACGCAGGCAGGGCAGTCAAATTAATATTCCCTGCTATAATTTAAATATTTTGAGAGCTGACGTCAGGCAAAAAAAACCTTTTAACGGATCATTTTCCAACAAACGCGAGTGTTTTTGTCAGCTTCCATTCATCAAATCAATATTACCGGAAGAGAGTAAAATATAATACCAATCAATATCAGTGTTAGAGCCATTTGTCAGTTTGACAGTGACAGCTGTTGTGAACTGTTGGAGCGGATGTTCTTTGCTATAATAGTTGTTTTTGTCTATAGTTTAGTATATTAAGCAGTGACAGCCAAGTGGTTTGACTGTCGGACTGCCAAGTCAAAGGTCTCGAGTTCGAATTCAAGAAACGCACCTCTGATTTTTCGGATTCATGTGCGTGTTGTATAATTATCAATTACTCCGGTAAAGAAAACGTCGTGTGAAAACCAAACCAGCATGCCTGAAAGATACTTCTCGACGGCATGTAAAGCCAAGTCAGAGGCCCGAGGGCGGCATATATACTCTGACACCAAGTTAGGCACAAAAAAAAAAAAAAAAAAGCCTTTTATTTCCTGTAAATTTACAATTCTTATAATCTATACATGTTTAAATGTGGTTTATTCTGTGTTATTTATTTACTACTTGCTTTGTATACATTTATCTGTTTCTAATGTATAAGTACCTATAATTAAATAAATAATATATTAACTATTTTTTTTTTATCTGTAACTATTTTTTTAAAATTCTATTCTATTCTTTAATTCTAAGACATGTGACATCTACCAATCCGCACTGGGCCCGCGTGGTGTATTATAGCCCATTCCCCTCATAGAGTGGAGGCCTGTGTCCCAGCAGTGGAAACATTTTTTTTTTAATCTACCGTAACCCCAGATTGGGTAAAGGCCTCCTCCAGTGATGACCATTTGACTCTGTCTTGAGCTATTTGTCTACAGTTTGCACTACCTATTGTTTTAATATCGTCTTACCATCTTGTAATAGGTCTCCCTCTTGTTCTCTTGCCTATTGGGCCATTCCATAATGTTACTTTTTTGGTCCATCTAAGATCATTTACCCGCGCAACATGTAATGCCCACATCCATTTCATCTTTTGTGCGTGACTCAGAGCGTTTGTTGCTTTAGTTATTTTTCTTATTTTAGTGTGTCGTATTTTATCCAGCTTCCTTATCTTTAGCATACTTCGTTCGAGCCCTCTCTGACAGACGTTGATAATTTTTCTTGTTACAGCAGGGAATTTCCATGTTTAGAACTAACCACACGAAAAAGAAACGGTGATGGCGTCGTTGTCGTGACGGCCCTGACTTACGTGCCGTAGATTGTAGGTTCTAATCCAGGTAGGTAATGTTGGGCACGCCACAATAGTGGCGGTAAGTCCCCTTTTTGAGGAGTGGCTGGAGAGACGCCACGACGTCTTCACCTTCCGCCTGACGCAGGTTCTTACCGGACACGGTTGTTTCGGTAAGTTCCTGCACCGAATCGGGCGGAAGGAGACGCCCGGGTGTTTCCATTGCGAGGATCGACCGGAGGACACGGTGGAGCACACTGTGGAGGTGTGCCCTGCTTGGGTGGAGCACCGCCGTGTCCTCGAGGTGGCGACCGGTGGCGGCGACCTCTCGCTTCCGGCCCTGGTTCGTGCCATGGTCCGGAGCGAGACGGAATGGGACGCCGTCACCTCCTTCTGCGAAGCAGTCATGCTAGCGAAGGAGGTGGCGGAACGTGAGAGGGAGAGATCCTCACGTCCCTGCCGCCGCGGGAGACGCCCCGGGCGTCGGGGGCCACGTGGTGGCTTACGGCCACCGTAGGCGCGGGACTGTGGACGGGGAGCTATGGGCTAGCTCGCCGTCCGTACGTCTCATGACGACAGGCCGTGTCGACGGCGCGTTCGTGTTCCACGCGCGCCTCAAAGATAGTCAGCAATAGGGAAGGGGCCCGCCAGGGCCGAAGCCTGCCGGGGCTGCGGGACTATTCGAAAGAGATACCGTGGCCCCGGAACACAAAGGGCGAGGAAGGAACATGGATGGGTTTTAGTCAGTAAAAGTCTGTCGCTCCCTCCTGCTCCGCCCAGAGCGGGAGGAGTTATTTGATGATTTCCTATCCTAAAAAAAAAAGGTTAGGCAATGTTAAACGTAAAATTTTAATAAATACCAAACATGAATTTGTATAAAAAAGTCATATTTTACGAGCAAAACTTTATTTAAAAGGAAACAACAAATCTTAAATATCCATTTTTCTCCTAAACGGTACACAAATAATGGAGAAAACTCGAGATTGAATCGCCATAAAGGCACAGTTCCACGAACGGACCAATCGTCAATCGCTTAAACTCGCTCACTTAATCCGAAGGCGATCCAATCAAGCCAATAACAACGATAGCGTTTGCTTTCATCCGGCAACTACAGACTGTGTTTTGTTCTTCTTTTATTTTAATGACTGTGAAAAACGGAATATGTTTGCGAGTAGGTATTTTTGTTGATGAAGAGCGGTCAAATTCTAGGAATTTGTTTTGCCAATAATAATTTATGCATTTTGCTACGTTGCGTTGTAAGATTTACATGATGGATGGTTAACAAATGGGTTCATAATGTATTGCAATTTCGTTTTCAAGTTTACATTATTTATAATTTGTATGATTATTTTTGTTGACTTTGCGTTACTGTTGAGCATGAGTTCCCAGGTCTGAAAAACTGTTATTGGGATTATTCCATCAGGAATATCTTAGTAGCAGCCACGGAGTCTGGATTTGTACCCAGTTGATGGCAATAGGCTCGCTACCTATCACATGGGACTTAAAACTTAACTAGCAAAATGTGGGTTCACTATTAAATACACCTCTGCCGTTTACCAATTAATTCATTAGCTATTTACTCAATTAATCTTCCGTCTGGATCGATTTAAATAATCTGTATAAGCACAATCAAAACCTAACTAACTTAAAATAATCAATTATGGCGACCATGGTATACCCACCACAACTCTTCACTGAAATACTCGTACTTAACGTGCTACTAAATTTGCACACAAAATCTGACATCCGGTGAGTGCAATCGCCCCAAAGTCCCAATTAAGCGAGTCCCAATCGCGGCATTAGCACATTTCCAGTTCGCTTTCAATCGCTGCGATCGCTACATTAGACATTCGATACGATTTCCGTGGTTGTGCAACGATTTTGTGCGGTGTATTCTGAAAGTTGGTTACTTCGAAAATAGCTGCCAAATAACTTACTATTTTGATTTTTTTGACAATCCATAATGGTGTAAATAAAATGCCTTTATTTTTATTTTTGCTTTATTTTTACTTTGTGACAATCTGGGGCCATGGAAGTGACCCGCCAGGGTCACTTCCATGGCCCCAGATGGTCACAAAGTTACTAACTATTACTAATTATGAACTACAAACTAACTAATAACGAAATTAATTACTAACTGGCTTTTTCTCGCGACTTCTTCCCCGTCGGAAGAGGCATATTCTATGGCTTTTAGTAAAAGTGTATCTGTATATTAGTGAAAGATTTTTTGAAGTCTAATAAGTCGTTTTGGAGATCACTTTCCACAATCCAAACTTATTAACTTATAATATTACATACAAACATAGATAAAAGGACGCCTTTGTCCCATGGGGATAGGCAGAAACCACTGAGCGCCTGCCTACATACTCCTTTTGCCTCGTTACGTTCATACATCTGGTTATACATGCACGCTTCTAATAACAGTGTAGCAGATGAATTGCAATACCAACAACTTTCAGGATGCCACATTTGCCAATTTGTATTACTCTTCAATACAACGCACATCGTAGTCTATTATTGGTAAGAAAGATTAAGTCTCTGTTTTTCTCAAATCAATTTGTGCTATAAATACAATAATACATAAATAATTGTTAAGTAATTTACCCTCTTATTCTGTACAAATTAACGCTAAATACCTGGAGTAAGTGTTCGTACGAAGAGATATTAGGGAAAGGGCAATGACCGCTATTGTCATCTTAACTGGCTGCAACTATATTAAGTTATAAATGCCAACGTTTGTGGGGATTTATGAGTGTCTGTTATTCTTTCATGCAAAACCTAATAAACAGACTTTTGATGAAACTGTACTATAATATAGCATAGACATCAGAATAACACATACACATTTTTAAAGATATTGTTAAAAAAACAAAATTAAATATGTCCGCGGGCGAACAATGCAAACATGCGTAAGTATTTAAAAAAAATACTAACTTATCCTCATAAATATTCTGAACAATTTAACGCTATCAATTTGCGTAGCGATTTAGTGCTTGTCTATTAAGGCACTAATAGTTCATTGTTTTGTTAACATTGCTGTTTGATGGGTACTACAATCATTATGTTGACGTCTGTTATTGTTGTCAATGAATGAATTTTGTTGTGATTTTCCTTGTGGTGTAAACTTGGTTTTGCTCGCGGCTTGAGTCCCATTATGTACGGAAATTAACCCATGGGGATGTTTTAATGTAGCCGAACACTCAGGGATAATGTAGTTGTCTGTTAGTGAAAGAATTTTCGGAAGCGGATTAGTAGTTCCGAAGATTACCTCTTACATACAAACTTACAAATAAATTTTGCTTCTTCATAATATTAGTATAGATAAATAACCCTCAATTTTATAAATTAAGTTATTACAATAATTTCATATGATAATGTTAAAATTTTAATCAATAAATGCCTCATGTTGTGATAAGTTAATAAACATTACTATTATATACTTATAAAGGTGCTCCTAGCCTGTAAAAGTGTTTGTCCTTAATATTGGTGTAACTGTTGCGTTATTTTTTAAGTTCTACAACTCTGTCTATTTTTACGTTTAAGAATTTTTCTAAACTAAACTAGTATAGATAAATGGTGAACTCCAGGAAGGAAAACGGAAACATAGTGGTCAGTTTTTACGTTTCAAGGATGTTCAGAAAAGACACTTCAAAAGAAGCCAAATTGACCCCTTAGTGTGAGAAAAGCAGTCACAAAATCGGCCTGAGTGGAGACGTCGTGTGCATCGGCAGGTCAACGCCTTTAAAGAGAGAAGAAGGTCGCAGCTGGACTTAAAGCGTGATGACCTTAAAGCTAGACCACCTACAGCTATATCCTACAATTTTATCAATGGTGTTCAGACATGTCCACTCTGTGTTCGAAGTTTTACGGCCAAAGTTTGATATGCTAGCCACTTGAACACCAAAACTCTCGACAACCACACTAGAAAGCTATCGAATGCAGTCGCTGTGGCCGAAATCGAAAGATGGCTTCATCATCATCAGAAATAAACGAAATCAATTGATACGACGATACCTTTGTATGGTTTCTATATCATGATCTTCCAGACCTTGTCCCACGTTACTATTGTATGATAAGTTGTTGTTGAAATATTTCTTTATTAAAAGAAAAAAAAATACTGCGACGACCGAAATTAATCGGGGCAAGATGGCAAGAAGATAATGAAGATATAAATTCATCTTTATTTATTCAAAATAATTTAATCTTAAAATTAAATCTTGCTTAAAATAATTCTCTAAATGAATAGTGTCTGTATAAAATATCTATCAACTTAAAGGGTCTTATCAAAAGGAAATAATTATTATTCTCATTAAAATTCTGATAAAATATTTTTTTTATTTCGGTAAAATGAAGCTAATGATTAATAACCAACCATAACATCACCACGCCTGTAATCCCCGAAGGGTTGGGTAAAGGCGTACCTACTACCTATAAGTACACCCAAATTTCGCAAGTTATGTTTAAGTCCCATGTAATAGGGGCGAGCCTATTGCTACTAAACGGGCACAAATCCAGAATAAGTGTATTAAATATAAAGAAACGATTTCAAAAACATAATAAATCGACATTACAGACAAAATACCGCCTGAAATCTATATCAAAATCATCTAACGAAAATACACCGATTTTTTAATCGAAAATACAATTATCCAATAGCATTTTAGTCCAGTTTTTTGCAACAAGCGAAGGGCTTTATGGTTAAGTCCCATGGGGCAAGCCTATTGCCATTAACCATCAATTACAGACTCCGTGGCTGCTACTGACTAATTCCTGATGGAAAAACCCAATAACACTTTACTCGACTTGGGAATCGAACCCAGGACTTCACGCTCAGCAGTTGCGCTTGCGACCACTAGACCAACGAGGCAGTCAAATCAGTAAGATTAATAAATAATAATAAAATATCGGAAGAAAAAGGTGACAAATGCTAATTCAATCCCGGAATGACTAGGAAACTTTGAGCCAAAGAACCTTTCAACCATACATCACGATCCAAGTACGCTAGAAACCAGGACGTTTCATTAGTATAGAACAGACAAAGACAGATAACTCACCCGGCTCTAACCCGTCGGCGGCCGGGTGACACAGATTTAACGAAATTAAACCGCGGATCTTAAGACCCGTTTAATTAATACCCAAAAATAAAATCCAGAGCTTCTCTAATCTCGAAGCAATGAAGTGTGTGAAGACTGTGAGCTCACACAAAGGTTCGGTTCAATCGATTTCTTTTTCTCGATTTGTGATTTATTCATCGAGATTCATGAACAAGTTTCAAAGGAACAAGAAGAGTATTAAACAGATTTACTACGTTGGTCTGCCGACGTTAAAGTTGCTTAATTAACAATACTTCTGAAACTTTTCGAATTAATTTTGTAAATTAATTTTCTTGACAATGCGGATGTGAAAAGAGACATACATAACGCGTTGTCACACTACTTTGTAATTATTTACAGTAGGTTACTTTAAATATAGTTGACATGACAGTGTGTGACATTAATTTTAGTATGTTTTTCTATTCATATTCAAACATCGTTTTTATCAAACATTCAACAATAATATTGAATAATTAATTTAATATTACCTAAAAAGTTGCTTCCATTTCGTGGTTAATATTCAAATAACTTTACCGTCAACTGTAATGATCAAACAGAAGGCCACAGAGGTCATTCATAAAGATTTCATTTCACGGCATTTGATTTAAAACCAAATTCTTCCCCAAATTACTTCAAAGCCAACTCCTGAAAGGGAATATAATGAAAATGTCGCAAAAATTTCCTTTGACAAATATAAAAGGGATCTTGACGAAGGAACTTATACACATATTTGTTGCTCACACCGTGTGAATGCAATTCAATCGGTGTCACAAAGGAATGTTTGAAGAATTCATAAGGTTGCTATGTACCACACCGCAGCCGCGAACGGGTTAGATCACGCGTCACACAAAGAAAATGAAATGTGAATTTATGGGCACAAAAGAATAAATGCCTCCAGAATGTGCCTTCTAAGAGCATATTGCGGTCTAGACTGAAAATTTACTCTCCATTCATAAAATGAATTCTAGCGTTCCACGTTTTAAAATGAAAGATAACACAGCTGGATAAGAAGACCACGTTGAAATTCCGAAAACGAGAGGATAAAGACAAAAAAAAAACAATTCACATTCACGGACCAAATCATCCGTAAAACCCGCTCCATTTACTCCACATAAGATCAAAGGGGAAAAGTTTAAAACCATTACGTATTTGTAAAACCATTTCCGTTGCTGATCTTCAGTGAAAAACCCATGTATAAAGTTTGTGGAACTCCATAAATGTTGGCATGAGTCGTTGTGCCATCAAAAGTTGGGTCGACCTCAACTTCGGAGTATTTGCAAGCTGCGGTAACTTTGCGTAGAACTACGGCGAACTATCAGGGTTGCTACACGTACATACATACTTGTTCAGGACAGTGGCATATTCGATTTCGACAGGTTTAGGTATGTTAAGTTCCATTTATTGGGGATAACGAACAACTAAAAATGGAAAAATAAAAAACTTTTTTGCAAAAAATAAAACCGGCTTCAAAGAACACAAAAAAGTGAAAAATAACTTTAGCTTCAGAAGTCGGTGGCAAAAAAACTAAATCAATCTAACAAAGGTTACCGACTTCTGAAGCTAAAGTTATTTTTCACTTTTTTGTGTTTTTTGTTTAACAACAAATGCGACTTTAAGCACATATTCGGTTGTCATTTCATCATCGTCGTCATCATATCAGCTCGAAATCACTCACTGCTGGGTTTTAAGGCCTCCCGTTTTTCGACAGATATTTTGTTCATCTATCATTTTGTCGATTCAATGACAGATGAACAAAAGATTTGTCGATTCTCTTTCGTTTCTACGGTGGTAATGCTACGCGGGCTGATTACACAACTTATCTTGTGTAGCAGCCCTCACATTACACGGAGAGACAAAGAGTGAAGTCAAACATGCGGTTATAACTGACAATCGAATTATTTGCTTTAATAATGTTCGCTTCAGAAAATGAAGAACATTTCGCTAAATGATTGATAGTGAAACACGTCGGCATCGACGGAACAATAATGTAAAATTGTAATGAGGTTAGTTCAATGTTTCTGTTTATCGAAATGAGTTTAGTTTTGAGTTCATTAGTTTGACACCCACGTAATGTGGAGTGTATTGCGTCATATTGTTGTGCTGGGACTTGTTTTCGCAGACATTTGTAAATAATTGCAATATCACTATAAATATTGTGAAATATCCTGATATTTAAAGTACTATTGGGTAAATGTCACGAAAAAAATTATATATTATCAATTACGCAAATAAAGAGGGACAGAGGGAGTAAATTAATTATTTAATGAATTACTCCCTCTTGATTGCTTCCTCCTTGATTCCTCCTCCCTATTGATAATAGATTGTATTCTTTCTTTCTCTTATTTTCTTTGACTTCTTATTTTAGCAATACAGTCTCACAGCATATATCAACGTATAACGTCTCCACTTCTGAGATACAGGACAGGCCGCAGGTCAAAGGCTGCTCCTTTATTTTCCCACACCTTATTTAAAAGCAAAAGAGTGATGCAAAAAATAAAACCTCAATCATCACATACTTTATTTAAAATAAGTTACGTTTCATCGCATAAATTGCCAATCAAAGGAGACGATACCCTAGGGATGCTGTATCATGTACAGGGTACATTAATTTGATATGTGTTTTGACCCAGACAAATGTATCTCAATTATTAATGGTATGACCCCACTAGGTCGTCGTCACATTGTTAATTGGACCTTAAATTGGTATTACGTAAGGTTATGGTTTCAAAGTTACGAGGTATTTAACTTTTGGTTGACTGATTTAATTCTTGGCAATAGGCTCTTCCCCTGTTTAATGGGACTTAAACATAACTGGCCAAATGCAGGTGTACTAATGGGCACACCTCTGCCTAACCCCTTTTTTTGCGGATGGGAATTTTTCGGAAATCATCAAATGACTCCTCCCGCTCTGGGCGGAGCAGGAGGGAGTGTCAGACTTTTACTGACTAAAACCCATCCATGTTCCTTCATCGCCCTTTGTGTTCCGGGGCCACGGTATCTCTTTCGAATAGTCCCGCAGTCTGCCTAACCCCTTCGGGTATTATAGGCGTGATTTTATGTAATCTGTTAAGATTTAATTGTCACTTACATAATGTCATGCCTGTGTTCTTGGTAAAAGAAAGCAAAACTAGGTCCACCCGTTCCTCCGTGAAAATCGGTGGTGACAGACGGACAGACAGACGGGCAGACGGACAGACGGACAAGAAAGTGATCTTATAAGGGTTCAGTTTTTTTCATTTTGAAGTACAGAACCCTAAAAATATAATAAATCCGTATTCTGACAGATATTAGGGGCATTTCAGGCAGACAGATTGCTTTATGAAATGGATTTGAGAAGAAGTTTCATTTCTTTATTCACTGTTATAAAAAAAATGTTTGAATAAATTAAATCTGAAGTTTTTCCTCTTTGTTTAATTTTGTTAAATCATTTGAGTTTTCTCAAAGAACTTTTTCTTTAAACATTTTTCTGAAAACGAATCTAAAGAAACAACTTGAGTTCTTCTGCTAACACTATTGAAAGAGAATAACTAGGTACTTTCCTAATGAATTATCTTCAAACATTTTCCTTAAGAATTTATCATCAAAGGCGTAGGCCGAAGTATTTTTTTGTCCAAATTACTTTGCCAAACTTCAGGATAGAAACTAGATATCTTAAGTTTAAGTTTCTACTTATTTTCTCATAAAGTGGTCGGGATAACAAGAATCTATGTAATCTATATAAAATGATAACTAAGGATTTCTGAGGTTTGCTATTTACTAAATTGTTTTTTTTTTTTTATTTGTGGAATCTTTGTGAAAGGGTTTTTTTTTAACACCCTGTTAAGATTTAGTTAAAATAGAAAATCCTTAGTTATAATTTTGTTTTTTTTCAACAACTTATTGTTGAATACTCTAGAGAAAAAGAAGGATCCTCCGACCGGTTGAACTGCGTTCAACAGTCAGTGTCCTCAATGCTATGGAATATTGACACTGACAGAAATTGTGTAAAAGTCAAATTAGGCCGAAATGTTCCGAAGCACTTACAAAGAACCCAATATTTTAATTTCCGGGTAATTTTTCCAGATAACAAATAATTATTTTGATCAATCAACTTCAGGCTTAAAGTGTTTGGTATTCAATTACACGTAAAACACAACAGCACTTTGAAATGCCAATATTTTACTTCGAACCAATCATGTTTAAATATAAAAGCTCTTTGTTACGCTTCTGATAAGCTGCCATAACATCTCTGTTAAGTATTTAAAATGTTGATAGTAATCGCTTGTTTTTCAACCGACTTCCAAAAAGAGGAGGTTCTCAATTCGACCGTATTTATTTTTTGTGTTTGCTACCTCAGAACTTTCGACTGGGTGAACCGATTTTAATTTTAATGATTCTTTTTTTATTTGAAAGCTGGAGCTTCCCGTATGGCCAAAATTTGGTGAAGATCTGATGCTGATCTTCGGAGATATACAATGGAACTTTTCAAAAATAGACGGCAAATCTGCAGTGATTGCTGGAATCGCTTGATTGTTTATTGTTTATATAACATCATGACGTAACATCACGCCTGCTCTGAGGGGGTACGCAGATGAGTACAATACACCCAGATTTCGACAGGTTTAGGTATGTTAAGTTCTTTTTATTGGGGTTATGGAACAACTAAAAATGGAAAATAAAAAACTTTTTTGCAAAACATAAAACCGACTTCAAAAAACACAAAGTGAAAAATAACTTTAGCTTCAGAAGTCGGTGACCTTTGTTTGATTCATTTAGTTTTTTACCACCGACTTCTTAAGCTAAAGTTATTTTTTACTTTTTTGTGTTTTTTGAAGTCGGTTTTATTTTTTGCAAAAATGTTTTATAATGTAGAGTCAGCTGAAATTGGAGTATGCTGAATATTAAAAAGATCTCAGTACCTACATAGTAGGTTAACACATGTATCATAATATTATTTCTCACTCTTATCTTTACAGAACATATTTCTTAAAATAATGTGAAAATTATCTCACATTTATTTTTCGACAAAATAATGTAAAACTGTATCTCACATTTATTTTTCGACATGGTTTAAAAACTATAATAATATGAACACAACACAAACAAATCCAAAATCCTTCTTCTCAAATCCCTTTTAAAAAAGCAATCTGAAAATTCTGCCTGAAATGCCCCTAATATCTGTCAGAATACGGATTTATTATATATTTAGGGTTCTGTACCTCAAAAGGAAAAAAACGGAACAACAACTATAATAATAAGTACAACTAGCGACATCTATTGCCTTGCAACGTCAAACTCTGTGAATCACAGCCTCACATAAAAGCCATGAAAAATAGTAAAAGTTCTTCAAATCTTTTCAAATTCAACAACAACAACAAAACAGCACGTCCCGGAGGGTTAGACAGGGGTGTTCCATAATAGTATTCCAGCATTTCACCAGTTATGTTTTTTAAGCCCCATGTAAAAGAGGGCGAGTCTATTTATATCAAACGGCCACAAATCCAAACTCCGTGGCTTTTCAAATTCATAAAGAAGCACACAGCAGCTAAACAGGGTCGTGCGCTTGGCAGACCGAGAAGAAAATGGCGGGACGCCTTCAGTGGCTTTTTTTTTTCGGATGGGAAATCATCAAATGACTCCTCCCGCTCTGGGCGGAGCAGGAGGGAGTGTCAGACTTTTACTGATTAAAACCCATCCATGTTCCTTCATCGCCCTTTGTGTTCCGGGGCCACGGTACCTCTTTCGAATAGTCCCGCAGCCCCGGCAGGCTTCGGACAACACGAACGCGCCGTCGACACGGCCTGTCGTCATGAGACGGACGGAAGGCGAGCTAGCCCATAGCTCCCCGTCCACAGGCCCGCGCCTACTGTGGCCGGAAGCCACCACGTGCCCCCCGACGCCCGGGGCGTCTCCCGCGGCGGCCGGGACGTGTGGATCTCCCTATCACGTTCCGCCACCTCCTTCGCTCCGCATGACTGCTTCGCAGAAGGAGGTGACGGCGTCCCATTCAATGGCTTCCTCGTGATTTTTCGAGAGAAGTAGACGTAATGGGAAGAGGCTTTTGCTCAGGAACAATATAGTCTTATTAAAAACATACAAAAAACAAGCAGATATTTTCTAATACGCCGTGGCCTTATAATGGCGCTGCGCCGATCACCTACAGCAATAATTAGTTTTACCACGGTTATGCAGTCTAAGTTCTTGCAGTATTACTGAAAAATGTATTCGCCTCGTGGGAAAACTCACAATACATTTGTAAAAAGAAATCGTATTACTACATTCACAGGAAAAATTGCAGTCGTAACATTTTTACGCGCACTATTACGCGTGGCCTGTAATAGCTATAAAGACCTATTGTACTACAGTACAGCGGTGACCACGCAATGCTATGCAAATTTTATTTGAATAAGACTGTCCGTGTGTGTGTACTTTGTGGTTTGATAGTAACAAAATTGTTGGAAGTAATTTTGTGTGTTCACTTTGGCTGTATAGTAATATTTTGTTTGATTGATATCGAAGTAATTGTGGGGAGTATCTGGAACTGTCATATTAACATAACATAACATCACGCCTGTAACCTCAGAAGGGTTAGTCAGAGATGTACCTAATAGTACACCCACATTTCGCCAGTTATGTTTAAGTCCCATGTAATAGGGGGCGAGCCTATAGCCATCAACCGGGCACAAATCCAGACTCCGTGGCTGCTACTGAGAAGTTCCTGATGGAAAAACCCAATAACATTTTGCCCGACCCGGGTATCGAACCCAGGACCGCTCGAAGTCGCGGCTGCGGCCACTAGATCAACGTGCCAGTTATCTGAAGATAAATAAGCTATAAATTGTCTATTAGGCACTTTGCCTTATCAAATTGCCGCTCTTATTTTCATCTCATACCAGAATATTTGACGACCCGAATAGCGCAGCGATAATGAGGCTGCCTTACGTTCTTAGGGTCTCGGGTTACGGGGCCCCGGTGTGGGCACGTTCATTGAAGCGGCGTGCCGCCCACCACTTGAACGTGCCCCAGAAGGTGGTAGCCGTAAGGCTGGTCCGGGGCTACCGCACGATCTCCCGCGAGGCGGCGAACCTCCTTGCCGGATTGCCGCCATGGGATCTGGAGGCAATAGTCCTCGCGCGCCTACATGAGTGGCGCGCGGAGGCGCCACGCCGGGGGGAAACTCCGCTGCCGCGGCAAATTGTCGCTCAGCGGACGGACTTCCGGCGGGATCTCATGGCGACATGGAGAGAGCGACTATCGCAACCCCGTGCAGGGCACGCCACAATAGTGGCAATAAGTCCCCTCTTTGAGGAGTGGCTGGAGAGACGCCACGGCGTCCTCACCTTCCGCCTGACGCAGGTTCTTACCGGACACGGATGTTTCGGTAAGTTCCTGCACCGAATCGGGCGGGAGGAAACGCCCGGGTGCTATCATTGTGAGGATAGGCCGGAGGACACGGTGGAGCACACTGTGGAGGTGTGCCCCGCTTGGGTGGAGCACCGCCGTGTCCTCGAGGTGGCGATCGGCGGCGGCGACCTCTCGCTCCCGGCCCTGGTTCGTGCCATGGTCCGGAGCGAGACGGAATGGGACGCCGTCACCTCCTTCTGCGAAGCAGTCATGCTAGCGAAGGAGGTGGCGGAACGTGAGAGGGAGATATCCTCACGTCCCGGCCGCCGCGGGAGACGCCCCGGGCGTCGGGGGCCACGTGGTGGCTTCCGGCCACCGTAGGCGCGGGCCTGTGGACGGGGAGCTATGGGCTAGCTCGCCGTCCGTCCGTCTCATGACGTTAGGCCGTGTCGACGGCGCGTTCGTGTTCCACGCGCGCCTCAAAGAGAGTCAGCAACAGTGAAGGGGTCCGCAAGGGCCGAAGCCTGCCGGGGCTGCGGGACTATTCGAAAGAGATACCGTGGCCCCGGAACACAAAGGGCGATGAAGGAACATGGATGGGTTTTAGTCAGTAAAAGTCTGACACTCCCTCCTGCTCAGCCCAGAGCGGGAGAAGTCATTTGATGATTTCCAATCCGAAAAAAAAAAAAAAAAAAAAAGGGTCTCGGGTTCGAATCCCGGTAGAAGCAAATGTTTGTGTGATGAGCATGGATATTTAGTTTCCGAGTCATGGATGTTTATATGTATAATAAGTATGTATTTACTTTACAAACAAAAATTATCTATGTAGTTTAACAACATATCTGGTGCCCACGACACAAGCCTCGTTGATTCGTGTAGCACTAGATGGCGCTGTGTGTAATGTCCAGCGTTATTCCTCGCTGTTCTCCAACATACAGGTTCTTTACCTATTTGGAAGTCAGGCGTCCATTTAGTTTTTTGCAGCCTTTTTGTACAATGGATGACATTGTATTAGGCTATATTTTACTGAATCCTATAAACGATTATTATTATTTATTTATTTATTTAGTAGTTTTGTACTTCTAGAGTTCTAAGACTAGTTTATTTTTAAACATACTTATATATTTTAAACACAACCGACATCGTAGAAAAAAGTTATGCCAATATGTACAGATCATCAAACTACCCGAAACTGTTATTTTTTCCAATCAACTTTGAACCTAATGCTTTAGCGATAAAGTTGAAAATATATTAAAGAAATTTGACAGATTGTAGTAGCTTGAATGCTGGGTCTATACAGTATGTATGTACGTGTTACCTATTTCAGGACGCGGATTGAATTTTAATCACGTTGTAAAATTGTATGATGTCATCAAAACCATTCAATGGATGTATTTACGAATAACGACCGTAATATACTTAATGATGCCGATATTGTCGTCAGATATTACTGCATTTCCTCGTAACTGACGCGAGCAGTTTGAAATTTAATGAGGAGTTGAATCTTTGTTTTGGTTATGTATTGTGGTGGCCAATAACCCGTTATGTAACGGAACAATACATATATAAATAAAAAGGTGTGTGACTTGCATACGAGTTATGAGTTTTGAAGCCCATCCGTAGTAGGAACATTTACTCTCTCTCTCTTTCTTCTTAGTTATATTATTATTATGCTTGGATATTAGTTTGTGCAACAATATTATTGCTAACTGTAGAGGCTTGTAAATGGCTTTTCATTGATTGCCTCACTATAAATGCTTGTATTGTTAGCTGTAAGCCACCCAAACACAATAAAATAAATAAATAAATAATAAAATAAAGCATATGTTTTTAATCTAGCAAGTACCTAAATGTCAATTCAGGGAAATTATTTATTAGAACTGCCTCGTTGGTCTAGCTAGTGGTTGCAACTGAGCACGAGGTCCTGGGTTCGATTCCCGGGTCGAGTAAAATCTTATAAAGGGTTTTTCATCAGGAATTTCTCAGTAGCAGCCACAGAGTCTGGGTTTGTGTCTGGTTGATGGCAATATGCTCGCCCCCTATTACAAATGGGACTCAAACATAACTTACGAAATGTGGGTGTACTATTTAAGTACGCCTCTGCCTAGCCCTTCGGGATTACAGACGCACTGCACTGCTTAACCTTGAAGATTGACCCGAGTGACTGTTATTTAGCTACGAACAAACGATCAAACTATTGTTATACAAATATTGTTATCGGGTCTCCCTTGTCACCGAAAGGAATTTGACAAATTTTCACTTCCCAAAAAATTTTTCGCATAATTTCATTTGCCAAATTATTACTTAGCAAAAAATCTATTCACAAAAAATTGTAACGCAAACCTAATGTTTGGGAAATGAACGTTTTAACTTGTTTGCCAACTAGTACTTTTTTTACATTTTTTATTTAGTCAAATATTTCAGTTGGAATAACAGTTTTTACGCAAAATCAAATAAGCCAAATATTTAGTATCGTCAGTTTTCAATTCACCCTTTCCTATTCAGTCAAATGCTTCAATGACAAAAATGTGAACTGCTAATAGGAGGTAAATCATAAATATCGCTCAATGTGGGTTAGTCAAGCAAAACACTATCACTAACCTAACCTAACCATTTTTTTAAATAAGTAATTATCCTAATCTAAATAGTAAACAGTTAACCATAAATTTGATTTTGATTTTTGCCTTAATATTTTTTGTCTTAACAAATCATTTCACCAAACGTTTATTGTCTGAAGATTGTTTGTTGTAATAAATCATTTGATTAAAGACCAAATGCCATAATGACATTATACTTGGTAATATTTTGCCAAGTAAAAAATTGACCAAATAAAAATATGCGTACTAAAATCATTCGAAATATTGCAATGGTATAAAAAAGGTTGCTAACATTTTTTGGGTAATGAGATTTTGTCAAAATCTTTTCGGCAAAACGGCAGGATCCCATTGTTATCACTACATATTATAAAACAAAGTCCTCCGTCGCATCTGTCTGTCTGTTCGCGATAAACTCCAAAACTACAGCAGCGATTTTCATGCTATGTTGACCAATGGATAGAGTGGTTCTCGAGGAAGGTTTTAGAATATAATTTTTGAGCGGGCGGGCGAAGCCGCGGGCATCAGCTAGTTTATAATAGTTTCATTCTGTCGTCAGCAACATTTTGAAATTCAAAACAGAAGCAAACTAAATTCATACACAAAACACACTAGTCATTACGGCCATGATAATAAATTGAAACGTGATTGACGGACGTTTGTATACGCTTAAATCAATTAGTACTTGACAACGCAATTATTTCAGACAAAAACAATCTTTTTTCAACACTTGTGTTTTTGACATGTGTACTCTATTGATCTTCATTTGTTCATCACGAAATAATTATGTTTGCTTGTAATAAGGATGATGAGTGGCAAAAAAAATATGATTCTGTTTAGTCCGTCAGTTAGATTATCGACAAATATTAGATACGTATTTTTTTGTTTTTATCAAATTAATAACTTACTTTTTTATATATATTTGACACATATTATCTTCAATAATATGTGTCAAATATATATAAAAAAGTAAAGTATATAATTATAAAAAAGTCGTGACTTAAAAATGTACTCAAATGTGACGTCACACGAGTATTCGACGCACTGTGTCATCTTTATTCTTTGTTTACGTGAAAAAACCGGCCAAGAGCGAGTCGGACTCGCGCACCGAGGGTTCCGTACAAACTTTTTAAAGGACAAACTTATCTTTGCTGTTCGATCCCTAAAAACGGCTATTGCACCAACCGCAAATAATATGTTTGTATTAGTAAAATCCCTTTTTTATATTAAACTACATATTTACGGTTTTCAGACTTTTCCCTTTACATGTGCTGTAAGATCTTGCTTTTTGCCAAATTTCGTAATTCTGGATCAACGGGAACTACCATATAGGTCTTCGACCCAGAACCTATAGGGTACTTCCGGTGGACCTCGAATTGTCAATTTTGGTTAAAAGCAAGGTCTTACAGCACAAGTAAAGGGAAAAGTCCGAAAAATACAAAAAAGTTGAAAACTAATGTAAATTTTGCTACTTACAAATTTTCGCGAAAATCTAAATTTGAGCATATCTTTTTATCGTGTTGACTCAGGACCTTGATTTTAATACACATAATAGGGACTATTAACTTCAGTCTAATAATATGATATAAATTTATACTTGATAGGTCTTGATAGGATTATACGAGTTTATAAGCGCATCAACGCTTGTATAAGTCGCGCGTGTAACAAAAGGCGCTTCCAAAAACGAGATTATACGCGCCAAATATTATGTGAAACTTAAATGCTACATTTTATGAATCCGTCGTTTGTCGTATTCTGTTTTCAATTTGACTCAGCAAAATATGTTTTCAAAGAAACAACTCTTTTTTCAGTGTTTATTAGCTCGTTTTAATACGTGACTCGGAGTTATTAATATTAATCCTAGACTAAGACACTATCAGCTACTTTATGAAGTAATATTTGTATATCGTCGTGTGGATAATTCCTGCTTGTGTAAAGTTTTAGTCGCCTGTGCCAATACGCCAAACTTTTCCGTTGATTTAACAACTGTTAACTGGCAATAAAATATTAAAACAGTCTACGTCTCTACGGAACTCTCGCCGAACGTACGTTACAATATTAATGGTATAAGTTGACTTTATCGTCTTAGGCACGGCCACTTCATTAAAATAAGTCTTAGAACCATGTAATAAGGTTTAAATTAGAGCGAAAAGATTCGAATATGCCGCAGTCAGCAGCTGCAATGCTTCGTTTAAGCGCTTCAGCGTCAATATGTTTCAACGTTCCTCACCGATAAGTTTCAAATAAAGTTTCGACAGCAAACCTTAAGATAGAGTGATAAAGTTCAAACTGGGACGGAACGATGGACTAGATCCACAGTCGGCAGCTATTACTTGCTTTCCTCTAAGATATGCACCGATGACTCACAGAAGAAGTTTCTTAATACAACTTTAGGTCTTTGTAACAAGGTTCAGAATTGTACAGCAGGCCTCAGATACGCAGTTACTCGCCTCAGCGATCCTAAGAGGCGCTAAGCTTACTTTTCCCGTTTCGTCCTATGCAAGACAAAATAGATATATTCAACAATTTCCTCACCCAACCCGCAGTTGAAAACCGATCTCATCCCTTAAATATACAGTCGAAAATATATCGGAAATACTTACCGAAGGCGCTGTCAAAAGTTGAAGTGCTTCACTCAAGTTCTTGAGTGTTAATGTGTTTCGTTCCCCATCTTCCTCTTCAGGGCCTGGGAGGTGGACTGAGGACTGTCGGGAGCGTAACTCCGGTTTCTTAGCACTGGATCCACTCCCATTGGCGAACTGGTGTTGAGAGGATGCGCGGCGGAACGGACACGTCATGGTGGTTCAGAAAGGGTTCTGATTTCAAGTCATTTGTTTTAAAGGGGAGGTTCGGACACTGAGTTAGCACTGGCACGTTAGAGATGGTTTCTGGAAAGAAAGAAAATGTTTTGTTAATATAATGCTGCTTAAATACTTTGGCGGTCAAATTAGGTCGATAAGAGGGCGCAGTACATTTTTGATATCAAACTTCTTGCTACTATTAATAATGCGAAAGTTTGTGAGGGTGTGTGGATGTTTGTTTTTCTATTATGCAAAAACAGTGGAACGGGTTCGGGGGAAAAGCACAAATACAGGGTGTAAACCACCTCATCACGAAGCCGTCAACCAAGCATTCCGTACATCAAACTAAGTAACTTTACGCAAAAAATATTGCTGGGAAGCGCCTTTTTTTTTGGTGTGAAAAATTATGTTTTGTTGTAGAACTCAATGTAACGCACTCAAAACATTGTGCTGATGGATGATTGCATAGTACAGGGGTCGTGGAGGTGTTTTTAGTAAAAATCTTTCAATAAAAACTTGTATTTAAAAAAAAAACACCTGTCAAAATGTTGGAACTTTGACCCCCAATATCTCCGTAACTAGAAGGTTCCCAGGTATGGCGTAGAACAAAAAAATGATCGCAATGACGGGGAGAACAAGTGCCTTTCGGTTTTGCTAAGAGGTTTTTTACACCCTACGTTATAACCAGAATTAACATATAGGATACTTTTTATTCCGGTAGTACGTACAATCCCGTGGAATAATTAAGGAACTCGGAGCGGTCGAAGCCCCGGGATATAACCAGATGGCGTAATAGTTCCTTTTTGGACACGAAAAGATCCTTATTTTGTTGTATTCGGCTAACGAATTATGATGATCGCTTTTAGTTGCTAAAGTCAATTACACAGCTCATCCTGAGAGACTACAAATACATACTGAGGTATGCATAATATTGTGGAAAAAGAAATAATGGTTTGTTCGGGAAACAACCTTAGAGTTTTTCAATACATCATAACAACAAAATCCCTGGGGTTCATGTTCGAAAAGACATCAGTCGTTTCGTACCCAAAAAACTTAAATAGCGGCGGAAGGGTTAATGGTAGACTCTCGTTGTAACAATAAAAAGGTTGAGGGTGTTAATCCCCATAAGAAATTGTAGTTTTTTTCTGTCTTACTACTGCTTTAATTTTTGGGTACAATTTGTTCGAAACGTGAATAATGGTGTAACCGGTGTGATTTTTTTTTCTTAGCCTGTCATGGGTCCCACTGCTGGGCAAAAGCCCCCCCTTCTCCTTCCAAATTCTCTATCTTGTGCGATATCTGGGCATGTTCGCCCCGCAAACAAGATCAGATCGTCACACCACCTTCGCCGCGGTCTACCTCGACGGCGATTCCCTCCGTCAGGCGTCCAGTGAGTGGCGATCTTTGTCCACCTCTCCGGGTGCATTTGCGCTACGTAGCCAGCCCACTCCCACTTTAGCTTGGCTGTTTTTTCTTCGACATCTGTAACCTGAGTTATGAAAGGCAGGGTAGTGTTTCTTAACATGTAACATGATAATATTGTAAAACCAAATCATTTTAAAAGATGAACCATGGAGTTTCTTGCCGGTTTTTTTCCATAGGAAACGACCAACCTAAACCGTGTACCTTTGTTTTGACGTTTTATAAGTGCCCATGTAGGCCTATGTGAAATAAAAAATGTACTGAATTTGAATAGCCTTTGACACGTTAAAAAAGTTTATCATTTATACGACACAGTCACGATTTAGTTTCTAACTCCATACTTATTATACTACTAATCCTAAAATGTTTAGTCAAAATAAACAGAAACTGTAAATCATCAAGAACCCAAAGCAAACAGTGGGTCCTTTACTAGAGCAAATAACATAATGGTCGAGGACTTACTCCAAATATTTGAGGTGGGTCAGTAAACAACCAATATTGAGTGAGTGTTAATCACTCTACACCGATCTCAAATGATTAATTCTTACACTTAAAGTACTTACGGGATGATATCCGTGATTTTCCTTAGTTACTATGAGCTCCCGATATTTCGACGCTGTTGCAAGCATCATGATCGCGGGTATACTGAAGAGGTATGCGGGTGGGACGAAAATTAATAAATCATTTTTTTTTGGGATTGGCATCTCGCAGTTCAGTCTAGAGGAGACTGGCTACAGCTGCTTAACCGGGCTAGACCTGTGGCCTCCAGCCAGGGGCGTAATAACTAAAAACTAAGCGACCACGCCTAAGGGCACCCCCTGTGGGGTACGAACCTCGGCTTAGGGCGTCGCTGGGGGCAGGAAGGGGACAGGCTGGATCTGGGTTGCATTATTTAGGGGCTCGTTTAATATTACTGGCTCAGCATCGCGGGCGGGCTCAAGCAAGGATCGGGGGGGGATTGAACGGGGACTTCGCGCCGGACCTCGGCGGCGAGGTCGGTATGTTGCCGGTTTGTATCTGTATTTTCTACGTACGGTGCTGGTGTCTTTGCTACTCTCCTATAAGAGGGTGATAGCGTCGTCGGGGGTGACTAGAGTATGCCGAGGACGGCGGACTGAGCTGATACGCGATGGGTCGTATCGGGCGGCCGATGCGATCAGGGGGTTCCTATGCTTAATAGCAGAGTCGAAATAACGCTTTGCAAGACGTTTCATGAAGTGCTGAATGGTGATGATGGGATTCTGAGATCTAAGTGAAGACTGTCATTACGGACGTAAGGGGGAGCTCCGGTGATCTTACGGAGAAAGCGGTTCTGCAAGGTCTGCATCCTGTGGATGTGGCGGGGATAGGTTTCATTCATTAATTTTTTTTTTTTTATTTATAATTCTTAGTTTATTTATGTAGATGATACTGGTTAGTGTATGCCGCAAGTTATAACTCTTCGAGTTTCTGTTGCTCGTTTCCCCATTTCTATATTTTTTGAAGTCATGAATTTTGAGAGGATTCTCATGAATTCCTCCATTCATGAATGTTATTTTACAGTTTTATTTCGGCTGCTATGCCTATCGTTTTTTTCCAAAAAAGTTTGTTCATAGATAAATTAATTTAAACATGAAAAGCTTTTCATGAATAACAGAAACAGTTTTTACTGCCCCTCGATCTTGAATAAAATCCATCCATTCTAACCCATATACATATTTTAATATAAGTGTGGATAATGCGAAAGAAACTCTGTGTGTTTTCTAAATATTTATTATTTACACTGAAACGGCTGAAGTAAATCGTCCTTCCTGTATCCCTAACCTGCATAAGATAACACCTGAGTGCTAGGACGTAATTACGTAACTTTTATATAAATGCTGATGGTACCTACATTCCCACGAGTTGGTTTTTGACCTGCGCGCGAGCAAAGCTGCGATCCAACGCTTGTGTTACGATACAAAGCAACATTAACCGTATGAAAATCAATTAGAGTAAACCATTACGTCAATAAATTGCCTATAAATCACACGAAGCGATATTAATCCTAATCCTTATAAGAAATCCAATTTGTCAATAGTTACGTCGTGATGAATATTGAGCATAAATAGTTTTATTAATCCTCATTATGTGCGAGGCCATCATTTATTGGCAATTTTCTTCGAGGACACCGCTTTGTATATACCTATAATACTTCTACGATGTGATAAATAGAATGAACTATATTACTTGTATTGTAAGACCCGCCATAAGTCAATTTGCTCAGCTCAGTTACGACGAGTTACGAGTGTGTGTGTGTTGGCGTGATAGTTTCAAACTCAGGCAGGCATCTACGTGTAAATAATTTCACTACCACTGCTGCTCAAAACGGTACAAGAAGACATCGTGAGGAAACCGGCATGTCCTCGAACCGAAGACCCGCATGGTGGAGCCCACAACCTCTCACATAAAGGTGCTGCAGTGTCTTCAATTCCGGCAATAAGAAAATCATAGGGTAAGTATGAAAGATGAGTGAATACAAAATAGTAATACTTACATAATACTAATCATCTTTTTTTATTATTATAATAGCGTAAGCTGATAAATAAATCTAAATCCGTTATTGGAAGAATCTATTGATTATAGCCTGATTCTTCAATTGGTAAATGTTGAAAAGTAGGTACCTGGTTTCCGTAACTATGCAACGTTAAATCGGGTTTTTAAAAGCGTTATTTATTCTCTGTATCCAAACATTGGAATGATTGGTTGATCAATTAAGAACATCTAACAAAATGCCTATAAAGCAGACTTCACATTAAGTTAAATTCAATAAGTTTTCTTCACATCTCAAACAAACCTCTATAGATCGGAAACAATCTAAGTATTCTTGAAGAAAAGTTCCGGCGCCCATAAAAATAAGTCAAACCCAATTTAAAGGTAAAACAAATAAAATCTCTATCTGAAATCTAAATCTTCTTGAAGTTGAAGCGAGACGGCCTAGCCCAAACGCGCGACGTAAACGTAACGTGAATTTGAACGATTTCTAAATTCGAAATTCGACTGTCCTGTAGAATTTAGTTTTTTTTTTTGCGACCAGAACAACGATTACTTTTGGCCAAATCATTGGTGGCCTCGGAACGAAGATTTGGTGAAGGAATCTACTGAGTGGAGGGCACGTGCGTGCGTTTATACTCTGGCGTTCTAAACGATAAGTAACGTTCACTACGCGCATTCGGACTAGGCCCACAGTAACAAAAGTAGGTACGTACAAATTACTTGGGCACCCAAGTAGACGGCCTTGTTATAACTTTACCTATAATAATAATTGGCTTAGTTAGATTATAACTAAACAGGAATCTTACAATGGACTCACTAAAATTGTGTTCGTGCAATTTCCCAGTATCTGAGGAGTTTAAGTGTTGTGATATTTTGAATTTGCCAGACGCCTTGTTAATCCAGTTTGTGTACTGAAATGGTTTCGGAAATTTATAAAAAAAGTTTATCATGTTTTTTTTCGTTTTGGGGAAAATAGGCCAAAAATCAAATGAAGGCAGTTCGACGGATTCTTTGTTTTAAAAATGCCTGGTTTCCTTTGTGACGTAGTTCAAAGTAATAATTACTAAGATCAGTGTACAATAATATGATAGTAAAATCCAAGATTTGGGCTATCGATGTTTAAAGAAAGATCCCGAAGTAATTCATCCTCGTCATCATCATCAGCCTATTAATGTTCCCACTGCTGGGACACTGGCCTCCTCTCTATGAGAGGGAATAGGCTACAATCCACCACGCGGGCCAGTGCGGATTGGTAGATGTCACATGTTTTCGAATTCTTGGTTCACCTTTTTTGAGAGCAGTGATGATGAAATAAATTACACAGAGTAATGCGCCGTCTGGGTTCGAACCCACGACTTACTGTTCGTAAGTCGGGGCCGCCACCACTGGGCCACCGCTGCTCTCAAAGTAATTAATCAAATACATTTAGCTAAATAACTTTCTAAATAAATAATTACAATAGACAGTACAATTCGATATTAAAATCACATAATCAATGAGAAAGATAAGCAAATTAAGTATCAGCGATCAATGTACCGATAGTCGTTTCAGCCAATGGCTTCATTGCCAAGAGTCTCGACCAATACCTGAAGAGGATTTCCGATCCGGTCTAATATTTTTATTTTTTTAATATTTTTTTTCAAATAATATTTTAGATTGAAATATTTCAAAATGTTAGTAATGTAAAAAGAAAATAATATCACAATAATGACACAGGTACTTGCACTCAATCCATCAGCTGTTCCAAAAATAATTAAACATTTACCAGCAACTCATTAGTGCCTCGGCCTCTGAACCCTGAATCAACTGCATCGCAAAAAGCGCCGAGGCACAACATTGTTGCATTCAGCTTAAATTGACTGTTTGCACAACGATGACCCAGATACAAAATGCTGCTTTTATTCGTAAAACTTCATGATTAAGGCTTATGTTTCGAAAATCGCCTGATACAGTAAAAATGATGTTGAGGATTTTCTGAAAAAGCTGCCACGTGAGTCGAGTGGCCGTGAGCGCGACTGCTGAATATGAGGTCCTGGGTTCGATTCCCGGGTCGGGTAAAGTGATATTGGGTTTTAATATCAAGAATTTATTAGTAGCAGCCACGGAGTCTAGATATGTACCCGTTTGATGGCAATAGGCTCGCCCCCAATTACACGGGACTTAAAAATAACTGGCGTAATGTGGGTGTACTATTAGGTTCACCTCTGCCTAACCCTTCAGGGTATGCAGGCTTGATGTTATGTTAGATTTTTTGGATTTTCAAATTTAAATTTAAATATTTTATTGTGAAGGTGCAGGTGGTACAGGTGTCTGCTATGTCCCGCCATTGAGGCATACAAAATACACACAACATTTACATGCATACATTCATTTTCATACATTTTATCGATATTACAACTAAAAATACAAACATACAAGAGGTTTCCACGAAATTGAGAAACGTTGTCAGAATTCACCCTAAAATGTATTCAAAATCGGTAATGAATGAGTTCCTTCACGTTAATATATTTTTCATAACAGGAGATATTACGAAAACAGAACCTATATATTTATTTGTAATTTCTTACTTTGATTGCTTGTATTCCCGAAATAGACGTTGCAAATAGAAAAATACAAGTAAACAAATAAATACAAAAAATCACTTTTATCCGCAACCCTCGCACTCCGTGTCACACATGCCATTACATGCACAAACATCACGAAATAATAATAAATGACATACAACATCCAGAACGCGGAACAAATACCTACGCCTTACAAAAATATTTCGGGAATGTTCCATGTTATTTCGTATCATTTTTGTGTACACTAAGTGCCTTTACACACGACCGAAGCGGCTGCCGGATACCTAGTCAGCCCCGAATGGGTAAGCCGTGTGAAAAGCTTTTTAAACAAACTCTATACGTTTTTGCATCAGGTACCTGAGGCCGACAAGCAGGCCACTAATGTTTTTTCACTCACATTTTTCAAATTGGTGTTCTTAATTTGAAAGCCATCTACTTTTTTTTTCGTTTTTTTTTTTTCCATTTGAGTGGTTGGATTTTTTTCACGTAAGATTTTTAGCTAACCAGTGTATCTAAGTTTATTTATATAATGATATCAGCCTATTACAGACCCACTATTGGGCAAAAGCCTCTTCTCATTCAGAGTAGGCATAAAATATGCCTTTTTATTTCACCACGCTTGCTCAAGGCGGGTTGGCGATTTCAGAGTATAGAAAAAAAAATATAGGAGCCTAGCACTTAAATTGTTTGCAAAACCAATCAATCCGTCGAACGAACTGCCCGGTCAGAAATATTATACGTCAGAGAAAATCGCTGATTTCCATCTCCATAAGAAGGCAGAAAAATATATCACATTTCACAACAACAGAACAGTTTGATTCAACTTATTTCCTTGCTTCAATATCTGGATCAGATAGCCAATTTCCTGCCATTTAGGACCATTTTCGCCTGACATTATTGCCAGCCTTTAAGAGCACGTTTCGTCTAAGGGTCCCGACTTTGCCCAATTCCATCCACATGTGGCCTTGGGGATCGCCATTCAATCTTGACCTTTCTTGTGTATTTCAGGTAGGTAGCCATTTTGAGTCAGGTTGAATTTATTAAGTAAGAAAAGGGATATTGGATATTGGAATTATTTATCAGATGGTAGTGCTGTTTGTTTCTAGTATTTTTTTTTGGTTGTAATTATTTACTTTTGTTTGATTTTTAGAAGACACTTTGTAAAGTTTTAATACGAAAGGATTAGGGGGATTAGTCAGTATATTGTCTAAAAAAAACTAGTTTTAAATCTATTTCTAATTTGTATTAATGTACACTTACAGATATAAAGCTACTATGAAGTGCAAGGTTGTTTGGGAAAATTTGAAAGTTTCGGGTGGCTTGATGAGCTTGGCGTCTGTACATTAATACAAACTACAATATATAGTAATGAATAAGCAGTTAAAACACTTGCATAACTAAATCTAAACATAACCTTACATAGCTTTGCCATCTAGAAAAAGTAAAACAAAAAAACAAAATGTTGTTTGTATGATGAACATAATTGTAAGAAAGAACGTTCTATTCTTCTGAAGAGTATACATCATCATATAAAATTGTCTACGAAACGCTTTTGAATATGCGTTTAGATTTTCTTTGACCGCAAAAAAATATCATTTTCATTATAACACATCTAAATTTACGTATCACGTCTGCGGAGTTTCTTTAGCTAATTTAATTATACCTGTACTTAAAATGCCCCAACATTTATCACACACTACATTTGCATATCTTATCACTTTGTGCCTCGTATAATAGAAACGAGGCAGTCGCTTGAAACGCGAAGCCTTTACTAAAGTTGTTACTGAGAATTTACTAGTTTTTAATCCGATTTGCTAAACCAACTAAGCTAGATTAAGAAAAGCTGGATTACCGAGAATCAACATAACGAATTACGCAGAAAAATAAGCAGTAATAAGTAGTCGTGTGACCGTCGGACTGTCAAGACTCGGGACCTGTGTCCCGAGTTCGAATCCAAGAAAGCAGAAGCACCTCTGATTTTTCGGATTCATGTGCGTATTGTATAATAATCATTTGTTTCGGTAAAGGAAAACATCGTGTGGAAACCAGCATGCTTGAGATTTCTCGACGGCATGTAGCCGTAAGCCAAGCCAAAAAAACTCTGACAGCAAGTTAGGCACTAACCACACGAAAATAAAAAAACAAGAACGTAACGAAACAAATAAATCATTACTCAAAAAACGTTTGAATGGGGAAAAATGGCGTTCAGATAGCAATATTCAAAAAGCTTAAAACAAAAAATAACTAAGAATTACTGACACTGCAAGCTCAAATAACTTTGAATGCAAAAATACAGTATTGTAACTCAAAAAGCTTTTCCATTCAATGTTCTGGGTATTGGCCAAAAATACTATCATTGACACCCTTTTGAAGTTAGATAAAAATCTTTTATATTGCAAATTAAGATTAGGTACATAAATTATCTACATTATCTCAACCAAATTAAAGACTCCCACTATCGCAAAAAGGTCCTGATTTTAAACAAATAATTTTAAATAATGGGTTTAAAAACCACGAAGCCGAAAGGCACTTGTTCTCCCCGTCCGTGTCATTGCGATCATTTTTTTTTTGTTTTAGACCATAATCTAGGCCTTTGTTTAGACCTTCTTGTTACGGAGACATTGGGAGGCAAAGTTCCCACTTTTTCACGAGTTTAAATACTAGTTTTGAATGTTATAACTTTACTAATAATACCTCCACAGTACATATACTACCCCCGTTCTATTCAATGAATCCTTCAGTACAATGTTTTGATTGCGTTACATTAAGTCATACCGTAAAACGAGATTTGTCACCCCAAAAAACGTCGCCCCAGCAATATTTTTTGCGTAGAGTTACTTACTTTACGTAGATTTACAAAATGCATGACAGCTTCGTGAAGAGTCCGTTTGCACCTTGTAATAAACCTCTATAGTACTGTATCCTAAATCTCTTTGGTTTTGTCACGGCAAAATGGTTCTTAAGAGACGCAAAATGATGTCCCAGAAACCAAACAAATGCCTAGTTAAAGGTTTCGAATCTCGCTGAATCATATAGGTTATATTGCACCGCATTGCTGCAGAATGCAGACATTGTCTTTTCCTTTACTTGTTAAACTGTTTTAAGGCTTCGTAGAAAATTGGACGCGGACCGTTATTAAAAGTTATGGCTGTGTTTCTTGTCTTCGTAGCCTTTTGTGTTGGTGCACGAAATTGGTTTTTCTTCTGTGAAAGTATTTTTGTTTTCTATTTAGAATTTATGGGAGTCTCTTGCTTTAGTTTAGGAGTAATTTACATAGTGTTTTTCTTTTCGCCTTTGTTGTTTCTATTTCTGTTTTTTGTTCCTCTGACAGCATGACCACCGTAGAAACGAAAGAGAATCGACAAATATTTTGTTCATCTGTCATTGAATGGACAAAATGACAGATGAACAAAAGATTTGGCGATTCTCTTTCGTTTTCGTAAGCGGGCAGGTGTCTAAGCACTAACCACACGATAAAGAAAGAAGTTTCCTATTTCAAATACGCTTTAGTATGCAAAGTCATGTCGTGCATGTTTACCTTGTCCCAACTAATGTGTTGGGGTCTTCCAGTCCAATCAGATGCAGCTGAATTACAGTATAACCCATGATCTGTCCACGAAGTAGACACAATAGTTAAACAATAGCGTCTCGACCAAATTGGTCATTCGACAGATCATGATCCACTCACCAGCCCCGCGCGCGAATTTTTTGCACCAAACCGCCACGCGTGCAAAAAATTGCGAAATATTCGCATGTAATTTGACACTTTAGATAAACAATCGCAAACTACAAGAGTTATAGCTAAATAAAATTTACAGTGAATAGCTGAATAGTTATGGAATCTATATATTAAAAAAAAAAAAAAAACTGATATAATTTGAAACTCAAAAAAAATGTAGAACATGAAAAACAGTGATGAAAACGGATATTTCGCTATTAAAATATTAATTTGAATTTTTCGAAATATTAAATTTCAATTAAAATAATTTTAAAATAAACTAGATTATATTTCCTTTCCAATAAGACCATAATCTTATTAGTTTATTTACGATAGTCTAGTTAGAATTAAATTAGAATTTGAATACTCACTGTTTATTTTGACGCGGCCTGCGCCAACGACTGTTTTTGAACACGGTTATTTACGTACCTATAACTTTACGAAGCCACTTGTTTTTGTATATACAATTTAATAATATGTTCACAATACTAATTATGCACTGTTTTTCCGTTAACACACACGTTTTAATCACAAAAACACTTATTTCTTGTATAAACACAATCACTATAGGTATTTAAACCTACCACCTTTCGGAGGTGAAATACTCAACTTTGAGATTCGAAAACTAGATTTCCTTTATGATAATATAGTAGCACAGATTTTCACGATTAATTTGATATATAACACTATCCGAAAACAACAATATACATAACAGAACAATTGAAATACGACGCCACACGTTAGAAATGGCGGAGTTTGTTTACACTAAAGTTTTTACTTTTATTTTGAAATTTGTTGATGGAATAGTGTTGCTATTGTTGGTCCGAACGTTGAGGAATATAGTATAGAGATTGCTACAAGAGAAATAAGCTCTAGAAATAGCAGTTTAGTAGATTTTTTATTGCATTTGTTGGACGAATGCGCTACTGGCTGCACATGCAGCCAGGGACATTTAGCAAAACAGCTACTGGCTGCACATGCAGCCAGGGGCGGTTGAGTGGTGATATAACGCGACTGTCTATCTGCATAGCTATTCACAACGCTTCGATTCGATTTTCGATTTGGAAAGTCGTATGACTCTCGCTCGATTTCGTAATGTCAAAAAAAGATAGACATACGACTTTCCGAATCGAATCGAAGCGTTGTGAATAAGGGGCCTGATCTCCTTAGCACACTTGCTGGATAACACGATACTTCTTATCAAAACTAGTGACCCGTAACGACTGCCAAAGATCCACGAATATACATACATCCAGATAGCCAATTAACCGTCTAATTGGCTAACTGGATAATTCATCTTAACATGCTTTGGTCACTAATCCAACTACTGGACTCAACCGATAAACCCTTGCGTGTGCTATTATTAAATCAAATCCACAAATTAGTGGTTTCCACGAAACTTCTACTTATTACAAAATGACAAAAGTTTTCTTAGAACTCGGTTCAAACGCTGAAATCTCGTGTACATGTCAAGATGTAGTGCCATTCACCATGATACCGACACCACTGAGCATAAATACAACACAGAACAAGTTACCAGAAACAGCAAGTTTCTTGATATCTTACATCTTTGGGACGTCTGAAGGAAGTAGGTTTCAGTTGAATGACGTAATAGGTGAATAAAATGTAAATACAAAGACTTTATGACATTACACGTGGCATTCGTGGTAAATTACAGGCCACTTAAATTCCGTGTATAAAGCAGTAGGAACGTTTGAAGTATTTTTTTTACGTTTATGTAGATGTTCAGGTAAATAGTACCTACAATACAAATGTGGTTTTTGGGTTATTTTTTGACTAGCTTATGGCCACGGCTTCATCCGCGTGGAGTTCGGTATCTGTCCCACGGGATCGTACTATTTGAATAAAAAGGACGCATTGTTTTAATCTAGGTCATAAACTATCTGTGTGCCAAATTTCATCCAAATCAGGTAAGTAGACTTTGCGTGAAAGACTAAAAAACATCCAGACATACCTCCTCACAAACTTTCGCATTTATAATATGAGTATGATTAATTGCACAGGACATTTTTAACAGGATATTGCAGCGGGTAACATTAGTGTAATATTCCTGTCTCAAAAAAAAGCCTAGCTTACTTAAGTAATATTTTTTTTAAAGATGTAGAAAAACTATTTAACTTGTTTTCAATTTTTAACTCAATTCCCTTCCCTACTTTCATTTCATTCTTCATTCCCTTTTGATGTCTGAATTATGTCTCCCTTCTTAGGGTTCCATAATCCTGACAAGGAACCCTTATAGTTTCGTCATGTCCGTCCGTCTGTCTGTCTGCCTGTCGTCCGAGGTTTTGCCAAGAGACCGTTAGTACTAGAAAGCTCTAATTTTGTAGGAGTATGTATATCAATTACGCCGACAAAGTGAACACACATGTGAAGTGAGGATGAACAATTTTTTCGTCGTCTAACCCATCGTGTGGGTATTGTTGAGTAGGTCTTAAAATGAATTAGGGGTTGCTAATACTACTTTTCGATTTAATGCTCCATTTACGAAATATTAAACTTTGAAGTGCAAATTTTTGTTCCAGTAGGGCTTCCCCCCCTCTAAAAACTAAACTGCTGGCTTGAAAAACTGGAAAAATTCATAATAATAGTGCATTTCATAAACTCTAAAGAAAAACTATAGCAGTTAAGATAACTTTATAAGTTTAGCAGTAATAGTCGTTGAACTAGGGTGTTGGATAATTTTGTACCAAATACAAAATCCTTAGAATAAATCCTATAAAGTGACTAAGATGAAGTAGTTGCTTGTTTATAACGGGTAAAGACTTGCGTTGAAAAACAAAATCTAAAATAAAACCCTAATAAATTATCATAAGTTTAACAAAGCTGCCGCTAGATGGCGCTATACCAATGGGTTCGTCCTATAAATTGTGATAACCGACTACTACGGAACCCTACACTGCGCGTGGCCCGACACGCACTTGGCCGGTTTTTTATAAACAAATCAGCTTTGACCAGAACTCTGTTAGCTCGACGGCGTTGGTGGTGACCTTGGATCTGTCCAAGCCCACCACCAACGCCGTCCCTCAAAGTGCAAGGTGCAGGTGGAGCAGGTACACATAGAGCAGGACAGGAGGTGTGCTTTGACACACCCTGCTTCATCGGAATGAAAATTAATTTCATTGATTTATGGTGTATGTGATTGCACTCTTCTGATAACTTGGACCACCAAGTACCGGTAAGACAAAATACGACTTTAAACTTTTTTTTTTTTTTTTTTTATATAGGCAACTATCTCATCTAGGCTAGTAACAAAACCTAAAACGCGCTAAGATGGTCTCCATTACATCTCCAATGTCAAGTTTTAATTTTGGCACTGCAGTACCACTGCCGCTAATAAATTGTACGTTCATAAAAACATGAAACTTGATGTGCCTAAAACTTCTGCGTTACAAAATCTTGCGCGGAGCCTCAAGGCCTGGCTGTGGTAAAGTTTACGTTGTAAATGGAGTTTAAATACTAAAGTTATGTAGTAGAAATACTTAGTAACCATAGCCAAGGAAGCTTAGATGTTGAATTTTATACCCAAAGAAACTCGGCTACTTTTAAATGTTATGTTCTTGATAAAACGGGACTGCCTCGGTCGAATGGTCGCAAGTGCTGACTGCTGAGCATGGTTCTAGGTTGGAATCTCAGGTAGGGCAAATTGTGATTGGGTTTTTCCATCAGAAATTTTCTCAGTACAAGCCACGGAGTCTGAATTAGTGCCCGGTTGATGGCAATAGGCTCGCCTTCCATTACCTGGGACTGAAACATTATGGGTATACTTTAATTGGGTACACCTCTGCGTAACGCTGCGCTCCAGCTAAAAGCTGTTAAGTGGTAATGAACAAGTGTTTTAGGAGACTTAATTAGGATTTTTAATGTTGGCATTCTAAGATGCCTAGCTTTTTCCAAACCATGTTGTGGTCGGCTTCCAGCATAACCGTATGCAACTAAATACCAACATTTTACATGGAGTGACTGCCTATCTGACCTCCACAACTCAGTTAGTACTGGGTAATACGATACCCCTTGGTCAAATTGTTTGTCAGACTTTTGGGCCACTTACTACCTGAAGCGACTGCCAATGATCTACAATAGACAGCCGGGAACAAAAGTTTAACGTGCACGGAGGAAGCTCGGTATGAAATGGGTGGTCACTCATCCACAGACCAACCTTGGCAAGCGCGGCTTTACCTGAAGATCAACAAGAGAGGCTGTTTTTATTTAGAAACGAGCTCCTCCATCAATTCTTGGTTCATGAGCTGAATGTTGACGTTCTAAAAGTGCTTATTTTCAGCTTGTGTACTAAATAAATCTAATTAGTCCGTCAGTTAGATTATCAAAAAATGTTTGACCCGTATCTTTTTTTGTGTTACGTAAACCAAAATTGACACTACGTCACGCCGTGCTATAATTTCTAGTGCGTTCTGACGTCACGAGCCCCCACTCCCGAGTTTTGATGCGTTTTATCTTTGTTAATATTCATTGATTTACAAAGACTACGTGTCAATTATTTTCCAATGCTCTAACGGACGGACTAAATAGATTTGCAATTTATTGATGGTGGAAACTAGACTATTGTTCATGTTTCAGAATAATTTTCTAAAAACAAATTTAATCGCTTTTGTTCTATGAAAATCCTACTGTTTACATTTTTCTGGTAAAACTTGTTCTATCCTTATATTTTTATCATTTAAATCTAAGCAACAATTCCCCACCCTCTCTTCACAACACAAAAATTATAATTCAGAGAAGCCGAGAACTTCAAATATTGTTTGTTATTCGACCGTCTAAATGAGTTCCTCGGATATCTAGCCAAACGACGCGTTCAAGCCTCGTCGTCAAATTCTTTATCCACCATTTTGTACCAAGACAGGCGAGTGAAAATTTACCCTGTTTCATCAAAATTCTAAGGCTCAGTGTAGAATTTATTATCTTGAGCCCCGCGTTTGATAAAATTGACGTATTTTTATGGAAGACGCAAAGAGGTAGGTAATTTTATGACAAGATAATATAACCACTTCAGGGGAAGGCTTATTGTTGGTTGTGATATCTTTTTTAATATTATGATCAAATCAGAAATATGTTGCGTGGAAGATAGAATATGTAATTCGTTTATTTTGGGTCCCGTAGCCACAAAGTAAGATCAGCATAGATAATCGAATAGATATATATTCAATAGAAAATATAATATAATCGATATATAATCGATATATTCAATAGAAAATCGAATCGAAGCGTTGTGAATAAGGGGCCAGCATAGCTATTCACAACGCTTCGATTCGGAAAGTCATATGTCTGTCTTTTTTTGACATTACGAAATCGAGCGAGATAGACATATGACTTTCCGAATCGAAAATCGAATCGAAGCGTTGTGAATAAGGGGCCTGGTCTCTTTTACCCCGCCTTCTTTTTTTATATTTATTTATTTGGTACACCAACAGCAATACATACAAATAATTAATGTGAAACAATGAAAATAACATATAGTGCTGGTATGTATGCCTATTATAGGTATACGCAGCATTCACCACAAGACAACAACATATATTTTTTTTAAATATCTTACTAATAAAATTCGAATACAATATAAAATAAAATTCTTCGTACATCTGTATGTGCATCCGTTTATCTAAGCACATTATGAAGGTAATATGTTATAGAATATGTTATGTTACTCTTATAGAACTAGAAATGTTATTTATCACATGCTTTAGCTTAGACATACTGTCTCTTTTATTTGACAGTTATGCGAGACCAAGATAAGAATAGATTTTCTACAAAATTGCACACTGAGTATAGATCCCGGCCTGAATGAGTGATTGAATTGGTCAAGATCAATTTATCAGATACAAGTTTCATATTCATGTTTTCTCCTATAGATTTTCGACTACAATAATAACCTTGCTTTGCTCTTTAGAGCAATAAAACGCAATACTGCATGCGGGAATAAACTTGGTTATCATGCCATGAATGCATTTATAGCCCTCAGTTGGCATTTACAACTTGATAGGCGGAATCCAATAAATTTTGATTTATTATTCCCACTGAGTCGTTAAATGCATGCAACCCACAACTTCACCTCTATAATATGTAACACAATTTCATGTAGAAAGTAACAGTATTCACGCGTATGTTATACATAGGTATGTACCTAAGTATACATATGCATGAATACTGTTAATTTTATGAATTCCTGCGAATTCGTTACAAAGGACATTGTATAGGTAGATAATATACCAGTGGTTCTCAACCTTTCTTGGACCAGGGACCACTTTGGTGTCTTTATTGTTAGCACGGTTATAAGGTCCTAGATAAACATGGACACCGACAGGATTATTTCTAGGGGGGGTTTAGAAAATGAAAGATACAAGAGCGATCGAAGTGAACTCATAAAATGTAGCCAACATTCATACAGAAATAGGAAAAGTAAGTAGCTTTTCAATTAGATTGTGTTGAGTTTGCATCTTCTGTGCAGCTTAAAAAGTACGAATAAAATTGTAACCTTTCGCGGACCATATTCGAAGCTCTTGCGGACCACCGGTGGTCCGCAGACCACAGGTTGGGAACCACTGATATTTACAAATTTGGTTTTGCTATTGAGTGTAAATTGACATACGAATGAGCGTTAAAAATATTGTTATTATAATTATTTCCCCTTAGCACCATACATATATTGTATGGTGCTAAGGGGAACCCTTTGTGTGCAAGTCCGACTTTCTCATTGTTGCGGTTTACGGCTGCTGTTGCAAATAAAATTAGCAACACCAAATTATTGTCATAAAATAATCTCAATGGTTATTTCTCTTCAAACAACTATCTAGTATAAAACTTACTAAAAAAGAAAACCGGCCAAGTGCGAGTTGGACTCGTGCACGAAGGGTTCCGTATCATTATCTATACAATACAAGACAAAAACAACACAAAAATCACGTTTGTTGTATGGGAGCCCCCCTTAAATATTTATTCTATACTGTATTTGTTGTTAAAGCGGAAACAGAAATACGTCATCTGTGAAAATTTCAACTGTCTAGCTCTCACGGTTCATGAGATACAGCCTGGTGACAGACGGACGGACGGACAGCGAAGCCTTAGTAATAGGGTCCCGTTTTTACCGTTTGGGTACGGTACCGTAAAAACGGGAGACCATCGCATAGGCTATTAACCCATGAACTGTCAACGGGACCTAAATCTAGACTAAAACCTATGTCCAACAATTTGCCCGTTAGATCGTTTCGGCGCGTCTAATTAAAACGACGATATCTCCGAAATTACGTTAGTTAGCTCGCTACCAGTTATATCATTGGAACCGTTATTAAATTAGCTAACAGGTTATGTATGGGTTAGTATAGTTTTGCCTTGAAATATGTTAGTAATTGTAACGTGTGTTCAGTGTGAGGGAAAATACCAGTTTCTTGTTTAAGGGTCGAGTCCTGGACATTAACAGCACTTATCCCGAATTTGGAACTACCCAACGACTTTTGTTTCCAAAATTTTGGGTATCAACGTGCACGGAATAGTAATGCAAATTCTTGGTGCCTTGGAGTATATTCTCCACTTCATTATATTTTGAGCAGTTACTGTACATTTACAAGAGGTCGTTATTTTTGTTAACAATTCTCCTAAAATATAAAAGAAAGTGTTTGTTTTTATTTGTTTTTAAATTTTGTAAATTGAATAGGTCACAATTTATCAACGTTGAACCACTGTCAACAACACCAATTATAAAGCTCTAGTAATATGCAAGTTGAGTATTAATTTATTATTAAACTCTACTTACGGAATTCATTATATTATTATTATCTAAAGGATAATCAAAAATGTATCAAAATACTTTGACAAACTTACTATAACACACACATATAGACACGAAAAATTACTTTTAAATACCAAATACCTATACCATATCAAAATAACTTTAATTTTTATTACTTCGAATTAAACCTCCTCATAATACGTAACATTAAACAAGAATTATACGAAATATACGAATCATTAACCTCAACGAAACCACATAAGTATGCATAACCAAACCAAATGCGTTTTGCATGAGCAAAGTTGGCGTATTTGCTTTACGACTTTCACCAACATTGCCCGTTATTTATTACAGCATGATTATGATAAACATTCCTATATTCCTAAATGACCTTTACCTCAAACACATAAAGCTCCAATTCGTATATACAGACGCCACTAAAGTACATAATTTATCATCAATAAGTTGTTTGCCAATACTCTCGATGAGTTTTTTCCAAGTTTACGGTATATTTATCATTCGAATAAGGCAACTTCCTTGTAGTATTTATGGGTTTAAGAAGTGTCATATAAATTGATAAAAAGACGCCATTTTGGTTAAGGTTACACACAGTTTTCTGGAATTTCGAGTGTTATAATGTAGGTTAATGTTCTAGAAAAAGCCCTGCGGTTTAGTTCCAATTGTCTCTGTTATTTGGCTGCCATCCCGCAAATGCTTCAGCCTTGGTAAATGCAGACAACAGTTTGCCGAACGGCACGTGCCGAAGATTTTTAGTGATTGCTTCAGTTCGGCTTAGTTGTTCAACAAATTCTGACGAATCGAATGTCCCGAACAGTGAGTAGAGCCTCTAAGAAACGTTCGTATTGAAAGAAAGCTTATGTACTTGCCTACTTGGAGGATTTTTTGCCATTCATTGGCTGTTTTAATCTTTATTGTGGATCGCGGATTCAATATGGCTGGCAGAGATGATTAAGTGTCCGATTTCGAGGTTTCTTTTGATCTTCAGATGTTTTTTTCTGTCTTTGAAAGTAGTTATTTGAAGGCTCGTTTTTTGTTATACAAGTTGAATCTTAGCGGGTTTTATTTGTAATGAAAATATTCGTCGACGAACTATTAATCTTGCTATTTAAACTTTTCCGAGCAAAGGTTTTTTTAAGACCTGGTTTTGACTTTTTAAACAAAGTAGGCGCATCCAATAAATTAATCTAAGTTATACCATACAAGTTGAGATTTTAAAAGCAAACCACTTACTTTTTAATGTAACGATAAACCCGTTTTAACCGATTTCCATTTTCAATGAGAGGTTTTACTGGTCATTTCGTAAAGTATAATACTAAAGTTTATTTTTTAATCGTGTTTGACTTTTTCTGTTCAAAAAATTCTTTTAACAACTAGCTGCGCCCCGCGGTTTCACCCGAATGTAGGAATCGAGACTTATTCGGGTAATAGGCGATACTAAGAATCGTGTGGACTATAGAAAGGTATATAAACATTATTTATTAATAAGGTACATTCAATAAGCATCAAAGCCATTCATTACATACATCTGGCTCTTATAAATCCTCATTAATTCGGAATGAATACAAAAGTATCAATACATATATTTTCTGTCGTCCTTTTCTCGTCCCCAGAGAAAGTGCCAATTGCCAAGACATATGGCATATTGAATTCATACCTGTCTTCTTTATAGACTAAATAAATTCGCAACGAAGCTGAATTGTCCAATAAATATATGGATAAAAATCGCATGGATAAATTCCATTATTACTGGATTCAAATCGGTAATTGTCACGAAAATGGAATGGTGGGATTTGAAAGCGAAAAATGTTATAAGTGCCCCATTTATGGATAACGATCATCATTTTAAGTGGAAAGAGGGAAATTTTTTCGTCGGTTTTTTGAATTTTACATTAGCAATTTTCACTTTTTTGATAGGATATGATATTGGCATGTTTGATTTAGTGATACGTGGGTATTGTCAACCCAATTAGTAATGGGTAATACGATATACCCCCTGGTAAGAACGATTGTCCAACAATAGTAGTAGTTGTCAATAGTAGTTTTTTTTTATTCGTGTATGTATTCGTATGTATGTTTATTTCATAAATAGATATAGTTTTGTCTTAAGTTTTTAATTTAAATTTTGTTGTTTGACGTTTCTACACACTGTGTCTACATTTCTTATCCAACTTTCCTCTCGCAGGTCTGCTGGAAGAAATTTCTTAAGAAATAAGCAGTACCTTTGTGCTCTTCTATGCTAATATATTGTCCTGTAAAATATTTTGTGTGTACATAAATAAATAAATGGTCAGACTTTCGGGCCACACTTCTTCTTTGCGTGTCGATAGACTCAAATAATACCCGACCAGTATGTTGCCACCTGCACGGCTTTGTCGTTGGCTTCGTTTAAATCCTGTAAGGTGCAGGTGGCTGTGCAGGATTGGCAAGAAAGGAGGTGGGGCATATCCTGCAGAGGTGCTCCACACTGACATTGTATATAGGACGGGTGGATAAAAAACTCTTTGGGCCACTGACTACTTGTAACCACTGTCAAAGATTTATAAATGACAACCAGGACCAACGGCTTAACGAAGCATGAATGAAGCTCGGTATGTACTGGGTGGTCACCCATCCACGGACCAGCCTAGGCAAGCGCGGCTTAATCTGAAGATCGACCCGAGCGGCTGTTATTGTTTGACGACCCGAATGGCGCGGCGGTAGTGAGGCTGCCTTACGTTCTTAGGGTCCCGGGTTCGAATCTCGGTAGGAGCAAATGTTTGTGTGATGAACATGGACATCTGTTTCCGAGTCATGGTTGTTTATATTGTATAATAAGTAGGTTTTTACAAACAAAAAGTATCTATGTAGTATTATCAACTATCTGGTGTCCACGACACAAGCTTCGTTGCTTAGTGTGGCACCTAGATGGCGCTGTATGTAATGTCCAGCGATATTTATTTATTTATTATTAACCTCCAGGCAACATTTATACAAATAAAAACAAAGTAGTATGTAGGTCAGGTTAATATGTTAATTTCTAATTACTGCCGGTCACGAAGAACAGTGTTATAAGTGTAATTATAATCCCTAAAGTTAATTAACCAACGTCCTTGCATATGACGTCATTGATTGGTACGAACTGCTTCGTAAGTGTATGTATGGTGACGACATCACTGGCCTTGATACAGTTCTGCAATTGTTTTGTAGGTTGCAACCGTTGACACGTTTACGTAAATGTCTTGTAACATTTTCAAATGTCAAAGTGACATTTTAGTATATTTTTCACGGTTGTATCCCAACTGATTTGGGCTGGTAAAATGACATGTGCAAAATACAAAAAAATACAAAATATTTTATTGTGTCGATTAGATATTACATTACATTTTAATGTGTTTGGAACCCCCATTTAGGCAAACAATGCCTGTATTAGAAGGCTCCGCTCTTTCAACATCATTGTCGTACACTTATACTAACACGAGTTGATGTTATAGTGTACTGTGACCTTAAGGGTAAATATGCAATGTAAGTACATTTTTCTGTATTTATGTTTAGTTTATACATACTAATCTTAAGAAAAAAATAAATAAGAATAAATAACTAAAGTTACAATTTAAGTTATTAACTGTAAAATAAAACTTATTCCCAGTCAAGAGATGTAAAGTGTGGTGTGGTAAGTAATGCGGTGATAAGTGTGGTATATGGTGAGGCGCGCGATGTGGTGTGATGTGTGGTGTGGTGATAAAATGTAAAACTCCTTTTCGTTCTATATTTAAAATTTTAAGGCATCAGAACCCTAACGAAGGTCTAAAAGACATCCCAGTGCTTAATAACATTAATAACTATCGTAGTCCAAAAATTACTACAGTGAAGAATCAATGGGCTCGCTCCCTATTTTATGGGACTTAAAACGTAACTGGCGACTTGTGGGTGTACGATTAGGTACACCTCTGCCTTACCCTTTGAGGGTTACAGGCGTGATGTTATGTAAAGAATCTTACTCGTGAAAACATAACATCATCCATAAACTCACGTCTATAAAGTTATAACCATAGGGAAAATCAGAATGACAGAACGCTATCAACTACAACAGGGATGATGACTGACTAAAAAAATATGATTCTGTTTAGTCGAAAAATATTGGATACATGTTTTTTGTTTTATCAAATCAATAATAATTGACGAAGATAAAACATGTGAAAGATGAGTGTGGGCTTATGACGTCACAGTTGAGTAAAAATGTACTCAAATGTGATGTCACACGAGTCATGATTTTCGACGCACTGTATCGTCTTCATTGTTTGTTTTAAGTACATGAAAAAAGAAAAAATACGTGTCCAATATTTTTTGGAAATCTATCTGACGGACTAATTAGTTTTTTTTGTCATCTACCCTATTCTTATACCACGTCGACCATATCAAAATCAACTAAGTTCATTAAGAAATCCTACTTGCAAAGATACAATAGTTCATCCATGACATTGATCTCTCTAAAACCGATGATCAATAAAAACAGACCACTTAACATGAATGGTTTTATGTACCCCCCCTCCCTCCTTCTTACACCGTTAAGGACCATTACCCCATAGAAGGAACACCATAACGGTTTACGCCTATTGTTCCACCATTACGGGCTATGTTTGCAGCAATTTGTGAAGTATCTCATAAAAAATCTGTGAAGAATGTGTTTGGTTTGTTAAATAATGGTTCTGCAGTAAGCATGATTGTTGGACTACAATTATTTAAAAAAAGTAATCTTCCAAAAAATTGTTAATTGTAGAAGGAATTTGTGAACAATCAACTTTTTGTTCAGACAAACTTTTGAAATATTTGATGACCCATTTACCGCACAAAACTAGTCATGTATATAAATTAATTTTTACTTCGTTAAAAGTTTGCTGTATTTTTTTTTCTGAATGTTAGGTAGAATTTGTAAGTAAATATTGCTTTACACACAGGTTTGTGACAGACAAACCGACATAAAATACCGTTTTCTTCGTGAAACCCCAAAACGAGCTCATTGTTTCTTTATTAATAGGATCATAACACTGTCATTTTAAGTGGCCATTCTGGGTGACGGCCTATTCAATCGTACTAATATATTTTTATTGCCGATGAGGTAATATTTACTGTCACTATACGATTGGTATTTAATCAGTGGGGGTGTAAGGGGTACATTTAACACCCCTACTGATTAAATGCCGAAACCGATTGGGGGTGTTTTTGTAGGCAATAAAAAAGGTAGTTTGCAATGTGTTACGTTCGTGATTGATGTTAGATTCGTTCTTGTTTTTGTGAAGTTTTATTGGTAAAGTTAGAAAGTTTTTGTGGAACTAATTCGATAAGAAGAATTTGGACGGTTTGAGTGTTCTTTTTTTGTTTTGGTGAAATAGGTAACGGTTTTTGTGGTTACAGGCATTTAGGGATACCACAAATAAAAGAGTATTGCCCATCTTTGCAAAAGTCTCTCAGAGTGATCTCATTATTACAGTATTTTGTTTATCCAATACATACTGAAGGCCTAGAAAACGCCTGCGTGACGACTTAGAAGCATTTGCGACAGATTAGCTGGAGAAAATCGCACATAAAGAAGAGTGGCTTTTGCCCTGCAGTGAGACAATATAGGTCAAAGAAAAAAAATACATATGTACGTACCTACCTAATGTTGTGGTGATATTAAATTCTTACAAAAGAAGTGAAATTCAAATTTTGTTTTAAAATGTTTTTTTTTTTTTAATTCCTTTATATATATTAATAATAATTAAAATAGTAGGTAGGGAAAAGGCTTATTTTATTAACAACAACACAAATTGTACAGGCTTCTATACCGACTTGAAATGGATCTTCGAAAAAATATAAGTCAATTTTTATTTCCATTTTTAGAAAACATAGTAATGATAGATTCCTATAATTTTATCATTTATCAATATAATATGGTAAAATATGAAAAAATATCCCAGGAATTTTTCCAGAAATTCTGACAATGGATTATTAACTCGACACGACATTCGTGATGGAATCAGCTCCCAAACAAATTTCGTGGTTCATTGATAATTTTTCTCATTTTCCACCACACAATATCCTACCCTATATCTTATACATAAAGATGGTTCTGGTTTGTGTGGGAAATATTTTAGAGTAAACAGATTTAGGGTAGGTTCGTATAAGGTAAATTGGTGTTGACAATGTAATTTGGTTCTCATTTGCTTCATACAACGCTAATCGTGTTTTACAAGTAAGTGTAAAGTAACTTTGTTTCCAATTACCTAGAACAGGATAAACTACTGTTTAAATTACCGGGAACATTTGCACTAATTACGCTGATTTCATGAAGGGTGTGTTAATATTACAAATCGCTATTGTATTGAAGCACAAGTTTGTCAACAACTGGGATGATAACTGACTAAAAATATATGATTCTGTTTAGTCCGCCAGTTAGATTATTATAAACACAGGTAGAAAAATATTGGATGCGAGTTTTTTATTTTATCAAATTTATAAAAATTTACGAAGATAAAACGTGTCAAAGATCATGAGTTGCAGCATGACATTTTTTTCTAAACTCTATTACTCGTCATCTCATCAGACATCTCCTTTCTTGCCATATCATTCTTAACACAGTCCATCCATCGTTTCTTTAGTCTTCCTCTACTCTTATACCCATACACATTCATATTAAAAAAAATCTTTCCGTCTATGATAAACCTAATTGCTCTTAAACCACTCAACTCCAACAAAAACTAACTTCCCTGCACATCGTTACTCAGTTCCCATTTACTCAAACATAAAGCTGGAGCGACGCGTCCACGACGAAAGTATAACTCACTGACTTCATATTGTCTGGCTGAACGACCTATTTTCCAAAAATAGCTGGCTAGAGCCTAGGTAGACCCACAGGCCCAAAACTTAGACTGCAATGTAGGTCGCATTCGAGATGTGAGGGAAAATCGATGTTGGTATTTTAGAGGTGAAGTTGGTGACTAGTTTATAGAGGCTGTAAGTGACTTACACCCGTATCTAAAGTTAAGTTAAAGTAATTGCTTGAGTTTAAGTTATTACTTATACAAACATTTTTATTCAATAGACTAGAACTTGAACGAAGTACCTCCCAAGAAATCAAACCTAAGAATTCTAACTATTGACAGATCTAACTTTAAGCAATTTTTACTAATCTATAGAATAAAAATCGCACCTTAAATATTACTTTTACTCAAATAATCTCTGTCTAGTTTACAAATACGGGTGTAAGAGCAGATTCCATCATCTAATGTTTGTTGAAAGCCAAGTAAGTAGGAATACACTTATGAAACTGAACGGCGTTTTAGAGTTTTCACTGTTATTCCTTTTTCAATATAGTGGTCGCTTTTAGTTTCACTGATAAAATTCGCTCTTAAACTTTGTCATAAAATATTGATTTAGCTTTAGTCACTAAGGAGGTCAGGTCCAGTCAGTATGTGTAGATAATAGATTTACCTCATGGAACCGTATTGAAACAAATAAACCTGAGTCAATGCCTATTTCCACGCGTTCGTGAACGTTGGTATGGCTGATAATAGTATAAAATTAATGATGAAAAATAAAAATAGTGAGACTTTTGTTCAATTACAGATTAAAGACATTACAGAGAGGAATCAAAGGACTTTAGTAGTCTAGTATCTATTCTACAAATGTACTTATTTACTGAAAACAACTCTAAGAAAACTAAGTTAAAGAAATAAATAAAAAATTACACTAGAGAGACAATTGCAAAATTCAAGATCCAGAACAAAACATTAGAAATGCAGACAAACTAAGTTAAATTCCCATTATCTCCGACAATCGCTTAAATGTGTTTCTGCTATACTGTTTCCTTAGTTTTTACCATGGATCATTATCTGCTTTGCCTTTTACCCAACTATGTTGGGGTCGGCTTCCAGTCTAACCGGATGCAGCTGAATACCTGTATTTACATGGAGTGACTACCTATCTGACCTTCACAACCCAGATAGTACTGGGTAATACAATATCCCTTGGTAAGACTGGTTGTCAGACTTTAGGGCCACTGACTACCTGTAACGACTGTCAAAGATCTGCAAATGACAGCCGGGACTAACGGCTTAACGTGCTTTCCAAGGCATGGAGGAAACCCGGTATGTAATGGGTGGTCACCCATCCACAGACCAACCTAGGCAAGCACGGCTTAACCTAAAGATTTAGCTACGGGGATTATTATGTCAGTGTGATATTGGGATATTAAATCCCTTCAATCCGTAACGAACGTTAAACGTTACGTAAAGACTTGCAGCAAACTAACAGAGCAAACAAGAGCACAAATGAATTGTGTAAATAAAATAAAAGCTAGACTTATAGATGGCCCGTTGCAGTTCTTTGAGTAGCATTGCACAACAAATAAAAATGCTATGGTTTACTTTAATAGGAGAGGTGAACTTATACCACTGTTCTCTTATATTTAAATGCTTCTTTTTATTTAATGTATTTTAAATTTACACTCTAGTTTGTTTGTAAATGAAGGTAGAGTGGGTCGGGCAAAGGGATTGGGATTTTCCATCAGGAATTTCTCAGTAGCAGCCACGAAGTCTCGGTTTGTATCCGGTTAATAGGCTCGCCCCCAATTGCGTAGGAATTAAACATAAATGTCGAAATGTGTGTATTATTAGGTAAACCTCTGCCTAATCCTTCAGAGATTACAGGCGTGATGTTGTTTTCTATGTGTTACCTTATAAAATCGAAAAGGCAAGTTTTGGTGATGTTTCGAAGTTTAATTTCGCAGCAAGCCCGATTTGAAACATTTCTTTTATATAAATCGAATAATCGATAGGGTTTTCTGATTCATAGTGTTGGAATCATTCATCGAAAGGAGTCTTTATTTGACTGCATGAGAGTAAACTACTAAAGCCAACATTATGTCTATTATTTTAAGGTACCCAATCCAAATGCATATCATCATTATTACATGTTTAAAAAAATAACAATAACCTTCTTAAAATCCTCGTTTTGGAAGTCGGTTAAAAATGCATCACTTCAAAGCTAAAACTCAAAGTGAAACACAAATGAAAAACGTCATTCTTCACTACCAACAAATCATTCGTTCTCGTAAACCGAATGTTTCCGAGAAAACTCGGAAATACCCGATGATTTACGATGCACTATACTGAGTCAATTTTCCAACTCGCTTTTTGCATGATGAAGTGGTGCTTGAGTTTCAAGAGGTTACCATTGAGATAGGAAAGTTCTGGAATGATGGCATTTTCAATAAGCTTTTTTGGTGGGTTTTTTTTGAAGCTCCGTTACCATTGCTGATTGGGGTTCTTTGTAAAATGAGAGGTAACGGAACTTACATTTTCAAGATAAAATTAAATTTAAATTAAAAATTAAATAAATAAAAATATTAAATATCGCTGGACATTACACACAGCGCCATTTAGTGCCACACTAAGCAACGAGGTTTGTGTCGTGGACACCAGATAGTTGGTATACTACATAGATACTTTTTGTTTGTAAATACATACTTATTATACATATAAACATCCATGACTCGGAAACAAATGTCGATGCTCATTACTCATCACACAAACATTTGCTCCTACCGGGATTCGAACCCGGGACCCTACGAACGTAAGGCAGCCTAGTATTTAGACGAGCGAATAGGCATATTGAATTGAAAGCAACGATTTCAAAATATAATAAATCGACATTAAACAATGTGTTATAGAAGTTGCGTGCTATAGTTTAGGGGTGAGTTCAGTGTCGATAAAGGAAACCGTAAAAAAAAATTGTATAGCAAGATCAACTTAATTTAGTACCTATTAAACTAACTTAAAATAGCAATCGTTTAGAATTAAAATTATTTTATTTGTTTAAATGCTTTAATTACTTACCTACCATCGAAAGGACAAAATGATAACGCGTTCGATAGTCGGTAATTAAAGCAGTTGCAGCAAGTTTTCGACGCACTGTATCGTCTTCATTTTTTATTTACGTGAAAAAATAAAAAATACATGTGTCCAATATTTTTTGAAAATCTATCTGACGGACTAATTCGTTTTTTTTTTGTCATCTACCCTATTGAGTATTTATTTTACGTTTACACCTCGCGCTCGTACTAGGGACTCAGACTATAGTTAATACGATGTAATCAATGCAGTGTACTTTGCTTGATTTTCTTGATTGGTCAAATTAACCCACAATCAAGAGAAGGACATACAAATTGCTCTGTATCACAATGTTGTACTATGTACCAACGTTGAAAGATCACGTCTGATTAACATTCGTATCACGTCAATGTTGAACTATTCAGGATCTATCGCAGAAATAGTTTTGTTTCGAGGGTCAATAACTAAAGAAGAAAATTCATTGCCTAAAAAGAAGCAATTGAAATTTGATGAATGTCTAAAATGACCGTCCTTTTTTAATTACAGCCATTATCATCATTCTCCCGTTTTTATTTGAGGTCGGCGAAGCACGTCTTCCTCTTCCATACTTCTCTATTGCTTGTCATCTCATCAAACACCTCCTTCCTTGCCATATCACACTTCACGTAGTCCATACATCGTTTCTTTGGTCTTCCTTTTTTAATTACAGTGTGGGTTCAAAAATATGATAAATTTTTATAAATTTATACATCTCATTACGGAATTTGTGGTCGGCTGATAGCAATAGGGATGCCTCCTATTACATGGAACTTGAATAGTAACTGGCGAAATATGGCTGAAATTACTCTCAAAATCTTCCAAGGATAACAGTTGTGATGTTTTAAACATATCATATTTTTGATTGAATTAACAGTAAAACTCTTATAGAAAATAAAATGTACGACATATTTATCTACCAACCACGTAACGATTAACAATGATACGTGCTTCGCATACAGAACAAGATCACGCTCACATAGAATTCACGTCACGTCACCGTTAAACTACGGAGATGCAGCTTCCACGAGGCCAACGTCGGGCAAACAAGCCCAGTCCAAGGCCTCGGCGAAAAACTCAATAAAGACGGAATTTGCTCAATGACACGGCTAGATAAAATGTGGAGGACTGTAAATAGCGAAAATTGGACAGAGAAAGTAAACGTTTGTAGGTTTTGTAGTGTTTTATGTCAAGGAATAATTTATACAGGGTGTTAAAGTTATGGCACGCAACTACTTTAACACCCTGTATATTGTAATTTTTTTTTATTTAAGAAATATTAAATAAAAAATAGATAATATTTTTTGAATACTTTAGTTTAAAGTTTGGCCTGCCTTCACGTGCCCCTCGCACGTATGTTTTGGCAGTGGTTTATGTCAAATACTTTGGTATGGAATATAAAGACACCTTTCTGTTCTTTTCTTTTTTTATTCGGATGGGAAATCATCAAATGGCTCCTCCCGCTCTGGGCGGAGCAGGAGGGAGTGTCAGACTTTTACTGACTAAAACCCATCCATGTTCCTTCATCGCCCTTTGTGTTCCGGGGCCACGGTACCTCTTTCGAACAGTCCCGCAGCTCCGGCAGGCATCGGCCCTTGCGGACCCCTTCCTACATCTTTCTGTCCTTGACCCGTGTTATCTACTTGTGGTCGGCACGATACGTTTTTTTTTTTCTTGCATTCCCTCTTGCTAACCGTAAACACACTATCACTTACATTTTTTCTTTCATATCATTCCTCACACAACTTGTGTGGTCTTCTTTTCCTATTCACCCGTGCTATTGTTTCACAAAAAAAATAAGAACCTTGAAGACAGGAGAAAAATTTCATGATTACGATCATAATTTATCCATGAAAGACCTCATTTACTGCACAAATAAAATAGACCATAAAGTTCTATAACATTCATTATGCTCATTATTATTATTATATGGAAACTTAAGCAAACTACTACCAAATTCTATATGTCGCGTCCTGGCTGGTCGAGATGCGAAGCATCGGGTCTTCTTCACGATCCGACATAGTTTCAAATAGATGTGGGCACTGTCGTCGGCACTCGAACGAAAGATAATTTAAATTAAAATAACTTTATTCAAACTAACGGCTTTACATTTCAAGAAACAAACACGTGCGTTGGTACTGAGTGTCTGCCAAGGCTGTCGGAGCTCGAATGTCTCACACTCCGTCCCTTCTCGAGCCCTCTCTACATCCCCTCTACCGACGATCGTGTCCAAGCGGTAGGGCGCGCTTGCGTTTCCGGTAACGATATTATTAGTTCACAAAACTAATTGTTAGATAGCTTGTTGCACTATGGCGCTTTCAATCCACGACATATATAAATATCAATATCAGCATACATCCCCACATGCCTGTTATGAACCCTCGCGAATCAGTCAGGTCCGCCGCCCAAGGCATGCTTTAGTCGATCCGGATGACGCTACAACCCTCCTCCAGGAGAGCAGAAAGGAAACTAGCACGCTTAAGAAGCACAGACGCAAACAGCCGTCATTCCTTCTTCGCCGTCGAGGCCCGTCGCGATGTCCCGATACGAACCCTCCCCGTCCCTTGCTCGTGCCAGCCCGCGTTGCTGAGCCTGTAGTCCAAAGTCAGTCCCTAAATAATGACACCACTCCGATCCAGCCTGTCCCCTTGCTGTCCTCTCCCAGCGACGCCCTAAGCCGAGGCCCGTACCCCACAGGGGGTACCCTTCGCGTATCGTCGCTTAGTTTGTAAGTTTTTTGCCTTGTCTGGAGGCCTTACACTAAAGGCACAGGAAAGTCCGGTTAAGCAGACGACAACCTCTCAGGTTGAACTGCGAGATGCCATTTCGAAAAAAAAAACATCCCCACATCGTCTTAATTTAGGCCTAGAAAAGAAAGTCAACAATAGCGTGAAATTGGGTTGCCTCTTGTAAGTACAAAAAATATCAATATTGTGGAAAAGGAATTCGTAAATAGCTTTGGTTTTTTATTATGGAAAAATTTCTTGGGACTGACTCAAATAATTACGCTTATTTCTTCGAAAAGAAATAGTTACGCAATAAACTTCGGTAACATTCATAATAAGGAAATTCATAATAATAAGGAAACTTCCCTCACACTAAGTACTAAATATTAATGTGACCATAATACAATAATATTATTCATGTCACGTCACTATAGAAGTAGAGGGTATGCAGTCCCGCGAGGCCATTTCACTGTCGCGCCAGGCCCCACATATTCTAGTCCAAGGCCTAGGGTGCGAAGTAAATAATAGCGTGAAATTGGGTTGACTCAAGTATGGAACGGATCAGATAAAAATGTAATAGAGAATTTTATCTTGTGTGTAGTTTTGATGCTTCCAATGTGCGAGGTTAGGAAATTGCTTTATGTAAAGTAAGTAAGTAAAGTTAGTAAGTAATCAATTGACCACGCTTATATATGTATTTGCCGAAGGAACAGGCAGGGGATAATATGATTAATTTTGTCAACACTTGCCAAATGAAAGTTCACTCAGATTGAAACTATCTTACTGTTACAAACCACAAGCTTTTATGACGCGCAAGTAACATTAAACCCTAGGGTGAAGCAGTTCCGGGGCTGCGGGACTATTCGAAAGAGATACCGTGGCCCCGGAACACAAAGGGCGATAAAGGAACATTATGGGTTTTGGTCAGTAAAAGACTGACACTCCCACCTGCTCCGCCCAGAGCGGGAGGAGTCATTTGATGATTTCCCATCCGAAAAAAAAAAGGGTGTAGCAGTTATAAAGTCTACAACGCAGCAAGAATTTGTGTGTTATAACAGGTGAAGCCTAACGGGTGAAGCCGCGGGCATAACCTAGTACATAATAGTATATTACGATACAAGTGAAATAAGTTAATACTAATAGACTAGGCTGTGGGTTGCAGCCCGAGCCGTAGGCGAGGGCGTAAATCAGCCGAGGGTCTAGTGAGCAAGTTGCTCACGAGTTTCATACGCACTTTTTCAACATACTTGCGAGGAAAAAACAAACATGTATTGCATAAATCGTTTTACTTTACCACACAGCAACCAATGCGAACAAACAAAATATGAAAATTATGGAAAATGGCGCGCAAGTTTTTTTTTTTTGCACGCGCCAAATGTAAGGTGATTGATTACATATAGCCATACAGCCTACTTCATAATTATAATCCTATTATGCACTAGTGTATAATATTATTATGCACATGTGTGTTATAGTTCGGTTTATGGCCCTAAGAACGATGTAATAAGGCTCACTTTACGAGCAAGTGTGTTGAAACTAAATAAATTAAATTTAGACAGAAATTACATTTGGCTGTGGCCAAGCCCCTGTGGAATAAACATGCAGAGAAATTCCCATCTTTATTTTCACGTATTGTGCAAAATAATAACGAACTACTAACACTGTCTTTACTTTTAATAATAGCATAAATAACGGCTATTTCTAACACGCGATTAAGTCACGCTACATTTTCTAACTTTACACGTTATTACAAAAATGAAAATGAAGTATTTTTAATTAAAATTAAAAAATATCACCTTGAGACTTCATATTAATTGTATTTACATATTAGTTGAGTGTTCAGGCGAGGAAGGTTATTTCATTGTGCCTTTGGCCTTGAATTTGAGGGAAATAGGGCGATTAAAACCTAGTAAGTAGTGACTGGGTTATTTTTAAAATAGCCTTTCTTGAAGTTATTGCATATTTTCAAAAATCGGCTGTTTGTGCATTATGGGGCATGTTTCCTTTAATATTTTGAAGGCCTACTGGTAGTTGTTCTAGCTGTTTGTGTATATGAGTATAAATGTTTGTAAACACACCCACGAAACAGGAGATATTCCTAGTGGGGACTAATGTTTTTGAAAACAGATATTAACTGTATGTAATTAGAAAAAAAAATGGAAAAATGTGCCATACCTACACTGCAGCTTCCATTTTTACCGATTTCAGCTGAATAACGTTATTGAATTAAAACACTAAGGTGCATAATATTACATCATTTGTAAATACATATTTATTTACTATTTTACTTACTAACCGTACTTCTTTTATACTTGAACAAAGTATCCACGAAAATACTAACCAATCAAATAACGTAAACTAAACGAAAGAAACCGTCGGCTTTTATCAAAGGCATTAAAGTGATTGCATGCACTACTTACTACCTCCTTCAGCACTTTCAAGGCAAAACTCAGCTGAATAATACAAGGTATCGCTTTAAATCCTGGTCAAATTCAAGGAGGTATCGATGCAAATGATTCTCGACCCGAATCAATAATAAAATGGGTAGGTAGGTATTTTTTATTTATTTTTTTTATTTACGGTAATTGGTAATCGTAAACCTACCGTATTAAAACTCAGCCCGTCTGTTAATAGCCCTATGACCGCACCTTCACACACAAAGTAACGTCAATGTCAAACAAATGTCAATTGTTCATACAATAATTCGTAACCCGATCCAACAGTTTCCCTACTAGTGCGAGCGAGACAGACTAGTTATCTCTTGCCCGCACTAGTAGTGAAATAGTCTGTCTAAAGACAGTCTTGTCTATGGTGTGCGGTAGCCCTAATATTTTAGGTCAGCTATTTTCAATCTAGATTTCAATATCCCCGCAGACAGACGATAGGTATTTCACAAAGCCTTGATCAGACTGCCAGTAGCACTAAGACTAGGTTCTCATCTCTCTGTCTCATCTAGGCATCTGTAACCAGGATGGACCGACGTGGCACCATTTTGTAAAGGCCATTGTCCATCAATGGACGGATATAAACAGTAGATACCGATTGATTGATGGATCACTTATCTTACAACACAACGCTTTGTTTACCAAATATTTCATCACTCAAATATCCACTTAAACCGCAGATTACCCCAAATTAGAAGCAACTATATTATACAATAAGTTTTGTGAACATCTTCTTGAGAAGAATTATGGTTAGTGTTTTACGGGCAGTAACGTGAACTTACGCGTTTACGTAAGAGCTTTTCATAGTATTACGGAAAACGATGTTTTGTAGGGATCGCGTCCTGAATATTTTATATGATTTTGGGTAAGCAAATCAATGGTATAAAAGTTTGCTACCGATATCTTGGATTTGGTAGGTAAAGTGATTGTATTTGTGGCAGTTTTGTGACAAACGACGTATAAAAAAAACCACTACAGATGTTTCGCTACTAGTAGTTCATGGGGTTCAATTTCTATGTGAGGGAAAGCATTATTGAGTTTTTTCACCAGGAATTCTACAAAAGTGCCTGGAATCTGGATTTATGACGACATGCTCGCCATTTATTATATACACAAATCAAAAAAGCTTGCTATCACTTTGAAAAATCGAAATCTTTTTTGGTTAGGTAGAAAAAAGAAATTTTTTTTTATATTTCAAACAGTATAATTAAATTTCTATTTAAATAAAACACACAACAAAGATTTTTTCTTAAAAAGTTCAATTTAAAAAATTATGCTAGTGATCACAAAGTTTTTTTGATGTGTGTAGGACTGAAACATAACTGGCTAAATATGGTTGAACTATAATTAAACTTATAGTTTTAAGTTTTATGTACAGACACAAATGTTAATATTATAAATGCAAGATTAATTTCGATTACTTTATCTACGGGCCTTAGTTGCCTGATAATAAAGGAATGATTAAATATTATGTTTATATACTACAGCGCATAAGCCCTTCGGGGATTACAGGTGTTATGTGTTTTTCTATTTTCATCACTGAGTGTGATTTGAATTTTGTATTCAAATGAAATCGTGGATAATACTTTTGAGAATAAATAAGTACTGTGTTCTAAACAATAATGGAAAACATTATTTTGTATTCAAACATCAGGGTTGACCAGAATGCTAATTTTATTTCAGGTTTTAATACCCACTGATCCCTCAGGCGGATTTGTGTTTGTTTTGTTATTTTATTTAGGTCCAAAGAGATTAACTACATGAAAATTGTAGATTATTACGTTGCTCTATAAATAATAAAAGGTTGCATTAGTAATACAATAGGGCAGGGCAAATCGGGTACTTAGGTATTTGCTTAATCACGAGCTGGCAACTTCAGATGTTTTGTAATACTTTAGTTTATGATAAAAGTTAATTTGTATGATCTCGAACGAAGCAAAGGGATGTAAATCTTACTAGATGACGATCAGTAGTTTCTGCCAATCCACATAGGAAAAGGCATGATTTAACGTTATTTAAAATGTGCAAATTCTTGAAATTTTTGTAATTTTTGGTTCACCGAAAAGTAAAGAATCTTTCCTTTTTTTTCTGTAACACGTTGGGCCCAAAAGTGGGCGGTCTCCTTTGTTTTGTTTAAAATAAATATTTAAAATACATTAAAAAAATATTTTTTTCCTACTGAAAGCGAGAATTTTTTCCACAGAGCAATAAAGCTAACTGTCGCACACGCAATAAGTAATCAACCTGTCAATACCTGGGTATTGCAATAACCCTCCCATTGCGTTTCTGCTTGACCCGTTTCGATACCGACGCTCCTTGATTTGAGTGGCTCGTGGCTAGGAGTTCTAATTACGCTCGTAAGGAGAATAAACGAGTGCGATTCTTGACCGTAATAAGGTAACCTTTTGTTATTGTGTTGGTCTCTTGTGTTGTAAATGAGAAATACTTACTTATGTAGCTTGATAATCATTCATCAAGTATTAAACATACACGTTTTTATCACGCCTGTAATCTCCGAAAGGTTAAGCAGAGTTGTATCTAATAAAACACCCACATTTTGCCAGTTATGTTAAAATCCCATGTTATAGGGGGCGAGCTTACTGTCATTAACCGGGCACAAATCTAGACTCTGTGGCTGCTACTGAGAAATTCCTGATCGAAAAACCCAATAACACTATGCCCGACCTGGTAATCGAACCCAGAACCTCATGGTCAGCAGTCGCACCTGCGATCACTAGACCAACGAGGCAGTCAGGCGTGAAAGGTTTTCATAAAGAGGAATTAAGTTTTAAACAGTGTCAAAACAATCAAAGAACCTGAGATTTTCACATTTTAGACCAAGGCTTTTGAAAAGCGAAATCAGATTAGTCAAATCTTCTGTCCTATCTTAAGTAAGCCTTTGTGATTACTTGTACTCCAAACAGCCCTCAGGCTCGGTGGAGTGACGATCTTCACAGGGTGGCTGGTAGCAACTGGATGAGAGTTGCTGAGAATCGAGTTGAATGGCGTGGGATTGAGGAGGCCCATGTCCAGCAGTGGACTTCTGTAGGCTGATGATGATGATGACACTCAGAACAGCAGATCAAATCGTATTCTTAGTTTAAAGTTAAAAAGCTTATGAGACTCATTTTTCTACACAATTTGAACTGACAAATCTAAGCATGTGTTAAAATTTACAATAATGTACAATGTATTCAAAATAATCAGATATTTGCTAAGGTATATATACGTACACGCGTAGTTATTATAATAACAAAAAAAAAATCTTACAAGACTGTTTGCAAGTACTTCTTTGATCACAAGTTAATAAAATTCCAAGCTCTTTGACTTATATATAAAAATACAGACTCAGAAGCTTATTACTGACGACTTACAAACGTAATTCTTACAAGAAAATGAACAATATTCTCTTGATATTTCAGGAATTTTGATGAGAGCCTGAATCATTTAGTTCAACCAGAATAAAGGTTTTCTTTTCAGGAAAACTAAATAATTTTCTGTTTAATAAAAGAAAAATATCATAAGAAAAAGAATGGTACAATTATTAAACAAACAGTATTCTTCTTTTAATCATTTTTTGTCAGTGTTTTCAACTCTTTAAAACATCAATTGGTTTCGAAGATTCATGTTTCAAAACGTATTTTTCCTTCAAACGATTTGAACTAATATCCCAAGTTCTGTCCACGAAGTTGACACAATAATTAAACAATGGCGTCTCGACTAAATCGGTTAGTTTACACCACGCTTAGTCTCTGGTGGTCTTCATTATCTGCCCAGCGTTTTCCCAAATATATTGGGGTCGGCTTCCAGTCTAACTATATGCAGATGAAAACCAGTATTTTACATGGAGCGACTGCCTATCTGACCTCGACAACCCAGTTTTTACTGGGTAATACGATACCCCTTGGTAACACTGGTTGTCAAACTTTCAGGCCACTGACTACCTGTAACAACTGTCAAAGATCCACAATTGACAGCCGGGACTAACGGCTTAACGTGCCTTCCAATTCATGGAGGACACTTGGTAGAAAACTTGGTGATTTAATCACGAGCTCAGTTTCTGGCGGTGTAAATTCCATTGTTTCAGAGCTCAGTCCCTCTCATAGAGAGGAGGGTGTCTCCCAGTTGTGCTGACGACGTTATTTTGTTGTTAGACTGAACTATCCCAGTCCTAGTCAAAATTCTTCCTACATTCCTACCACTTCTCTATAAGTTGTGTAAAAAATTCATGAGAATTATTAAATAAATAAATATCGCTGGACATTACACACAGCGCCATCTAGTGCCACACTAAGCAACTAGGCTTGTGTCGTGGACACCAGATAGTTGATATACTACATTGATACTTTTTGTTTGTAAATACAAACTTATACATCCATGACTCGGAAACAAATGTCCATGCTCATCACACAAAGATTTGCCCCTGCCGGGATTCAATCCCGGGACCCGAACGTAAGGCAGCCTCACTACCGCTGCGCCTTTCGGGTCGTCTAATTATGCTTATGTAATAGAATTTGCCCGAATATGTAAAGGAACTCATTTGCAATTTCGTCTAAAACAACCCACGTATGTTATAATTATGCTTTTCCTCTAACCTAGCAGTAACATTGCAGCTGCTTTTCCAAGAACTGCTTAATAGTTAAATATGCACTCATTACCGAACTTCCAAGGAGTTCCTTCAGCTAAAATGTAAATATTATTGTAATATTGCAAAAGTTGTGCATCATCTATACATCAAAATTATCTTCCCGCCCTTGTCCCATTCTATTTGGTGTCGGCGCAACACGTTTTCTTCTACGGAGTAATTCATCAAGTCGTCCACATGCGTAAGTGGCCCATTTGGGACGAGTTGATGAAAATCAGTCTGCAACTCGTCCCACGTTACAATCAAAATGAAAAACGTATAATCAGAAGAAAAAGTGTTAGTGTGGAAAGAGAATTGCTAATTAAATATTTAATCATCACAACATTGTCTAGTGTTAATACAGATAAGCTAGATAGGGGCCTAGTTAGTAACCTCGCGAAAAGTACTAGGCGGGCATGAATTCAAGAAGGTATTATTTTATTGTATTTTACCAGTGACACAGTGTAACATCGTGAGGAAACCGGCATGTCCTAGAACCAAAAAATTCGAAGACATGTGATATACCAATCCGCACTGGGCCCGCGTGGTGGATTATAGCCCATTCCCTCTCATAGAGAGGAGGCCTGTGTCCCAGCAGTGGGAACATTAATAGGCTGATGATGATGATTCCACCAGTACATCTATACATAAACACAAATAAATAAAATTGAAGTGTTTGTTTGTAATTTCTAAAAAACAGCTTTTTACTCAATACATTTTATTATGAAAGTAAATACGTTACTTTGACCAAAAAAAATATATTTTTGTCTATCTGCCTGTAGACGGCTGTCTTGCTGCTTGTGGCTACTAATCTCTGAAATAGCGACTAATAATGACTAATTTTGACTTTTACTGGCAGATAGCTGAAGTTATATGAAGCAACTTAGGCTACTTTCAATTTAAAAAAAGGATTGGGGCAAAAAAAATTAAAACCCAAATTGTTAACAAAATTCGATTCAAACAGGGAAGTAATATTTTTATAATAATTTCAAACGAAGGCAAAGAAACAGCTAAAGCTAATAACTTCTTGATAGTTTACTTTATCTTAGGAACACAATCCAAATGTGCTCTCCAAATAAATTGATGCAAAGTGCAAACGGTGCACTTTGCTAAGAATAGATAGTCTATAAAGCTCACTATTTTGTGCACCAGCTGTGTTTAGTGCAAGAGCATCTGCTTTGTATTTGCATAAAAATGGTCACACTGTTGCACTACAACTAACAGTAGTGACGGTTGAAGCGTGAACTTAATGCGATAAGTTTGTAATCACGTTCTCGAAAACGGCTCTAACGATTTCGGTAAAAGTAGCAATACAGCAGTTTATGAGGGCGAAAAATCGATCTGGAAGAAAACACGAATTTTAACTTGAGCAGAGCGCGGTCGCCCACGTACTTAGTAATATACGTGATAAAAAAAGCGCGAAAACCGTGAACACTCGATTACATCATCTGATAAGGCCTCAAGCGGCATTAAACACATACTTTTTCCTATTTTCCCCTGACCTAAGGTAGTAATCAGGTTCCATAGTCCCAAGTGGCTAAACCATTCCTATTTATGGAATGAAAATTTATTCATAGAACACCTAGAAATTACAGACTGCTATTGAGAATTCCAAAATGGAGAAATCTCACTTTTATTAATAACTTGTGAAGGTTAATCAGACGCTACTGAAATCATCAATTTAGCACTTTTATAGCAAATCGTAAAACCAGAGACTTTCGGAAATATAAATTACCTTAAACAACTTTGGCGTTCGAAATACGAAATGTATTTTTTTATTTTTACATACCTACATGTGTGAGGTAGGCCATATATTACGGATTTTCTGTTTCGTTTTTCACATCCTGTAATGAGTTCTGAATTATTTTTCGGAATTTGAGATTTGTCTCATCATTTATTCGTTTTAGTTTCAACGGATCATTATTTTACATGATTACGAACATCACCCTTCAGAGATTTTCAGCAAAAGAAAAATCTTAAGTTAGTGTTAACCACATCCCACGAAAAGTTAAAAGTTAGATTTTTCGTGAGTACTATTTGAATTTTTTGTGATTTTAGATTTCAGAAGTCTGCTAGTCGAATCCGTTTGCGAACACTGATAAATGATATTTATTTTGCAAATAGGTTTTTATAAACACTTTTACACGTCAGTTTTTTTTAAACTACTTAGATGGGGCCGGTGTTTCGTACCTGACTACTCTGAGAAGAAACAGCTGAAAGAAACTCAGAGGTCATAGTGTCTTTTAAGGTCCAGACATAATCATGGTCAACTCACAGGAAGACGTGCAGATTAATGTGTGAGACATTGCATTGGTATAACAATTATACAAGTTTCCAAATAATAAATACAAAAGCAATCGAATATCATTTGAAGTGTAGCCAAGACTCTAAGATACGGCTCCAAGACTTGCCTTGACCTTACCGAATGTACTTGGCATAGCACATAACGATCAAGTTCGGTGATAGGATATTGTAGTCTTTCTTACGTGATGTAGGTGCTTAGTTGTATTGTTTTATATGATTTTATAGGTACACCTGATTTCGGTCAGTTGAAACAGTTTCCTTGCGTGATCGAATCAGAAATGAAGACATCCGCAAGAGTACCAAGGTTACCGACGTAGCCCGAAGAATTGCCAATCTTAAGTGGCAGTGGGCAGGGCACATTGCTCGCAGAACGGATGGCCGATGGGGCCGAAAAGTTCTGGCAACCGCGAACCGGAAGACGTTGCGTTGGAATGCCTCCCACTAGGTGGACCGATGACCTGGTGAAGTTTGCGGAAATCCGCTGGATGCGAGTCGCGCGGGACCGGTCAATGTGGCGGCCTTGGGGGAGGCCTATGTCCCGCAGTAGGCGTCTTGCGGTTGAAATGATGATGCTGAAACAGTACCTAGTTTCGATGGGCCGAAAATAGACCGCTTTTCGAAAGCTGTTCAAATGTGTTCTAATTTTGGGGCGTGCCCTTCATATCTTTAATACCATTATTAAGGTCTGAATTACATAGAAGTAATACGTCAAATTACGTGATAAATTTTATTTTTTCTGTTCAGACAAAGAGACAACACAAATGGATGAGGAATGAGAAATTATGACGAATATAATATTAAAGACATTTATATGATAAGATCAAAGTCTATATTTCAATCTAGAAGTGAATTAAAATCTAAGGAAAGAAAGTTTATACTTTAAGAGATAACAGCTAGCTGTAAATGTCCATTTTCATTTTTCTTCCATGCGTATCTCCATGTTAAACATTTTTTCTCCTTAAATCATTCAAAACACAGTAGGTACACAACAACCATTTTCATATTATTAAAGCTTCTGTTTATAAAATGGCTATGCTTCATTTATAACAAGAGCTCGCCCAAGAAAAAGAACAAATTGAATTGATCACATGAACAATGCGGGAGAATTCTCGAGAATTTCCCGACAGCGGTAAATCGGAGAACGTTATAAAGATTCTTGAGAGATTTAGTTAGGAAAAAAGTGATAGTAGAAACTATTACGGGACTGGACGAGAATGTCTTGAAATCTCTGTGGGTGAAATGATTGAAACATTTAGTATCTTTAGTTTATTTTAAACTAGGCTTTTTTATTCAAGTACTAAAATAAGAGGAAGTTATTTATATGTGGATTTGTGATTATAAAACCAACATAAATTATGTTATGCAAAGTAAACTAAAAGTACCGAGTTTTTTGTAGTCACATATAAGCAGTTTTTTTTAAATGTTTATACTAACATGGCCCATTCAAATTATTATTAAAACTTGAAACGGGATTTAATTAAATTTTATTAAACCTTGATGTTCCGTATCATTAACACTTGTAAAGGGTTATTTACCATGATTATATTGAGTTCCCGAAATCGAAATTAAATATTAGAGCCGAATATATCAATCTAAATAATAAACATGGTAAATATCCCTTTTCAAGTGTTAATGATACGGAACATCGAGGTTTAATTAAATTTTAAACGTCGGTAACTATGAACGTAACATAATTATCTTGTGTATCATGACTTTGGGGCTTCTAACTTTGACTGACCTTTATTGACTGTCAGAGATGTACTTATGACAGCCTAAACAATATAAAGACAGCAGGCTTAGACAAGTTACAAACGTTTCATATCGATTCTATTTCTACAATCGTAAACGCCTCGGCGTAAGCGATTGTGGAAAGCGCGAAATTGGTAGCCAATTTGACGCGACTGAGTCGATCGCTCGTTCTCCAATGTCTGTAGAAAAAACCTACACTTTAGTCTATGGTGAGCGTTCCTACCAAAGAGTAAAGCGATCAACATTGTGGAAACGCTATCATTCTATTCTATCATTTTGAACGATGTAAACTTGTCTACGAATTTTCTATTCGTTTGTGTTAATCACGTGATTTAACGTTGAGATGATGTCATTCTACTAGCGTTAGCGATTGTAGATTGTCAACTTGGCTAAGCCTGCAGGTGGGGTCTCGATGGTCACCCATCGACGGATCAATTTCGCAAGCGTAGATTCACTTTTGAGCTAACAAATATGGCTGCTTTTATTTTCAATCTGTTCAATTACATCTATCGTCAAAATTATCAGGAAAAATAACTTGAATAACTGTTGATATTTCCGCAAAACAATTAAAAATATAGAATATAATATATATAAAATATTGTATTAATAATGTATTAGTTAGGCATTTTAGATATTTTGAAATGCCTGTTATGAATAATTTTCATGATTAAGAAGTCTTAAAAGAAACCCTTGTTAAGCAGACACTAATCATCCAACAGTAAACGTCGGAATATTTAATTAAGTAATAACAATTAGTTGTAGACGATGCGGCGCGAGACTTGTTTAGTACCTAGTAAAGAAAGCGCAAAAAAAACAATCTTGAAATGATATATTACAATACCTATCAATGTTTTTAGTTTCATGTTTGGTGGTTGATATATTAGCTAATCAATATAGTCTAAAATTATAATTTTTTTGTTCCTATTATTTTTCCGTTTTTCCATATTTTATCTTTTGTTGTTTTTTTTACCAAAGATAAGACAATCGCACTTTTTGAAACTATTCAGACAATTAGACAAACAATTATCTTTAGTAATTACGCAATTAAATAAGAGTAATTAGTCCTAGGCGACGAGAAATGAAGAATCTGGAATTTGAGCCTCTGTTAATTTTTTCTCTTTGTAAATACACTGGCCTGCAAAACTAAGTAGGTATCACACTTTTAAAATTGCAATTACTTTTTAAGTACACAAGATATACTTTCGAAACAAAAAGGACTCGAAAAAGAGTCTATAGTTTCTTTCTAAAACATTCTATAAATCGGTTTTTATTTTAAATCTCTAATTTCTATAGTTTAGCAAAAAAAGGAAATTTTTGCAGAAAAGTTTTGCAGGCCAGTATAGTTATAATTTAAAATAATTCTAATCTCAAAAGCGGTGTTTTCTTAAGAATAAAAATGCAGAATTTTAGGGAAAAACTTGAATATAAAAACCACAAAGAAAAGAGCAATCTAGGATAGGGCAGCCATATGTCCCGGTACACCAATAACCCGGAGTGGAACGTTGTGTCCCGGTCAATAAGTCAGTTGTCCCGGCTCTATAGACCTATCTGAACAAAATCGTGAAATTTCTTGCTCGCGTCAATGTTTAAGGCACTGCTTCCGTATGTCTCGAGAAAATTGAAAACGTGGCTGTTTTGCTAGGTAACTAGGCCTAGAGTGTGTTTGCGTTTCAGCATTTATTGCAGCCTATTCTAAGAAGATATCCAATTAATGAGACAACTGCAAGCATAATTGCGATTAAAAATCTATAAACCAATTAAAACAAATTGATAATTAAAATGCACGAACAATTACCCATTGTGTCAACGATATCAAACCAAGCCTCAGTCAAATGGTTTCGTTTTGTATTAAAATTTAATCTTCTTATATTAATTTATGGTGCTAATTAAAAACGTTGAGAGGTTTCCATTTTACAGACCAAAACTGGACCCATGTCTCATTGATAAAGAATTTAATGGCAATTATTTTCCAATAATTATTGCATCTCGTAAAATAATTACTCCAACCCTTTATAAACAAGTACCTATTCAACACCCCAACCACTAAATTTAATAACCTTAACCACGAAGTAACTTTCAGAAAACCTCGAAACGAAAGTAAATAATTAATCCAATTTAAAACTAGGTACGAACCTGATCAGCAACTTTGCGAAGCCACACAAATTCAAAAAGAAAAAAAAAACAACAGTCACCTAAAACACAACACTAGAAAGTCTGAAATATTATCTTTTTATAAATTAATAAACACACTATACACGGGTATTTACACGGATAATAAATATTATATTTTCAGTACGCGATCGGGCGGTTTCGCAGCCGATGAGACGTAGCATCTGTGGTGAGGTCTACGGGGCACTGCTGCTCCTGCGAACGATACCCACGGTGATGCGAAGTGCGCAAGCTTAGGCTCGCTACAGATGGTGCGATTGGGTACGAACCGCGCGTTTTCTCCTATGTCGAGAGTTTTGGTTGAAAATGGGTAATCTTTTTTGGCGTTTCAATTTGTTGATATAATCTGGGCTGTGAGAAGAATTTGGCGCTTAGTAAAAGCGATTCTTGACACTAAATGTTTACTGAAAATGGCTGTATATTTTCTGCAAATAAAATAAAAATTAGGCCATAGATTGAAGTATAGTGTAGTATAGTATAGTATTCTTTTGTAAAATACTAATATTCAGTAGTCCCAAACATGGTTGGGAAAACGCTAGGATGCTTCTTAACCTACTGAATTTCCGTACTCATCTGCGTCTGCCTAGCATTTTCCCAACTATGTTGGGGTCGGCTTCCAGGCTAAACGGATGCATCTGAATACCAGTATTCTACATGCAGCGATCGCCTATTTGGCCTCCACAACCCAGTTGGTACTGGGTAATACGGTACCCCTTAGTAAGACTGGTTGTCAGACTTTTTGGGCCACTGACTACCTGTAACAACTGTCAAAGATCTACAAAGGACGACCGGGACCAACGACTTAACATTCGGTGACCAGTAGTACATTTTTAGTTATGTTGCAATACACCCAACCAAGACTATTTCCTCGCGTGACTACGAAATAACTTCGTCATTATAACGTTCTAAAGAAATGGCCAGGCGTTCTTGGAAAGTGATTATCAAGATTTATTCAAATTGACTACGCTTAACTACGAGATAACATCTGAGTGTTTTTCTAAATTAAATGAAAATTAAAAAGTTTTATTATTTGTTTTCTATAATGTACAGTATTTTATTAAAAATCTGTTTATTATTGCCTAGGTGTAGTTGAACCATCCCTGGTTTAAGGCTCCTCTAGAGATTTCCATTTATCTCTACTGAGAGCTGTGTCAAGCCAGTTTCCTCCCGATGTCCGCTCGATATCGTCTTGCCATCTTGACATTAGTCTTCCTCTCCTTCTCGTACTTAGTGGACCAGCCCATTTTGTGGTCCACCTCTCCTGGTTTCATAATTTACGGTTTTTTTTTATTTATATTATAATCATTCTCTATTTATTTGGGGTCGGCGCAGCATGTCTTTTACTTCCATACCTCTTTAAACCTTGTCATCTTAGGAGACACCTCTTTGCTAGCCATATCGGACATAATAGTACATGATGATATTAGTGCGGTAAGTTGAAAATTACAGCCGAGGCGATATTTCTAGCCCGAGCCGCAGGCGAGGGCTATAAAAAAGCAGAGGCTGTAATTATCAAAGCGCACGTATGTCATACGACGTTTTATAACATATTTGCGAGGAAATAAATAAAACAAATAAAAACAATAAAGCGAAAAGAAAAAGCGCGCGGAATAATTTTAACTTGTTCACAAATTAGCGAGGCGCGCGCATCAGCGCTTTTTTTAAGGCAAAGACACAAAAAACAGCCAGTATTACTAAAGATAAAGATAAAGATGCATTTATTTGTATAAACATGTGTGACATGATACATGGATATGCACATATGGATGGAATATGAGTTGATTGCTGGTTCAACATGTTTTGCCATATTCGGCGTACAAAATAGTTTTACAAATAAGAAATAAACTAACTACTAATAAAGTAAATGAATATTTTTGTGTTTTGTTACACATAAATGGTTGTAATTTATTGTCAAAATTAATTAAATTAAAGAATTAAATGTTTATTTGTTATATTTCATTCAGTTAATTTTATTCATAAAATTTTGACCAATTTTCTGACATAAAAACTCTTTGCTAAGATTTAAAAAAGTACCGTTCGGTTTAGACGGAGCATCTTGATAAACCGTGCATTTCACTTTATAGCACAAGTACGTAATGAGATACATTACGATATTGAAATTGGTGAAATAAGAGACCCTTTACGAGCAAATGTGTTATAAATAATATTATGGGTATTTAGTCTGAACGACCCATAATGAATGAAAAAAACAACAAATTCATAAAATAATGCCTGTAAACCTCAGAACAAATATTAGGGTTGTGCTTGTTGCCGTTAATAGAGCACAAATCATGTCTCCTTTACTATTAACTTTTGAAATTCCTGATAGATTTTGGTTTTCCTGTAAGTATGTATTGTATATTATATTTAAAATAGTTATCTGTTTTATGTATTTCATTTTCTTTTTCTTTTTTACACACTATCTCTACATCTCTCAAAAAAAAGCTAGTACGAATTATAACTAATATAGAACCAACAGATAGTTGCAAGCCTTACTTCCAGAAACACAAGATACTCACCCTAGTTAGTATATATATATTGGAACTATGTAAACTAGTCCGCAAATATCCAGATGCTTACAGCACACGGGGAGACATACAAACAAATTATTCGTTGCGCCATAAAAACAGATTAAATTTGCCCCCTTCCCGCCTTAAATCACACTCATCCAGCCCCTATTCCATGTCAATAAAAATATACAACAAACTACCAGAAGACTTAAGAAATCAAAGTAAAACCAGTATATTTTTAAATAAATTAAAGCAATACTTAATTAAAAAAAGCTATTATACAGTCCACGAATATCTGACGGATAAATTCAATAATTATATATAATTACGAATAATTTAATTTAATTAGCAAGATGACAAATATAATTTTTAATAAAACATACTTATACACACAATACATCTTAATTATATATTCTATATCTATTATTTATATTAAGCTGAAATGGATCTATTTATTTTTGCCATATTATGTAAGTTGACATTGTTTAATTCTACTGTACTTTTTATATTTTATTGTGATACTATTTTTGAATTTGATTTGAAATAATGACTATGTTGTTAATATTTATGTGTTAATCGTATGATGAATGTGTTCTTTTAAAATTTTTATTGTTGTTATTTTTATCTCAAACACAATGTAGGTTGTTTGTGAGGAATTGAAATTATAAGGTTAAAAATAATGAATCATGATCATGAGAAAATGAAATAACTGAAAAGTAAAAAAAAGCGGTCTTCCTCTCTACATATTTTACTAAATTTGCTGTGCCCGACAGGGTCCATAATTGTTTCTATGTTTTTATTTACCACCTGTAAGTGTAAATTATGGATTTAGCAATAAACGAATTGACTTTTACTTTGACTCTTTTTAGTATCTCCTTTCGCAGGTATGCTGGAAGAGATTTCTTTAGAAATAAGCATCACCTTTGTATTATTTTCTGTTCCTTTCTACTTTTTTATATTCAGTGTGTACTTATATTGTTAAATAAATAGAAGATCCCAATGACACTTTGCCGGGCCTGTAAATCAAACCATGAACGTAAGTAAAAGTGTAATTGCTTTTAAAGATAAAACCACTGATTGTGCTGCGGCATTGTTTGTTTATTTTTCCTGTTTTGTTTTTCCTGTTGGTGTAAGAATGTTTTATTCTATCAATCTACTTTTTAGCGTTCCGTGTCTAAATGGCACAAACGGATACGTCCTTATAGATACGTCCTGTCCGTCTGTCTGTCTGTCCCAGTAATTTATCTCCGCGACTATTGGCACCACACAACATTACGCCTATAATCCCCGAAGCCTTAAGCACAAAAGTAACTAATAGTACACTCACATTTCGCCAGTTATTTTTATAAGTCCCATTTAATAGGGGCGAAAAAGGCGTTTGAAGGTAAAGCCATCAACCGGGCATAAATTCCCTGTGGCTGCAATTAAGAAATTCCTGATGGAAAACCCAATAACATTTAGCCCGTTCCGGGAATCAAACCCAGGACATCATGTTCAGCAGTCGCTTTCACAACCACTAGACCAATGACGCATCGATTTTATTTTACATGCAATAAATACCTACACGGATTTAACTTTCATGTCTTACTTCATAGTGGGTAGTTACATATAAACGAAAGATTCTATCCTGAAGGTTGACATAATTTTCTTAAGACTTAACACCCGTATAATGTTACAAAAATATACATACCCACGTGGCAAGAATTACTGTTCGACATTTATAATGAATACGTGGGTATAAAGTATAAAAAGAGAGATTACACTCATTCTGAAAACTCGTGTAAGAGCGTCAATGATGTACGAGTACTTTGGAGCTGATACTTTATTTTTAATTCTAGAGGCGGACACAGTTTTGAAAGAAACATCTTTTTTATTGGACTGAATGGGATCGATGTAATGATACGCCTTCCGTACAGACTCTTGTGCAGATCTCTTAGAAAAAGTATGCGCTTCGGAAATCATCGTTTGTTTTCGGAAAGACGAAGGCGTGGTGATGAGGATGCCATGTAACATACGATTTATTATAACCATGGAAGTACTTGTTTGTTCCGTATTACTATAAATACAACATTTTAGATTAAGAAAACTTAATGCAATTCCAAAATACTTTCCGAAACTTTTTAAAGAGAGATTGAAGACGACCTTCGACCGGATTAAGTAAACTGACAGAGGTTTTGCCCTTTTGAGAGGACTCCCCATCTCATGGAGCGACGTATGCACAGCGATCAAATCAAGCTACACAAAACCAGTTTATGCAGAACTCTTATTGTACAGGCCATCTATACAAAGCGAAGTCATGTTATACTGAAAATGTATAGCTTGATGTGTCGCTGTGTGTACGTGCAAATTCGGAAACAGGATGATTCAAGGCCCCTTATTCACAACGCTTCGATTCGATTTTCGATTCGGAAAGCCGTATGTCTCTGTTTTTTTTTTGACATTACGAAATCGAGCGAGATAGACATACGACTTTCCGAATCGAAAATCGAATCGAAGCGTTGTGAATAGCTATGCTGAAGCGCAAATCTTTTCTGGTTCAACTGTATGTTAGTATTTACGTGTGTGCGTACAGCTTTTTCATCATACTATGAAAGGAATGTGGAATTATTTTTGCTTCATATTTTACTTCTTTGTGTTTGTAAACCCGCCCACGCGAAATCCTCATATAGTCATCTATACTGTCAAAAGTTCATACTTTTGACAGTTTGAAAACAATAGCTATTTATTCACCAAGGGGAGTAAGGCACAGATTACTAATCGAGTGTGCATTTGAGGCCCGACGCGAGGCGGAGGGCCGTGAACCACACGAGTTTAGTAATCTGTACTTACCCTCGAGTGATATAAACTGCTTTATACTACACTTGCTTACAACGTCATCAAGACTTTTCAAACTACACTTGCGCTAGTAAGTGTACCAATACTACCCCACTAAAAGGCTTGAAAGCTGTTCATTAAACCTTCTCAAAAATCTAGGCAGTTATATTGTATAGAATTTAATTACTGCCCTGAAAATCAGGGTAGTAATCCATTGTTACCCTGATTTCTTAATTCTTATCGTAAAACCTTAGAATGTGATCTAACTCTAGTGTTACTAAGCACATGAATTAAGCTCAAAATTCTGACCACAAAAACGGTTGTCTCTCTATACATATTGTGTTTACAGTCATAATATTTGAGGCGCATAAAATATTTATCATAATTGTTATTTCCCGATAATTTACCGCCATTTTAATAACCACAGTTACGTTGAGAATTTCTATTGAAATATTTAATATTGAAGGCGGCTTAATCCTTCCATGAGGAAAATGGCGCCCTCAATATTGTGGAGAATATTTTCTTCTTTAGGTATCATTATTTGGTGATAAATTGTTATATTTTGAGAGAAAAAAATGCGAAGATTTTCCCGGTTTTTTTTTATTAAGTTGTGTTTTTATTACACTAAATAGGCTTGCGTTTGGCCACAATTCGCCGGATGAGAAGCGATTATGTGGTCTACGGTGGAGCGTTTGCCTGGAAGAAACCGATGCACTTGAACTAAGAAGAGATTCAGATTATAATAGGTGAGACAACAAAAAAAAATCTAAATAGTCCATCAGATTATCAAAAAATATTTGACCAGTGTTTTTCTTTTGTTACGTAAACCAAAATTGACGAATATACGACGCTTTTAAAATTCTCAATACGTCACGCCATGGTATAATTTTTAGCTAGTTCTGACGTCACGAGCCTCCGCTCCCGAGTTTTGATGCGTTTTATCTTTGTCAATATTAATTGATTTACAAAAACAAAAAATACGTGTCCATTAATTTCCAATACTCCAACGGACGGACTAAATAGATTTGCAATTTTTTGATACTGTCGTCATGCCTATTATCGGTAAACAGAGAAGTGTCTGTATAGTTTCAATAAACAGTATTTTGTAGGCTACTTAGTCTTTAGCGTGATTATACTTTTTTAGCTCGAACTATCGCTAATAATGTCTTCGTAATCCAGAATTCTTGAAAGAGTTTTCCCTGAAACTCAGGTTTTAAAACGTCAATTAGAGTGGGTCAATGTCACGAAGGTTTATGTAGGATCACGTCGGTATTTCTAGGTATTTAGCAGAAAAGGAATATTCGCCTGACTCGTTAGTTTCGTAGTCGCAAGTGCGACTGTTATGCTAAGAAATAGCCGATCGATTATTTCACAAACGACAACGATTTTTGATGTTGGCTTATCGTCGCTGTAAATGTCACTTTGAGAGTAATGCCTTACTCTTGGTCTGTCTCCTTGAAAAGGAGGGAAATGGAAACTATGTTTTTTCTTATCTTAGTTGCTCCGCTGTGTTCTTTTTTAACAGACTTCAAGAAAAGGAGGTTGTTATATGTTCGTGTGTATGTATTTTTTTTCTTTGGTTATTTATTTTATTAGGGGGATTGTACAAGGTTCAGCGCTTTTCAGGTGGTCGCCACTGCGGATTCTGTTTACTCTCTTCTTCATTATTTGATTTAAGTCACCCAAGGTTGTCAGTAGAAATGTCTACGGGCTGTGAAATTAAATCCTCCTCTGTACATATTTTGTGTGCTTAGAGAGCTAAGTTAATAGAATACAGTAAATAAATGACTCTAAAATTCATTACAGTGTTTCCTGTTACGCGATAGGATGTACAAAACTTTGTATTAAAACAGTATAGAACTTTTGAACAACAATCTTGAAGCTGCAAACTAAAAATAAACCTAGTAGTGCGAACTTCCTCTTAAGCGATTTTTTAAAATAAATATATCCAGCGAGTTGTTTTAAGCTTTAAGTCTTTTCTGATAAGAAATGCTCTTAGATTAAAAATGTGAACGAACAAAGTTTAACCACTCAAAACTTATTTAACAAACTTAAATAAATAATACAAATACGTGCAAGTATCAAATAAAGGAAAGAATTACAGGTCGTTAAAAAAGTCCTCCATATCGTCAATTTGAGAAGTGCCCAGAAGGCTGGCAGCATTGCCACGTTGGATGGCAATGCGGCAATCCAACGTGTAGTAGCTGAACGAATTATAGGAAGTATATCCGGAAATCTGCTGAAATCCACCATGTGAAGAAGAAATGGGTAAATGTGGAAGAATAACATAATAAATTATTATACCCTAAGAAATATAGGGTCAGCTTCACACAATAACAAATAAAGCAAAATGCAAATTCTTTGGTTGTGGTGGTGTTTGGTTGTCTAATGTTTCGTTTGAGAACCCCGTCTGATATGAATTATCATAACAAATGGTAAATCGTTTATTTGAGAAATACACCCATAACTGAGAAAGAAAAAAAATATTTCATCCATAAAATAAAATTGACGTCTATCAGTTTTGTGTGGAAAATCTGTCAAAAATTCGAAATGATTCCTCGGATATTGGAAAAATCAGCCGCAGCAGTATTTGACCTCCTACCTTTTCAAAGCTCTTACAGATCTTTGCGGAGTCCAGCTGCGCCACACGACTGCTTACCACCCTGCAGCGAATGGGATGGTTGAGAGGTTTCACCGCACTTTGAAGGCTGCCATCATGGCTCACGGCGAGCAGCGCTGGACAGACGTTTTACCTGTCGTCCTGCTCGGCGTGCGCACAGCTTGGAAAGAAGACCTGCAATGCTCCGTCGCTGAAATGGTTTATGGTGAGCGCTTGAGAATACCGGGTGAGTTCTTCCAGTCAACTAACAATAATCAGCTGAGACCGCTAGATTTTGTCTCGCAACTGAGACACAACATGACATTTATGAAGCCACAAGAAGCAGCTCGACACTCACCAACTTCTGTATTTGTGCACAAGGACCTCAAGACTTGCAAACACGTCTTTATTAGAAAAGGCGCACTTCGAGGATCTTTAGAACCGCCATATTCAGGCCCGTATCCTGTGTTAGAGAGAACAGATAAGACCGTCACTGTAGAATTACAAAGAGGACCAGTGACAGTCACAATAGATCGTGTCAAACCTGCTTTTATTTTGTCCGACTCATTTGAAGATGCATCGAAGTCGGTAATAGAAAACCCAGATGGTCAACGTCCGGTACAAACCACAAGGTCCGGACGCGTAATTAGATTTCCTAATTATCTTTAGTTCTGCAGGTTTTCCAAACTCCAAGGGGGCTGGTGTGGCGGCACATCTCTTAATGCTACGCCCATCCTTATTTTCCTGAGCGGGGTGTCAAGTGGACACAATACTGACAGATGTAATTTTCTCTACATGTTCTCGGTTTTGTCTGAGCTATTAAATTCGTTTCTAGTGGAAGTGTAGTTTACTTTATTACACACGATTCTTATGAACAACACTCCCACAGATCTCTCAAAATAGCCCTCCATAATTTTGTGTGGATTTTCTAAACACGAGTTGCAGTAGTTCAAATATGGGAGTCATAATTAAAATTACAGTATCCGTATCCGCTTAGCTCGTTAGTGAACTAACACATTCATTGCACATCTCTGAGACGAGAAAGCTAAATATTGTGTGGTAGGTACACAATGTTTAGCTTTCTCGTCTCAGAACAAAGGAAACGGAGGTTACGGAGGTGAATAAGATCACAGAGGAATAATTACATGCATACTGTTATAATATTCTATACCGTAAAATCTCGATATCAAGAAAGACACAATCATGTTCAGCTTTTAACGTTTCCAATACTGGGACACAGGCCGCTCAGCTCGATCTTCAGGTTAAACCGTATGCCTAGGTTGGTCTGTGGATGGGGGCCCACCCATTACATACCGAGTTTCCTCCATGCCTCGGAAAGCACGTTAAGCCGTTGGTCCCGGCTGTCAATTGTAGATCTTTGACAGTCGTTAAGTAGCCAGTGGCCCGAAAGTCTGATCACCAATCTTACCAAGGTGTTATCGTATTACCCAGTACTAACTGGGTTGTGGAGGTCAGATAGTCAGAAGTTGACTGGAAGCCGACCCCAACATGGTTGGAAAAAGTTGAGGTAGTTAATGACTGCTGGGACACAGGCCTCGTCTTGGAGAAAAGAAATAGGCCGTAATGCACCACGTGGTTCCTATTCGAATTAATGGGAGGTTCTAGAACGTGCCAGATTCCTCATCATGTTTTCCGACCGATGACGACCCAAATGGCGCATCGGTATTGAGGCTGCCTTACGTTCCTTGGGTTCCGGGTTCGAATCCCGGTTGGAGCAAATGTTTGTGTGATGAACATGGACATTTGTTTCCGAGTCATGGATGTTTATATGTATAATAAGTATGTACCTATTTACAAACAAAAAGTATCTATGTAGTATATCAACTATCTGGTGTCCACGACACAAGCCTTGTTGCTTAGTGTGGCGCTAGATGGCGCCGTGTGTAATGTCCAGCGATATTATATTATTCATTTATATTTATTTCCATCACCGTTTGAGAGCAGGGGTTATGAAATAAATCAAGAAACATTGATCCAAGAAACATTATTCAATTGATATGGATTTACGAATCCCTAAAGTGTTTTATAAATAGGTACAGCGTGTCCTTGTGGCTAGCAGGTGAATTTAATGACGAAACATCTGCCACAGCTATTTATACGAGTATGTATCAAATTCAATCAATCTAAATTCTAAATAATTTACCGAATCCGTGTGCTATTTCTATGGTTTCCACATCCTATTTGCATTTACGTGTGGCTTTGGTTCCGTGACTTATGCCACAAGGGTCATGCATTTTATCGGGATATAGACTAGCATGTGTGAAGCATGATATGGCACGAAAGGAGGTGTCTGATGAGATGACGAGTAATAGAGAAGTTTGAATGACGCATATAAATTTTGCTTTAATTTTTGCGTCTACAATGTCAAGTCAGACTATTTAACACCTAGTTGTATGATTGAATAACATTTTATCGCATAAATTATGTAATGTTGAGGAATTACGAGTTAAGTCTAGTGAACTTATTGCACCACCTAAATTGAGTAATATTATTATAAACATAGGATGCAGTTAATCTGTTTATTTTGCTTATACTATGTACATTCATCGGAGACACCAAACTGGTCGCACTAATCTGCTTTTTTTTTTTCGTATGGGAAATCATCAAATGACTCCTCCCGCTCTGGGCGGAGCAGGAGGGAGTGTCGGACTTTTACTGACTAAACCCATCCATCTTCTTTCATCGCCCTTTGTGTTCCGGGGCCACGGTATCTCTTTCGAATAGTCCCGCAGCCCGCACTACTCTGCTGTCGTACAGTTTTTAACTAGTATGGAGGGTAGTTAACTAATTTGTTTGTCACAAAACTAGCCAATAAGTCTCAAATACCTACCACCATGTTGTTATAAAATTGTAAACATAGGCTAAGTTTAAAGGATTTTTTTTTTTTTTTTAATTTATGGAGGAAGAAGACATGCTATTCCGACCGCAAATGAATTGGGATAAGGGCAAGTGAATGATGATAGAGCAGTCTATGTTAGTGTCAGTCTACAATATCACCTCTACCTCGTTGACTCCCTCGTTGGTCGAGAGATCGCAAGCGCGACTGCGGAGCATGAGATCTTGGGTTCGATTCCTGAATCGGGCAAAGTTTTTTTTTTTGACGTTGTTCCGTGCGGGTTTTCCATCAGAAATTTCTCAGGAGCAGCCACGGAGTCTAGATTCGTGCCCGGTTGATGGCGATAGGCTCGCCCATGGGACATGGGACTTAAACATAACTGGCGAAATGTAGGTCTACTAGATAAACCTCTGCCTACCCTTTCGAGGATTACAGGCGTAATGTTATGTATACAGCCACGTCAATCCGCTGCTCTGTAGCTGTGTCAAAGGAGGAAAAAAAAATCTAAAAATCTTTTTAAATTATAGGATAGTTCGGGATACGAAAAGTGATATAGGTATAATAAGTAGACTCCCACATGAAGTAGAAATATAAATAAAATTCAAAGTAGCATTATAATAATGTTGTAGCACTGAGTTGCCGTGTCTGGCATACCACTGTTAAACCCACGATGGTCTGTGTGGTATGTTTACGTTTTGTAAAATAATAATTGTAAACAGTGTCTATTGATTAATAAAAAAAATAAAAATGTACTTCACGAGCAAGCAACCTTCAATGCAATTTGAACCTTATTAGACGACATCTAGCTCTCATGACGGCCAAGACTATCTATATCAAACATGGTAACCCCTAGTTTAGCTCTAAAATATGAACTTAAGCCATGAGCTGTCGCAAAAAGTAGGCTGAATGTCCTGACAAATAATGTCGCAAGGGATGCCAGTAAAAAAAATAAAACACAATAAGGAAAATCGTTCGTGAATAAACGTCAAAGAATAAGTAATTGTCTGAAGTTGTCTGACTTGGAATCGATCTAAGCCTAAAAATATGTACTTATATTGTTAAGTGTTACAAACATGAATATTATTAAGAACAAGATATTTATTGAGTAATGAAGGCATTTCATGGCATTTCATTCAAAAAAATCCATAAACCTATATATTTACTGTTTTGTATAAGGAAATCTTTGCAAACACGAGTGAATAATGATTTTTTTAGCTAGGACATATTCGAGTAATTCGGGTGAATGAATGAGGTTTAGAGCTAACACTGACTTAAGGGTGTGGTATCTGTTAACGAGAGGTTTTCTCCATGTAACTTCTCTTTGATGAGTGAATGTGTGAATGAGTGAATGTGCAAAAAAAATATATGTTGCTTATTAGACTCTAAACTTTAATTGGTACAATTGAAATAATTCTAACTTTATTATTACTGTAATGAAAAAAATATTCAAAGTGAAGCATTATTTCTTTGAAATTTCGTAACTACTCCTAAACGGCACACAAATATTTGTTAAAATACACATTCTGTGAAAATTTGAACTGTCTGCCTTTTACGGATCATGAGATACAGCCGGCTGACAAACGGACGGACGGACAGCAGAGGCTTAGTAATATGGTCCCGTTGGTTACCGTCCGGGTATGGAACCCTAAATATAAAACCAAGTATCAATGTAAGTATAAAATATTTTTATAACACATTTACTCGTAAAGGGTCTCTTATTTCACCAATTTCAGTATCGTAATGTATCTCATTACGTACTTGTGCTGTAAAGTAAAATGCACGGTTTATCAAGATGCTCCGTCTAAACCGAACGGTACTTTTTTAAATCTTAGCAAATAGTTTGTATGTCAGAAAAGTGGTCAACATTTTATAAATAAAATTAACTTTGGCAGATGAAATATAATAAATAAACATTTAATTCTTTAATTTAATTAATTTTGACAATAAATTACAACCATTTATCTGTAACAAAACAAAAAAATATTAATTTGCTTTATTAGTAATACTGGCTGCTTTTTGTCTTTGCCTTAAAAAGAAGCGCTGATGCACGCGCATCTCTAATTTGTGAACAAGTAAAAATTATTCCGCGCGCCTTTTCCTTTCGCTGTATTGTTTTTGTTTTTGTTTTATTTATTTCCTCGCAAATATGTTATAAAAAGTCGTATGACATACGTGCGCTTTGATAATTACAGCCTCTGCTTTTTTATAGCCCTCGCCTACGACTCGGGCTAGCAATATCGCCTCGGCTGTAATTTTCAACTTACCGCACTTATATCATAATGTACTCTTCATGTACTCTTCATTTATACCAAACACAAACAAAGCTATAAGAGGAAAAAGAAACCCGTTCCAAAAAATGGAACGTAATTTAAAATGTTTGAAACCCGACAAAGAAGCTTACAAAGCAGGGATTATAACGCCAATCAAAAGAAAAACAGGATTGCCAATAAAACAATAACGCTTATAACTGAAATGGTACGTGATTAAACAAAAGCAGAGCAGATCATTCTACTTATTGGTTATTGATACTTCTTGCCTTCCTGCTAAACTAGGAGTAAACTAATTCAATAACGATTTTTACATCGTGTCTAAATGTCTATAACTAAATTATATAAGAACATAAAACAAAACATCATACATGCAATCCTTACTAAAATCATTACAAATATCGAAATTAAATTAAAATCAGAATAATAATAAGAATACTCCAAAACAAAAATAGAAAAAAAAAAAAAGATTTAAAAATTGATGTCATTCATAAAATACAATGAATTGATTAGCATGTAACATTATGGTGAAAACTGCAGAAGATTGTAAGATTATATTTGCATTGCTAAAGCGTGTGCCAGACTTGTAAACAAACCCTCCACACACCTCCACATCGGTCTTCACCGGTGGTTTACCCCCACCCCTTCCACTGAAAGAGAAGTCATTGAAAAAGTGATCATTTTGATAAAGTGGTCTTTCTGGTAAAGTAGAATTTATGTGCATTGTGGGGTCGGTGGTCAGTATGAAAAAGTGGTCATTTTGGTAAAGAGATCATTTTGTGAAACGCAGTAGTCATTATGAAAAAGTAGTCATATTGGTAAAGTGGTATTTTTGGTAAAGTAGACTTTATGTGCCTAAAGAAACAGCACGCACTGTTGACGCACTGTGTGAAGGGCTTGTTTACTACAGTCCGGCACACGCTATAGACTTAATTTCCTAGTATCGTATAATTGTATAACACATGTGCGAGTACTCTGTACTATCATTGAGTCTATGTGCCTTGTATTGGTGGTTCAGAGATTGCCATGCTCAATCAAAAGTCTTGCTGAACACCATCAGCAGTGCGGGCGGTAACCTCCACGGGTTGACCGTCAAAGTCAGGAGATAAAATCGTACGTCGCCTTTTTGGCCGAATTGAAAGCCTAGTTGGTGCTAGCGACTGCTGAGCATCTTTCTGCAGATCATGAGTTCGGTTTTCAGTTCGAGAAAAATGTTATTGGGTTTTGCCATCACGAACTTTGGCAGTAGCAGCCCCGTGGCTGCCTATTGCCAAGTTAGGCACAACTCCTGACTCCGTAGTCAGGAGTTGTGCCTGACTTGGCAATAGGCTTGGCCCGTATTACATGGGACTTTAACATAACGTGTGAAATGTGGTTGCAGGTACTATAAGGTACACCTTTGCCCAACCCATTGGTGATTACAGGCATAATGTCATGTTAAAAGTCAAATAAAAAATAATAATAATAATACCAGCCTATTACTGTCCCACTGCTGGGCAAAGGCCTCTTCTCATACAGAGAAGGCACGAGCATAGATCACCACGCTTGTTCAAGACGGGTTGGCGATTTCAGACTTATATTAGTTATAAGTCCAGGTTTCCTCACGATGTTTTCCTTCACCGATGTCTGTGATGTTCAAGATAAACTTAGAAAAGTACATATGAATTGAAAAAGTCACATTAGTACTTGCCCGGGTTTGAACCCACAATCTCATACATGGGATGCGAGGTGAGCGTCTGGGCCATCACATCATTTTAACACCCCAACACAATTTTACAGAACAAACCTTGACCAAAAAAAAATTACAAAAAACTCATCTCAATCATCTGCCTAGCCTTTTCCCAACTACACTGCCCTGCAAAACTAAGTATCACACTTTTAAAATTGCAACGACTTCAAAAAGGAGAAGGTTCTCAATTCGACGGAATCTTTTTTTTTTATGTATGTTCCCCTTTTTTTATGTATGTTCCGCGATTACTCGATGATGGCTTTACCGATTTGGATTATTATTTTTTTGGTAATAAACCAAAAAATAGCACCGACTTAAAAAAAAACACAAACAAAAAAAAACACAAAAAAGTGAAAAATAAATTTAGCTTTAGAAGTAGTCGGTGACAAAAACACTCGATCAATCAAACAAAGGTTCGGTTTCAAACCGACTTCTGAAGCTAAAGTTATTTTTCACTTTTTTTGTGTTTTTTATGTTTATGTTTTTTTTTTGAAGTCGGTGTTTCTTTTTTGCAAAAACGTTTTAATGTTTTCATTTTTTAAGTACACAAGATATACTTTCGAAACAAAAAGGACTCGAAAAATAGTTTAATTTTGTTTATAGTTTCAAAGAAAGCTGATAAAGACTGGTATAAAACGTTTTTTTTTATTTTAAATCTCTTAACTTCCATAGTTTAGAAAAAAATGAAATTTTAAAAGTGTAGTACTTATTTTTGCAGGCCAAACTAGTTAGTAAGTTAGTAATTATTTCACTTGGACACTAAGCACCTCAGTTCCAGGTGAATTCAACAATAAAGTATTACCGCAGTGTATTAAACTAATTCAATGTCAAATGACGTCACAGTGCGAGTGTGCGACATAAGAATAATATTTGTTAATGTCTCCGGTTAATTTAGTAATGGACACGTATATTCGGGGAGACAACTGTTTACACGCATTTAGTTTCCGTCATTAGGGACATGGAAACGTAAATGATTTGTTTTGTCCTTCGGGTATTCATGTTTACGATTAGGTTTTAAGTTGGTTTTAGCCACTTTTTCAAAAGTATTTAGCCTTTAATAAAACTAGTTAGTACCTGGGCGAAAGAGTTCTGCCCGGGTGAAAACAGACAAAACGAGTTTTTCCAGATATGAGGCCGAGCTAGATCAACTTTTCGCCATATTGAAATTTTTATCGAAATTGTTAGAACCGTTTTCGAGAACGTGATCACAAATATTGCTCATTTAATGATAATTATGACATGTTATATTCGTCTCAGGGATGCATGCTCTTAATCAATGAATCAACGCAGCCTATTGGAGTCCATTGCTGGACATAGGCCTTTCCCAGGATGTAAGAAAACACCCCGTTAGTTGTTGTTTCACATATATTCTTGTTATGTGTTCATTTTACATTGTAACTATATAATAAGAATAAGAAAAATACGTGTATTATAAAAGATAACTCATGAACTACTGGAGCAAAGTTAATGAAAAATTTATAAAGTCTATCTATTAATACACGAAATCTCTTAAGGGGTCATCATTATGACCAAACCCTGAATCGCGAAAAAAAAACAGCTGTTCTCTACAACATGTTCGCATAACTCGTCAAAATATATGGAACAGCTGATTTTTTCGTACAATGATCCCTTAAGAGATTTCGTGTATGAATAGATAGACCGTATAAGAGACCATTGCGCGTACGTACTCAACCTCTACTCTACCTCTGGTCGAATATACAACCTTCTCCGTTTTAGAAAACAGTTAAAAAGAAACACTTACCAAGCCACATAATCAAGTCTAATAAAAATATTTCAAAAGAATTTTGCTCACGACAATCTTCATGTTACACATATTATTAATCAAATTATGTGTCGCTCCGTGTTATTTTCCATAACTCTTACCTAGCTATATACCTACGTAAGTACATAATTATGACAACAACTATTTCAGTGTCTACCTAATATAGATGATTAAATTTAATAATATAGGTCATGTGACAACAAGCTGAATTCATAGTTTAAATTGAAGTAAATACATTACAAGGCCTCGTCGGTTTAGTGGTCAGTGTTATTGGATTTTTCCATCAGGAATTTTTCAGTAGCTGTCATGGATTCTGGATAGGTGTCTGATTGATGGCAGTAGGCTGGTTCAGTATTTACATAGGACTTAAAAAAATATAATTGGCGCAACGTGGGTGTAGGTACTATTAGGTACACTTCTGTCTAACTCTCGGGGATTACTGGCGCGATGTCCTCTAAAACACTGTCATAACACAAAACTATTTGCTTTTTGGGTTCCGTACCTAAAAAGGAAAAAACGGAACCCTTATAAGATCTATTTGAACTTTTTTTTTATTTTTCGGACTTTTTCCTTTTCTTGTGCTGTAAGACCTTGCTTTTAACCAAAATGGACAGTTCTAGGTCAACTGGAAGTACCCTATAGGTTTTGGGTCGAAAATCTATATGGTAGTTCCCGTTGACCTAGAATCACGAAATTTAGCACAAAGCAAGGTCTTACAGCACATGTAAAGGGAAAAGTCTGAAAACCGTAAATATGTAGTTTAATAACTAAAAAAACCGACTAAACCGAAAAAATTTTACTCTGGAGACCTTTTCCATGTTCTATCGTCTGTGCTTCCCATTTAAAATTATTAAAATAAGGCTACACAAACGACCTCAATGGGTGTCGCGGGGAGTAAGAGCCTGTAGTAAAAAGAAGAGAACACTTCTGTGGAGTTTAGTAGCCGTTTCTAGGGATCGAACAGCAAAGTTAAATTTGTCCTTTAAAAAGTTTGTACGGAACCCTCGGTGCGCGAGTCCGACTCGCTCTTGGCCGGTTTTTTAGATAATACCTGACTTAACTTCAACTATCACGATATATAGTAACTGTTCATGTGCAGTTGACATTATTATTAATTCTAATAGTTCGTTTTATATTACTACTGATACGATCCATACATAATCACCACTCTTTTTACTCCATCCATATTCATACATAATTATGGTCATACACGCTGCAGAGCGGGTACTACGCACCAGGGCCCTTTTAAATATCAACAATTAGGCCAATCTACGACCGTCTGGGGCCAGGCATTTTAACTTACACCAGTCCTGCCCTGTAAATACCTTTTTTATAACCTCTTTTGAACCAAATAGGCCCTAAAAATATTTTACCTGTTATAACCTCTAATATAAATCCCCAAGCATTCGTAACCTCTAAAACTGTCAATTGTAGCGTGCTAAATTAAATAAATTATAATCTCCTGAGACTTACGGAGGTGAAATGCCACACAATAGGGTTGGGAAAATGTCGCCAGAAATAATATTTAGGTATGGTCCTCTTGGGATCTTGATAGAAGGATTTCAGGATAAATACTATTTCATTTTTATCATAAAATACGTCTTTTGTGGAGTCTGAAATTACAATTTAAAAAAATTGTTTTACGGTCAATTACAAACGTAATGGACTGAAATTGCAAATAGGCAGGGCAAGATTTTATGTGAAAAGAGCGTATTTGCTTTTTCTCTGCATGTTGGGTTAATTTCTTACTGGCTTGATTTGAAACGAACCATCTTTCCTGCCTCAACGCGCTCAACCAATCAGACGCGCGGAAATCTGCCAGCACTCCGAACGAATGAGCGCACGCGCCACCCTTGAGAGACATCTTGAAAGAAACGCGTGCGCGGCTCCGTAAAATGATAAGAAAACTCTGAAAATTACTAATTATAAACTATGAAAACTGTCTAATCCTCTTGTGCTAAGTGCTGTGAACCTCTGTTAATGGATTCCTAGTTCCGGGACAACGCAAAGCGGTGAAAAGACGTCGGTAAGTTTCTTCTATATCAAGCCAGCGTTTTGTTCCTAGATTCAAATTTAAAGCTATCGAACCACACACTGCAGTTAAACAATTAGAACAATAGGCGAGACGACAAAAAAACCTAATTATTCCGTCAGTTGTATTATCAAAAAATATTTGACCGGTGTTTTTTCTTTTGTTACGTAAACCAAAATTGACGAAGATATGACGCTTTTAAAATTATCAATACGTCACGCCTTGGTATAATTTTTGGCTAGTTCTGACGTCACGAGCCCCCACTCCCGAGTTTTGATGCGTTTTATCTTTTGCCAATATTCATTGATTTACAAAAACAAAAAATACGTGTCCAATTTCCAATACTCTAACTGACAGACTAAAAAGATTTGCAATTTTTTGTTACTGTCGTCATGCCTATTAGAAATAAGTTTTCATTCTCTTGCCCATAAGCCAATTCATTTCGGGTCGGCGCAGCATGTCTTCTTCTTCCATACTTCTCTATTACTCGTCGTCCCAGCAGTCATCTCATTCTACCAAATGCCCCACATAATATGTTTCGCTAAGACATCAGCTGTTCACCGACATCTTTAATAAGAATATGTAGCTAGCTTCCCAAGAGATTGCATAAAGGTACTAGGTGTTTCCGTTATGCAAAGCAGGCTCCGTGAATGCGTCTAGAAAGTTTTCGATAGAAAAGAATAAGAACAAAAATGTAGATCGATACTTTATGCAGAAATGCACTTACTAGGAGTAATAAATTATGCTCGAAGTCTGTTTTAGCAAAATTTTCTAGTTTTATTAAAGTGAGCGTTGAGTGAGGTATGAGAAAATTTAACACTTAAGTTTAAGATAATTTAATCAAAACAATCAAGCCTGTATTGCTAAAGGAGAAGGCAAGATTAGACATGTTTTATGTCATTATTACCACACTGTCGGAAAAAAAAATAGATTTCGTCAAAAAAAAATGTTTTTTCTTTAATACTATTGTAAAAATAGAATATAGAAAGATGAATGCGATGTCCGTAATGTGTGTCGACGGCAGCCGTCGACATACATTGGCGCAGCATGCCACAACTGCAAGCGTCGACGGCAGTCATCGACGCTTCGGCGGCTGCCGTCCGGCACGTCGACGGCTACAGTTTTTCTGCCGTTGGCAACGTGCCGCTCGTCTGAAAGAACCCTTAGGCGTCAAAGTATTCCTCCGCATCGCTGTTATTCGGAAAGTGCCCAGAAGACTGGCAGCATTGCCACGTTGAATGGCAATGCAATTTTTTTGGCCAAAGAAATAGCCAGCCCTCTGGTCACGCGAAGTGTCGACCAGTCGGTGAGAGATTCCCTACAAAGTCTCGACGCGCACTCGGACCCCATGACCCGAGCGTTTCGACCCCAAACGGCACAAAACTGTAGTTACCAATAAGGTTACAGTATTTGCGCCGTTTGAGGATCTCAGCAGCCTGAATCCTAATTCATATTTGATTCTGAGTGAATAATTACAGTACTTATTGTGAGCAGCCAGACCGATCGTAGGGTCACTACGTTCACAGTAAACACACTACTCCATGCCACACATTCTGTTGATCTAAACTAATATTATAAAGAGGACATTTTTTTTTGTGGGTTTGTTACGATTTAACTCAAGAACTACTCAACCAATTTTAAAAATTCTTTCACCATAAGAAAGCTGCCATAGGCTATAAATTATATTGATGTCATGCAAATTAGCCGAGCTATCACAATTTTCGCGGACGAAGTCGCGGGAAAAGTGCTAGTCAGAAAATAAGTGCGGTCTAGTGGCTCATATTGAAACATCAGCTTACACAACGAAATCAAGGCCCTAAACAAAAATTCTGCGTCCTCTTAAATACCTATAGTATCACTAGAACATTTATTTCGTACAAAAACTTCTAACACTACAATAATATGATACTCTGAGGCTTTTACCCGAGCGCTCTTATCTGACATTCGATAAGTTTTATATTTCGCCTTTGCAAACCATATTTCCTCGTTGATATTGAGTTATCACTCGTGAGTTATTGTAATAGATAAATGCTTGAATATCTTGTTGAGGGTTGGCAAGTTATTTACAAATACAGCTTAGTGGTTTTTAGTTATGGAATCAGGCGTTAATTTGCAGCAATCGATAAGAATTAGAATAATTCATTTGCTTAAAATATAGGTGTTACCAGTTGTTAAAATTGGTGGTTTAGGCACAAACCATATTTTGCCTTTTGCATGCAAATATAATATTACATTATTATATAATGCGTATTTATATGAATTTTACAAGTATTTCCATTTAAGTTAAAGTAAAATAATTATTAAGTAAATAAAAATCTTAACACTTAGTGCACATAAAACTAATACCTACTCATATCATAAAATTAAATTTTGTGTTGAAGAAATTCTTGTAAACTGTAAAAAAAAAAATCTGTTAACCATTTCCGCAATTTATTTTTAAAATATTTAAAAGGGAGTTCTCTTATATTTCTTGATAATTTATTAAAAATAGAAATACATATATGAAACACATTGTTTTTAATCAATGTTGTATTGCAAAATGGTATCATAATTTTTGTTGGATCTCTTGATAATGTACCGTTCTGTGTGCTAATTTGTCACATTCCCTGCATGTGCATATTTTTGCGGGTGAGGCGGAGGGGTCTGCAGCCAAGCCCGAATCTAATTGCAGAAATAAAACTAAAGGTGATACTGATGATGATGAAAATTGCAATCATCATCATCATCAGCCTACAACAGTCCACTGCTGGACATAATCCTCTACAATCCCACGCCACCATCCAGTTGCTACCAGCCAACTTGCGAATATCGTCGCTCCACCGAGCCTAGGTGTTAATATTTTTTTTTCATTACGAGTTTTCTTTTTTTTTGTGCTTTAGTCAGTTTTATTAGAGAGGATACAATTTATATAATATGTTTTAGTTCTTCAATTTAGGTATGTTTCTTAGCAACGTATAAAGTAACATGAACATCGTCTTCCTGTGTTGTTCCATTCAACTTGGGGTCGTCGTAAAACGTTTTCTTCTTCCATTCTCCCCTGTGTCCAACGTCACGGCATCATATTTTTTTTTAGGTATGACCACTCGCTAAAGTTGCCAAACTGCTTAACCGGACTATCCTGAGGTGGCCAAAAAATTCCCATCCAAAAAAAAAGAAAAAACAGGGCATCACTAAGGGCACCCCCTGTGGGGTTCGGGCCTCGGCTTAGTGCATCATTGAGGGGAGGGCAGCAAAGATCAGGCTGGGTCGTATTATTATTAATTAGAGAATTTAAAGCTACATGCTCAGCAGCGCGGGTTGGCTCGTCATGCAAGGGTCGGACGGTAAAATTTACTCCTTTCTCTTATATATCATTCCTCACACAATCCATATAAAATAACATGAATGCAACATCAAAATAAATTAACCTTATTTTCCGACCATAACAAATATTATTTGGTAATAACACGGATTGCTTTCTTATTGTTATAGTCCTAATCAAACATTTATCACATAATAGCTCACAAAAGAAACTAGGTATGGATTTATCAACGAAAACAAAAATAAACTTTTATCACTTGGTTGTAAAAACTTTTGCTCTTGGTCCAAACAAAATGAATCACATCACCACAAAATGTTATTTTTCTCCTTAATCATATTTAAAGCGTGATCTTTGATCAGTTATTTTGTATTTTTTCGAATATATCCAGTAATTAAATGATCATAATACGTCAATTCACCAAATAATCATTTTGAGTATGAATGTGGGGGAAGACCATAGAAACGATGGATGTACTGTTTGCCTAAATAAAAAACCAAGACATGACGCTGCGAATAATAAAGTGAGGCCAGCGCAAAACTACGTCTCGCTCTGTGCATACACGCTCACACGCACACATTTACATCAAACTACAATTAGACTACGTCTCCATAAATGCACACATGTTTACGAAACCGGCCTCACTTCTCTATTCGCAGAGTTCCGTCTTAACTTTTTTATTTGGTCTGAGCTGTCTGCAAGATGATATGAGTAGAAACGGGATGACTGCCGAATTGATATCATCTGCCTTGACTTTCCCCAACTATGTTGGGTCGGCTCCCAGGCCAACCGGATGCAGCCGAATGACTTAGTTAGTACTCGGTAATACTATACCCCTTTTTTTTCGGATGCGAAATCATCAAACGACTCCTCCCGCTCTGGGCGGAGCAGGAGGGAGTGTCAGACTTTTACTGACTAAAACCCATCCATGTTCTTTCTTTGCCCTTTGTGTTTCGGGGCCGCGGTATCTCTTTCGAACAGTCCCGCAGCCCCGGCAGGCATCGGCCCTTGCGGACCCCTTCCTTTTGCTGACTCTCTTTGAGGCGCGCGTGGAACACGAACGCGCCGTCGACACGGCCTGTCGTCATGAGACGGACGGACTGCGAGCTAGCCCATAGCTCTCCGTCCACAGGCCCGCTAATACGATACCCCTTGGTAAGATTTATGCACGGAACCCTAATGATTTACCTAAAATAAAAGTAGCCGGTTACCTACTCCTTATAATATCGGCTATCCGCCAGTAAAAGTCCCGACAAAATTGGTTAAGCCGTTTCGGAGATTAGCCGGAACGTATTTCCAATAGTATGCATATTAAAAAGCTGTTATTTTGAAATTACAAACAGACACTTGAGTTTTATTTATTTGTATGTAAATAACATTTATTAGATAAGAACAACTCAAGAGTTAATGTACATTGCACACATAAATATTGAATTCTGATTCACGAGATCAAGCTGTAACTAAAGCATTCCTGCTCCATCCTCACATTGAAAGGCCCTGATATGTTTTCGTGTGCAAGAGGCACGCGAAAACATATCAGGGCCATTGCAACTGCTCTTATAACTGAGATTTGTATAGTCGACTTAAATTGAAACAAATAAAACATGTTCCAATACTTCCAATATAACATGCAACAACTACAACAGTGACCATACATTTCCATTTTATTTATCCCAATAATAAAACTGAAACAAAACACGCTCACTTGGATACCCTACACACGAGCAACACGGCGGCGCAAAGGGGCTTGAGATACATCAATTTAGCTCGTTCTGTTGGATTAAAATCAGTTGAAACTACCCCTGTTAGATTTACAGAGGGACCGAATGCTCCTTTTGTGGAGGAAACGAAAATTCTTTATTTTCTGCAAGTTTATTTTTTGGGGTGTGATGTTGCATTTGGTTTTTAGTTTGTTTAAGCTAGGAGTTTCTTGTTGGTTCTTCTTTAACGACAAACTACCACTTTGCGTCAAGAATTTTCGTGAAGCGCGACTGCTGGGTTCGATTCCCTGGTTGGGCAAAGTACTATTGGGTTTTTTCTTCAGGAAATTCTCAGCAAAAGCCACGGAGTCTGGATTTATTTATATGTAATTTGGATTAGGGCAATATGCTCGCATCATACATAACATAACTGGCCAAATGTGTGTGTGGTGGAAATTTAAATAACACTGCCCGACATGGAAGTCGAACCCAGAACCCCATGCTCAGCAGTGGCGTTTGCCACCACTAGACCAAAGTCAAACTCAAATCATTTATTTCAATTAGACCATTACGGCACGTCGAAAATACAAAAAAAGCAAAGCTACAGTCACAGTCACAAGGCATAATAACTTGAGAAAGTACTGTAGTTGCCCATTCCCTAACGTAGATCTCTATGGAGAAGAACGGGCAAGAAACTCCATGGACACTCTTTTAAATCAAAATATTGTTACCAAGAGGCAGTGTAGCTAGTTACTTGTTTCTAATACGATGCACGGATCGACGTATTTACGTTACGTTTACACTGCGCGCTAGTCCTAGGGCCTCAGAATTAAAAAATAAAACCGACCAAGTGCGTGTTGGGCCAGTGTAGGGTTTCGTAGTAGCCTGTTATCACAATATAGAACGATCCTGTTGGCACAGCGCCATCTAGCGGCAGCTTTGTGAAACTTATGATAATTTACTACGTTTTTTTAGTTTTTATATTTTAGATTTCGTTTTTCAATACAAGTCTTTACCCGTTATAAACAAGCAACTACTTCATCTTAGTCACTTTATAAGGATTTATTCTAAGGATTTTGTATTTGTTACAAGTTTAGCTTTTAGAGGGGGGGAACTGGAACAAAAAATTGCACTGTAAATGGAGCATTAAATCGAAAAGTAGTATTAGCAACCCCTAAGTCATTTTAAAAGACCTATTCAACGATTTCCCACACGATGGGGTAAACGACGAAAAAAAAAATCATATCCACTTCACGCCTTTATACACCTCTACAAAATTACAGCTTTCGGCACTAACGGTCTCTTAGCAAAACCTCGGACAGAGAGACAGACAGACAGACGGACATGACGAAACTGTAAGGGTTCCTTGTCAGGACTACGAAACCCTAAAAAACGAAAAAAACTTCCGAAAACTTAGTTATATTATCAGCGGCGCCAAACAAAGTTTATCAGTTTACTAGGCAGGTTCCAATCAATCATTGTGTACCAGTCGCTGAGTCAGCCAAACTGGAGCGTGTCGACACCCTGTGATTCAGTTATACAGTTATTTTATGGGGAAACATTGGATACTTTTGTTTGTCATCGTTGCTGATAGGCGAAAGTTGAGTGATGTTAATAGAATCAAGGAGAGATTTGGATAATGCGAAGGGATGAATGAACAGTGTATCTTCCTGTACTTTGTTGAAACATGCCAAGTGAATCTTTTGTTAATTTGCCGATGCTAATGGCGAAGTGAGACGATGGCAAAATATATTTTAACATCTGGTTGCTCCCACTAGGTGGACCGATGACCTGGTGAAGGCTGCGGGAATCCGCTGGATGCGAGTCGCACGGGACCGGTCAATGTGGCGACACGTGGGGGAGGCCTATGTCCAGCAGTGGACGTGTTGCGGCTGAAATGATGATCTGGTTCCTATTTGAGCAGTGATAGCCTAGTGTGACCGTCGGACTGCCATAACATAAGTCTCGAGGACGAGCACAAGATACGCACTTATTCACCAGCTGCCGATAACGCTGAGCAAGCGCCGCCCGCCGCCGTCGTCGCCCGCGCCACAACACCGGCTGCGGAAACGTCACGCGTAGGTACGTTGACCCCTAAACGTGCCTATGCTGCTATCGTCACCAGTGGAAAATCTGATGCGTCGCAGCCTAAGCGACAAACCAGAAAAGGGGAAAAACGAAAAGTGGGTGCTCAACCTGCCCTGACTGCGGTCCGTAGCTCCGTGCCAAGAACGAGCCAAGTTGATGAGGAGGGCTTCACTAAAGTAGAAAGGAAGAAGAAGAAGCCCTCTTCTCGTAACCTGTGCGGTACCGCACCGAGTGGACCCAACATGCTGCTGCGTCCTGCTGTGCCTACGACGCAGCTGTACATTTCACGTCTGCATCACTCCACTACAACGGAGGAAGTGGTGCAGTATTTGAAAGTGAAGACCAACTGGACTCTGAGGGTCGAAAGGTTGGAATCGCGCCACAACATCAACTTTAAGTCATTCGTGGTACGAGTTCCAACCCACCATCTGCAGACCTGCATGAAAGAGGACTTTTGGCCGAAGGGTGTCGTGTATCGACGTTTCCGAGGACGGTTACGCGACACCACTCAACGAAACACGATGCCGACAACGTTACGTGAATAGTTTCAGTTCCTTATGTTTTTAAATATGTATTAGTTTATTTTTGTTAAATGTTATTTTGTGTATTTTATCTATGGGCCTTAGTTGCCTGATAATAAAATGATTATTATTATTATTATTTCTTGTTCTTTAATTTTCTTCTCTCGTAAGAGAGTACAAAAACCCTACCCACGGGCCGGAGCCAAGTTTGTAGGGGGAAGTTTAAATGGAGAATGTTGATGATATTGTAGAAGAAGTTAAGAATTTCCGGGTGATGCGACAGGTGTTTAGAATTGTGGCTTTTTGGAGCAGATGAAGTGTGTGGGGCGGCATGTGTAAAGTGTTTAAGCTTTGCATAAGAGATTTCGGTACGATACCCGTGGAAGAGAGCACTATAGGGACGATGTGGACGCTTTGTGCTTCCCACTGGGTTTTTATTTCTATGGCGAGGTCTTGATATTTACTAAGCTTTTCAAATATTGTAGTTTGAATGTTGTGTGAGTTTGGGATAGCTATATCTATTAGGTAAACTGTTTTGTTGGTTTTGTCGTGAAGGGTTATATCTGGTCTATTGAAATGTATAGTTTTGTCTGTTATTATAGTTCTATCCCAATAGATTTTCTGATTCCTATTTTCTAGTGTTATTTCGGGTTTATATTTATAGTATGGTTTCATCTCACTTATGAGTTTGTATTTGAATGCTAAGTGTTGGTGTATAATAGCGGCAACTTGGTCATGTCGATGCTTATAGTCAGTCTGTGCAAGTGATTTACAAGCTCCTGTAATATGTTGTATGGTCTCAGAGGCAGTGTTGCAATGTCTGCATAAGTCAGTCGGCTGATGAGGGTCTTTAATTATATATTTCCTGTAATTACGAGTAGCTATTATTTGGTCCTGGATCGCCAGCATAAATCCTTCTGTCTCGGGAAATAGCTCGCCTCGTTTGAGCCATTCGTTCGACTTAGCTTTGTCGACGTGTGGCTGGCTCAGGTAGGCTCGGTGTCTCCCGTGGAGGGCCTTGGCAGACCATTCGGCAATTTTTTCTTGTGTGGTTATGAGTAGTTCATTAATTTGAGTGTTTCTATTATGTAGGTTAAGTGGCGTAAGTTTCGTATCGTTTTCGGTTACATGTTTGTGTAGTGATGAATTTTCGGATTTGTTATGAAAGTACGCTCTGAGTGAATGTATTTGTTTGTTGTGTAAGTTGTGTATGTCCATCAGGCCTCTTCCTCCTTCTTGGCGCGGCAGAGTAAGTCGTTGTATGCTTGACTTTGGATGGTGTTTTCTGTGTTTGGTAAGAGATGTATTAATAGTGCGTTGTAATTTTTTGATATCTGTATTTGACCAGCGTATGATTCCAAAAGAGTAAGTGAGGATGGGTATTGCGAATGTGTTGATTGCTTTAATAGTGTTTTTGGAGTTAAGGTTTGTTTTCAAAATGAGGTTTATGCGGTGTGAGAATTTATTGACCAGTTCTTCTTTAGTCATCTTTTGATGTATCTGCCTAGATTGTTTAAAACCTAGATATTTATATGTGCTCTGTTCATCCATTGGTTCTATTATTTGGCCTGACCCGAGTGTGTAACTATTATTTTGTACTTTTCCTTTTACAACTGATAAAATTTTGCACTTATCAACTCCGAATGACATACAAATATCATCTGAAAATTGTTGAGTTGTGTCAGCTAATACGAAAAGTGCGTTTTTGTCAGGTGCATATAACTTAATATCATCCATGTACATGAGGTGTGTAAGCATATAATGCGTGTTAATGTTTGTTAGTGTGTATCCAGCGTCTGTTTTATCTAGGAGGTGTGAGAGTGAATTGAGTGCCATACAAAACCACAATGGACTTAGAGCATCTCCTTGGAAAATTCCACGTTTAATGTGGATTGGTTCAGTAGCTACAGTTGAGGAGGAGGAATTTATTTTTAGAACGGTTTGCCAATTCTGCATGGAAGTTTCTAAGAAGTTTTTTAGTGTTGGGTGAATTTTATATAGACTCAATATGTTTAATAACCAGCTGTGCGGAACTGAGTCGAAAGCCTTTTGGTAATCAATGAACATTGTGTGAATATCTGTCTTACTTTTAACAGCGCTGTTCATAGTAACTGCATCGATAGTCAATTGTTCTTTACATCCTTGGCTATTTTTACGGCATCCCTTTTGTTATTCTGACAAAATATTATTTTTGGTTAAATGTTCATATACAACCTCACTTAAACAGGCTGTTAAAATTTTGTAAATAGTTTGCAGACATGTAATCGGTCGGTATTTCGCTGGGTTTATAGTATCATTAATGTCCTTGGGTATCATATAAGTTACGCCGTGTGTAATGTATGATGGCAGTAAATGTGGTGAGTGGATGAATGTGTTTAAATGGTTATGTAAGAAAGGATGTATGCTCGAGAATTTCTTATACCAGTAGTTGTGAATGTTGTCAGTGCCAGGCGATTTCCAATTGTGTGTGCGTTTGATGACGTCTATAAATGTTCCTATTGGTATGAATTCAAATTCCATTTCTGGGATTTCTGGTGTTACTTCGTTGATCCAGTCAGCTTGATGATTATGATTTACTGGGTTTTCCCATATGTTAGCCCAAAATTCCCGTAGTGTTTCGGATGTCGGTGTCTCTAGGCTTTGGTTTGTGGTGTCTCTATTGTTTGTTGCAAGATTTCTATAAAATATTTTTTCATTATTTATAAATTTGGTGTTTTGCACTTTTCGGTTCGTGCATTTTAAATATCTTTTGAGTCTACTGGAGGCTGCGTTTAGTTTTTGTTTTAGAGTGTCTAAAAAGTGTACTAATTGTGTGTTTGAGTCTTCGTATTGAGCATGTACCTGATATTTTTTCTTTATTTCTTCTACTGCTGCTATTAGTTTTGGACTTCTGCTACCATTAATAAAGTGTGTTAGCCTACCTATATTTGCTCTTAGACTTAGAATTTTCTTTTCAATCCTGATTTGCCACTTTGGTTTTCTTTTTATGTATATGCGGCTTTCATTTTGTGTGTCTGCTATTTTGGCTCCGTTGCATGTAGCTGCCGTCCATGCTGCACAATAAATTGCTGTCTGTAGTTTGACGAAGTCGGTGTCGACATTTACATTATTTGGGAGAATGACGGAATTTATATATGTTACTATGAGCGAGAACTTTTTAGATGTCTTTTGCTTGGGAATGTATGGTCTACTAGTGGGGTGTGTATTAGAGAAAAGTTTTTGGGCTTGTTGAAAGGTGGCTTCGATTTCTAAGTTCTTTTCAGGGGCAGCATCAAAGTTATTTAGCGTAGGTTCAAATAGGCCTATATCTATGTGGTTTAAAAATTTTTCGTCGATTGTGTGTGTTTGAGAAACTATGTTAGTATCAGAGTTATTATTTAGGAGTGTAATATTACTTGTTGTAGGAGTGCAGTTGGTGGTCGTATCAGAAATGTTAATATTTGTGTATTGAGTACTAAGTGAGTACATGTTCTCATCAGGTTGTTGTAAGTCGTTATTTGTGTGTTCTTTATTTTGTGTGTTGCTGTTGTTATTTCTTAATTCTAAAGCTACTTGGTTTTTTATTTCTTCTAGTCTGTTAGTGTGTATGTATTTGTTATTTATGATTGCTCTTACTTGATCTGATAATCTTTGCTCAGTTAAATGTACTAGTTCTGGATATATATTAATAAATTCCTCAAGCAAATGTTTTCTATAGGCTGTTTTATTTGTTTCCAGTTGTGTAGTAGTATAATATATTCTGATTACTGCCTCATTATATTCGTTCGTCCATTTCATACGCTGACCGGTTTGTGTGTTAATCGGTGTCTTTGATTGTGTGGAGTGTTGCTGTATTTGAGTATGGACTGTTTGTAATTCGACTCTGACTTCCTCATAAATCTGATCTATTGTTTCTTGTGGTAATAATTTCTTTTGAACAATGGCTCTTCGTTGGTCACCTATTCTTTGTCGGCCTACTTGCATATCTGGGTATTTTTCTAAAAATTTAGTGTGAAGCGATGGTAGATATGCATTTTTATCGGTTTCCATATGAGTGAGATAAAGATATGTGCGTAGGATGAATTTATTCATATCAATGCTCCATTTGCTACGACTTGTTACAGTTCTAGCGGCGGGTACAGTATCCTCGACAAAATTTGTCTCCTGTACAACATCCACTGACTGTATGCTGATTGATGAGGATGAAGGCGTCGGTGTGACGCGAAAAGATTGTGATGATGATGGAATTGATGGAAAAAGTGATGAGAGAATTGTGTTGTTTCGTCATCCATCTGAGGCAAACTTGCCTGTAGTCGTTTTTTTGTTTTTGACCTAGTATTCATGTTGTTCCCACGAGAAGCTAGGGATTTAAAAAGTCGACCACAGCAGAGCCCTGCGTTCACTGTGGTAAGGGAAAATAAAACTGGAGGTCCCCTATTATCCAGAGTTGGCACACTAGCGACTAACCTCTCCTATAGCCATGCAGCCCTCGGCATGTGCGACCTTGGCTTGGATTGTATCTCTCTTAGTCTGGCCCCTCACCCTAGACCTATCTCGGCAAAGTAAACCCTACCGGCACAGACCTAGGGCTCATCAGAGCACGCAAGCCCCACCACGTCGTCAACGTAGAGATACAGCGGTAGGGTATTATTATTATTATTATTATGATAACACAGAGTTACTTTTGCAACGTGCGACCTAATAGTAAATAATAAGTGATGTTATTTGCTTAGTTAGACACACATGTACACTCAAAATCTCTCTCTCACACACGCACACACACACTTTCTCTCACACACACACACACGCGCACACACACACACATACACACACACACGTGCGCACACACGCTTATACAATTTATCGTACTTTGTTTAATTTTGTTTTTTATTTTTACTTTTTTCTATTATTGTTACTTGCCTATTTATTTTGTATCTATAAGATGTAAGGGAAGAGCGGAGCCTTCAGCCTACAGGCATTTTATATGCCTAAATGGAGATTCCTTGACATGCTATGTAACCCAAATTGATACGTAATATAAACTTATTTTATTTTATTGTATAATTACATTACTTGCTTCGGTGAAGGAAAACATCGTGAAGAAACTAAACCAGCATGCCTGAGAGATATTTTTCGACGGCTTAAAAGCAAAGTCAGAGGCCTATGGGCGGCATAAAAACTCTGACACCAGGTTAGGCACTAACCATAGAGTTTATTCTTGCCCGGGTTTTTAAAGCAATTTTATGAACTCAGTGAGACTTACCGTCAGTTTAAAGGAATTTATTTCTCAAAAGAACATGCATAGTGTACTGTTTGTATCTATGCAATAGATAATTATAATACATTGTCTCATGTACACGAGGGAGGGGATCGCTGTCAATCAGTTAGTCTAACTACAGACACCGTGCGAGTAGCACGTACGCTTGAGCCCGTGTAATATTGAGCCAGTCATGTAGTGATAGTCATGATAGTGAACACTATACATAGCACACTTAAATATGAGAAACTTAACAAAGATCTACAGTGATAAGTGCATACGATGAGTAACTTCCCGAATGTAACGGTCTTCAAACCACACTTACTTTCAATACTACCAATAAACAAAATCATTTCTACCCTGATTTCATCAAGCGGTATTTACAGTTAATTTAAAATAAGCCAACCAATAACATCGTCAAGCCTTCTCGACTCAAACTGTTGCATTCAAGAGCATTTTCTCATATTTCTACATAAAGGCTACAGAGCTACAAGGCTATAGAGAAAAATTAAAACAATCTACTTTACACATAAAAATAAACCTTACCTCCAAAAACATAAGTTCAAATTACTGTAACACCGTTGTTCAGTTGCACCCTTTTTGCATAACCAAAGTTCCGCCATTACAATTTGTTTTGTCACATCGAATGGAAATCTTTTACGGTTGAGTAGCAAATTTGAACTTTATAACTTTTGAAATTAAGTTGCTTGTTACGTGGCAGAGTGTTTCGCCAAACAGCTCTGACGGGCTTGATGCAGAAATTGCAAACCTTGTCATGTAAAATAATATTTCCAAGTAGGTACTTTTGGTTGGTCTTTATAACCTTATGTATTTTTTGTTGTAGAGGATTACAGGCACTTATTTTGACCTAAGATCAACTTATTTAACCGAGAAATGAAACTAAGGGTTCTTACAGACGAGCGCCACGTTGCCAACGGCAGATAAACTGCAGCCGTCGCCACCTGTCGACGTCTGCCGTCAACGCTTGCAGTTGTGGCGTCGGAGACAGCCGCCGACGCGTCGACGGCAGTCGTCGACACACATTTATGCGGCATGCCACAACTGCAGCCGTCGCCACCTGTCGAAAGCTGCCGTCAACGCGCCGGGGCAGCCGCCGAAGCGTCGTCGGCGACGGCTGCAGTTTATCTGCCTTTGGCAACGTGCCGCTCGTCTGTAAAAACGTGAACGTGAAGAAAAAAAGCTTTAACTCAGGCGACACATTAATCGGTATGAACAAAAGTAAAAGTACATCATGACCGCCATACTTTATTGACTGATTGTTGGTCGAAGGTAAAACTATCGCTTGATAGAAAATAAAGGAACACACACCAAATAAAGACAACAAATTAGACAAAACCTTGTCTTTGCTGTTATGCAGTCGTGTAACTTGCACAATGGAGGAGCGAGGTACATTTATTTCATTTGGGGACAATTTTCTTGCCCTAATTCGTTGCCTGATGGCGCTATCGGGCGTTTCCTTGCCCATGACACCGATCACCACTACAAAATAATAATACATTTTACCAAACAAAAGGTACTATCACACACAAAACACATCATGTAATTGAATACAGCGGCAAATGATTCACGCTCCCTGCTATTAACACTAGCACTCATCTAATTTCACGCCACGACTGTATCTGCTGTCAGGGCCGTCAATACAGACATGATATTGGTTTGTTTTTATTTACTAGTGTAGTTTCCCGCAAAGAATAAGTAGAGAGATATCAATGTAAATACTTATATTTACATTGATATCGTAAAGAGAATAGGGAGCATTTTCAAACCGCAACAGCTTACATAAAGCGATAATAAGAACAACATAGTTGGCGCGTTTGGCACTACGACAATCTTACGTTACTATCTAAGTATGTACAAAATGTACATGTCACCGTAAAATTGTAAATACCGTTACATTTTAATCTATCTCGCGAGATTATAAACTCTCGAAAGATTGTGAACACGGAACGCACCTCGCGCGCTGATTGATCGAACGTCATGTGCCCCGCGCCGCCATATTTGTTTGTTAATTCATTTGTTGTCGAATGTAAACGAACAGTGTTTTGGTGATTGTAAATTGATTACGTGATGAAAATAACTCGCAGCTTTATTTATATGAAATTGTGGTGGAAGTAAAATAAATCTGTGATTAACCAAAGAAACGAACAGAACGGCCTACTGTAAGATCGACCAATCAGGGTTTCACAGTGACACGTAGGGACAGGGACACGTTCAGAATCTTTCGAGAGTTTACAATTTCGCGAGATATAATCTATGTAACAGTATTTATATTTTTACGGTGACATCTTCTATCTTCTATACATACCTATAATAAAATCGTTGAGACCAAAAAATCTGTACATTGAAGATTAAAAAAAAAAACCAGCCAGGGTGACTTGAAATAAGTAACTGAACATATTAAAACCATTTAATTTTTTTTTGTTTGTTTGTTTGTTTGACCGCGCATCACGTAAAAACGGCTGAACCGATTTTGTTGAAATGTTCACAAATCTGTTTAAATACATTCAGAATAACATTTAGGCTATAGAAATTTTGTTTTTTTTTGGAAAAAGGGGTGAAAAGGGGGGGTAAAGTTTGTATGAAAAAAAAATTTTGATTGTTCTAGAACCGTGAAACTCAGAATAAATACTTATTAATAAAAATAAAGAAATACCTATCTTAGCATTTTTTTTTAATCTCATCCAGAGACGCAAAAAAGAGGGTTTTGTGTTTAAAATTAATAAACTTCAAACACCTATACAATCAAAACCAATGAAGTGTAACCTTTTAAAGTTGCTACATATACTTCATATCTAATACAGGTAAATATAATTTCTCAGTTTTCTCGAAATTTGATTTTTGAGGTAAAATACGCACAAAATAGCGGAACTCAAAAAAATCAGCTTTCCTCGGTATAAGTAGTTGGTACGAAATGTTTGTGCGCGCATCACGTCAAAACTACTGCATAGATTTCTTTAAAGGCTTCTTCAATATTTAGGCTATATATTATCACGCTACTTCCTTAAGCGGGTAGGCAATTTTGCATTATGTCCGTATACTTCAATTGTTTGACGTTTCAGTCATGACGTAATGAGACGTTACATGAGAACGGCTATTTGTAGCTTATGTCAACGAAGTAAATAGCCTAGCGGTTTTATCACCGCTCTGTAAGCTACGGGGTTTGCAGGTTCAAACCCCCCCCCCCCCACATTATTTTCACTTTTTGTGTTTTTTTTTTTATGATGTGAGATTTCATAAATTTCTTTTTGTATTTAAATTGTTTGCATTTCTATATTTCTTATTTTTTTTTCGTAGTGAAATATGTTTTCTATAAAGTAATAGAGAAGTATAGAAGAAGAATAGAATCATGCTGTGCCGACCCCAAATAAATTGGGATTAGGGCAGGAGTATGATGATTTCTCCAAAAAGTAGTTTAGCGAACATCAGAAGCCTGATAAATTCACGTGGTCTTGCCGTGCAAGAACTGTGCTGTGCTATTTGCAATAATCAATAATCCATACGCAGTTTACGTAGATTATATTTACAGCTATATTGTTATTGGCCTCATTTCATGCACCTTGGTGAGAATTTAAGACCTGCCTGGACTGTCATCGAAGGTCTTACGCTGGAGACGGAAGGCAGTTGCAAGAGGTTATCAAGAGTTTACAGCATCTATATCGTGTTTGGGCTCATTTTATGCACCTTGATGAGAACTTTCGACCTAGCTGGAGAATGACTGTCATCAAGTGTCTAAAGATGATAACGTAAGGCTGAGGAGGCTGGCGAGGGAAGCCCTTATTTAGAAAAACAGAATATATTAGCGATTAATGCAAATGTTTCAGAGAAATTAAATTGTTACCTACTTGATTCTATACTATACCTAAAATTATAAAGCTGAAGTGTTTGTTTGGTTGGTTGAACACGCTAATTTCAGGAACTACTGGTTCGAGTTGAAAGTATCTATTAGTATTGGATAGCCCATTTATCGGAGAAGGCAACAACGAACAACAACGTTACAACGTTAATATAACATCACGCTACAATCAATAGGAGCAGAGCATCAATGAAAAATGTTGCAAAAAAAAGGAAAAAGATATTCCTTTTGAGATCTTTCGTTGCGTGCGCTGCGTAAACGGTTAAAGTTACGCAACAATCGTGTATGACGGAATTTTTCCTTTTAAAAAGTTCTATAAAAAGTCCGCGATAGCATTATTATGTCTAGATAGACTAGATGCTATCGCGATGATGGAGAGATGATGATGATGAGATGGTTAGAGAGAGTGTGAGACACCGTTAAAAGATTTTAAGGGTGTCTCACACTCTCTCTAACCATCTCTCTGTCTCTCTTATATATCGCAGACGAAGTTGCGCGGGTCAGCTAGTACCTATATAATTTTATTGTCTAACGACTTTAAAATTTCACCTAGACTTTTGAAATCCAAACGTCACAACGTAGAGCATTAAAACAGATGGTACCTTTTCGTTTACCCCTTTTATATTTGGAAATTCAGTATTCACGTTCATAATATTTGTATTCTCGACTGCATAGTGTTTGCCTCGAGACAACGAACTGACAGAAAATTTGTGGTGGGGTGAAATGTTTGGATCCAAAATGTTACTGCAATATTCTTTTTTATGTGTGTGTACCTTTTTTGTGACTGGAATCGCATGTGAAAGAGCAATGAATATAAATATTGATCGAGAGTGAGACGGAGACCAAAGAAAAGATGAATTGATTGTGTGAGGAATGATATGAAGGAAAAAGGAGTACATGACACGTTTTTTTTTTCATATGTTTGTGTGATGAGCATGGACATTTGTTTCCGTGTCATGGTTATATGTATAATAAGGCATCGTCCTAATAGAAAGCGAATGCGCGATCATCGTAGGTTCATCGAATTTTACTCGTACGAACGCGCAATTAAACATATTGAACTCGAATAGGTGTCCTAACTGACAATCGCACGACGCGGTCGCGCGACTTAAATGTTTGTAAATATATTCGCGCGAACTTAGTTCGTACGAACGCGCGATCAAACATATTGAATTCGAATAGACGTCCTAATTGAAATTCTCGCGATATTGCGCTGCACTGCACTGCCTGCATTCATTTCCATCTAAACCCGCACAATAAGTTATCCAAATATTTCCCGCAAGCAAAAATTGAGCGTCTCTGACATCCATGGTTGTTGGTATCGACCGTGCCACTGCCCTAGTCCATGGTCGCTCGCTCGCTCGCGTCGTCAATTCGCGCGATGAAAGGACACCCAGTTTTTGCCATCGCGCGAACACACGATAGTCGCATCGCTTACTCGCGCGATGATCGCGTATTCGCGTTCTATTAGGACGATGCCCAAGTATGTTTTTACAAACAAAAAGTATCTATGTAGTTTATCAACTATCTGGTATCCACGACACAAGCCTTGTTGATTAGTGTGGCACTAGATGGCGCTGTGTGTAATGTCCAGCGATTTTTTTTTCTGCTGATGATGAAAATAATCAATGCTTGCTAATAGTTATTTTTGGATTCCAAACGTCTTTATGGAGAAGCCACTATTTGGCTAATACCAATACTTTATAGTTTGATTTGCCACAAAGGCATGGTTCTTTTACCTAAAAAATGTGGCACCCCTAAAAAGTATCAATAATGAGACCGTCCGCGTCCAGATTAAAACAAATAGATTTCCAATGTAATTATTGCCAACGGTATTCAACGCTAAAACCAAAATTAACGATTCTATTATCGCTAATATCATTGATATTTTAATTGATTTAACAATATGAAAATGGGCTTGGCTTTAATCTTTGTTGTTTTATTGAAGGTTTGGCTAATCAGCTCAAGTACATTGTTTCATTTAAAAAATGGTTATTCTTTGCTACCCATGTAAACGTTTTAAAGCGAGTAAGTTATAAGTTTGTAAGCCCATCAGCAACCCAGCCTTTTCTCAACTATGTTGGGGTCGTTTTCCAGTCTAAACAGGTGCAGCTAAATACCAGTATTTTACATGGAGCGACTGCCTATCTGACCTCCACAACCCAGTTAGTACTGGGTAATACGATACCCTTTGGTAAGACTGGTTGTCATATTTTCGGGTCACTGACTACCTGTGACGACTGTCAACGGTAGAAATTTGAAACATTTTTTTTTGTGTTTTGATTTGGATTTTTTGTTTGAAATTTGTTTTTTTTTTTCCCTTGTCATTATGAAAACTGAAAGCAAATTGGCTTTCAAAAGAGCAGTTCGGAAGTTTTATTTAAAGTCAAACTAAATTGTTTACTATCCAGTCATTACTAGAGTCGTAGTAATTATTATAAGGTTTCTCGTATTTCGGACTATTTGTATGTATTTTAATATTTGTTAGTTTATCTTATATACATATATATGTTTGTATTAGTATGTAGGTACCCATTTATGTGTTTTAATTTACAAAATGGTATTTTTCTTATTTATTTTTATTGTACTCTATCACAATGCTGTCTTATTTGACCCAAAGGTTGACTGGTAGAGAATGCCTTGTGGCATTAAGTCCGCCTATGTACCACTCTTGTACATGAAGTTTAAATAAATAAATAAATAAATTTGGTATGTAATAGGTGGTCACCCATTCACGAACCAACCTAGGCAAGCGCGGTGTGTGTCCGAGTGGCTGTTATTATAACAACAAGCTCCTCAGCCAGTTACGACACGATCAATACAAAAATCTAACCGAAAAATCAACACACAATCACACATTCTGTGTTAGGAGATGAAGCAAAACACAAAAGTGAGACAAAAGCAATATTCTATAACAGCTTTCAATCTAACTCGAACTCGATATCTCGGCGAAGTTAGCTCATCGTGATTGCAAGTTCGATAGTTACGGAGATCTACTCTCACAGACAGTTAGCCGGGTAAACTTCGTCATATGTATTTGTCTTACCCGCATGAGATTATTATCTTCATCTGAGGATATTATGTGGTAATATGCCTCCTACACAACTATGTATATCCTTCTTATTTACATGGATTATTATTTTGGTATTTTATGCTTTCAGTATTGCAATGATTGTATTGGTATAGTAGTCGCAAGCGTGACTGCTGAGCATAAGCTTAGCTTTGGATATGTCAGTCCTACGCAGTGGATGAAAGATTGGTTAGGTTGCCAGGTTGCAGGCGGCGATAGAAATTAAACGAACACAATCACATAATACAATACTTATTATTGTCCAGTGAAGAAAAAAAGGAGTTAGATAATATGATTAACATTAAATTATGGGATACAGAATAGCAGCTAGACAGACATGTGTGGGCTATTCCGACAGTGCAAAACGTACGTTGAAATAGACAGTGAACGGTTTTGAGAGTCGAGTACTGTCAGTGTCATCGAGACAACATTGACAGCTATAAAGCATAGATTTACTCATAAAAAATCCTTACTCTAATCTCAGTCTCATAGACAGGTTGAATGGTGTACCGATACATGTATAGCATGGTTCAATTTTCTAACACTAGGTTCGGTCGGGCAAAGTGTTATTGGGTTTTTCTATTACGAATTTCTATTGCAGCTACGGTCTGGTCTGGATTTTTGCGCGGTTGATGGCAATGACTCGCCCCCTATCTACATCTACACTAATCTACACTTCTACACTAATATTATAAAGAGGAAAGATTTGTATTTTCGTGTGTATGTTTGTAATGAATAAACTCAAAAACTACTGCGCTGATTACAATTTTTTTTTTACCATTATAAAGCCACGTCTTTACTGAGTAACATAGGCTGTATTTTATTTCCGTACTCCCACGGGAACCGGAACTACGCGGGTGAAACCGCGTGACGTCTGCTAATTTATAATAAAAACCATATCTGCCGAAATGTGGCTGTACTCTTACCTTACTGAAATTCTAATCTACTTTAAATCTTGTCAACCTTAGTTGTGTTTTAGTTGAGTAGATCAATCGATAGCTCCTTGAAAAATATAAGTAGTTGAGTAACGTTCTTTGCATTATCAAAGGAATTCCATTGAAAGGGAAATGCACTTCAAATACTCGAAGACAAAACAAAGGATTTATTTTCCAGGAAATTTAATCTTTCTCAAAAGAATTTTCTAAAGTGACTTTCATGAAAATTGATCAGAAATTGTGCCGAATAAATATTTTGGTCGGGCTACGTACACTTTGTCCCTACAAAGGCAACTTGATTTCCCCACATCAAAAACCCTTTTACCACATCAAATCCTGGACCGATAACTCAATATGTAATCGGATACCTTGATTAAATATGCACGTGTTGGTAACATAAGGGCAGCATTACACGGTTCAACCGAATAATATATTTTTTTTTATTCTAAGCATCTGTTAATGTTACTATTTGAATAGATCATCGTCATTTATACTTATCCCAACTTATTTGGGGTCGGCGCAGCATAATTATGTCTTTTTCTTTTATACTTCTCTATAACGCGTCATCTCAGGTCACCTTCTTTTTAGCTATATCATCCTTCACACAATCCATCCATCATTTTTTTGGTCTTCCTCTACTACCTACCTAAATTCGTACTCAAGATTTGAATTGATACTAATGCTACTAATATTACTCAGAGATATTTTTATTATGTTAACAATTCAAAGAAATTCAAGTTAATACTCACTGTTTAACAGTTTTTGAATGCCAGTCTATGGTGAAACATGTACGATCATAACCCTATTTATAAGACCTTAATGCACCATGTTTTAACACAAATAAAAAATAATCTATTCTATAAAATTTGGCTGAAATAACCAACACTGAATAGAGCAAGCTGAAGCATGCCTTTTTCCAATTAGTTGCCACGTTACATCCACTCCCTTTCCGTAATAATATCTGTTCACACGATCAACATTGTGAGTCATTTTATTGAAGGCAGGGTTTCAATTAGTTAACAATAATCTATTAATCAGGCTTCCCATGGCTAAACCACAGACGTCTCTGTTAGGTTGAATCCACCGTGCAAACCCAGTGCGTGTCGGTTAAATTGGTTGATTCATCCTAATCGAACCGTGGGACGCCAGCATTATCATCGGCTGAGTAATATGCTTAGATGTCAAATGTCAATCGTCCCCTATTGTTTTAGAGGCCCAATATAAACACTGATTGACCGGTCCCTAATCAATGCTACCTGAAGGTTGACCTGATTGATATCGCTTGTATTATGCAGATTAATTTCGGATGTGGTGTGTGTTAAGGTTTTCACCTTTGGGTCAGGTTACCTGTGTAGTTTGAACACTTTTGGGTTTGGAAAGCATTGATGTTGTGATAAGTGAAGGTTTAACATTGATTTACTTTTAATTTAGTTTTTTGACAGAGAAATAAATAAAGAAGCTATAAATTATAGAGTTTCAGTCGTTTGACCAAGCTTACTCCTCCCTGTTCTCTATATAAATATCGTAAAGGTACGATGCTAAGGCCCGGACTCCACCGCAGCGGAGACGAGATGAGAGGAGACGAGATGTGTTCACCAATGGAATTTCGTTATTTACACTTCTCGTCTTCGCTTAGCTTTATTTTTTTGTGGAAACGGTTGAGCAGAGAGGAGAGGAGATGTCTAATATTTGTTTAGACCAGCCTTCGTGGCGGTGGCGGCGGCGGCGGTCGCTAAACTGAGCGTGAGTAGCTTGTGAACACATCTGCAGGCCTAGCTAAGTTACAAACGTTTCATATCGATTATCTTTCTACAATCGTACACGCCTCGGCGTAAGCGATTGTAGAAAGTGCTAAATTGATAGCCAAGTTGACACGACTGAGTCGATCGCTCGTTCTCTAATGTCTGTAAAAAAAACCTACAGTAGTCTAGTCTATGGTGAGCGTTCCTACCAAAGAGTATAGCGATCAACATTGTAGCAACGATAACATTCTATTCTATCATTTTGAACGATGTAAACTTGTCTACGAATTTTCTATTCGTTTGTGTTGATCACGTGATTTAACGTTGAGATGATGTTATTCCACTAGCGTTAACGATTGGATGATGGATGGATGGACATCATTTCAACGTTAAGTCACGTGGTCGAAACAAACGAATAGAAACTTTTAAGTTTAGTCAAAACTGTAAGTTGGCTACGATTTAAATGGGATGTAGCAATCACGATTGTAGAAACGAATACATTTCATTCTATCATCTTAACCGATGTAAACTTGTCTACGAAGTTTCTATTCGCTTGTTTTGACCACGTGACTTAACGTTTACGATTGTAGAAAGAGAATCGATACGAATCGTTTGTAACTTGGCTAGGCCTGCTGTTTCGGTCTAGCCAGTACGCATCTCCGCACAGTTTCGATGGATATACCCTAGCTCCTAAGCATCTCCTCTCCGCTCCGCTTCACACATCTCCACTCGTCTCTTCTTTGATGGAGTCCGGGCTACTTCAACCGCGAACCGCAAAGCCGTCTAATCGCTATGAAAAACCACAGCGACACGTCTATGATACTCCATGAAAACGCTTCCGTAGATCACGACATTGCTCCCTGTTGCCGGTTATATAGGATTGGGTGGTTTTTTAGTTGCGACTTGCGGTTATGTGCCTTTGCACTATTCCTTGAGACTACCTAGCTATGTATCTTAATTTGGTAGAGAACCAGCAATAGGCGAGACGACAAAAAAATCTAATTAGTCCGTCAGTTAGATCATCAAAAAATATTTGACCCGTGTTTTTTCTTTTGTTACGTAAACCAAAATTGACGAAGATACGACGCTTTTAAAATTCTCAATACGTCACGCCTAGGTATAATTTTTAGCTAATTCTGACGTCACGAGTCCCCACTCCCGAGCTTTGATGCGTTTTATGTTTGTTAATATTCATTGATTTACTAAAACAAAAAATACGCGCCCATTAATATCCAATACTCTAACTGACGGACTAAATAGATTTGCAATTTTTTGATACTGTTGTCATGCGTGCATTCCTGTAGATTAGACTAACCCCTCTGAGGTTAGACTTTCATGAGAGCCTTGGCCTATTCACCTACATAAAATCCACTACAATAATCCCGTTTTCCAAGACAATAATATTTCCTGGCTGGTGGACTTCAAAAATATCCGAGCTGTCTGTACATATTGTGGCTTTGCCAAACTTTATATAAACGGCATTTTCCAATGTATTCATACAAGTAATAGTTTTTGACACTCCAACGGTAAGTCCCTGATATTTTTGGCATGCTTTTGTTTTGGCAAGGGGTTACAGCGCGGTCGCTTTCGTTGCCAGTTGCTATGCAATTCATTGCAGGCCTTCAGTGTTCCTATTTATCGGTATAGCAGGCTGTTATAAAAGAAGAAGTGTTAGAAGGTTCGATTTTTATTGGAATTGAAGTGGATGAACATAGCAAATTATCTTCTATTGTTAACTGTGCGAAATATATCCTACAAATATTTTAAATGCCAAAGTTTGTGAGGATGTATGTTACTGTATGTTCGTTACTCTTTCACGCGATAACTACTGAACGGATTTGGATGAAATATGGCATAGTTTATAACCTTTTTTGAACACGCAGGAATCTCGGTATGTAGTGGGTGATCACCCATCCACGGATCAACCTAGGCAAACGCTGCTTAACCTTTTTTTTTTTTTTCGGATGGGAAATCATCAAATGACTCCTCCCGCTCTGGGCGGAGCAGGAGGGAGTGTCAGGCTTTTACTGACTAAAACCAATCCATGTTCCTTCATCGCCCTTTGTGTTCCGGGGCCACGGTATCTCTTTCGAATAGTCCCGCAGCCCCGGCAGGCTTCGGCCCTTGCGGACCCCTTCCTTATTGCTGACTCTCTTTGAGGCGCGCGTGGAACACGAACGCGCCGTCGACACGGCCTGTCGTCATGAGACGGATGGACGGCGAGCTAGCCCATAGCTCCCCGTCCACAGGCCCGCGATAGTTTATAACCTGGATTAACACATAGGATAATTTTTAACCCGGTAGTACGATCCCATCGGGCCATTTTAATGATAAAGGCTCGCGTTTAACCATTGTCTCATCTGATGGTAAGCGATGATGAGGTCTGAGAGGAGGCACACTTTCCTAGAAATAACTATCAGAAAACACAGACTGCGGCAAGGAATTTAACTTTTAAGTTTTACGCACTATGCAATTTTCTATCAACGGATCATTTTGAAGTTTTATTATATAAGCATGTTCGATATTTACTTAGCATTAAAGTAATATCCACCACAACTCACACGAAGGAGTGAAATATATCGGGCGCTTCCAAAAATAAAACCTACCTAGTTGCAATAGGAGCGAATTTTAACACTTTGAAATACTGACACATCAAAAATATGGAATGTTCCAAAATTCTAAACCATCTAGCACCTGGCAACACCGTCTGTTGTTGTTATGTTGCTCTTGTTGCCTAATGGCCTGTTGGCAGGCCAGGCCGCAACTGACGGCGTCTAGTCCATTTTGAGGCCTTTTTGTACAATGCTGTCACAATTTGTGGACGGGCGTGGAAAAATTGACTTGCATTTTGTACCCTTTATTTTTCTACAAATTCGCGCGGAGTGTGTTCGAAAAATGTTTGCAGCATAAAATGTTGGGGAAAATTCAAACTCAAACTCAAACTCTTTATTGCATTCATGTGTACATTTAGTTGTTACAGGGTTTTAGTTGTTACAAATTCGATTATAGGGCTCGATTGTTAGTTAGTTGAGAAGTTAAAATTTAATAATATAGTTTGAAATGTTGTTAATTCGTAACTAAGTTTATTAAAATTTATCTGAGTATTCAAACGATAATTATATGTCATTTATTACTGTCGTAGATAGCTAGTATATTAAAAATTTGAATCTTGACTAATACTATAAACAAAAAGTGACATTCAAATAACGACTAATCAAAAAACCAGTACCTACGACAAATCATTATTTTAAAACACGCTATACAATCAACCGGACTTCAGTAAATTAACATTCCGAATTTGATATTAACAGCGCCTTTGTGTCGTAGCAATAAGGTCGATTTTCAGGTTTTAAGTTTTTTCGATGGCCACACGTACGTTCCTTTCTTGGTAAGAAATCACCATACAAATTAGTTACCTTGTAGAACGAAGTAAACACACATGGTCTTAAAGAAACGTTAACTTAATTAAAAGTACACAGCACAAGGTCCGTACACACGGTGACACATAAACCTATACATATCCAGTATAACCTGACCTCATTTCGTACGAGCTTCCGGTACAATGAGAGATTGGCGTATTCTGGTATTGCCTACCTTGATTGGTCGTCGTGAGTACAAAGAAAAGATAGGGTCGAAGCAATTAAGTCATTTTTATTACACCTCAGGTTTATGTGTGGGGGTTTTTTATGACAAACTCCGAAGCCGAAAGTAATAATTGCAGAAAATTTGCAAAAATATTCTGCTTTAAATAAGCAGAATATTTTTCTATTTTTTTTCTTTTTATTTTTTTTATCTGCCCTATGTTTTCTAAATCCGATTGCTTCTAGAAAATGACTACAAACTGACGTGTAGTGATTTTTAGTTTGGAGGATAATATTTTTTCTATTCAACGTTGTTCATTTGGCGGAAAGTTCTACAGTGGTTTGCACATCACAGGAGCTAATGGACGCTACTGAAAGTGCCAAACTCGTCGCCAAATTTTGGGCTGACTCAATTTGTATTGTCAACGACACGCTAAAAAGAAAAATGATCTTCATAATTATCATTTTAGCCGAAAGACCTCTACCCCTAGGCAATAAGCCTTTTCCAAGAATCACCACGTCGACCGGCCTCATAACCTACTAATTTTTGCCCTCAGCGGCTCCCGCGTGGAGATCGAAACTTATACTACCGAAACAGACTACCAAGATAAAAATAAACCGAAAAACTTTAAATGAAAACTGAAAAGAAAAAAACATGAACAAATAAAAAATTCTAATACGGAACATTGACTGCAACAGTCTGGACCCATTTCATCAATGTTCCGTATTAGATTTATTTATTTGTTCACGTTATTTTCTTTTCACTTTTTATTTAAAGTTATTAGTTTTTTATTTTTTTAGTATGTTTTTTTTTTATTTTACACTTTTTAGTTACGATTGTAATAACATGGAGAATTTCTCATTTTATTTATTTTGCAAACCTACCTTGTCATCCGCGCGTATCTTGTAGGTACTTATAGATAAATAAATAACACTTTTTTTAATTAAAATTAGGTCATGACATACCTACCATTTTAAAATCCTCATGAGACCTTTAATTTTATACCCATATTGCAGTTCCCATTTTATTTTTCACCCTACGTTACCCAGGGTAACAAGGATTCTAACGATACCACGTACATTGAAATCGGTTTAGGCGTTTAGAAGTTATGGTGGTATAAAGAAACTCACAAACATACATTCATACATACATGAACCCTGAAAACATAACACTCCTTTTTTTGGGCAGTCGTATAAAAACTGAACTGAACTCCGTCAATATGAGTTTGATAAGAAGGCTCAAGGTCACTAAAAGTGTGAAGGAGAGGATTATGCTCGGAGTCTCTCTGCAAGATCGAATTAGAGATGAGGAGATAAGCAAAACAAAAGAACCTAGGTTACCGACTTAGCCCAAAGAATTTCTAAACTTAAGAAGCACCTTTCTCGTAGAACAGATAGCCGATGGGGCCGAAGAGTTCTATAGCCGGAATACCCAGCGTTGGCAGACCACCCACAAGGTGAGCCGACGACCTGGTGAAGTTTACGAGAATCCGCTGGATGAGAGCATCGCAGTCGTTGTGGCGATATTTGGGAGGGGCCTATGTCAGGATGTCACGTCATTTGGCTGAAATGATGATGCATGTTAAGTCCATAAAGTGCCGTAACCACTCACCCGCCCCGCGCGCGACTTTTTTGCACCAAACCGCCCAGGGTGCAAAAAATTGCGAAATATTCGCATGTAATTTGACACTTTAGATAAACAATCGCAAACTACAAGAGTTATAGCTAAATAAAATTTACAGTGAATAGCTGAATAGTTATGGAATCATCAAAAAAACTGATGTTAATTTGAAACTCAAAAAAAATGTAGAACTTGAAAAACAGTCAAAAACGGATATTTCGCTATTAAAATATTAATTTAAATTTTTCTAAATATTAAATTTCAATTAAAATAATTTAAAAATAAACTAGATTATATTTCCTTTCCAATAAGACCATAATCTTATTAGTTTATTTACGATAGTCTAGTTAGAATTAAATTAGAATTTGGATACTCACTGTTTATTTTGACGCGGCCTGCGCCAACGACTGTTTTTGAACACGGTTATTTACGTAGCTATAACTTTACGAAGCCACTTGTTTTTGTATATACAATTTAATAATATGTTCACAATACTAATTATGCCCTGTTTTTCCGTTAACACACACGTTTTAATCTCAAAAACACTTATTTCTTGTATAAACACAATCACTATAGGTATTTAAACCTACCACTTTTTCGGAGGCGAAATACTCAACTTTGAGATCCGAAAACTAGATTTCCTTTATGATAATATAGTAGCACAGATTTTCACGATTAATTTGATATATAACACTATCCGAAAATAACAATATACATAACGGAACAATTGAAATACGACGCCACACGTCAGAAATGGCGGAGTTTGTTTACACTAAAGTTTTTACTTTTATTTTGACATTTGTCGATGGAATAGTGTTGCTATTGTTGGTCCGAACGTTGAGGAATATAGTATAGAGTTTGCTACAAGAGGAATAAGCTCTAGAAATAGCAGTTTAATAAATTTTTATTGCATTTGTTGGACGAAGGCGCTACTGGCTGCTTTAGCAGCCAGGGACATTTCGCAAAACGGCTACTGGCTGCTAAAGCAGCCAGGGGCGGTTGAGTGAGTAAGTGTGTAAGATAGACAGACAGAGTTACTGTCACGTTTATATTACTACTAGCAATGCCCGCGGCTTCGCCCGCGTCGAGTTCGGTAATGTCCCACAGGATGGTATTACCGGGATAAAAAGTATCACATGTGTTACATGATTCAGGTTATAAACTATCTGTGTGCTAAATTTAATTGAAATCCGTTCAGTAGTTTTTGCGTGAGAGATTAAGAAACTTCCATTCATTCAAATCCGTGCAGTAGTTTTTGCGTGAAAGAGTAACAAACTTCCATTCATCCATCCGTCCTCACAAACTTTCGCATTTATAATGTTCGTAAGACTAGTACCTATAAGATTACTATAAAGCTAATCTAGCTTTGGACACAATGATTAGAACACCTTGAACAAATTATATCTAGATTCTACGGGTGGACACTTGAAGAAAAGCAATGAATATACCTTCCGATAACTACGTTAATTCTGTGACTTCAACATACTACCAAACTATTGTGTTCTCGCCCTTACGTAGTTGTCATTATTACACGGCTGTTTGCGCGCCTTTGACTCGGCAAAGTTCTTTGTTCCTTTGTAAGAAAAAGAATGTGATAGGCCCGTTATAGTATGAATGTGATATAGAGCGCTCATGAATATGTATTAGTGGACGACTTAAGGAATCAATGAGTCATGCTCAACGTAGCTGTATCACGTCCAATGTTTCAATAAGAAGTTTTCGTAAACTTAACACTCTCACTCACTAAATAGGATGCAGTTGAAGAACACTGTTTTAAGCTTTCACGGTTTTCGGGAGATCAAAACAAATAATATCCCGTAAGTGACAATATAAGTTCAGTTGAAGAATCCTTGAAGTTTCAAATTAATTTATAAGTGGTGTCAACTCCACCATGCATAGCTAACATATCAATGAGAACTGTTTTCAAGACCTTCTTCTTCTTCAAATTTTATGGTTTGCGACGTATATATACGTTGACACAGTAACAAAGTTATGATTCTTGTACAGGTTTTAGATGCTCGACATAATTGAAATGGCGCAGCGGTAGAGAGGCTGCCTTACGTTCTTAGGGTCCCGGGTTCGAATCCCGATAGGAGCAAATGTTTGTGTGATGAGCCTGGACATTTGTTTCCGAGTTATGGATGTTTATATGTATAATAAGTATGAAAATACAAACAAAAAAGTATATAATCATGTAGTATGTCAACTATCTGGTGTCCACGACACAAGCCTCGTTGCTTAGTGTGGCACTAGATAACGCTGTGTGTAATGTCCAGCGATATTTATTTATTTATATTTTAATTCTGTATTTTGAGTGAAAACACTGTGTTGTAACGCTTAAACCATGAGTGTTGGAGTAACAGTGGCCTGGGCCAATACCTTATCACATTCATACTCTGGTGTATTTTCAAAGTCCTATATGAACAAGCGACATTTGGGCCAATGTTGCAATTATTTTTCGTCTTTAATGCCAATTGAGCTAAGAGGCTCACTCAGCGTTTCTAAGAATGTAAGTCCCTAGAAGTGTTCGTTATTACTTCAAACACGACTGCCTCGCCGCAAGTGCGACAGCTGAGCATGAGGCCCTGGGTTCGATTCTCGGGTCGGGCAAAGTGTCATTAGATTTTTTCATCACGAATTTCTCAGTAGCAGTCATGAAGTCTGGATTTGTTCCCGGTTGATGGCAATAGGCTCGGCCCTATTACATGGGACTTTTCAAACATAACTGGCGAGATGTGATGCGATGACCTGGTGAAGGTTGCGGGAATCTGCTGTATGCGAGTCGCACGGGACCGGTCAATGTAACGACACTTGGCGGAGGCCTATGTCCAGCAGTGGACGTCTTTCGGCTGAAATGATGATGATGATGGCGAAATGTGGGTGTACTACCTCTGCCTAACCCTTCACCCTTCAGGTAATCGGTTGTCTTGGTAGTGCATGTGATGCAGAGGTATGAGGAAATCGTCGATGTTGATGAAAATTTGAGTATTAATAAATTATTATTATTATTATTAAATAATAATAATATATCGTTTAATTCAGGTAACAAAATACCCATATCATATATACCTTACAGACTAACATACATATTTATAAAATCAATTTATTAAACATGAAGAGACGGCGTCATGTTGCGCTGCGTGGTGTCGCGTAGCCTTCCGCGGAATCGCCGATACATGACACCCTTCGGCCAAAACTCTTCCTTGAGGAAGGTCTCAATATGATGAGTACTCGCAGCACGAACGAGTTAAAATTCGTGTTGTGGCGCGACTCCAACTTCTCGACCCTCAAGGTCCAGCTGGTCTTCGCTCGGACATACTCCACGATCTCCTTAACCCTTTTTTTTTTTTTTTCGGATGGGAAATCATCAAATGACTTCTCCCGCTCTGGGCGGAGCAGGAGGGAGTGTCAGACTTCCTTATTGCTGACTCTCTTTGAGGCGCGCGTGGAACACGAACGCGCCGTCGACACGGCCTGTCGTCATGAGACGAACGGACGGCGAGCTAGCCCATAGCTCCCCGTCCACAGGCCCGCGCCTACGGTGGCCGGAAGCCACCACGTGGCCCCCGACGCCCGGGGCGTCTCCCGCGGCGGCCGGGACGTGAGGATCTCTCCCTGTCCTGTTCCGCCACCTCCTTCGCTAGTATGACTGCTTAGCAGAAGGAGGTGACGGCGTCCCATTCCGTCTCGCTCCGGACCATGGCACGAACCAGGGCCGGGAGCGAGAGGTCGCCGCCGCCGATCGCCACCTCGAGGACACGGCGGTGCTCCACCCAAGCGGGGCACACCTCCACAGTGTGCTCCACCGTGTCCTCCGGCCTATCCTCACAGTGATAGCACCCGGGCGTTTCCTCCCGCCCGATTCGGTGCAGGAACTTACCGAAACATCCGTGTCCGGTAAGAACCTGCGTCAGGCGGAAGGTGAGGACGCCGTGGCGTCTCTCCAGCCACTCCTCAAAGAGGGGACTTATCGCCACTATTGTGGTGTGCCCTGCACGGGGTTGCGATAGTCGCTCTCTCCATGTCGCCATGAGATCCCGCCGGAAGTCCGTCCGCTGAGCGACAATTTGCCGCGGCAGCGGAGTTTCCCCCCGGTGTAGCGCCTCCGCGCGCCACTCATGTAGGCGCGCGAGGACTATTGCCTCCAGATCCCATGGCGGCAATCCGGCAAGGAGGTTCGCCGCCTCGCGGGAGATCGTGCGGTACCCCCGGACCAGCCTTACGGCTACCACCTTCTGGGGCACGTTCAAGTGGTGGGCGGCACGCCTCGTGGTGTGATGTAGTCGGGACACATAGAGCTGAGTTGATGGTATTGCCTGACGCAGCATATTGGGTCCTGCCAGCGCGGTCCCGCACTGGTTCCGACTAGGAGGCTTCTTCCTCTTCTTTCTCTCCATTAATGTTGATGGCTTTAAGAGTAGGGGAAGACAAACGAAACGATGGATGAACTGTGTAAAGGATGATAATATAATGGCTGGAAAGGAGATGCATGGAAAAGGACGACATGCTGCGCCGATACCAAATAAAAAAAAAACGAAAAAAAATATTTGAAACTATTTATTTCCTCATGCAATCTTAAGTTTAATACATGAACAATAACGCTCAATCTTTCTAATGCAAGATTATGTGCGCTATTGATTATTTTAGCTCGCTCACAGGTATTTGTCTGGTAGTGGGCCCACACGTAGGTATGATAAGGGAATAATTAAGATAAGATAATTAAAAACAAATAAATAATAGTAATAAATCGTAATTAGGTTATGGGAAGGATAATGAATTAATTATGAAGTTCAGTTAATATCATGAGTTCATAAGTTACGATCGAGTTTTTATTAAAATGGCGTAAAAATCTGATTATTCATCACACAGTCATGTGTTCTTAGAAGGGGGAGGCAGGTATGTTACATACCTACTTTTTCCAGTAATTATGTTTTGTATTGTTTAATGAGGGCGACTTAAAATTGAACCACGCGTGATTATTAATGCACCGGTACCATTGGAATAATTATACACTGGCCTGCAAAACTAAGTACTACACTTTTAAAATTTAAATTATTTTTATACTATGTTAGAGATTTAAAATAAAAAATGTTCTAAAGCAATTTTTAGCAGCTTTCTTTGAAACTATAGACAAAATTAAACTCTTTTTCGAGTCCTTTTTGTTTCGAAAGTATATCTTGTGCACTAAAAAGTTATTGCAATTTTAAAAGTGTGATACTTAGTTTTGCAGGCCAGTGTAGTTTAATTCTTTTATATTTTCCAGAATAAACTGGAAAATGTATTGGTTTAAAAAATTGGTTTGTATAAGTTATATCCGAATTTTACAGCATGTAACTCGGCCACAATAAAAGAGTTCCAACAGTGCAGCAGTGCCAATAATTCGGAATTGAGCGTTCATTATAAATGTAAAACGGAAGAATTTACACGGATGAATATTATTTACGATATTTTCAGTCATATGTTTTTAAAGGTTTTACCGCATTGTGGTATGTTATTTGGGTTTTTCTTTGATTGCCTCAATTTTGTAAATTATTGCTGGAGCATCATTAAATGAGACTGAAATATAACAGGTGATTAGTGGTTGAGGTTTGCAAAGAAAAGCTGCCATTTTTTTTGCATTAGCATTAAATAAAGTTAAAGTGCTCTCAAAACGGTGGAGGAAAACATCGTGAGGAAACCGGCATGTCCTAGAACCAAAAAATTCGAAGACATGTGACATCTACCAAACCGCACTGGGCCCACGTGTAAGATTATAGCCCATTCAATCTCTTAGAGAGGAGGCCTGTGTCCCAGCAGTGGGAACATTAATAGGCTGATGATGATGATGAAAATTAAAGTAACAAGGTCAGATATTTTGATTAATGAATAATTAGCACTATTTTCCTCCAAGAATACTGAAAGGAGAGAAAATTATTTACATAAAAACTAGCAAGGGTTTACGGAAGGTAGAGGGTTCACACCAGTAAGAAAATACCATTACAGACCATATTAAATTTGTTCTGATGGTTTTGATGCATTTAGGACTATGTAAATAGCGATTAATTTGTTTTTGAGATTAACGTAGTCTCCAGCAATTATAAAATTGTGTTTTTTTTGCCAATTTGTTTCCTTCTCGTGCGTATACCATCGCTGCGTAGTTAACTCACAATGTAACATACTTTGAAGGTGTCTGGCAGGGGTTCTCTACCTCACAAAGTGTCTGGCAGTGGAGGATGTGAATCATCTTATTAGCCCATATAATGTAATGTCAAAACATCACACTTATAGTACAACAACGCCACTTAGCACACGCTTTGTTACCTGACATCTGCCAAAGCCACCACGACCGATCATAATGTCCAATCGTTCTTATTTACAGTAAGGTACTTTTACAGAAAAAAAAAACAGTTATAATTTAAAATGACGTAGGTCTGGCGTTCATGGGATCTTCGTCTATATCGATTGAGCGTGAAGTCAGATGCGGTCACGTCTGCTATCAGCAGGCACCTCTGAAAAATCAATTTACGCTGCACGAGGGTGCCAAAAAAAATCTGCATGTTCCGTTATGTAATCGTAATACATAGTTGTTATACGGCCGGGGTTGGAACCGCGCCAGTAGAGCTAGGGTTGTCACGTGAAGAAATGTGTTAGGGCTTGAACTACACACCTACGCAACACATACTACACATAAACCCACACCCACACATTCCCACAGTCAGTCACTGACACACCACACCCACATAAAATTACTAAATAGAATAAGATTTGTATAGAATATAAGACTATGTAGTATTTACTCATTAATATGCCGTCAAATTGTAGCATCACCACATGTACCATGTTATGTTAAATTATCTCTGTACCATTAAGCATAGGGGACCGAGACTGTTTCTCCTTAACACAGGTTATTCTGTAACCTAGCTAGGAGAACAGTGCTTCACCCACTCGATTGTAGACTACCTGACATATATTATTATTTTTTAAGAACTTTGCTATAACCATGTATCCTACTACAATCTGTGTTTGAGTAAATAAATTTTACTGTGGCGGTCATAAACAAATGACGACCAGAATTTATACAGGGAAGAGTATAAATTCTGGTCGTCAGAGAATTTAAAAATTCATCATATTTTAGTTCATCAAATTTTCATAAAAAAAAATAAAAATATTTAAATTGAACGCTTTTACGGGCCCTCGCCGCCCTGACCCCGCTCCCCTCACTATTGTACTATCGCTTTCTTTTGCTTCGCATAGATTTCTTAACATTTAGAGCGTTCAATTTAAATATTTTTATTTTTGTACGAAAATTTGATGAACTAAAATAATTATGATGAATTTTTAAAAGTCATAGAACCAAAGTTGTTGATTATGATGTTAGTAACACAGTCCTGAGAGGTTGTCGGTGTTTTACAAATAACCATATGAACAGCCTTATTCATAAAAAATCCTTAATAGAGGTTTGATCGGTCTATTAGTTAGCAGACTCATTAAGCTTGTTTGACGGTTGTCAAGAAGTAGGATTCATAAACGCTTGCCAGCAGTCTGCTAGTTAATGAGCTGCTGATAGACGGATTAGACGCGTTATGTTGGCCATGTTGACAAATCAAAGACAAAAAATGGCCTTATATATCGAGAATTAAAAAAAAATTTACAGCACTGACAGCAAATTCATCGATCATCAAGTGGACAGACGGATAGACAGACAGACGGTCATACTGACGGTAAGACACGTTAAGACGCGGTCAGACAGACGGTCAGACACGGTCAGATTTCAGGTCAGACAGACGGTCAGACAGGCAGTCAGACAGACTGTCAGACAAACGGTCAGACACAGACGGTATGGTTTTTTGCTCTTGTCAAAGTCAGCTGTTCTGCGGCAGCCATTATGTGACTTAGCAGGGAGATAAAGCAGGGTCAACAATCCTCTAACTTTAGCAGAGCCTTGATGGACTGATTAGCGTTAACAGACGTTTATGAATCATGTTTTTTAGCATCGGGCCATCAAGGAGCCTTCAAAGAGGCTCTAACTTTTTATGAATAAGGCTGGAAGTGTTTAGCAAAGAAACTTGGAACAAACGAAGAACGATGATTTTAAAAATCTACCTCTACTCCTTTGACTGCCTCGTGGGTCTAGTGGTCGCAAGCGCGGCTGCTGAGCATGAGGTCCTGGGTACGATTCCCGGGTTGACCAAAGTGTTATTGGGTTTTTCCATCAGGAATTTCTCAGTGCCAGCCACGAAGTCTGGATTTATGCCCGGTTCGCCCTCTATTACATGGAACTTGAACATAACTGGCGACATGTGGGTGCACCATTAGGTACACCTTTGCCTAATCCTTTCAGGATTACAGGAGTGATGTTATGTTGTGGTTTTGATTTTTCTAAAGGGTGTAAAACACCTCTTAACGAAGCCCAAAGGCACTTGTTCTCCTTGTCATTACGATCATTTTTTTGTTCTACACCATACCTGGGAACCTTCTAGTTACGGAGATATTGGGGGTCAAAGTTCCAACTTTTTGACAACTTTTTTTTATACAAGTTTTTAATGTAAGATTTTTTATTTTAAACACCTTCACGACCCCCGTACTATTCAATCCATCCATCAGCACAATGTTTTGACTGCGTTACATTGAGTTCTAACACAAAACATGATTTTTCACCCCAAAAAAAAAAGTCATTTCCCAGCAATAATTTTTGCGTAAAGTTACTTAGTTTGATGTACAGAATGCTTGATTGACGGGTTCGTGATGAGGTGGTTTACACCCTGTATATTGTCAGATAAAACAAAATACTTCACGTTGCTTCTGAACATCGTCCACAGTACACAGTCCACAGCAATGTTCTGAAAAAACCTATTGGTAGTAAGTTGTCAGTGTCACGTGTCTGGCTCGGCATTTCCGTATCCGGGAAAACGGACATCTTATCGTTTTACAAAGTCTGTCCGACTACATGTCTGTTTATACTGTTTATATGTCCACACTTATATCATAATAATTATGTGCATACATACATCATATGTCACATTCCGCTATGTGACATATGATATACATAATATATACAGGGTTATTTGTAAAACACCGACAACCTCTCAGGACTGTGTTACTAACATCATAATCAACAACTTTTGTTCTATGACTTTTAAAAATTCATCATATTTTAGTTCATCAAATTTTCGTAAAATATTTAAATTGAACGCTCTAAATGTTAAGATATCTATGCGAAGCAAAAGAAAGCGATATTACAATAGTGAGGGGAGCGGGGTCAGGGCGGCGAGGGCCCGTAAAAGCGTTCAATTTAAATATTTTTATATTTTTATGATAATTTGATGAACAAAAATATGATGAATTTTTAAAAGTCATAGAACAAAAGTTGTTGATTATGATGTTAGTAAAACAGTCCTGAGAGGTTGTCGGTGTTTTACAAATAACCCTGTATATGCAGAGTAATAGGTTCAAGAACTTCAAAGGAAAACTAGACACTGGCTTCTGCAATGCAATTTATAATATCTAGAGCTAGGATATTGAATAGAGTTGAGAACATGAATTTTAGATAAAAACTTTGACTTTAAAACTTTGAATCGCATAAATTTAAGTAATTTCAAAGACAACAAGACACTGACTTCTGCAGTACAGTTTATAATATTGCTAGAGCTAGGATATTCAATAGAGTTGATAACGTAAATTTTAGATTAAAACTTTAACTTTGAAACCCGTTTAAGTAATTGTTTTTTTCTTTTTCTCCTATTATTTATTTTCTTTTCTATTGTTACCACAATAGTTGTTGATAAACGACAGCCATTTTAGAAAATGTGATCAAAGCTTTCAATTGTGACGTCAACCATCAAAGAAGGTTTACCTTTTAATCTTTTTTTTTTATAATAGAAGAATTGTGTGGCCACACTTTTACAATACACTCAAAGCCATTGTGTGTGACTCACTAAAAGTGTAGTTATTCCTGTCATGATACGGAAATTCTTTCTTTTCTTATGAAATATAATATTTTTTTCCTGGAAAGAGCTGCTAAGTCACTTTGTGCGAAAATCGGCAGGTCGATGCCTTAATACATAGTTATATTGTTCCATGAATAATATGATGTCTTTGTTTTAGAGAGCAATGTTTTCTGAATGAATGTAGTTATTAAATACTAGGTGATTATCCCATGGGATCGTTCTACCGGGATAAAAAGTATCCTATATGTTAATCCAGGTTACACAGCATCTGTGTGATGAGTTTCACCCAAATCCGTTGGACCGTTTATGCGTGAAAGAGGAACAAACATCCAGATAATCAAACACTTATTATCCCAAAGCAATTTAGGCTATAGGGGTCTTCAGTTTTAGTCAACTTTAACGCCTATTTTTAGTCGTTTTTATAAAATAACCGCCATAATATATACTACTGCTAAAAACCAAAAGAAATTACCTTTAGGTAGGTTACCATAACCCTAAGTTATGTTAAACTTATAGAAACTCACTTTTACCCTCTAACCTGTCAACGTTTATTTCTGAAACTCATAAAGAATTCGTCATTATGAGTTTCAGAAATAAACTAGATTTGTCAGATAGACCATATACTTTAAACTATACACTTATCAAAAACTAGAAAAGAACAAACACTCTACAATTTCTACACATACCTACAAAAATGTACCCACGACTAAGGGTTCTTACAGACGAGCGGCAAGTTGCCAACGGCTGATAAACCGCTTGCAATTGTGGCGTCGGCGGCTTCCGCCGGCGTGTCGACGGCAGCCGTCGACACACATTTACGCGGCATGCCACAACTGCAAGCGTCGACGGCAGTCGTCGACGCTTCGGTGGCTGCCGCCCAGCGCGTCGACGGGTGGCGACGGCTGCAGTTTATCTGCCATTTGGCAAGGTGCCGCTCGTCTGTAAGAACCCTAAGTCGTTATAAAGATTGTCTATACCAATGCGTCCGCTGTGAAATTGCTATGGTTATCGCCTGTAGTTCCGATCGTGTGCCACAACCTTTATTGAACCCCATTCGAGTGTGCCAGGGGTGCTATTGTGAGCAATACAATCCTAGAAATTGATACTTTGTAGGCTGTCGTGGTCAGAACATCAAAATAGATTGCGAATGTGGTATGGAATGTGAGTTTTCTGCACTTGTTTCTTGTGCGATTTTGTTGCTGGCTGTGGAGAATTTTAGCTGTTCACTGATTTGAGTTTTGATGGAAAATAATTTCAGGGATTTTATCATTGGAAGGGGAAGTTTCAATTGAAAGTGCCGTCTGCTAAAAGAAAATTAGTGCAAAAGTTAAAAGGAAACCGTCTGTTATAAGTGGCTGAGTAGCAGCAGAGTGTGATTAAAAATACAAATTTTAATGAAAGGAAAGAGAGGCAAATTGCCGATAAAAGAAGAAAGAAATAACGTAATAACGTAGACAGGAAAAATAATGATAACCTCACAATAACACAAACAACAACAACATTTATGTTCAACTTAAGAATATGGAATTGAGATCAATCACTTGGATCTATACTAAACTTTACAGAATAGCGCTACAGGACTGATGGTATGCCAATGGTTCATGCTATTCAAGATGGAGGGAATCTCGATCTCATAATAACAGTGAATGCACTCGATCGAGCTATCCGTGCTATTGTTGTGCAGCATCAAAGAGATCTAGAGAGAAATATACGAGAGATGTCGTCAAGGCCAATAACGATATTTTCCATATTATTCTGGGTATTATAGAAATTGTTGAGCAGAAACTTAAAATGTTGAAAGTTTTTGTACTAGGTATCATATGATTCTTGAAAATAATAGTGTAATTCCTATACTTCCGACCATTTAAAGCCCGAAGTTTAAGGGATCTGCTTCTGGAGCACGAGGTTATCCGTTGTTTAGTCCATTTCATAATTGCTTGATCACCCTAAGGTTTAATTACAATTGTGTGTTATTATACATCAAAGCCTTGTTTTTGTTTTAAGACAAATGTCGACGCAATAACGGTTAAATAGAACAGCTGGTTTTTTTTTTTAAATTATTTAAAATCATTTTCTACGTGAGCGGCGGAGGAGCTCCGGGGCTGCGGGACTGTTCGAAAGAGATACCGTGGCCCCGGAACACAAAGGGCGATGAAGGAACATGGATGGGTTTTAGTCAGTAAAAGTCTGACACTCCCTCCTGCTCCGCCCAGAGCGGGAGGAGTAATTTGATGATTTCCCATCCGAAAAAAAAAGAAATAGGGGGGGGGGGGGGAGAGTTCTGAATGATGTAGGTAATGAAGACGTGGTAACCGTTTGTTCGCCTGTATCCCTTCTAGCCTGTACAATATAACAATGACCTTGGCATAGACGATGATGATAGTGACGATGAAAATGACATCGTAGATATCGTAGAGGACTTAGTCTGATAGAAAAAATTAAATCGCACACTGAGTAACCGTAGTGACCAGTGGCTTTTACCCTACAGGTGAATACATGATAGAGAATAATGGTACACAATAACAAATATACAAAACAGCTGACCAACACAGCGATGCCAAAATAAAATTACCAATGCAGATCCGTCTGGTCGCGAGTGGTTTGTGTAAGCCCGGCTTTTGTTTACATATGTGCATACAGTATGCCCGATTTGCATATACCGTGACTCGTGGATTGTCAGTAAGAGGAACCGCTGTTTGGGGTATTTTCTAAACCCCGCCGCAAAAAGGTTCTACGTATTTCAGATGTGGGAAAAAATATTAAGTAAACAAATAAACTTTCACATTTATTTTAGTCCAGATAGGAAGAACTTCGTGAAGAGTCTGCTTACACCCTGTATACTGAATACAGGGTGTAAGCAGACTCTTCACGAAGCCGTCAACCAAGCATTCTGTACATCAAACCCTACCCAAAATTTTTTGCTGGGAAATGACTTTTTTTTTGGCGAAACATCAGAAATTTCGGTAGGACTCAATGTAGGTAGGACTCAATGTAGGTAGGACTCAATGTAGGTAGGACTCAATGTAGGTAGGATGCACTTAAAAACATTTCGTGATGGATGGATTGAATAGTACGGGGGTCGTGAAGGTGTTTAAAGTAAAAATCTTACATTAAAAACGTGTAAGTATCTAGAAAAAACTTGTGAACATGTTGGAAGTTTGACCCCCAATATCTCCGTAACTAGAAGGTTCCCAGGTATGGTGTAGAACAAAAAAATGATCGCAATGATGGAGAGAACAAGTGCCTTCCGGCTTCGCTAGGAGTCTTTTTACACCCTTATAATGTTATTCATATTTCGTTTATTTATTCTATAACATATTTTTAAATTTTTAAATATTCCTAATATAAAAACAATATAAATAAAAACATTTAAAAATATAAAAATAGTAGCCCACCAGCGCTGGGAACAGGGTCCGAGCTGCCGGTGGTCAGGGCTCTTGAGAGAGGAACCTCCTAACAATACGTGCCGTGTCCAGAAGTACTGCTTTCTGAATCAAGCCCTTGATCCAGCTGCCAAGCGAGAGCCTCCTAAGATGTTGGTCGAGGCTCTTGGCTATTAAGCCATTGGCCGACACGACTATCGGCACAATGACTGCTGTACTCACGTCCCACATGTCAACAACCTCGCGAGCCAGATCTAGATATTTAAATTGTTTATCTTTTTCTGCTTTCACGAGGTTCTCGTCATGCGGGACCGTTATATCAACAATCATTGTGCGACGCTCCAATCGATCTATCACCACAATGTCAGGCCTATTGGCAACAACAGTCCTGTCAGTGATGATAGGTCGATCCCAATACAACGTGATATTACCATTATGGAGAACTGGGTCGGGCGCATACTTATAGTATGGCACTTCTGATTCCACAAGGTTGTACTTCAAAGCAAGTTGCTGGTGGATAATCCTGGCAACAAGGTTGTGTCTATGCAAGTACTCTCCGTTAGCCAGACTAGAACACCCAGAAATAATGTGTCGGATCGATTCTCCCGGACGGTGGCATGCCCGACATATGTCAACCGTGCCATCTTTCACAATGTATTTCCGGTAGTTATTCGTCATCATAACTTCGTCCATTATTGCACAGACAAAACCTTCGGTTTCCCCGAAGAGGTCACCAAAGCGCAGCCAGGATACGGACGCTAAGAAGTCTACATCCGGGCCATGTAGGGCCCGGTAAAAGCGTCCGTGAAGCTCCTTGCCCTGCCATTCCTCCTTGCGGTCATTAGTGTCTAATACTTTAGGCTTGCGCCAGTTCTCGTTAGCCAGGAAGAGCGGGGTGAGGCCCTTGTCCACTGAGACCACATCTCGGTGCATCTTCCCGTCGGCTTCTAGGAAGTATTCCCTGAGACTGCATACCTCACGGTTGTGTAGGGTCTTAGCATTTAAGAAGCCACGACCCCCGCACTTCCGTGGGATATACAGTCTCATCACCGACGACCGTGGGTGATGCATTCGATTTGCAGTCAACAGTGTGCGTACCCTCCTATCCAGGGCATCAAGTTCCGTCTGAGTCCATTTGAGTATGCCGAAGGAATACATCAAAACCGGCATGACCCAACCGTTGAAGGCGCGCACCTTGTTTCCGCCTGACAAAAGACTGCCTAGCACCTTATTCAGGCGGCCAAAGAAGCGCTCCCTCAACGATTGCTTCATGTCAGTCACGTTGATGCCTAACGCTTCCGACATACCCAAATACTTGTAGGTTTCTGTTGAGGAGAGGGATCTAAGGTGTATGGAATCCGAGAGTTGGGTTCCCACGGATTCCATAATCTCTCCTCGCTTTACATGCATGACTGCACATTTGTCCACACCAAATTCCATCCTGATGGCGCTACTGAAAGTTTCTGTTACCTTCAGTAGCTTCATCAGTTGCAAATTGTTGGGGGCAAAGAGTTTCAGATCATCCATGTAAAGAAGGTGAGATATGACCTGACCATCTTTCCTCAACAGATAGCCTAGACCTGAACGCTCCAGCAGTGTGCTGAGAGGGTTCAAGGCTAGACAAAACCACAATGGACTCAGACTATCACCCTGGAAAATACCACGCTCCATCCTTATCGGTTCGCTGTTCCCTTGGATCTGTCGACATCCTGGATAGCGAAGAACCGTTCTCCAGTGCCCCATACATGACATCAGGAAGGTACGTAGAGTTGCATCTACTTTGTACAACTCCAGCACCCTCATGAGCCATGTATGAGGCACGGAATCATAGGCCTTCTTATAATCTATCCAACATGTAGACAGATTCTTTCGGGAGCGGCGAACCTGTTGGCTAATGGCCATATCAATGAGGAGCAGCTCCTTAGTGCCGCGGGACCCGTTCCTACATCCATTGTGAGAGGCAGACACGATAGAATTACTTTCAATATGTTGGTTGATTTTAGCTCTCAAAATGGATGTAAGAACTTTATAGACCGTTGGTAAACAAGTGATTGGTCTATAATTTTTGGGCTCCGCAGTACTACCTGATTTATGGAGCAGGTGGGTAATTCCTGTCGTCAAGAACTGGGGCAGCGACCCTGACTCTAAGGCTGATTGAAACTGGGACGCCAAGCGAGCGTGTGATCTTTGGAACCACTTGATCCAGAAGTTGTGCAGCCCGTCCGGCCCTGGAGATTTCCAGTTAGGCAACGGACGGACCGCACGAGCTACGTCTTGGGGGCTGATGATGATTGCCTCCATTTCTGGTATAGGATCACACACTTGTTCAACCTCCCGGGTCCAATCGCCCTCAGTGTGACTGACAGGCACCGACCAGATGCTGCGCCAGAATGAACACATAGCGTTATCATCCGGCAGACGCGTGTCAGTCACACCTTGGTCTGGTCGCTCCCAAGCCCTATATACCCACCTTTCATCGCTTTGGAATGTGCGATTCTGAGTGTACCGGTCCACTCGCCGCTTGTACCGACGAATACGGCTTGCCCATGCACAGATCTTCTGCTTCAGGAAGTCGATACGCTCTGTGACGCGGGCCAAGTAATCTCGAAAACTAACATCAGTTCCCGAGAACGCCCGCCTCACAAAACGCATCACTCTAGGGCGAGTATTGCCCTCTCTGAAGCAGATTAACTTGCCGATGAGTGCCCTAGCCTCACCGATACGCCGCTCAATCCTGCACTGCCAAGCTGGAGCAGCTAATTTTGGTCGTGTAGCTCTGTCGTTGTTGGGAAATTTGACGCGAGCTACACGACATGCCGCCACAGCTCCACAGTACAATATTGAGTGAGTATCGGCGAGGTCTTTGCTGCTGTCAAAGCAATTTGACAGCTGCGAATCTAGAGCACACATCAGCGCCTTGTTTTTATTGTGCATAGGCAAACGAGGCAAACGTGGTCTAAGTTCAGGCGGTGCGGAACGATACTCCCGGAACGCACTCTCCAAAGCGCTCCTCAATTGTGCGTTGCATTGGGTACTCACGGATATAACTTCGTCACCATCCTCTTCACCATCGTAGTTGGATCGCGGTGGCGCACTGGGAATATTTTGTAGCTGCACTGCGATCATTGGCGAAGCAGGTGTAACTAGGTTACTCCGTGATTCGGAGCGTAGTCGATCAAGTACGGTGTCATCCAACATATGGTTACGCTGGATGACCCGCACCTGATCCGACAGTCGTTGTGCTTCTACGCTGACAGCCGGCTCTAGTACCTGAAACAGAGAGAGCATCCGACCACGGTACGCAGTCAAGTTGCTTCCCCCCTCAGTAGCCCCATAATATGCGCGCATCACATTTTCATTAATGGACTGAGTCCATCGCATGCGCGACACATTTCCACCGGCAGCGGGGACCCTGCTCGGGGCCTGTTGGCCTCGAGGTCCCAAGCCCGCTGGTGGCCGTCCTCTTCCTCGTCGTCGTCCTCTTGGTGGTGGTGGTGGTGGTGTCGACGGCGGGGAGAAAAACTCGTCGCTCGAGCTCGACGCAACTGCAGCGACCGGTGACACGGTGCTCACGGGTGTGGCGCATCCCGGCGGCTGCGAGGCGGAGCTGGGCGACGAGCCCGGAGATGGTGGGTGTGCCTCTTTTTGTAGTTTGGCCCGGTGCCTTGTCAACATAGGTGACATTTCGATTATTTTGAAGTGGTTTTAACAAGTTCCATAGGGTCCATTTTTATGAAATTCCAGTTGTCCAGTATATTTGAGGTTTTTTTTTTTTTCTTTATCATTGTATAATGTTATTATCCTGGTTTAAATTGTTATACAGTAAATTAAAATTCGGAACGGGAAAAATTTATGTCTTGTCAGTTTGACACTCGGGCCACAGATATTATGTATTATTATATTATTCATATTATTATATTATTCATATTATTATTATGTAGGAAAGAAGACAAAAATAATGTTTTTTATAGAAAAGCACAACAACATAACATCATGATAGAGAGAGGTGAACCTAGAGTTAGTTCGTGTATTATTTTGTCTCTCTGACCCATTTTTGAATGTCTAGTCAAGTTCGATTGGTAGCTTTACACACTGCACTGGTACAAAAGAAGATCGTCCGTATGGGGCTTTCTTCGTTTCAGAAGCGTTCATCAATGAAAGTATGCTACAAAGAAAGTGGTCCCGCTATTTTGATATCAAAATGACAATAAAAAACACCTTCGACGATCTGCTCTCAAAACGGTGAACGAAAACATCGACATAAAACAGGCATGACCTATAACCAAAAAATATTTCTTCTATTGAAGGCTGGTTTTTGTTAACTTAATAGTTATGTGTTGCCAATTTATATACACTCGTGGACTATCGTATAAGGTTGATGGCAATGGGCTCCCCCCTATTACATGAAACTTAGGTTTATTAGGTATACCTCTGCCTAATCCTACGGGAATTACAGGCGAGATGTTATGTTGTGTTAAAAATCACATTCTGTGCCAGAAAGAGCACTATTCTGAACAAAAAAATTGCAAAATGAAAGCCTTACGTCAGGCGAGTTCTTGCGGCTTGCACAGCTTACCTTGGCCACGACCTACAGGATCATGCGACACGCGTGTTGCGAGAACGACTGCGACTGCACATAAAACAAATGAAAAATGTCGCTTAGAGCATGCCATGAATCGCCGCAACGCGATTTGCGACGCGGCGGTACTCACGCGACGGAACGCAAGTTCGAGGCCCGAGGCAGTGAATGGGGTCTCAAAATGATGAAGCCTTACGTCTTCGGGCGTGTTCTTGTGGGTTGCATTGCGTCAGTAACTCACGGCTTAGCGAGATTTATATGGGAGCTTGTCGCCCCACACGAATTATCATGGTACATAACTAAATACAGGTACAAGACGATTTATTTATTAATTTGATGCTGCTGATTTAAGGGTGCTTAACTTGCGTAGGGATTTAATAAATGTTTTTGGAAGATCAAAATATAGCAATTTTAATAGATGCCACCAGCTGCCTTAAGGGTTATTTTTAGAAAAAAATCTTCACGAGATAAGTCTACCATCTTACCGTATATTTGTCACGCACGGTTTTCACGAAAACGATGTCACTTAGAATTCGGTCATGATATTTATTTAGGAAATAAATAAATACAAGCTTTTTCCCGTGGCATCGCTTACGTTAATTTATAATTTGACAATCAATTCGGGTTACTCTTTTTTTAATAATATAATAGGGATGATGACTGACTAAAACAAACATGACTCTGTTTAGTCCGTCAGTTAGATTATCAAAAAATATTAGATACGTCTTTTTTGTTTTATCAAATTAGTTAAAATTGACGATGATAAAAGGTTTCAAAGATCATAAGTGGGGGCTTGTGACGTCACGTTTGATTTAAAAATGTACTCAAATGTGACGTCACACGAGTTTTCGATGCACTATATTGTCTTCATTTTTTGTTTTTGGAAATCTATCTGACGGACTAATTCGATTTTTTTTGCCATCTACCCTATTCGATCATGATTCGAAAGACACCTAGTGCCATCTATTACAACGCTATTGCTGTTTTCATCGGGGACAGTACTTTTTTTCGGGATGAAAGGTACCATATGTCCGTTTCTGTACACCTGACAAAGTATATGCAAAAATTCAAGATAATCGGTTCCGTGGTTTCGAAGTGAAAAGGTGACAAACGAACAAACAAACTAACTTTCGCATTCATAATATTAGTAAGGAAAGGATGAGAGCATTTCTTTTGCGAATCGCCAGTCTGTAAAATGCCGGCAGTGAATTTTACAGACTGGCTTCTAAAATCAAAATCAAAGCATTTATTTCAAGTAGGTCAATTACAGGCACTTTTGAATTGTCGAAACAAAGATGAAAATTAAACGTAGCTACAGTCCAGTCCAGTCCAGTCACAAGGCATAAAAACTGTGAAAGTACTGTAGTTGCCCATTCCCTAGCGAAGATCTCTATGGAGAAGAACGGGCAAGAAACTCCATGGACACTCTTTCAAATCAAAATATTGTTACAAAATCTTGGTTACTCATTCATGTTGAGATGGTATATTATGTGATAACAATGTAGCAAGATGTGCACGTTAAAAGTGTCCACAGTAAAAACAAGAAAAAAAGCAAATTTACAATTCAACAACCAAAATAATTCATTGAAATAAGCCATGGGAACTAAGAGATGACCACTCACAACCGACAGCGCCCGTTCAAGAACAATATCTGTTCCCCGATCGTTATAACCTAGATCTCTTCAAGGTTCGTAAGTAAACCGGTTTCTTCTAGAGTAGCGTGCTCCACCCTAAGCCGCACAATAAAAACGTGAAAAAAAAACAAAAACATTTAACAAAAAAAAAAGGCAAGCACCAGAGTTCTTTATTTAGACATTACAATGCCATCGCCCTCAATTTTTCCTTTTACAAAAACAATACGCCAGCCAAAATAAATGAAATTTAATGGGCCAATAAAATTTCGCGGCCTAAATAGCTTATTTTACCCTACATAGATTTGAATTAATTGTTTTCCCTATTGCCAGGAAGGAGTTGGATTTCGTTTGCTGGCTTCTGTTTTGCGAATTTTCATGTCATTGTGTTTTTAGGGTTCCGGTTTTTTTTCTTGAATCCGAATATTATCAGACAGAAAAAGGTCCTTAGAATTGTTGTTAGCACAGACTTAACTATTACCTATCATCATCTACCTAACCTTTTCCAACCATGTTAGGGTCCGCTTCCAGTCTAACCGGATGCAACTGAACACCGGTACTTTACATGGGGCGCAAGGAGCGTCACTTTACATAGACTGCCTAACGCGATGCCCCTTGGTAAGATTAAACGACAAAATTTCGGGCCATAGACCACCTGTTTTGACTGTCAAAGATCTACTAATGACAGCTGGGACCAACGGATTAACGTGTTTTCCCAGGCATGGAAGAAACTCGGTATGTAATGGGCGGTCACTTAACCACGGACCAACCTAAGCAAGCACGGCTTAACATAAAGATTGACCCGAGCGGCTGTTATGTTTTGGCCACGAGCTCCTCATTTCGTTAACTTCACCGTAATGACATTATGTAAACAAACACCGACCAAGCCTCCTTGATCCTCAAAATTTCCATGCCACAGTTCTAAAACCATCAAAATGTAGATGAAACAAAAGGTACACGCTGCAACGTCGTTGAATAATCACCGGCATAACTCAGAGAAGGCTTTTTGAATTTATCTCCCTGACATTAGCATCGGAATCTAAATACCGCGGTTAGTACGATGAACGGGGAAGAACGACGGGCTTTTGTTGATATTTTGGTAGAATACTTTCGGTAATTATGCTATAACTCCATATTTGAAGAGTTTTCAATAAAAAGAAACTGAATCAGAAAATGTTTTAGGGACTTGAGCCACATTTTTCTTAAAAAAAATGAACTCTTTATCTTGCTTAGGTTTTTCTCAACTAAGTTGGGTGTCGGTTTGCAGTTCAACTAAATGCAGCTGATTACAGTAGTTTACATGGAGCGACTAGGAAGTTGCACCTCGCGAAGACATGATATCTGACCTCTACAAAATAATTTGTGGGTAATACGATATCCCTTGGCAAGGACTGGATGTCAGACTTTCGGGCATATTTTTAACTCCTTGTTACTTAATAATAAGTGCAGAATATTAAGCTAAGTACTTACTTAAACACACTGATTACAAAAAAACGATACCTTTAATATTTAATGATTTCGCAGAAATAAGTCTTAGAACATAATGAATTTGATAAAGAACACTTAGTGCCAATTTCAGTAGTACTTAGTCTTAAGTTATGCCTTAAGTGATTTAAAATAATTTCTCCAAAATTCTAAGGTCTAAAATGATTTTTGTGAAGGTAGGTAAAGGCCAAACTAACTGAAACACAATATAGGTGAAATCCAGAGCAGATTGCCACAAAAGATGCCACGAAAGCGCAGTTATGAACCAAAAAGAAATTATGTCAAGCAGCACAAAGAAGAATAACGGGTCTCTACTTTTCATTCACTTATTATGAAATATTATATTCTTTCCAGATTCTTCCAGTCCTATTGCGGCAGAGTTAATCAATTATTTCTCAATAGGGTAGATGACAAAAAAAAACTAATTAGTCCGTCAGACAGATTTCCAAAAACTAGTGGTCACATATATTTCATTTTTCACGTAAAGAAAAAATGAAGACGATACAGTGCGTCGTAAACTCGTGTGACGTCATATTTGATTACATGTTTTACTCAAAAGTGACGTCACAAATCCCCACTCATGATCTTTGACACGTTTTATCTTCGTTAATTTTTATTGATAAAAAAAAAAACAAGTACTTATCCAATATTTTTCGATAATCTAACAGATGGACTAAACAGAATCATATTTTTTTAGTCTATTCAAAAAATCGACCTACGCAAACCAGTATTCCCAGAATCGGATATAAACAAAGGATCCCTTGCAAAACATCCAACGCCATCTTAAATTTGACCGCTCGAAAAGTGACGTCACTGCAATCGCCTTAGAAGACGTCATTAGGCGTTTACAAACTTACCACTTACATCCTCACAAACCTTATGTGTTTCACACCAAGGTTGAAACCCGCGTGATTGGTAGAAAAACAAAGTTGGTGCACATGGTGTCATTGACGAATCTGCCCCATTTCTCATCAAGTGTCATTACGAAATGTCGCCATCGGGTGTCACGAGCTGTCATTTGCGTTGTAATACTCAAAATGACTACCTTTATAGTACGCCGGTAGGGTAATTTAGCGGTTTACGTGATCGAAATGGAAGGGGACTGTCTTTATTTCACCCTTTATGATGTTAAGTGGTATTGGTTCATATAAGATCAAACAAAGAACAATTTGTGCGCAGTGTGTTTCTGTCGATACTTTTTTTTTCGGATGGGAAATCATCAAATGACTTCTCCCGCTCTGGCTGGAGCAGGAGGGAGTGTCAGACTTTTACTGACTGAAACCCATCCATGTTCCTTCATCGCCCTTTATGTTCCAGAGCCGAACCGAACCGAAGAGATACCGTATCTCTTTCGAATAGTCCCGCAGTCTGTCGATACTATGGTGTTGTTTTTCAGTCAAGTCAAGTGCGTTGTAGTTTGTTGAGCATGTGTAACGATCGTTTGCGGTGAGGAGCTCGTGGCTAAATAATAACAGCCGCCTGGGTCAAACTTCAAGGTCAAGCCGCGCTTGCCAAGGTTGGTCTATGGATGGGAGATCATCATTATATACCGAGTTTCCTCCGTGCCTCGGAAAGCACGTTGAGCCGTTGGTCCCGGTGTTCATTTGTAGATCTTTGACGGTTGTTACAGATAGTCAGTGGCCCGAAAGTCTGACAAACAGTCTTAAGAAGGGTATTTCCGCGCCCTCTTTCGCATTTAACAAGAAACTTAGTTCCAATTTTGGGCGAGATGTATAATAATTTCAGCCTGTAATTGTGCACCCTTGCAAGGAAACTTCAAGGAGCTTTCGTACAACTTAGGGGAGTAGGACTAATGTGTTACATTTCCTTTCCTTTAGTGTCTTTTGCTAATGAGTTTCATTAGTAACTGCCGTAGTGGCGTTTGGGTACGTCCACCTCAGTATACCGGGAAAGTTATTTGGTGATTTCTTGGTTTACCCAATTATAGTTTACCCACATTTCGCCAGTTACGTTTAAATCCCATGAAATAGGAGGCGAGCATATTGCAATCAACCGAGGCTCAATCCAAACTGCGTGGATGCTACTGAAAAAATGACTAATGGAAAAACCCAATAACACTTTGCCCTACTCGGGAATCGAACCCAAGACCTCATGCTCAGCAGTCGCGCTTGCAAACCACTCGACCAACGAGGCCGTCTGACAGATTTCACCTATCGAGATAGTATGGCTTCCAAACTGACAAATGCCCGGTTACACTAACATGGGCGGTACGCTTTGAAAATTCAATAGCGCTTTTGATTTTGCCATTCATTTAGGTAATAGAATAGTTTGTATCCCGATAATATCATATCCCTCACAAAATCTACTATTGAATGAAAATTGAATAAACATAAACTACACAAAACATATTTAACTTTAATTTGACCGATAAATATCATTAAACTCACCCGTTACAGTAATGATTTCCATATTGTAATTAACTTGCACTGATGAAATTATTTTTATCTGACTGACAATTACTGCGTTTTCATTTAAGTTTAATATTATTATTTGTGGTTAAAATCGTTTTGCATTTGTGGGAATATTTTTTTGAACCGCCTGCGATTGCATATTTTGGGTTCATTTCGGGAATAATTTAGGATAGTAATATCCTAAATTATTCTACATTTCTATATTTTAATTGCGTGAAGGCAAAATTAAGTGGCTCGTGTATGTCATGAATTTTAAGAACTCGAAGTTTTGTTTAGCTTATATTAGAAAATATTGGTATTCAGCTGCATCCGGTAAAACTGGAAGCCGACCCCAATAAATTTAGGAAAAATGGTTAGGCAGATGTAGTTGGCGGTTTTTTTTAAAAGGTTAAACGAACCCTTCACGAAGCTGTCAACCAAGTGTTCAGTACACCAAACTTAGTAACACTGCGCATTCAGAATTCCTTATTTACATCCTGTATGAATATTAAGAAATGACAAAATACCATTAAAAAAAAGTATACCATTGGTCATACTGTCCCACTGAGAAAATTTTCAAAGCCAAGACCACCACCATAATTTATTTAATTTATTTATTAAATTTTAAAGAAAGCTTATAGACTAATAAGAATCTTGAATATCATTCATAAGTAGTGACATTTGCTAATTACAAGCTTCCACATGCATTATTTCTAATTAGTTATGAGTTACTTGCGTTGACCAGTTACACCGATTTAAGTACGTAAACGGATTACAATGTAGACATATATGTTGCGATAATATACTAAGTATGTCAAGTCGTGCAGTATCAAAATCAAAATTAAAAGCTATTTATTATTGTCACCGAAATACTCATTGTTTAGGATCTTTCTAATTTTGTGTGCGCTGGTGCAAAATAAATCGATTTCCAGGATTTTCCATAAACAAACATTAATCAGCAATGCAAACCAATAAATAGTACAACAGCACCTAAGCCTAATTTTATTATCATAAATTAAGATCCATCCAGTCTTCTGGGCACGTATCCAGATGACAGCGATGCGGAGGAGTACTTTGACGCCTATTGACGTCGTTGCATATTTGTAGTTACTTACGTTTAGTTTTATTTTTGTAATTATATAGAGTTCTAGTTGTAGGATGTATATTATGTAAATAATTATGGTTTCTTGCAAAATAAACAGCATTTATAGATCTAGACTAAACCAACTCTTCCAATAACTAGGTTCAATATTTACTCCTAACAACAATGCCACTCAGAGTCATAAAATTTCTGACCACCCTCATAAAGTTCCAATGTCAATAACTTTACAATGTGTGGTTGTAGTATGACCAGTTTGTCATGGACTCATGACAGACGTAATAATATTAATGACACGGTGAAATGGTCCCACTGCATGGTAAATCTCTCTTTCCATAGAAGGAACCATCATCTCTTTGAGGACCCGAATGTCGCAGCGGTAATCCTGCCTTACGTTCTTAAGGTCCCGGGTTAGAATCCCGGTAGGAACAAATGTTTGTGTGATGAGCATGGATATTTGTTTCCAAGTCATGAATGTTTATATGTATAATAAGTATGTATTTTCAAACAAAAAGTATCTATGTAGTATATCAACTATCTGGTGTCCACGACACAAGCCTCGTTGCTTAGTGTTGCACTAGTGTCAAGCTAGCCCTTCACCGTTGATGTCAAAGATAAGCTTAAAATTGCATCATGAAATAGAATATCTACACTAATAATTATTATAAAGAGGAAAGATATGTATTTTTGTGTGTGTGTATGTTTGTAATGAATAAACTCAAAAACTACTAAGCCGATTTCAAAAATTGTTTCACCATTAGAAAGCCACGTCTTCACTGAGTAACATAGGCTATATTTTATCCCCGTACTCCCACGGGCACGGGAACTACGCGGGTGAAACCGCGTGACGTCCGCTAGTATTAAATATATTGGTATTTGCCAAATTTTACCCCATGAAACTAGCCAACTTCCGTCTGACCGGATGCTGCTAAATAGATAGGACTTATATATATTATTTTTTTTGGCATTATTATTCTCTTGCGCTTAGCTTAGCTATTCCTTTTAATATTGTGACGACACGAAGAAGAGAAGTAGCCACAGGTGCCATTTATCATTAGTTGAAGATGACATGTTTTTGACATAACCCTTAAAATACGACATTTGCCCTCCATAGTCCTCGAAGTTTTATGAAGTTTCAACATACGCTGGTCGATCGTCAATAAAAATACTTTCTTAGTAAGGTTAGGTAAACATTTTTTTGGTCTCACCTCCTTGAAAGTAATGGGGTAACTTTGGCAGTAAAATGATTTAATGGCTATTTCCTTCGCCTCGTCTTTACGGTCCACTTTACTTTTTAATTTATGGTCGTAATGCACCTTCGTTGGCAGGTCCAGTAAGTAATCGTTGAAAAATAATTAAAAATACCTAGAAAGTATCGTGTGAAACTGGCATTTTCGATTTATGAGGGTATCCAGTATTTCTAAAGTGGAAACGAGGAAAAACATATATGGCACTAAAACTTTCACAATCATACTACAAAATTGTGTTCGCCAACATTCCAAAGATTGTCTGAGAAATATTGCTATTTACGATAAGACCTCAGTCGTATCCTAAATCGGTAAATGAGCTTACGAATAGTAAAAAGTTAGGATCTTGTAAATCTATACTAATTTTATTCTTCATTGACCTGATTCTAAAAAAAATTCACTAGTTACATTATTTGTGGGTGTTAAAAGCTATAATTTTTTCTTTATATCATGCTTATCAGCTGAGCTATCACAATTTTTGCGGACGAAGTCGCGGACGAAGTGCTAGTTGTATATATTTAGAGCACGTTCTACACATACCTTTTATCTATCTGGTTCTAGGCAACCAAGTGTAATAAAAATGAGTAATCATGAATCATTCCATATTTATTTTATTTACCTAACAACTACGTAAAGACAAAAAAAAAATAAAAAAAAAAAAAGACCTCTTGTCTGCCAAACAAAAATATCACAACAACATTGATGGAAGAAAAATTATTAAAAACCTCTCCCACCAAACCGAAGCTAATAAAGTAATAATTACTCACCGTATATTCACAAAACCACAAAAAAAAAAACTATAAACATAAAACACGCAAACGGATACAAATTAACGAGCTTCGGAACAAGAGAAACATATCAAAACAAACACAGCGGAGATCCCGCAACATGTTTTCTGAAAAGAAACATTATTTTTATCGAATAAACATGTATAACAGTACATGGATAAACATTAGGCGCGTACAGTCTTTTTCATTTATTTTACCTTTGAAAGCTGCAATCAAACACCAACTTTATGGAAAAGAGAATAAAGATTACTATTCTTTTGCCAAGCTTGTCACTCAGTACCGGGGACCCCCATCTGAACTGCTTGACAAGCCTGTTAAGGACAGCTTTGATCTTAAGGTGTAGCCCGCGAAATTCAAATTTTCTCACGTTTATTGCAATTCGCAGATCAGTGTCAGGTTGTATGTTGATTAAAATATGATTCGCGGCTGTAACACGTATGTACTTATAGAATTATAATCATCAAAATCATCAATACAACCCTCCAAGCGCATAAAGGTGCAGGAATGACTTTGACCTCGAAAAAGTAAATTCATACACCTTTATGAGCTTTGAGGTATTTTTGCATTTCGTGGGCCACCTTGGCGCATTCATCTTAAGTGTGTATGGCCAACCCTTTATCTTGCACTGCATGCCCGGACACCTGCACACTTGATCATGACTGCATCAGTAAGAGGAGTTCGCTTAGCTGAATTTTGGGGCATCATGCATCATCGTTTGCCTAGATTTTTCCCGACTACATATATTTGATTCAGCTTCCAGTCTAACCGGATGTAGTCATGAAAAATATTTGCGAACTTTATACATTTAAGTTCTTTTTCATGTAACATATACACAGCATCAGACCAAAAGCAAAAAACGTTATTTTACCAAAGCCTCTTCTTCAGGGACAATGATGACGACGGATTTGCGATTTCCGATTTAGATTCATTACATTTCTAGATTTTTTCCGTCCAATTTCTGTAAAATTAACTTTATTTAAATATCAACTTCACATGAAAACTATTAAAATAAACTAAGATTACTAACTTAAACTAAAAACTTAAAAAATGGCGTCAAAAAACTCCTCCTCAACGCTGTCAACTGGTAATGTCCCCAAGAGACTGGCGGAATTACCACGCTGTATGGCAAAGCTAAGCCTTTGGCCAAGGTAAAAGGTCACGGGAAGTGTCAACTAAACGTTTTGAAATTTCCTTGAAAAGGCTGTGAGCGCTCGGACCCCACGGTCCTAGAGCTTCAACCCTAAACGGCTCGAAAATATAGTTAGTTATAGTTTCTTTTATCTATAATACCACATAAAACACACTTATTTAATAATACCTGATACTAAACTATGAAATCCAATATCTATCCTCACAGATCCAATATCTTAAGCCCTGAGCACTTTCCATACCTATACATTCCGGATATTCAGGAACTTCGTCAGATGGCCCAATTCTGAATTGGCATCGTTGCCAAATTGGATAACAATGCTAATCGCCGCCTAACCTACTAAATTGCGTTTTGATGGAGTGAAAAATCGATGCTTTAGTGCATTGATATATGCTTTACTTAAAATATGTATTTTTGGTTTTACTTGTTGTCCTTAAATCAACTTGTCCATTATTAGAAGTCATAGAGGAGATGACGTCTGTACATACAGTCATAACTTCATAAGTACAGACAAATTAAATAAATAAATATCGCTGGACATTAACACACAGCGCCATCTAGTGCCACACTAAGCAACGAGGCTTGTGTCGTGGACACCAGATAGCTGATATAATACATAGATACTTTTTGTTTGTAAATACATACTTATTATACATATAAACAACAACAAGACAATACAACACAACAAGAACACAACAACACAAAACAAGAAAATACACAAGGAAATAACAAAACACAACACAACAACAAGGAAATTAATTGTTTGTTTTGAGATTATGATTGCACTAATATGGTGTGTTAAAGTTCGGTCAAACTGGTATTCCTCAATAGTCTTTACATTGTTTTGCTAGCCTGTAATTACCCACTGCTGGGCAAAGGCCTCGCCCAATTCCTTCCATGAGTTCTTTTATTTATTTATTTAACACTTCAAGCACAAAGTACAGAGGCGGACTTAATGCCTTAAGCATTTTCTACCAGTCAACCTTTGGGTTATGCAGAGACAAGCAGTGGTAGGGTACATCTGAAAATAATTTAATTAATACTAAGGTAAACTACAAGGATATATAAAATACTATAAATATATATGAATACTATAAATATATATTAAACTATTCTTTTTTTTAGTTTTCTCGTGCCTTCTCGGGCCAACCCTCGGGGTACGCGTCCCGATTGTCTCGCCACTTCTTTCTGGGCCGGCCTCAGCGTCACCGTCCGTCTTCCGGCAACCATCGTGTGAAGCCTATTGCCCAGCGGTCATCGTGCAAGCGACTGACGTGACCCGCCCAATGCAATTTAAGCCTAGAAGCCTTCTTGCCAACGTCAACTTTGCCCGTTTTGAATCGCAGCGTGGTGTTTCGAACCTTTAGTTACCACTGTCAAAAGATTCGAGCGAAAAAGTAAATTAAGTTGGTAGTTAATTTTCTAAACAATGAATAACCCTGAGTTTCCCTACTTACACAGACTTAAATGAGCATTGTTAATTATTTCTTACTTCTATATAAAACAACTGCACTTAACCTGTAAAGTAATAAAACGAAAACTCAATAATTCGCAGCAAGTGTCAGGATATAAACTCCGTTAGTCCCGGTATTTGGAGAGAAACCTCTAAATTCTAACACTAAAAGTACACAGATTTCTCTGTGGTCGAATTTACGGCAAATTACGTTAATTATTATCAGTCTTAGTGGGAGATATTTTATGAGAGATTTTAGTGGTTGAACGTAATGTGGAAAGCGAATAAGTTCACTAAATGAATTAATTGACCTTTTAAAGCCAGCACTGTCGACTTATTGTATTACAATAATTTTTCTTTATTAGCCTTTCATCATCATCATTTCAGCCGCAAGACGTCCACTGCTGGACATAGGCCTCCCCGCGCGTGTCGCCACATTGACCGGTCCCGTGTGACTCGCATCCAGCGGATTCCTGCAGCCTTCACCAGGTCATTGGTCCCAGTGGAAGAACTTCCAACGCAACGTCTTCCGGTTCGCGGTCGCCACTCCAGAACTTTTCGGCCCCATCACCCCTCCGTTCTGCGAGCAATGTGCCCTGCCCACTGCCACTTAAGTTGGGCAATTCTTCGGTCTAGGTAACCTTGGTTCTCTTGCGGATGTCTTCATTCCTGATTTGATCACGCAAGGAAACTCCGAGCATAGCCCTCTCCATTGCCCTTTAGGTGACTTTAAGCCTTCTGATGAGGCCCATTGTGAGCGATTATTAGCCTTTGCTGTCCTTTATTGACTGTATTCAAAGTGAGTAAAAGTAATGACTTGATACTATTATTAATCTGTTGGTAAGTCATTGCTTGAACTTAGAACCTTCAAAAGTTAGAATACTTAGCTCTGCTTTCTGTGACGGTTCTAACTTAGTTCAAACGTTACAACGTTAGTTCTTGTCTATTTCATAAAATGGTTGCATAAGTAATTAACTTATCTCAAGTAATTACTTAACTTAACTATAAAGGGTGTGTTCTATACCATACCTGGGAACCTTCTAGTTACGGAAATATTGGGGGTCAAAGTTCCAACTTTTTTTAAATACGAGTTTTTAATGTAATATTTTTACTTTGAACACCACCACGAGCCACGTACTATGCAAACCATCCATCAGCACAATGTTTTGAGTGCGTTACATTGAGTTTTATCACAAAACATGATTATTCATCCTAAAAAAAAAGTCGTTTCCTAGCAATTATTTTTGCGTAAAGTTACTTAGTTTGATGTACAAAATGCTTGGTTGACGGCTTCGTGATGAGGTTGTTTACACCCTGTAGATGCCAGGGTTAGTACCTATCTGGGCAAGTTAGAAACACATATTTATACGATTCAACTTTATACCAAGCAGTGATAGCTCTTAGTGGTGTGACCATCGGACTGCAAAGTCATAAATCTCAAGTTCGGACCCAAGACACGTACCTCTGATTTTTTAGATTAATGTGCGTATTGTATAATTATGACTTGCTTCGGTGAAGGAAAACATCGTGAAGAAACCAGCATACGTCAGAGGCCCATGGGCGGCATAAAAACTCTGACAGAAGTTTAGGTACTTTATATCCTAGAAAGAAAGAACTTTATACCCCCAAATAGAATACAAGTAGGTACAAACATTAGGTGACATTTAATAGTACTGTGTATGTCAACTAGAAATTATTATTTAACTGTGTTTATCGCTGAAACTTTTTGTTTTATTAGTTGTTGTTGGGCATTTTTTTTTACGGTAGATCCATGATTTAAAGGACTTGTATCGCCTTGTTGATTTTTCTTATGACAAGAATTGCTCGTTCTTATTTGTGTAATAATGACAGTAAAATAACCAGTTATTGTGTTGTGGGTTGGTTTTCAATGTTAAGTTTGATTTATGATAAATACGGAGCAATGCTAAATAAGGCAATGGCAATGGGTCGCCCCCTATTACATGGGACTTAAACATAACTGGCGATATGTGGGTGTCGACGGCGCGTTCGTGTTCCACGCGCGCCTCAAAGAGAGTCAGCAAAGGAAGGGGTCCGCAAGGGCCGACGCCTGCCGGGGCTGCGGGACTGTTCGAAAGAGATACCGTGGCCCCGGAACACAAAGGCCAAAGTAGGAACATGGATGGGTTTTAGTCAGTAATAGTCTGACACTCCCTTCCGCTCCGCCCAGAGCTGGAGGGGTCATTTGATGATTTCCCATCCGAAAAAAGAAAAAAAGGGACTAGACCAGGTCCAGGATCCAGGTCGCGGGCGTGGGTGGTTTATGTCGCTTTGATGATCAAAGACTTAAAGAGTCTTCAATTACCTTTTTCTCCTTTGTGTTATTATAAGTAGTAAGAATCATTCCGACGTTCTTCATTCGATTAGCATACTATTTATTAGTACTTAATACGAAATATAGGTTTCCTTTAAGAATAAGCATGTCAGTCTAACTAAACTTTGGAACATTATTATGTAGGTAATGTTTCCTTGAGTTGGTTACCAAAAAAATAATTTTAAATGATTCTACGACGTAAAACCATATTATAACTTTATACTTAAATTCCTCTTTTCAGACAAACCATTAAAGCCATACATCGTAAGACACGACACGCTAAGCAATCACCATCTTGACGTACATCGATACAGAAACAAAAGCCGACTCACATACCTACCGCCTCCATAAGCCACAAGGCGGTAACTCAAGAAATCTGTCTTTCGAGAAAACTGAACATGTGTAACTAATCTTACTCAGTACGAAAACGTTTTAGGTACGGTCACGGTCAGCAGTGCAGTAGCAATCTCACAGAACTATAGACTCAAAATTAAATCCTTCTTTAATAAAGATATTTTACACACATACACACGTATATCGCAATCTTTTATCATAAGTCAATCAGAAACAGCGCGGTAAGTTGTGACTGTGGTTATTAATTTCGAAGGCATAAACAAAGATCTGACTCACCGGATAGCGAGCCAGGAATCGAACTCTGAACCTCATGCTTAGCAGCAGCTCTTACAATCACTAGACCAACAAGGCAGTTCCTAAACTACCAAATACAAAAAAAAAACGGATTTTTTATATTTTTGAGATGCCACTTTTTGGCTTTCGACGGAACGACACAAGATTTATTACCACAAAAAGTGGCCTTTAGAAATTGTCAGCTTATCTCGAAGTACGAATAAATAAGATATGAACTTGAAGTACGGGTAATGAGTCGGAAAATGTCCACAAAAGTTGGCAAGGCTATAGTTTGGTTAGTTAGCTTAAGTGCTAAACAATAGATTGATAGATTAATTCATTAAGGGTAGACTTATTCATTTCATTCATTACTTATTCAATGACTGCTTCGTTGGTTTATTGGACGCAAACGCGACTGCTGATCATGAGGTCCGGCGTTCGATTCCCGGGACGGGCAAAGTGTTATTGGGTTTTTCCATCAAGAATTTCTCAGTAGCAACCACGGAGTCTGGAAATGAAAGTATCCACCCATTTACAAAGAAAGTGCTCCCGCTATTTTGATATCAAAATGACAGTAAAAAACACCTTCGACGAGCAATAATAACGAACGCTCCGGTCAACGACCTTCGAGGGAAACTGAAACGCAAGTTATGTTCGATTGGTAACTATCTGCTCTCAAAACTGTGAACGAAAACATCGACATGAAACAGGCATGACCTAAAACCAAAAAATATTTCTTCTATTGAAGGCTGGTTTTTGTTAACTTAATAGTTATGTGTGGCCAATTCAAATACACTCGTGGACTATCGTGCCCGGTTGATGGCAATAGGCTCGCCCCCTATTACATGACACTTAAACATAACTGGCGAAGTGTGGGTGTTCTCATAGGTACACTCACAGTCTGTGCTTATCCCTTTTGGGATTACAGTCGTGTATGTTATGTTATGATAAGAAACAATAACTTTATTTTCTGTGAACATTGAGTTTCGACATAAAGATAATTTTTCATCCTAATGAAAAAGTCGTTTCCTAGCAATAATTTTAGTTACTTAGTTATAAGTACAGAATGCTTCGTTGACGGCTTCGTGACGGGTCTGTTTACACCTTGTATATGTAAAGAGCATTTCTTATAGTTTTAAGGCTAAGAAGTACGTACATTACAGTTAAGTTCCATATTCCACCGCATAACCCAGCCTTAAAGTATGTGTCGTCACCAGTTGGGACATAAATCTTACACAAAATGTCCTAAGAAATTGTTTGAATACGTATAATATTTAGTAGGTATCCTCTGTTTTAGAATATTACCTAAGAAGGCTGGTGTATTATACTGTGATAGCAAAAAGGTTAATATTCAACGTTTAAGATATTCTAGGGTTACGTTTATGCTTTAGCCTGGTAACAGCGGGTTGTATGAATTTGTTTTCATTATAAAGTAGGTATTCTTGCATATTTTTTAGTCAAGAAGCATTCCTGGTTCTAGTTTGAAGGTTCCTGGGGCCCAAGTCTGCTATTTTTTATAAATTCGTCATTCCAACACGATCCCATTCTCATTTCATTGTCATTTTGCTAAAAGTTCGTAATCTGCTAAATTCATAATGGTCGATCATTGGTCGGTCAATGGTCTCGTATTAGAATTGTGTTATAATGACACTGTCGTATTGCCATTACTATAAAACCCGCCAGATTTCATTTAAGTATATATTTTTTACATATTATTTATTGGTGTTTTAAGCAATCTGAAGTAGTAAGAAGTTCGTAAATACCTATTGTTAAATTGTTCATTTGTCATTATGTACGAGATTACCATTCTATGCCATTTCTTTCAATGGAATGTCAGTGGTTAACCATTGGAAAGTCATAATGACGCCATCATATTAGTAGATCACAAAACTTGTCAAAATCACCGTTCGCCGTTGTACATAAGCTATATATTTTAATTTTGTGTGTATATTTTTTTAATGACCCTTGCTGCCCTCTCCTCAATGACGCACTAAGCCGAAGCCCGAACCCCACAGGGGGTGCCCTTAGTGACTGTCCGTTTAATTTAAATCCTTAGTTTGTAAGCCCTGGCTGGGGGCCTTAAAGTAATTTTTGGCCACCACAGGATAGTCCGGTTAAGTAGTCAAGCGACCTTAGAGAGTTGCAACTGCAAGTGGTCATTTCTAAAAAAAAAAAAAAAAATGTTTTTGTTTCGTGTGCAATTCGTGTGCAATAAAGAATAAGAATGATTGACCATTCTGACACTATTGTAATAGCAGACTTGAGGCCCAGGTCTCTAGTGGTATTAAAGACTTACATAATTATACAGCGTGTACCAGAAAGGTGTGGTCATATATCCACCAAACTGAACAATACAACAATCCAACTATTGTTTCTTTGGTCTTCCTCTGCCTCTCCATCCATCAACATTTTTATAAATCATTCCTTTATGGCACATGCAATTCGTCCCTGCTCATCTCATGCCCATACCAAGACAATCGATTCCGTTTCAACTTTTTTGTACTGGCGTAACTTTCAAACTTTCTCTAATGTAGTCATTCCTTACCAAATCCATTCTTGGTTTAAATTTAATGTATGTACTTCAAAAAAAAAAAAACTAAATGTAAATGAAATATAGAAGTTGAATTAAACCATAAATCAAGAAAACTAAAAACTTGACTGAAAAAGTAGTTCTGTAAAAAAATTCTCAGAAATATTACGTACAGCAATATCTACTCCAATGTATTTTAAATTCAACTGTGACTGGGGCGGCGGTATCTATGATTTATTGTAACCGTATTTTATAAATCGTATTAAGTTACTTGAAGTAAGATGATGAGTTTTTTTATTCAGAATCGCCCTTGTCTTCAATTAATTTTCGAATACTACATTGAATTTAAAAGGGTTAGTTTTATTCATAGGGCAAAAATTCAAATAATGTGATGCCTAACTACTGTGTTTTGAAAGGCAAAAAATGCAAATAGCAACCTATTTGCATTTATCCACTCATCATCGGCTTACCCTTTTCCCGACTACATAATTATGTTGGGGTCGGCTTTTTAGTGTAACCGGATGCACAGAGCGACTGCCTATCTAACCTCCACAACCCAGTTAGTACTGGGTAATACGATACCCTTTTGGTAAGACTGGTTCTCACAGACTACCTGTAACGGCTGTCACAGATTTACAAATACAGCCTAAACCAACGACTAAACGTGCTCTCCGAGGCATGGAGGAAACTTGGTATGTAATCCACGGACCAACCCAGGCAAGCGTAGCTTAACCTGAACATCGACCCGAGCTGCTGTTATTATTTAGTTACGAGTTCTTCAAAGCGCTTATTACTATGACTCATAAAAACAAAATTGTAAATAACCGCTAACTTCAGAAACCTCAGAAAATTAAGTAAGAACATACCGTAACCTTACACAAAAGCCTCATACGTTAACGCTCACAGTCAACCCTCCCTTGAAAGCCGACGCATTTCTTTTACCCACTTCGGCTTAGAAAACTGTTGAAACGTGGAGTCCCCTTTATAAGGCACGTTATTCACTTAATATACTTTTAAAATGCTTGTAATATTTCTTGGAAGCTTTGAAATGCACCTTTTGAAATGAATGTTCTCAATTCTCATGTTTAAGGTCAAGATCTTCAAAGTTACTTAACGAGTGCTATAGCTAAGGGATTAAGGCATTTATGCTAATGGTTTTTCCGGAGACTGTCAAAATCCAGATATTAGTGCAAGATACAGATGAGAAGATGTCTAACCTAAATCTGTCTGAGAAATAAGTAAGCTAAGTCTAACTTTGTCTCAATTAAACTAAATTAATAAAAAAAAAATCCTCGTCTAACTTTAAATTAGAACCGGCTCTAATTTATTTATTTATTTATTTACTTTTTTAAAGTTAGGCTAGGAAAATTATTTCGACTCCTTCGCTTTCTTTGGATCTGATAAGTGTGCGTTTACCTTATGATGGGAAAAACAGATTAATACAATCAAACATAACAAACTCAGAACATCGTACATCCTCTAAAAAAATGTCATATCACAAAAATATGTCGTTTTTTAGATAATACCCCACTCGATTTCAGGTTTCCTTGCTTTATAATTGAAAAAAAAACAACCATAAGTGCACAAATGTAAGTTTTTAACGCAAAGCATCGATATTGACATAAAAACTATGAATGCGTATATCATAATTATCTCAAAACAGTTATTTTAGTGTTAAGACAGTTTTTGTTTTTAGAAACAAAAAAATATTTTGTTTCATAACCCACGATTAAAAATGCACAAAAATTGAAATTCGAAACACGTACACACGTAGATTTTAGTTTCACGCTCACGTATAACCGGTACTGTACCGGATCAGCAACGCTCAACTCTTTTCATTCACCATATATACTTTCTATGAAACTCCATACTGCAACACACACTTATGAGCACCGTAACGGCATCGACTCGATCGAGATCAGCTACTCGTAGTAAAATGTGATGAGGTTATGCTTTTACACATAATGGGTGTGAAAGACCCTTAGCGACGACGAAAACTTTTTGTTCTTCCCGTCACTGCGATTTTTTTTTGTACCGGCCTATACCTGGGAACTCTTCAGTTATGGAGATATTGAAGGTCAAACTTCAATCTTCTTAACACTTTTTATATTACTCGTTTTTTATAATTTTATTTTAAATTGATCTCTTGACAATTTAATGCATCCATCAGCACAATGTATTGAGTGTCTTACATGAGCTCTAACGTAAATAGAGATCATTCACACCAAAAAGAAAAGTAGTTTCCCCATCATTAATTCCTTACTCCGTGTAACTAAGTTTGATGTACAGAATGCTTGGTAGGCAGTTTCGTGAAGGGACCGTTTACATATTTTCATAAAAGCAACACACTTGCAAAATAATGCAGAAAATAACAAGTTGCACAGAAAAGTTGTACGAAACTTACCTTTGTATCTACAACACTACATTCCAAGAAAACCATTTCATTGCAAAGTTACAAGGAAATCAAATCACAAAGAGGAAAAGTATTACTAAATATACTTTTAATATATTTTTCTTTGTCAACATCAACTGTACAAGCACTTAGCAGGAAAGTGACACTCTGCGTCTTATTTACACTTCGCAAGGCACTTGAAATATGTTTCCTGAATAAAATATAAATAACAGAACATGCAAGATTTACTAGAGTATGTTTTAAAATATTAAAAATAATAATATAATATGTATAGAGATCGAGACGTTAGAAATCAAGATCACTGGAATGACCTTTGTATTAGTTTTGTGTAGTTCGCGAACGAACTTCGATGAGAGCCGCTCACACAGATGAAATAGTTCATATATCCCTCAGTTTCCAGCTACTTAGTTTAATCGATAAGACCGACTTGTAATAGTCGGAGTCAGCGAGAGCAAGGCGCCTCTCGAGCTAGTCACGTCACGTATTTTTATTCAATAGGCTATGTACATACGTGCTAACTGTATTACCTGCTTTATGAACCATTTTTTAATTTAGAATTACGTTCCACGTATATTTACATTACATATACGGGCACATACGAGTACTATAAGATGGTGGGAGGCTATCTTTATGGCATGCTACGGCGTAGCGTCTACGCCGGCTACGACGTAGCAATTACGTAGCAAAGTTAGTTTCCTTTTTCAGAAGTTTAGTTTTTTTTTTGTTGTATGTATCGTAGGTAATGAGTATACCCGTATTGAAAGATCGTAATTGTATTTGTAATTAGAATGTTCGATACCTGATGAAGGTTGTTGATGTTCTTAAATGATTGGATGCTGTGTTACGGAAGAGCTTCGCATGAAAAAAGACTTTTCTGTTCTGCTCTATACTGATTAAAGAACATAATTACTATTATTTACATCATATTTTTTTCGATCAAAGCTAGATCTTTATAAAAAACAATCACTTTTTCTCTAAAAGTAAGTAAGTAAAGTAGACCGGTGACAGAAATGTTGTGAGGAAATCAGTTATCATGGTTTGAGCATGCGATGTAAACGAATAAGGAAAATGTCATAAGGAACGTTTTATGTGGGAATGAGGATGGCCATAATGAAAAGGAGACAGCAAAGAATGAGTAGACAGGATATAACTTCTGAAATAGTGACTAATATAAAATAAATAAATAATAAAATAAAATAAAAATCACTGGACATCACACACAGCGCCACCTAGTGCCACACTTAGCAACGACGCTTGTGTCGTGGACACCAGATAGTTAATATACTACATATATTATATACTTATTGTTTGTAAATACATACTTATTATACATATACACCTATGACTTGGAAACAAATGTCCATGCTCATCACACAAACATTCTCCTACCGGGATTCGGACCCCTCAAGAACGTAAGGCAGTCTCACTACCGCTGCGCCGTTCGGGTTGTCAAAATAGATAATAGAAATTTAAAGTACAAGAAGACCCCAATTAAATGGGCCTGAAGGATTTTGTTTATTTAATTAATTAAATCTTCAAGCAGACTAATGTACAGAGGTCTTTACGTCATAGCCTTTTTCTACCAGTCAACGTTTTGGGTGAAAGGTAGTTTTTTTTACAGTAATTCAACAAAATGTATCTAACTCATCATCATCTGACTAGTCTTACCAAGGGGGTAAGACTGGTTGTTTGTTGACTTTCGGGCCACTGACTACCTGTAACGACTGTCAAAGAGCTACAAATGACAGCCGGGGCTAACAGCTTAACGAGCTTTCCGAGGTACGGAGGAAACTTGGTATGTAATGAGTGGTCACATTAACCGAAAGATCGATTATTATTTAGCCACGAGCTGAGGAGCTCGTGGCTAGTCTAAAAGTCCTTCTAAGTTTTATCAAACTCATCTTACTAAAAACAACGCAATTTCCGAACATTTATAACTTAATCCATCACTTCGATACCAAAATAACCCAAACTAAAGTACCACCTGTCTCCGAAAAAAAAACGACAACACTAAGCCGAAACTGCTCCTATTAGAGGTCCCCAACAAGGGCAATATCGACACGAATTGCTCAAGTGAGAGATGTCCCGGGCAATTTCATTAGGGAGCTATTTTATAGCTGGTTTTACTGAGATACAGCGGATCTTTCCAATCACGGCTAACTCGGGGGAAACATGTTTGGTATATAGGAATGGTGATTGAGAAATCGGACTGCGTTGGATTAGATCGTAGTTTTGGTGTACTGTGATGTATTTATTAACAGAATGAGTTTACCTGCATAAATGGAACCATACTAATCTTTCTACTTTTATAAATGCGATAGTTTGTGAAGATGGATGGATACAAATTTGTTACTCTTGAAAAGTCACACAGATAGTTTACAATCTGAGTAAACACATTGGATACTTTTTTCCCGGAAGTACGATCTCGTGGGACGATGAAGCCGAGGGAAAAACCTAGCATTTTTAAAGGCTTATTTATCCTCCTTTTGAGTTATTTTTCCACACGTGCGCTTACAAAGACTAATATTGACACACAAAAACATAATGCAGTTATTAGGGTTCCGTACCTCAAAAGATAAAAAAGGAAGCCTTATAAGATCACTTTCTTGTCCGTCTGACGTCTGTCTGTTTGTCTGTCACCACCGATTTTCTGAGGAACGGATGAACCTAGCATATTAAAATTTATACCAGATACTGAAGCCTATAGTCCCTATTAGATGTATAAAAGTCAACACGATAAAAAGATATGGGCAAATTTAGATTTTCGTGAAAACTTGTAAGTACCCAAAATTTACCTTAATTTTCAACTTTTTTTTATTTTTCAGACTTTTCCCTTTACTTGTGCTGTAAGATCTTTTAACCATAATTGACAATTCTAGGTCAACCGGAAGTACCCTATAGGTTTTGGGTCGAAAACCTATATGGTAGTTCCCGTTGACCTAGAATCACTAAAATTTGGAACAAAGCAAGGTCTTACAGCACATGTGAAGGAAAAGATCTGAAAACCGTAAATATGTAGTTTAATAACAAAAACAAGCGATTTGACTATTACAAACTTATTATTTGCGGTTGGTGCAATAGTTGTTTCTAGGGGTCGAAGAGCAAAGTTAAGTTTGTCCTTTAATAAGTTTGTACGGAACCCTCGGTGCGCGAAACCGACTCGCTCTTGAACGGATTTTCTTTTCTTGATTCTATTGAGGAAACCTCCCAACATGTTGTTACTAAGTCAGCCCGTATTTTTCACTGCACATCTTAATTTAACACAGAACAAAACAAAAAAATATAATCCTTATTATATTTATCAGTATTCCACGAAGACATTATAACCCGGCCTAATAAAACGTTATCTTGCACAACGAGGCACTCTTAGTTTCATGGACTTCTAAAGTTTGTCGGGTTATCTGCAAATTGTCGGGAGAACGGTGCAGTTATAGTTGGAGAGCTAGTGAAGGGAGACACTACGCCGTAAATATTTTCTTCAATGAATGGAAAAGACGAAAATATTTTGATGGGGTTGACGCTGACCTGATTGTTGAAAGCTGGTTAGAAGCGGGTTTTGAAGGCCATGAAATAAAGTAGACTTGTGGTCGTTGTATATTTCATTGAAAAAAGATACTAACTTCACTATTATTGGGTGAAAAACTACTCTTAAACGATTGTTTTAAGAACATTTAAGCAAGAACACATTCTAAAATTAATCTGTAAAAAATAAGTATCTGTAATTTACCTTAAGATTTGACTGGTTTTTGACCAAATTATGTCGTTGAGATGAAATTGCGACTAGATTTTATACAATTCGAATTGGGTTATAGGAACTCAGGTATTTTTTCTCACTTTGCGATCTTTTTTTGGCAATTTAGATATACCCAAGTTAAAACAAATGAAAGTTATTTCACGCGCACTAGCTCCCAGCCTACAAGGATTATCTACTGTTGTGATAGCAGTTTATGTTGGATGTAGCCTGCAACGGATTATGATGGAAATGATACACGGAGTTCGGAGATACGGGCGTTATGTCTCACTTTGTGATTATGAAACAACATTGCTGTTAAGCTTAACGTGAGTTTCGCGCCAGTTTGGCTCAAGCTTATATTATTAAGGCAATAGGTTTTTGTTTAGGACTCGCGGCTTATAACTACTGCACGGGTCAATGGTAAGCTGTGCTTGCTTAGGTCGGTCTGTGAATGGGTGACCACCCATCCCGTGCCGTTTCTTCCGTGCCTCGAAAAGCACGATAAGCCGTTGTTCCGGCTGTCATTATAGATCTTTGACAGTCGTTACAGGTAGGCTTTTACCTGAGAGGGGTCCATGCATAGAAATTAAGCATTTATTATTTATTTACAAAGTACTTTTATCAATTTTTAACGTATATAATTAAAAATTAAATTTAATGTAATTTATTACCAAATGCATGTGAAACTGGATTTTATTATTATTTATTATTTTACAATTGGTTAATTTCAATTGATTATTTTATCCTAATTATTGTTATTATATTGTGTATTAATTAAATATTATTTTATTTTGATTAACTGTAATTGAATACTTTTTGGGATTATGCATGAAATTAATAAAGCTATTTTGATTTAGATTTTGACAGGTAGTTAGTGGCTCGATAGTCTGACAGCCAATCTTACCAAGGGGTATCGTAGTACCTAGTATTAACTAGGTTGTGGAGTTCAGTAATACAATTGCTCCATGTAAAATACTGGTATTCAGCTGTATTGGGTTAGACTGGAAGCCGACTCCAACATAGTTGGGATAAGGCTGAGCAGATGAGTCTCTAGAAAAAGATCGAATGGGTTTAAAAGGGGACTTTATTAAGAACAAGGATACCGTAAGGAAAAATAACTAGAAACCTCATCCGAGATTCACTTATTTATTTGGCATTGCAAGTTTGTGATTTTAACGTCTTTTTTTTTCGGATGGGAAATCATCAAATGACTCCTCCTGCTCTGGGCGGAGTGGAACGGAGTGTCAGACTTTTACCGACTAAAACCCATCCATGTTCCTTCATCGCCCTTTGTGTTCCGGGGCCACGGTATGTGATTTTAACGTCTGGATTACACTTAGGAAGTGCAGTGGCACCGTCTCTCGGTACTAGTTACTCGGTATGTATGATCAAGGTTTAAGCACGGAGAGTGAATTCCGTGCAAAACTCGGGACACAACTGCGCGCGTCCATTGTTTCCATGTTAAGGTGCTGACAACACCTAATTTGTTGAAATTTTTATTTTGTTATTTTGTTGAATTGATAGCAATTAAGCAGGTTTTTAAGAAAAAACTATTTGATATTTTAATGATCACATGTTTGATGTGCTTTCATTCATCATATTTCAAATACCTTGGACGGACTCGATACCTTTTTTTTTTTTTTTGGGATGGGAAATCATCAAATGACTTCTCCCGCTCTGGGCGGAGCAGGAGGGAGTGTCAGACTTTTACTGACTAAAACCCATCCATGTTCCTTCATCGCCCTTTGTGTTCCGGGGCCACGGTATCTCTTTCGAATAGTCCCGCAGCCCCGGCAGGCTTCGGTCCTTCGGACCCCTTCCCTATTGCTGACTCTCTTTGAGGTGCGCGTGGAACACGAACGCGCCGTCGACACGGCCTGTCGTCATGAGACGTATGGACGGCGAGCTAGCCCATAGCTCCCCGTCCACAGGCCCGCGCCTACGGTGGCCGGAAGCCACCACGTGGCCCCCGACGCCCGGGACGTATCCCGCGGCGGCCGGGACGTGAGGATCTCTCCCTGTCCTGTTCCGCCACCTCCTTCGCTAGCATGACTGCTTCGCAGAAGGAGGTGACGGCGTCCCATTCCGTCTCGCCGGACTCGATACCTAATTGGAAGAAATCGGCGCGATGGAAAATAATTGCAAAGATTGGTCTTAAAATCATCATTAACGTCATTATCGTCATCAAAAAAATAAAGACATAGAACATGTCTTTATTTTTTTGTCGTATGGATCGGCAATCAAAGACATGAAGTCAACATATTCATACTTAAACCGCTAACGAGTCATATTTCACAAATAATCCACACTTTTTTGATTTCAATATTTATTCATTATTTTCTTAGAAAATCTGGCCGCCTAGTAATAGTGACGTCTCGTTTACTCCCATACAAATAGACAGTGTGCGCGATTTTAGTGTTGACAGCGCATTAAGTCGCGGGACTATGTCCGCCAGGTTGAACAAATGTTAGTAATTTGACACAATCAACCCAAGCCTCGCCTGTGGGACTCGCTTCAGTAGATCAGGGACAATAGCATGAGCGCGCAGAGTTAACGTAACATAAATACGTCGATTTATTAATCGAAAATACAATAATCCTATAGAATTCGACGACCCGAATTGTGCAGCGGTAGTGAGGCTGCCTTACGTTCTTAGGGTCCCGGGTCCGAATCCCGGTAGGAGCAAATATTTGTGTGATGAGCATGGACATTTGTTTCCGAGTCATGGATGTTTATATGTATAATAAGTCTGTATTTACAAACAAAAAGTATCTATGTAGATATCAACTATCTGGTGTCCACGACACAAGCCTCGTTGCTTAATGTGGCACTTGATGGCGCTGTGTGTAATGTCCAGCGATATTTATTATTTATTTAATTTTAGTTAAATTGTTTGCAACAAGCACAATCACAATCAGTATCATTCATAGATATGAATAAATTCTAAAAATTATTAAAATATTAAATTTGAAACGTGATTTTTATAATTTAACAAGAATTTGAATGGTATACTACCATTAAAAACCTGACTGTTGAATAAAATGTAGCCTATGTTACCCGGGCCACAATAACGAATCAATTGACACCTAACTCATCAAAATCGGATGAATAGTTTAGGCGCTACGGTGGAACATACGTAAATACAAACATACATAGACTGCTAAAATCATAACCTTTCCTTTTGGCTCCGCCGTAGTCGGGTAAAAATCGATGTAATTACGTTGCGTTTTCACCGCAAGCTCTTGCTAGGGTCTTCTTTTCTCTTGCTCTGAGATTTATCTAGGCAATAGGAATTGACATATTCCACTAAATCAGCTCATCACACCCTTTTTTTTTTTTTTTTAGGATGGGAAATCATCAAATGACTTCTCCCGCTCTGGGAGGAGCAGGAGGGAGTGTCAGACTTTTACTGACTAAAACCCATCCATGTTCCTTCATCGCCCTTTGTGTTCCGGGGCCACGGTATCCCTTCGAATAGTCCCGCAGCCCCGGCAGGCTTCGGCCCTTGCGGACCCCTTCACTGTTGCTGACTCTCTTTGAGGCGCGCGTGGAACACGAACGCGCCGTCGACACGGCCTGTCGTCATGAGACGGACGGATGGCGAGCTAGCCCATAGCTCCCCGTCCACAGGCCCGCGCCTACGGTGGCCGGAAGCCACCACGTGGCCCCCGACGCCCGGGGCGTCTCCCGCGGCGGCCGGGACGTGAGGATCTCTCCCTGTCCTGTTCCGCCACCTCCTTCGCTAGCATGACAGCTTCGCAAAAGGAGGTGACGGAGCTCATCACACCCTACCGTATAGAATCAATAAATAATTAAACATCCTATGTAAGCTAATAGGATCATACAAGAAAAATAGAAAACCAAGTATTTAACTTTCATTTCAAAGCAATCTTCGTCAACAAACAAAAACGATTCCGAATTTATTGTTGAACATACAAAATGGTTGACACCGAACTTCTATATTCAAAAGTTAGTCGTATTAATTAACTCAAACGAACTTTATTTGCAAAACAATTCACATGGTTTTTCGTTGGAAAACGCTGTGTGTACAATGCGTTTCAGCATTACTTACTGGTGTTCGGTATTTTAATTTATTACAAGCTTAAATTGTTGTATTTTTTGCACATGACTTTAAATAACGGGTCATTTACTTTCAACATAATTAAAAACGAAATAATAAAAGCTTAACTTTGAAAGGAAACTGGTAGCAAGCTGTCCGATTACGTACTTTACTGGAAATAAAAATATATGAATCTACAAGCAACCAAAGTTTAGCAGCTATCATTTTAATTAAGTTATTATTTATTAGTTATTTTATGGAATATAGTGATATTTTAATTCAAACTTTGGATTTCACAATAAGGATTCCAACGTTATTTAGTTCCGAAACTAACACACACACAAATCGTTCCCGTACTTGTTGCTAATATTTTTGTGCTATTGCTATCTACCGCTTGATATAATACATGTATGACATTTCAACAATGTACATAGTAATATGTTATGTTATTACGCTATAAATCACCAATCTTTGTTACAATATTGTAGTCCGAAGCTGCCTACCCACAGATGTGATTTATGGAAACGCGCGCTTTGCTATCGCGGCGGTGAGCAGAATAGCCATAAAATGTGACAGGGTAAAGATATAATACAGCTTGCAGTATCTACCACTATATATACTCATACAGGGCAGGTTTTTAAAGACCAGCAAGTTTTCAGAGATGTACCAGAATCGATAACACTTTCGATATGAGGAACACACAAAAATTAAGCAACACTCGCACACGACCACAAAACTACTTCAACATTAGTTTCACGAACTTTTATCTAATGAATGTACTTATTCACTTTTATTTTTAATATTTGTATACATAGCAGATACGGTCTTTATATTTCTTAACAAACATCACCAGCCTAGCTTTTTCCCAACTATGCTGGGGTCGGCTTCCAGTCTAACTGGGTGCTGAAGTTCCAATACTTTACATAGAGCGAATGCCGCCTATCTGACCTCCATAACCCAATTAGCACTGGGTAATACAATACGTTACCCCTTTGTAAGACTGATTGTCAGACTTTTTACCTGTAACGACTGTCAAAGATCTACAAATGCAGCCGGGACCAACGGCTTAACGTGCTTTCCGAGACACGGAGGAATCTCGGTATGTAAGGGGTGATCACCCATCGACGGACCAACCTAGGCAAACGCTGCTTAACTTGGAGATCAATCCAAGCAGCTGTTATTATTAAACTAAAAGCTCCTCATATTTCTTAACAAACAATCCATTCTAATAAACAGTTAATAATAGGTAACAACCTTGACAGCAGAACGAATTTGGATGGAATTTTGCAGACGTATGTATGACCTACATGACCGGGATTAGGTCATGGAATATTTAATACTAGTAGAACGTTCCCTTGAGATAGGTCTCGGCGTCCAGGTGGGCGAAGCCACAAACAAAAGAAGCTAGACGCTAATCAAGTTTAATACTATAATAGCTAGGCTCTTTAGTCAACTGACACCAGCGGGATACAAATGAATTAGTAAACTGTTACTGTTACTGTTAGCCTATGTCATCCCACTGCTGGGCAAAGGTCTCTCCCCATGACTTCCAAATTCTTCGATCCAGGGCCAATGTGGACCACTGGTCGTTGGTTTTGTCCAGCTCGTCACGCCATCTCCTGCGAGGTCTACCACGTCGCCTTCTGGCTGTATCAGGGCTCCACATCGTGGTTATTTTGGCCCACAGCTCGTCGGGCATACGGCAGACATGGCCTGCCAAGTCCCACTTTAGCTTAGCAGCTTTTTGAGCAACGTCAGCGACTTGTGTTTTGGAGCGCAGTGTGGTGTTGCGTACATGGTCGGTAAGTTTGACGCCTAGGATGCTGCGCTCCATTGCACGTTGTCAAACCTTGAGCTTGGACTTTTCATTATTTTTCTTTTGACAATTGGACCCGCTGTTGAAGGTGAATAAAAAATGTCGTTGAATTTCAAATTTGAGTAAAAACGTGTAGAAAAATGTTTGAAAGAATAAAAATGAAACGTGATGTTTAGCTGATAATCACGAATTTTGGGACGACGCGCTCTAGACTGTAAGTCGCACTACCTAAGACCGCGCGTATCTTAAAAGGCCTATCACGCCTGGAATTTTTTGAACTTTGCCCCAGACCAGCATCATAGTACTCTGGGGTCTTAGGGCGACTACAGGAACTAAATTAGCAACTCTATTTGTAGTTGTTCAAACTTCGTTTAAAATACTGTTAGAATAAAGTTCTAATCAGCTTGCACTACAAAGTGGTTGTCACGTCAGTCACTGCGGGCCGAATAGTGCGAAATTAGTGGTTTTTTGCGATTTACAAAAAATCTATTAATGGACTAAAAAAATAAAGCACTATCATGCTAATATGTTGCTTGTAGAATTATTTGCCAAAAAATTTGAATGATCGCATGTATTTGAGTACGGTTTTTACTCGTTAAAAGAAATTTTTAGAGATAAGCACGTGAATTATTTCTATCGAGTAAAATTAGTTGTATTATGTTTTCAAAATACTATCGTACTAGCCTATATCCTGAAGAATATCATATATTTTTCTAGGTTTTGTTTATTGCAGTGAATCATATGCTTTTTTTGTACTATAAAACTCGCGTTTAGCTCCTGTAGTCCCCTTAAGTAACTCCAAGTTACCAAGTTATTACCTGTTCCATGTTAGTATTTAAATTGCCAGTAGTTTTAGAGCCCCATACCTTGCAAGACCATTCCACCGGTATACTCATATTGCCAGCACACAGAAGAAAACTCGCATTATACTGAAAATTTAATATGCACCCGCATCTAATAAATCTGGTAAACAGAGCAGGGGCCTCCGGTGATCGATAAAAGGATGTTAACAAATTTAGCTTCTCCGCAGCCCGGCCAGAAAATAGATGGGAACACAGAAGGTTGGTTTTATACTACAAGCGAAAACGCATACTTACGGAGATTTCAAACTGTCTGGCTCCGGACGCGAGGCCATGCAGTTTGCGAGACAGTGGGCCTTGTGCGAGTTCATGTAACTCAAAAATAAATAAATAAAATAAACATCGCTGGACATTACACACAGCGCCATCTAGTGGCACTAGATGGCGCTGTGTGTAATGTAGCACTAGCAACGAGGCTTGTGTCGTGGACACCAGATAGTTGATATACTACACAGATACTTTTTGTTTGTAAACTACATAATTATATACTTTTTTGTTTGTATTTACATACTTATTATACATATAAACATCCATGACTCGGAAACAAATGTCCATGCTCATCACACAAACATTTGCTCCAACCGGAATTCGAACCCGGGACCCTAAGAACGTAAGGTAGCCTCACTACCGCTGCGCCATTCGGGTCGGGTCGTATATTTACGGAGATTTTAAACTGTCTGGCTCCGGACGCGAGGGCATGCAGTTTGCGAGACAGTGGGCCTTGTGCGAGTTCATGTAACTCACAAAACCTACTGTATTGCGTAAAAGTAAACTTCAACTTACGAGTATGGAATAATTGTAACATTGTTTTAAGCTTTCACGGTTTATAACTAAACTTATAGTGATACGGGATATCTTCTGTGATTTTTAGCTATTGTGAGCTCCCGATAGTTCGACGCTTTTGCAAGCGAGATGATTGCAAGATGACTGATCATGGCGCTTGCAACAGCGTCGAAATCAAGGAAGATATCCTGTAAGTGATAGTGTAATTATGGAATAATTGTGAAGCTGACCTTCTGTATACTTCTATTTGGTAGCCCTGCTTTTACGTACATCTAATAGGAAGCTATCGATTCCTGATTGAAGCAAAGTGGTTCAAAACGTTCGTGAAACATAAAATATTAAGGGCTATATTAATAAGCCGCTCGATTTTGAGGTTTCTGTCGTAATGATAGCGCCTTTAATATTCAAATTAGATTAAGAGATTATTATCAGTATTCAATTTTACCCCGATTTTGTTATAATGAGATTCTAAGATGTGGTTTAGTTACAAAAACACGTGTAACGTGGACGGATTCTTGTTTAATAAGGCTTTGATTTTGACACGGTGTCTACTAAACCTTGAACTTATTAGCATCGTGTTCTAGGAAATTGTTTTTATTGTTAAAACATATCATAACATCACGCCTGTAAGCCCCGAAGATATAGACAGAGGTGTACCTAATAGAACACCCACATTACGGTAATTATGTTTAAAAGTCCCATTTAATAGGAGGCGAGCCTATGGCCATCAACCGGGCCCAAATCCGGACTCCGTGGCCGCTACTGAGAAATTTCTGAAGGAAACACGGAATCGAACCCAGGGACCAGTAACATGGGTCAATGACCGAAAGAAAATGTTTAATCATCTCTTTCGTCAATTTAACTACTCAATTATATCCCGCACTTCATTCACAAAATAAAATGAAGTGTGGGGACACGTTTTTAAATCCCGGAGTAATCCCGGGATTGGAATACGAGTAAGGCAGTTTGCTGACGTTAACTCAAAGCAATTACACAAGTGCGCCCCCGGGAATGGATGAGTGACGCAAACTTATAAGGTGGCCGTATTAAAATCTTGCAGAGGTTATGTTGGATGAATCACTTCCATTTTAGCAGGTAACACATAAAACCACGCTTCTAATCCCAAAGGGTTAGGCAGATGTGTACCTAATACACCCACATTTCAAAAGTCATGTTCAAGTCCCCTTTATGGAGGCGAGCCTATTGCCATCAACCGGGCACAAATCCAGACTCCGTGACTGCTACTGAGAAATTCCTGATGGAAAAACTCAATAACACTTTGCCCGAACCGGGAATCGAACCCACGACCTAAGGTTTGGCAGTCGCGCTTGCGATCACTTGACCAGCGAGGCAGTTACTTCCATTTTATGCAGATAATGATAATGAATTCATTAATGTGAACATGGACGAGGTCGACAGATCAAGTGTTTAAAGGAATTCTGACCATGTGCAATTTGGCGTCGTGTTCATTTTACTTTACAGAATTTAAGATCAATAAAGTTAAGTAACAACACAACGCAAATATTAAAGTGTTTTCAAATATGTACAAGGGCTCAAAATAATATTTCTTTTGAACCTTATTTTGTTTGACATGGATTCAAAAGTCAAGCTAATAAAACTGTAAATTATATTCTTTGAGCAACGATAAAGTGTTTTGTGCCAGATTACTAGAATAATCTCATTTATTTATTCTAAGTGGAAACACCTGAGACACCAATTATGTATGTCTAGAATAGGTTTTTAATTCCACTAAAAAGCCTCCAGGCAGGCCTGGCCAGCTTCACGCCGTATATACGTTGAAAATTAGGTTATTGGGTCACGTCTGAGTCTACCTAAAAATGAATCATTTTTCACTTTCAGGCTTTTAGACTTGACCTATTTTTAGTATGAACGCTATAATATGTACAGTTCCTTGCAGAGAACAATCGATGGGTTGTCTAGTAGTAAGTGTTGTAAAAAGTCTTGGCTTGAAACTCTCTAATTCATCTGCTAAGCGAGGCGACTATGGCAAGAGAGATGATGACTGACTAAAAAAATATGATTCTGTTTAGTCTGTCAGTTAGATTATCGAAAAATATTGGATACGTGTTTTTTGTTTTATCAAATTAACAAAAATTGACGAAGATCAAACGTGTCAAAGATCATGAGTGGGGGCTTGTGACGTCACTTTTGATTAAAAAATGCACTCAAATGTGACGTCACACGATTTTTCGACGCAGTGTATCGTCTTCATTTTTTGTTTACGTGAAAAAAGAAAAATATACTTAGGTATGTGACCAAAATTTTTTTTGTTATCTACCATTTTTCTTCGCTGGCCGTTGATAGGCAGAAATTATAAAATTGAACGTTGTAACTAAGAATATCACCTTGCGTAAGAAAAGAAAGGAAAAAAACGCTTTTCTTCATTCAGCCATTACAATCTCACTTTATGTACGTCCCCGGGATTAAAATAATTAAAAACGTATTGCCCAACATGATATTTACAACTCAATCCACAATACGATGTCCAAATGTTCCAATAATATCACTATATCACTCGATTTAAGCTGTTGATCCCCCATAATATATTCCCGGAATCAATCCCAGTCTGCGGGCCACCTTAATTACCAAAGCGAGCAATAAAATAAATCCGATAATTCGATTCCCGGCCATCGTGTGGCACATCACTGAATTTAATAAAATTAATAAACATTTTCTTCTTGATTGAAATATTAAATCTCATATTAATTGACAAAGTAAGTTTTAATTGACGAAATTAACAATTTGGCAGCCATTACGAAGGTGACGACGCTAACTTAGGTATAAAATGTGTCGGGACATTGATTTATGCTTAGAATTAGAATTATGGTAAATAAAATTACGTGATAATTATTTTTTTGTTTTTTTTTTTTTATTGTCTCGCTTTTACGAGAGGATATATAAAAGATATAAGTATACAATGTAACGAAGAATATTTATGTATGATTAGACCTCTGTTGGAATCAGGAAGAATTATCAAAGCGCTTAAATTGTATTCACATTTCCAATTAATAGCTGATCCATAGCCTCACATTCACAAAGATAGGCTCTTGAAATAGAATAATTGGCCTATGAAGTCCCCACTGTTGGAGCACAAACCTCACTGAGAAAAAGTGGGCCGAAATCAACCTCGCGGTGTCCAGTGCGATAGTGAATGTTACCGTATGTGAAGTGTAACGACTGTCAAAGATCTAAAAATGACAGCCGGGACCAACGGCTTAACGTGCTTTCCGAGGCACGGAGGATACTCCGAGAATAGGCATGATGACAGTATCAAAAAATTGCAAATCTATTTAGTCCGTCAGTTAGAGTATTGGAAATTGTTGGACACGTATTTTTTGTTTTTGTAAAATGTATATTGACAAAAAATGAAACCCATCAAAACTCGTGACGTCAGAACTAGCTTAAAATTATACCAAGCCGTGACGTATTGATAATTTTAAAAGCGTCATTTCTTCGTCAATTTTGGTTTACGTAACAAAAGAAAAAACATGGATCAAATATTTTTTGATAGTCTAACTGACGGACTAATTCGATTTTTTTCAGAGAAGGTATGTAATGGATGGTCACCGATAATCCACAGAGCGACCTTGGCAAGTGTGGCTTAACCTAAAAGATCGATCCGTGCGACTGTTATTATTTAGCCACGTGTGTAGTGCCTGCCTGGGATCGACTCAACTATCTACGAGAAGTACGAAGACGGGACGCGACCACTAAGCCACCACGGCTAATCTAATCCAATCACTTCCAATAATTCCGACCCTCACTAAAGAGTAAAGAGGTAATTACTCTTTGATACCTCGTCCCTCAAACTTCTGAAGTCCACAAACAAAACGGCGGCCTGTTACGTAAAACTGAGCTCACGGCTAATTTTATGACACGAACTCTGATCAAGTTTAGGGAAGTTTGGTGACATTGAAGGAGCGTGCCTACAGACGGCGTTTTAAACAAGGTATATAATTCATTATTGTTCTGCATGTTGTGTAACCGTCTTCATTAATTGTTTACACACTAAAACTTGTTATAAAGATTAGTTCTACTACAGTATTTGTAGACAACTTGTAAAAAAAATCAACCATAATAAAGTTTCAATTTACGGGGAATTATTATGAAAAGTGGTATAATAACAACGACGCCTATATTTAATGAACATAAAAGGACAATACTTTATTAATACATAAAATAATAAAAGTTCAAAAAAGGAGCAACGGACGGTGCACGTGCAGGACTTGCATAAAAAAATATAATATTTTAAAATTGACTTCGATATTCCACATTCGAACGCCACGTTCCATTTCCACAGACATTTAAAATTCTATAGATAAAGCTTCCCGATTTAAATCGATTCCCATTCCAGTATCGATACCTATCTGAATAGTTGCATCCGCCGTTTATTAATACCGAAATTCAATCATTTTCGATAGTCGTCGCTCGGCCTGATTCGAATCGACCTAGTTGTAACTTTAACGATTCGTCCGATAGTTTTAGTTCTAGTTAGGGATAGGGCAACTAATTTAAAACGGCGACGATGCAGTCCCAATACCATCGTAGGATGGTATTCGCCTGAGAAACGACGATTTCGTATCACTACTATTGCAATGCTGTCGCATTTTAGTCACGACCCAGCATCGAAACAAAAAGTCATATTAACGGTACATTGGCAAGATGGACTCCGTCGAGATAACTATCTGCATTTGCATCCCTTTGCAAATGAGTGTTAAACCGCGCTACAAAAAGTACAGGTATATTAGTACACCCACATTTTAACCAGTTATGTTTAAGTCCCATGTAATACGGGGCGAGCCTATTGCCATCAACCGAGCACAAGACCAGACTCCATCCGCCTGCTACTGAGAAATACTTGATAAAAACCCAATAACACTTTACACGACCCGGGAATCGAACCCAGGACCTCAAGCTCAGCAGTCGCGCTTGCGACTATTAAACCATCGACAGGGCTTTAGTTGTAAACAATGACATATTAACATGACAATGATGTAATAATGGTCTGTTAATGTATCTATTGAGTACCGGAAGCACAGCAATTATGCCTAATTAGAACGCTCATCCCCGGTGTTCGTGGGTTAAGCAGAACTATCTGACCGATTATTGTGTGCCAAATAGGGTCTTAACGAATTTTGGCAAGCCGTAATAATTTAATTTGTCATAAAATGTTCCGGACGCGTCTTCAAATAATTATTATTATTTATTTTTATTGTTCTTTGAATCAGTAACTATAGGACCCCCCACTTTCTTCTTTTCTTATACAGGTTGGCGCCAACTATACGACAATAAAAGAAAACACTTGTAATACTAGTTCGTAGTAATATTTTTACCACACAACCCTGAATATGTCGACTATTCCATAGTAAATCAATAACACAACTTTCAATATATCTGTCAAATGCTCTAATATAATAATAATAATAAATATCGCTGGACATTACACACAGCGCCATTTAGCGCCACACTAAGCAACAAGGCTTGTGTCGTGGACACCAGATAGTAATATCTTTTTTTTTTTTTTTGATAGGTATATCTTTGAAACATATTTCAACTATTTCAAGGCTGAGTTTTAGGGCCATCTACGTATTTTATACCCACTAGGATAATAAACAACAATTGTGCACCACTGCCCACCCTTTCGGAAAATATAAGCGTGATGTCACCCCAAGAAGGAAATGGTGTTAAGCGCCGGAAATAGCACTCGTGATATTTCCGAACTACTCCGGAGTTAGTTTAATAGAATATACCAAGAGAACTGGTAAAGAATAAGAGGCTTGCATTTAAGGCGAGGAGCTAAATTAGCAACTCTTAGTGTGGTGGTTCAAACTTCGTTTGAAATTCTGTTAGAATAAAGTACTAATCAGCTTGCTTGCTTAAAATGAATGGTTTTATGCGATTTACAAAAAAACTATTGATTGGACTAAAAAAATAAAACACTATAATGCTAATATGTGGCTTGTAGAATTATTTGCCAAAAAATCGGATTGATCGCATGTTTTTGAGTATGGTTTTTACTCGTTAAAAGACATTTCTTAGAGATAAGTTCGTGATTTTTTTTATCGAGTAAAATTAGTTGTATTTTGTTTTCAAAACACTAGTATACTAGCATATATCCTGAAGAATATCTTATATTTTTCTGGTTTTGTTTATTGCAGTGAATCATATGCTTTTTTGCACTATAAAACTCGCGATTAGCTCCTGTAGTCCCCTTAAATACCTCTACAAGACAAATAAGGAATGGAAAATCTGTTTTTGCTGCATCCTGTCTACTGCCACAACACCTATATTTTCAACTTTCAGCGCTAAGCCGACCGTCGAAAATTCAATAGCGCGTTTAAGGTACTCGTTTAGGTTTTGTCTAATGTTACTGAAAATAGGCATATAAAGAAAAAGAGGGGGGATTGCTTTGCAAAAGAACACAAATAACAATAACTTAACAAAAATAATTTTATTACATCAACCTGCAACAGAATAGAGTCATGCAGTTACGATCCGGTGGTAGCATGTGCACTGCAAAAATCGCCTTTACTGCAACGACAAAAAGGTGCTGTTAATGACAAATTGTTACCATTGATGTGGAATTGTCTTTACAGTATAACGAGTTATTTGGTGTACAACCAAAAATCCTATTTGCAGTCTTTCAAAATGGTGTCGATTTTGTTGTGCACAAACTAAACTTAATTTAGGCTATTGCTATCTTTTACTAAAAGGCAGTGCGAGAAAAGGACGGCTGTAGCTATGAACTAAGTTAGAGATGTCAAACTAGTTTATGCCTTGCGCTTCACCGTGTTTTTATATCTACATTGCACCCGTGCGAAGCCGGGGCGGGTCACTAGTGTATAATATATATGAACTCACCGGACAACTCTGTATAACGCTGGTCTTCACCTCACTAACGACAGAAACCTGGTTGCTCTGCACGCTAGTAACCACTGGACTCCGTTGTGGTTGTTGGGCAACCCTATGCACGTTGCTTTTCATTGGAGCGTTCATTAAGATCGGCTGGTTGTTGGAGACGGTTATTATTTGCTGGTTACCTTGAAGGAGTTGTTGGTTCCCTTGAAAATAAAAATGTTAAATCATAAATAGGCGACGACACAAAAACCTCAATTAGTCCGTCAGTTATATTATCAAAAAATATTTGACCCATGTTTTTTCTTTTGTTACGTAAACCAAAATTGGCGAAAATAATTATGACGCTTTTAAAATTCTCAATACGTCACGCCTAGGTATAATTTTTAGCTAGTTCTGACGTCACGAGCCCCCACTTCCGAGTTTTGATGCGTTTTATCTTTTGTCAATATTCATTGATTTACAAAAACAAAAAATACGTGTCCATTGATTTCCAATACTCTAACTGACGGACTAAATAGATTTGCAATTTTTTGATACTGTCGTCATGCCTATTATTATTAAATGATATTTGTGCCTATTGTGTTCCTATTAAGTAACTTCGGAATTTACTTCTCAGGTGAACATTGTTTAACAGTAGAAAATTACCTGTAAACCAAAAAGCCAGTTCGACTTTCGATACTCTCGGAATTTCAACTTACCGTAAGTACAGTGTAAACTGCAGAAAATACCACTACTTACAAACGTGAAGTTTCCGAGAAAATCTCAGGACTTTGAACTGCACTTTGCAGTATAAAATATTTTATTTGCTCGGCTCAACCGTAGAACAAAATGGTACAGAAAGTCGACTACCGTAAAACAGGGTGTTTATAAACGCAGGGTTGAATCGAGACAAAACTTTGAGAAGGATTATAACGAACGATGTCTCGAAATAATAAAGTAAAACGCAGTCGGGTAATTAAGCAAAGAAAATAGAGTACTCTTTGGTCACATATTATATCAATTCAACTTAAAATCTAACCTAAAATCCCTTTCAAAGTTTTGTCTCGATTCAGCCCTACGTTTCTATACACCCCGTTTTACACGGTACATAAAACGAGCGAAAAAGGCGCACCAAGGTTCACGGCGCTGGATGAAGCGACACTACTCACATCACGTCAAGTGACACGCGCGTGCGACTTGTTTCCTGCGCCTCACTACCACTCACTCACTTTGCAAGTCACGTCACAGTGACTCTGAAATACACATTTATTTATTTATTTTATTTTGCTCGTGTCCGCTCCGCTCGTGTCCGTTTTGGTGCAGTCCAGGCCTTAGTACTGTGACTCGTGGCGGCTGGGGATCTGAAACAAATGTCCAAGACACCAATCTCTAAAAAAAACACTTTATTTTGGGTCTGAAAATCCGATTTATTTTCAATTAATTGCCAAATTCGATTTTTAGTTGCTTTGAAATCAATTAATAGTTGAGTCATTGAGTTGACTAAACAGTGACGTCACAGTTTGCGATTGCCATACAAAATCTAGGAGAGAACCGCGTTTTGACGGCTCTTAAAAAGTATCTCAATTGATTGGTATGTCATCTCGATCGTCGAACATCGCACTCACGCTCGCTCTCTGACTCCTTTACTCCGCCGATGTGGCGCTGACCTTCTGTGCCTTTCTATTGGTTCACCACAACTTTGTGTAGAATTTGTGGAACTAGCACTTGTCATGCAGATGGAGTAAATAATGCATGTCTTGCTCATCACCAGTTCTTTATTGCAGTACTTTTAGTTTTTATGTAGTGCAAGCAATTTTGTAGTGTTCTTGTGTGGTTGATAAATTAGAAAAGTTAAAAGAAACTGTTTAATATCGAGAGGCTTTTATATTCTACTATACCAGGCCTGTCCAAAATTAATACGGCACCGAAACCAACTAGCGGTCCGCATAAGTGTTTCATCCTGCCCGTGAGCGATTTAAAACTTTGTTGGACATCAATAAATTGTCAAAAAGATGAAAAATGTCCTTAAGGGGGTGGTACTAGCTAACGAGAGGTTTTCTCCATGTAACTCCTCTTTGATGAGTGAATATAAAGGAGCAAAAAAAAATATGTTACTTATTAGACTCTAAACTTTAATTGGTACAATTGAAATAATTCTAACTTTATTATTACTATATGAAAAAAATATTCAAAGTAAAGCATTTTTTCTTTGAAATTTCGTAACTTCTCCTAAACGGCATTAAGTTTTAGTATTTTTTTTTCACACAAATATTTGTCACTTTTTTCTTCACAAAGTGTACAATTGGCATTTTGATCTAATGATTTATTAGGCTACAATTTAATAAAAACCACTCATTTCGCACTATTCGGCCAGCAGCGACAGACGTAACAACCACTTTGTAGTGCAAGCTGATTAGAACTTTATTCTAACAGTGTTTCAAACGAAGTTTGAACCACCACAAATAGAGTTGCTAATTTAGCTGATACCCCAGCCTTAAGGTAAATGCGCCAGGGTGGCCCGCGAAATTCAAATTTTCTTACGTTTTTTGCATTTTGCAGGTCAGTGTCAGGTTATATGTTGATTAAACTATGAATCGCGGCTGTAAGACGTATGTAGTTTTAGAATTATAATCATCAAAATCATCAATACAACCCTCCAAGCGCATAAAGGTGTAGGAATGACTTTGACCTTGAAAAAGTAAATTCATACACCTTCATACCCGCCCCACCTCACCTACCCGCGGCTGTAGACCGCATTATTGTATTTTAGTCCGAGGGCTTGTTTTATTTCATTTGTTTTAGATCACTTTGCAATTTTTTGGGTAGCTACGGTTACAAAATGACTAAACTTGGCCCTTCATAAAATGATGTTGGACACCTCTTTACTAGACAATGTTGGGTGGAGTGCGGTTGTTGTTCAACAGGGTCGTATCACTGGTATAAAAAGTACCTTATGGGAAAATATTAATTTAAAAAATGCCTATTTAAATGCGTTCACTAGTTTTTGCGCTAAAGAGTAACGCACATCCATAAAGTTTCTGAGGATCGACTTAAACTTTCGCATTTCTATTAATCTATTGGCAGTAAGAGGATAAAGAAATATGTTATAAAGGAGACCAGTAGAAACCAGGGCTACCTTATACTGTTTGTATGCTGTTTGGTTTGATTCCTGGATTGGATAAAGTTTACGTATAGGTTATATGAATACAGATGCCATGTAAAGCATGCCAGGAGTCTACGCGACGCCATTTGTAACGCGACGCGATGCGACGATACGAGACAAACGCATCACCTGATACTGTTTTAAGCTTTCACGGTTCATAACTATACTTAAAATGACCCGCGATCATGGCGCTTGCAACAGCGTCGAAATATCGGGAGCTCAAAAACAATAAATAATCACGGAAGATATCCCGTAAGTGGCATCACCTGATATCGCGAATGAGGGGAGTAAGTGCTAATGAGCACTTAAGCTCTTTAAGCTTCAAGGCACAATTAATGACGTTGATCAATTATTAACAAGGTGACATGGGAATATATATAGTAATAGCTATATTATTATTTCGACCAGTCATGGCGCGTGTGCCTGACAGGCAGATTACTGGATGCAGTACGATGTTATTAATTCATGGGCAGGACTGGTGGTTCATTGTGTGAACGCCTTGTGTATTCCCTGTGTCTTGTCTTGGCGTACGGAGATGTAATTAGCTGGGGGTCCAAATTACTCACGTACTACCATTTCGTAAATTTGCTCTATTTACTTTTGGATAAATCGGTCTCGTTCGGAATGTGGCCTCGTAGATTCGAACTCAGGTCACACGTTGTTTTGTATCATTTCTTTTATCAGTAAAAACACAAAAGCCGAAATGCCGTGAGGCAGTCGTTAGCAGAATCATAAGCGCCAATTTCAGACCCCAAGGGGTCCAAACTGAGCCCTCGTAGTGCGTTTGGACACTGCCTCTCACACAGAGTAGGTCTTTGTCCCATTCCCATCGGTGAGAACGCTACAGGCCAAATATACCTAAGCAGGCTAGCATGCTTACCTTTATATTTATTTAGTAGACAAATTTACATCTAACCTTCTCAATGAAATTCTTAGACTGAACAGACAATAACGCCTAACTAACCTAGGAATAATACGATACTTAACTATAGTTTACAGCAATATTATTGCAACATATGGTCATTAAATAGCCATTCCCACCACCCTAGCTTATGGTTGGGTAATTACAAACAAGAAGACATAACCTAATGTATGTACCTAACCGTAAGGACACGGAATAGATAAGACCCAGAAGCTCGGTTTGAACAACGAGCGAAAGCAAACGAAGACACGCTTCACGTTCACAGCGAGTGGCAATCGTACTCGCGTATGGCATTTTTTACAAGCTTTTATTTAACTTTCACTGTTCGTGTGTGTATGTAAGTTGTCCGCTTTTTTGCATACCATTTTTTGACCACTTGTTGATATCCCATTCACAGTTACTTGATTTACAGATTTGCTACTGACGCGAAGGAAAAAACGTGACGCATGTGTCTCTTGACGCAAGAAGTTTTACCTGAATTTGTGAACAGGGCCATACATTCATCGACCTGGCGACTGGCATTCGTACAAGATAATTTGAGATGGCAGATACAGGAATATATATTATGTTTGCGTGCGCCTATTTTCCCTGCTTGTTCATGCCCAGCCTTCTGTATGCTATCTATTCTGTGGCAAGGATTACAAAACCATTTGTAGGGTTGGCCATTATTCGAAACCTTTTCGCATTAACCAGCAGTTATATCAACCGAGCAAGTTCATGATTTATTTGGAGGCCTAGTTGGGATAAGGACTACACATGTTGTAAAATAGATTTAGGTATGTTTAGTATGTACATTAGTATTATTGAATTATGGAAGGTTGCAGAGTTAGTAATCTGGTTATATTGATAAAAATGATTTTTTTATTATTTATTTAAGCAACACATACATATATCACAGGTTTAAGTACCTAATACAATAGAGTAGTTTTAAGTTTACAACAGTTTACCAAGAATAGAATTAATTATTTTGAAAACCGAGAGTAATAATTCAAAATGTGGCCCGTGTGAATTCACTCAGTGTACAATAGAAGCAGTCAATCTATTGTGACACCATATTGAGTGTACGCAGCAAGCGCGTTAGCGACGCGTGCTGCACCCACAGCAACGGCTGTTTTGTCTGCTATTTTGTCATATCGGGGTTCTAGCTACCACCATTGGGCTCCTAGCACCCCCGTTCAAGACCCTGGGCAATGCGTTTGTTTCCTTCACATCAAAACCGTTGCTCCGCGTGTCATAAAGTCAATGTAACAAAGTCACCGACTTCCGAAAGTTTAGATCCAAGACAGTTTTTTTTCTCTGGGACTTAGTTGAGCTTCTTCGTCACGGCGCTGTTCTGGTGATCGCCACTGTTGATTCTGGCTTTTAAAAGTCCAGTGGTTTGGGCATAGCGTGGCTGGCTTTCAAAAGTAAAGTTATTTTTCACTGTTTTTGCATTTGTTTTATATCGCATTTTTTTTTTGCAAAATAGTTTTGTTTTCTAGATTACCGTAGCAAGCATCATCACATTCTCACTGCTGGAACGCCTACTTTCTGTCAAAGTGCGGATTGTCAGATATCACAGTCTTCCAATTTTCGATTCTATGACATTTCGGTTTCTTTTTGATAGCAGCAAAGACACTCAAACTCAAAACTCAAACTCAGCATTTATTTCAATTAGACCACTTTTGAATGTCAAAAATACAAAAAAGCAAAGCTACAGTCAGACACAGGGCATAATAACTTGAGAAAGTACTGTAGTTATCCATTCCCTTGCGTTCACTCTTTTAAATCATTAAAATATACAAATATACACATATAAATATGTACGAGCGATAGACGGGACAAGACGATGAAAATCGTAATCCAAATACTTGTTACTTCTTAGTAACAAATCGTTCTGTCTTGTGTTTCAGAGGGCGCTTTCAGGTAGCATTCGTATATCAAAATCGAAAATGTTCGGGATCATAATTTTTGTATGATATTATTCCCAATGTCCGCTCTATACCTAATTCTTTTAAATCTCTTTGGATAGCAGTGATGATAAAATAAAATAACTTTAAACCTAAATAAACCTTTCTCCCAGTTAATCAAATACAGATAATATAGAATTTTCCCCTATACTAAATCTCCCTAAGCGATTTATTACCTCGTGTATAATGGTGCCTCCGCGTTTTGAATCCCCGAGGTATCTACAGAGAATGTTCGTGAATTAATGCTGATTTATGTTACTCAGTATGTTAAAGTACCCACAATTGTTTGAATGTTATTTGTAAAATACCTATGTGGGATGTAGGTAAGAAATAATGCATGTTGAAGGCTGAAAAAATATGTATTTTTTTAATGTGTTTTTAACCGACCTCCAATAGAAGGAGGTTATCATTGTAGCTAAGTAAACGCCAAATAAAATCAGTATTAATAATACTGATTTTAAAGTACACTCATATTTTGGAGTGTGATACGTGATTTAGAAAAGTGTAACACCGAAGAACACGTCCCCGTAAGTTCACGAATACGAAACAATTAACAACGAATGCACGCTACCTCGAAAAACCTAATGCCGTAGCTTTGCGATCTCGAATAACTAAATCTCTAATTTCACCTATTCGAAACACTTAGCAACGAATGCACGCTACCACGAAGAACTGAACACCGTAGCCATGCGATCTCAAATAATTAAACCTCGAAAAGTCATCGTAAAAAGTCTTTATAAATTCATTTAACAATCGGTGTCATCATCATCATCAGCCTGTATTGTTCCCATTGCTGGGACAGGCCTCCTTTCAATGAGAGGGAATGGCCTATAATCCACCACGCGGTCCGGTCCGGCGGATTGTCTTCGATTTTTTGATTCTAGGACATGCCGGTTTCCTCACGATGTTTTCCTTCACCGTTTTGAGAGCAGTGGTGATGAAATAAATTACACAAAGTAATGCCTTTTTTTTTTAGGATGGGAAATCATCAAATGACTTCTCCCGCTCTGGGCGGAGCAGGAGGGAGTGTCAGACTTTTTCTGACTAAAACCCATCCATGTTCCTTCATCGCCCTTTGTGTTCCGGGGCCATGGTATCTCTTTCGAATAGTCCCGCAGCCCCGGCAGGCTTCGGCCCTTGCGGACCCCTTCCCTATTGCTGACTCTCTTTGAGGCGCGCATGGAACACGAACGCGCCGTCGACACGGCCTGTCGTCATGAGACGGACGGACGGCGAGCTAGCCCATAGCTCCCCATCCACAGGCCCGCGCCTACCGTGGCCGGAAGCCACCACGTGGCTCCCGACGCTCGGGGCGTCTCCCGCGGCGGCCGGGACGTGAGGATATCTCCCTCTCACGTTCCGCCACCTCCTTCGCTAGCATGACTGCTTCGCAGAAGGAGGTGACGGCGTCCCATTCCGTCTCGCTCCGGACCATGGCACGAACCAGGGCTGGAAGCGAGAGGTCGCCGCCGCCGATCGCCACCTCGAGGACACGGCGGTGCTCCACCCAAGCGGGGCACACCTCCACCGTGTCCTCGGGCCGATCCTCACAGTGATAGCACCCGGGCGTTTCCTCCCGCCCGATTCGGTGCAGGAACTTACCGAAGCATCCGTGTCCGGTAAGAACCTGCGTCAGGCGGAAGGTGAGGACGCCATAAAGTAATGCCTGGGTTTGAACCCATGACTTACTGTTCGTAAGTCAGCGCCGCCACCACTGGGCCACCGTTTCTCAACAAACTGTGTATCACACTTTATTTTGGTAGTTTTAGTTAGGCTCGCCTAATGCAATCAATCGAGCACAAACTGAAAATTTGCGGCCGCTGCTGTGTAATTCCTCATAAAAGATTTCTTAATCGGAAGTAGCCCTTGCGACGTCTGGAACAGGGAGGCAGTCTTCAGAATAAAAGTAGAACAAATATCTATTGTGTAACTTACCTATTTATAGCTCAGTATTGTTTAAATAATCTCTTCAAAATGAGCAAAGGTCGTTAATAAAGGATGTACCAAAATTTTCAATTTTATATTAACTACTAACATAAGAGGTAAAATTTGCATTTTTGTATGTTTGTAATGAACAAACTCAAAAACTACTAGGCCTATTTAAAAAACTCTTTTACTATTAGAATGCTACATTATACTTGAGCAACAAATTTTAAGTATAGCCACTTAAAATTATAAAATTTTGTCCACCCGTGCGAAGTCGAGTCGATAGCAACTATAAAATAATAAGTTTTCCCAAAATATTTCACATTTGACACGCATTATTTTTGTAAAACATACTTTATCACTTTCATAATTAAGTTGAGATTAATATACCGACCATATTTCACCCTATGGAACTTCATAATTTTAATTAAACGTTATATCACGCTCGTGTTTTGTAAATTTTAATACAAACAGTATTTTAAGGGAGATGGGTTACCTACTATGTTTGAAAACATTAATTTTACCCTCTAATTATATAATGTTTCACTACAAAAGATAATTATGGCATTTTCAACTCTTTGATCTATGTGTTTATGAAATAAAATATGATGTAGTAATTAAGAGTGTATGCTAATGCAAAACATACAGGTCAAACTACAAAATATACAGGTATCTTTTTAGCCTGACGCAGCCAACCATTGGATATGAGCCTCTCCAAGGCAGCACCCTGTTCTCCACCTTCTGCATTCAGTCTGACCCAGCCACTTCTTTAAGGCTGGAGTCAGGCGTCCTACACTTTGTTTTCCAATACGAGGTCTCCACTCCAGAGCTCATGTACTCCATGAGCCATCGGTCCATCCACAAATATAGCCAGCCTACTGTCACTTTAACTACCTTAGCCTGCATCACCCACCTGGTTGGCCTTGACAAGTTGATCTCGACAAGTTTCTCAAGGAAGAGTTTGGCCGAAGGGTGTAGTCTACCGACGTTTTCGCGGCAGGCTACGTAACACCGCGCAGCGTAACACGACTTAAAAAAAGAGGAGGTTCTCATCATCATCATCATCAGCCTATTAATGTTCCCACTGCTGGGACACAGGCCTCCTCTCTATGAGAGGGAATGGGCTATAATCCACCACGCCGGCCCAGTGCGGATTGGTAGATGTCACATGCCGGTTTCCTCACGATGTTTTCCTTCACCGTTTTGAGAGCAGCGGTGATGAAATAAATTACACAAAGTAATGCGCCTGCCTGGGTTCGAACCCACGACTTACTGTTCGTAAGTCGGGGCCGCCACCCCTGGGCCACCGCTGCTCGAGGTTCTCAATTCGTCGGAACCTTTTCTATGTATTCGTTTATTTTTATGTTGTAATGTAATTTTGTGTATTTTATCTATGGGCCTTAAGATGTCTGATAATAAAATGATTGATTGATTTATTATCTGATTTAGTTTCTGTGCAGCAGGGCTTCTTTCTCCATATTATCCGTCTTCTCCGGTTGCGACTTATTAATAAACGTTCGCCGCACAAAGACGCGACCGTCACGTCACCTTTGAGTAGGACGTGGGTGATGTGGGTAGTTACTCTCGTTCTAGCGATATTATCACGTTTTTCACGATCTACCTGACTTTACAGGGGATGACGGGACGAGCTGGAGAGAATCAACGACCTGTTGTTCACATTGGCCCTGGATCGAAGGATTTGGACGTCATGGGGAAAGGCCTTTGCCCAGCAGTGGGATGACACAAGCTAATAGTAACAGTAACCTGAACATCCTATTTAAAAAGTCCTAAAACTTAATTGAATGCTAAATTGCCTTCTCTTTTCATTATCACAAGATCGACAAAGACAGAATTAAGCAAAGCGTTCAGAAAGCCTGCGTTTTATAACAACTTTACTTAATGCAAGCACAAAATAAAACATTCAAGCTAAAGGCTACAGCTTTCCTCGTGTTAAAAGCTAGTCCTTACTTAGCAGAACAAGCCCCAAGTAGAGAGCACAAAATAAGAGCGCTCTAAGTTTAATCCTGAGAAGCCACTCTAACATTTGACGCTTGGAAGACTTTTAAAACTATAACCTGGATTTATAGACTTACGGGAATTATATTTTTATTAAGTTTTTATCTTCAGATAATATGTAGGGTTTGTTTTCAGTTCGCGTACAAAGAGAAATTGTTTTAGTTATCGGGTAAGTAATTAACTTTTTTGGCTTATGCTAATGTGGCATCAACATATATCATCATGTATTTAAAATCCAAAGCGTTGAAATATGTAGATGAAACACCAGATTATGACTTTTCCGTGTCATTGTTTTTTTGGAAACTGCAAAATTATACATCACTGTCCTAAGAAATCTTTCATTGTTTCTATTCGCCATCAACCGAGCACAAATCCGCTGCTACTGAGAAATTTCTGATGGAAAAACCCAATAGCACTTTGCCCGACCCGGGAATCGAACCCAGGAGCTCAGCCTCAGCAGGCGCTGGCGACTACACGAAATAGACCACCAGATAATGAGTTTTCTCATGTCAATCTTTTTCGGAAAAACAATTGTACTACTGTACATCTTCGCCCTAAAAATATTTCATTTTTTCAATTCGTAGATGCCTAATTATGTTGGAATAAAATGCACTTTATTATACAAAATACCAAAAACCGGTATCTTTATGTCAGTACCCTAAAAGGCTTAAAACTGGGTCTATCACTAACTCTGAGAAGTTTATTTTAGCTATTCCAACTATCTAAATAAATTCTAGAGATCTCCCCAATGCAATTCAACGCTAAAATTTCCATGAAAAAATGCAACTAAGTACTAAATATTATTATGAAGATAGCAAAATAACAACAGCAAAAAATTTTGCTGGAACTTGTTTCGTGTTCTACTGTGTACTGTGTCAGGTTCAGCTGAAGTTTTTATTTTATTGCATTTAATGTTAGTGAAAAGAAGATGAGGTTACTATGTGGTGAGTAGCTTAGTTTAGAGTGGACTTTTTCTTTGTGACACCGTTTCGAATGAACGTTGTAAGGATGGACGTTGGCGCAGTGGCTGAGCGAGTGGCTTCTGCGCTGCGTGTCGCCGGTTCGATCTTCGCACGAGACAAATAAATATCGCTGGACATTACACACAGCGCCATCTAGTGCCACACTAAGCAACGAGGCTTGAGTCGTGGACACCAGATAGTTGATATATTACATAGATATTTTTTATTTGTAAATACATACTTATTATACATATATTATAAACATCCATGACTCGGAAACAAATGTCCATGCTCATCACACAAACATTTGCTCCTACCGGGATTCGAACCCGGAACCCTAAGAACGTAAGGCAGCCTCACTATCGCTGCGCCATTCGGGTCGCCCAAAATATTGGTATGGCCAACTGGTAGTTGTTTGTGTATGTGAGTTTAAAAGTTTGTAAACGCACCCACGATACAGAAAAATTCTTAGTGTAGGGCAACGCTTTTTTATCAGAAGGGTAAGTTATTTGAGAACCACGCATGTGGTCATAGAACCAAGAATTATTTTTTTTTTTTATTTTTTATTTATTTATTTATTTAGGTTAACCAACAATTGTTTACACTATGTACATTTCTGACTTAATGACTAGAGTAACATTTACAAGTGCAACAATTAATTACAGGTTAACACCACATGCACAAAAAAACGGTTTAACATAACATATTTATAAATTATAGACATTAGAAACTTATACAAACAAAGAATAATTAAAATATTAATAAAGAAACTATCAAATCATTAATTAATAACTGTTGTATACAAACTATAAAGAAAAAGATATCGGGATGTAAAATTACTGATTAAAAATTATAATTGATTAAATTGTAATTAATTGATTGGATTATGAAAAAATATAACGACCATGGATTGATAAGAAAATAAAATAAAATTAAAAGAATAAAAAACAAACACAGAATAAACCAAGAAATTAAAAACAGGTTCAAAATAAAATTAAAATAAAATTAACTCAAAACTAAAAAAAAAAAAAATCGGAATTAAAATCAAAATTAAAATTAAATTAAAATTAAAATCAAGATTAAAATTATATCGAAATTAAAATCAAAAATTAAAATCAAAATCTAGTTTAAATTAAATTAAATTAAATCAAATTAAATCGCCATTGGATTATTTACAAAAGCTCGAAGGAATTTATTTATACTTTCGTGGTGTATATCTACTAAGTCACTGTGGCCATTAAGGATCTTGCACAATCTAGGTATCGGAGAATTCGCACCAAGCACTGACTTTCGAAATGGCGGACACAGGGGTGTTATCTTAGTTCTAGGATATCTAGAAGGCGCACGGAATCGAATAAGCTTCAGTAAACCGGGGCAGTCGATCTTATTGCGTAACAGTTTGTAAAGAAACATAACATCGCTTATATCTCTACGCATAGACAACGTCTGCATCTTGAAATGGCATAGACGGACTTTATAAGAGGGCAGGCGCTTAGATTTCCCGTCACTAAAGGCTAAATGCCACACAAAACGTTTCTGGACCCTTTCCAGACGCAACATGTGAGTGGCATAGTGAGGTCTCCACACAACACTACAATATTCCATAACACTGCGTACGAGACTGTTATATAACATTATCTTGGTGCTACTTTTACGAAAGCCTTTGGTGTTACGAAGTAGGAACCCAAGCATTTTTGATGACTTTTTAATAATGTTATCAATATGAGGCACAAAAGTGACCCTCCTGTCAAAGTGTACTCCTAGATCCCTTATTGTTTCGACTTCTTGGACTTGCTCTTGGTCTATGAAGTACTCTGTGTCAATACAGCTAATTTTTCTCGTATATTTGACATGGTAACATTTCTTCGGATTTAGTTGCATTTTATTATTGCGGCACCATTTTATAACTTGGTTAAGATCGCGTTGCAGAAGTTCGCTGTCTCTTTTAGTCTCTATTACTCGTGCAAATTTTAAGTCATCAGCATACATAAAAGGTTCGGAAAAACGAAAACACTCAAGAAGGTCATTAATGAACATAATAAATAGTATTGGAGCTAAGTGAGATCCTTGGGGGGCGCCTGATGTTATTTTGTGTGCAGCTGATCGAAAACCGTTTACAACGACAAAGAATTCGCGTTCAGCAAGATAGGACTTGAACCAATTTAATAAAGGCCCTGTTATACCATATGCTGCTAGTTTATATATCAGAATGGAGTGAGGCATTTTATCAAACGCCTTACTGAAGTCGGTGTACACTACGTCAAATTGTTTGCCGCCATCTACAGCCTGTATTAAGGACTCCGTGAATGACACCAAATTTGTGGCTGTAGATCTCGATGCTACGAAACCGTGTTGGTTATCATTAAGATATAACCGTAAATGTCGCTGAAAGTGTGGACATATAATAGATTCAAAAATCTTTGCGAATGTGGATAAAATTGAAATTGGCCTGTAATTGTTTACGGTATCTTTTTCTTCTGACTTATGCACTGGGACTACCTTGGCCTTTTTCCATTCCGATGGGAAAGTTCCAGTAGCCAGCGATGCATTATATATTATTAGTAAAGGAGACAATAGAGCTGTAGCACAGTTATAAATAAAAACAGGCGGGATGCCATCCGGGCCAGGTCCTTTACTAATATTTACTGTTTTTAGTTTTTTTTGTAAACAGTCGCGGTCAATCACTGGAATACTCAAGCCCTGACTATTATTATGCAGTGCTTGAAGGTACTTTGTATGGCAGTTGATTTCTGTATCTTTGTCAAGCGTGTACACGGTTGCGAAATGGTTAGCAAAAAGGTCGCAGATTTCAGAACCGTTAGATGTAACAACCTGTCCATCAGTCATTGCCAAAGGGTAGCCACTAGAGCCACCGCGTTTCGCTTTTATGTAACTCCAGAGAAGTTTGGGATTATCCTTTATGTCCTTCTCAATTCTATCAATATAGTCATTATATAGATTCATGGCTAGTTTTTCACACCGCTTGGAAACCAGTTTCAGTTCAATCTTATCTAGAGGATTCTTGTATTTCCTGTAACGCAACCTCAACCTGTTTTTTTCCTTTAATAATTTCATTAATGCTATATCAAACCACGGCGGATAGCGCCTATTGTTTGGTTTCCGATCAGGCACAAATCTACCAATAGCATCACGGAGACACTTGTAAAAAATTGCCACCATGCCATTCACATCACGAGTATTTAGAAAAAGTTCATTCCAGTTTAGCTTATTTAGGTAATTATTAATTTCATGGTAATTAGCCCTATAAAAGTTAGGTCTTGAGTCCATACTATATGGTAAATAACAATTATTTAGCAAAGCTATAGTTAGTTCAAGGGGGGGATGCAATTTATCGACAGCTACCAGAGAATTGCTAGACTCACTCACCAAACATGTTTGCTCTGTTGATAAGACCAGATCTAGTATTCGGCCAGAACAGTTTTTTACGTGATTACGTTGTGATAGTTGATTTACATTCATAAAATCCAAGAGGTTTTGACAAGCCTTAGGTAAGGAATCGTTTACGGCGGTTTTATCCCAATTCAATTTACTTAGGTTAAAATCACCAATTATGTAACAGGGGATGTCCGTTGAGTCGAGCACTCTGTTGCAGCTATCCACAAAAGGATCAAATGTTGCGAGACTCACTGGTGGTGGCAGGTAGACGGCACAAAGAGCAACTTGGCGTGACTTGTGAGATGTCGACATGTCAAGCGTGACCCAGAGGTCTTCACAATTACTTTGCCAGCGTTCGATATGTGCTGAGTTAATTTTTTTATTAATTGCTATCAAGACTCCTCCTCCGTTTTTGCTGTTCCGAGACCCAGCTGTTTCTCTGTCCCGTCTGTAAACTTCATAACGATCATCAAACAATTCACTACTCAATACATTACTGTTTAGCCAGGTTTCTGTTAATACTATAACATCATAATTCATATTGCACAGATTACAGTAAAAAATATTCGTTTTAGTTCTTAAGCCTCTACAATTTTGGTAATAAATTGAAATATCTTTGAATTCTATGCAGTTTAAACCTAATGCATGCAATTCAATAACAATAGTAAAAACAAGAACAATAACAACAATTGAATACGCATCAATCATCACTCAACCTTATTAAGACTACTCTTGTTCCTAATTTGTATATGATCTGCGCCATCAGTTTTCCTCACAAATATTCTGCCGTTTCTGACCCACACGTATTTATAATTCTTCTCTTTGGCTTTTGTCCTCGCAGCTGCATGAAGAGCTCTATTTGTCGGGGACAGATGTTCAGTGACAAAGACTGGAGATATTGGTCCAGCATATCCGAGGTGTGAACAGTTCAGCTTTTCTTTAGGGTTAGCTTGATTGTATTTAATTGTTGCTGCCAGAAGATGATCGCGCATCCTTGGTGAGGCCAACTGGACGATTATGGAGCGAGGGCGGTTACTTGATGGGTTGGCCTTAGCAATACGAGTGCAATGCAGTACATCTCTTTCACTGATTTCGCAATTAACCACGCTCGCAAGTTGAGTCACTATATTGTAAACATTTTCATTTTTATTCTCCGGTACACATTGCAATTCTATGTTGTTTGATCTTGATTGTTGCTCCAGATTAGCAAGTCTGTCGTTGAGGTCTCCTACGGTGACCTTAAGATCTGTGTTTTCCAATTCTAATTTTGTAATAATTTCCTTAGACATCTCGTGCGCCTTCATTATGTCTTCAAATTTACTGTTTATGAATGACATGGACTCAACAATATCAGCTATTTCCTTCTTAATTGGTGCCAGTTCTTTGTTAATCGTGGTAATAATAGTGTTATTAAACTTCGCCGACATCTCACTTAATTCATGTTTAATTACTTCACTTATAACGGAGCGTAGTTCGTCGTTATCATTGGACGTGGAAGGAGGCGAAGGCGGTGAAGGCGGTTCAGTGGCTTGTCTTTTCGGGCCTCTGGTCGTAGACACGTTACGAACTGGAGTAGAGTCGTCCCTGCCCAACTTTGGCGTTTTGCTCAAACATGACGGACACTTCCAGGTAGCCTTCTTATTAGGAGACTTAGTAAGGGATATACAAGCATAATGATAACACTTTGCACAAGTTGGGCACTTTATGGATTTCGCCTCTAAGCCCGTTTCACCTTCATTATTGCAACAACCCCATTGTGCATTTTTGTCAGCCATAATAATTATTATTTGTTATTATAGTTCGCGATACCGCAACAAGAAATAATAACAACAAAAAAATCCAAATGTGTGTATGTCGTCCTCTTAAAGGCAGTCCGCAATAGGCATAAAGTGCTGTCCCGTCTGTGTTGACTTATCTTTGGCGCGTGCCGTCGCCTGAGTCATCGGACGCCGCTGTACGCGATATTGACGGTTCTGCGCACTGCCGAACCGTGTAAATTCCGTGTACTGCGTGTATAGTGTCTTGTCATTCACTCACCGGCTGATTCGTTAGCTTTTAAAACTGGGAACTGTTTGCACTTAATAATGTTCAAATTACACACTTTACTTTAGTTTTTTTAAGTTTATCACACATTAGCAATGACATCGAGTCACTGTGTCACTATTATTTGCTAATTGTCCGCGAGTTGTATTGTTTAACTAATATTAAAACACAGAGTGAAAAACTACGTATGTTGACCGTTTTAATGCCGGAGCAAAGATGATATAAGAAAAATAACATCCATAAACCCGCACTTTACTCGTACAGAAAATACTAAAATCCCAGCTGGAATAGGGACGACATTATGTATGTGGGGCTGGTCGTTTTTCTGCTAAGATATTTTGGAAGCTCGGAAATGGTGGAAACGCATGTAAGGTGATAGTGATACGTCAGGAAATTTTGACAAAAAGCTGGCTACTCTTGATGCAGGCATAATAAATTAGGAATTATTTGTGGCACATTCAATCCTTTGGTACTACAACGATTCCACAGTACAACTCGACCTCGTACTCAGGAAACCAATAATTTAACTCACGACTAAAACCACCTTTCCTGATACCTAATAACAACTATTCATTCATTAAATAATAATACTAAAACATTTAAACAACCAGGCCAAAATAATTGAAAATACTAAGTACAACGAAACGTATTGGTCGTAAAAATCTAATTTACGTTCGAAAAACATTTTAAACGTTCTCAAGGACCCTGAACTGTAGACATTAGGAATCCATTAAATAAATATCTTGAAAACTTTTTAAAGCTGTTTTTTAGGGTCCAATGGCCAAATGCTAAACGGGAACCCCTATAGATTCTTCCCGTATATCTGACTGTTCGTATATCACAGCCGTTTTACTCAGAGACTGTTGGCGTCACATAGTTGAAATTTAAAGAGTAGGTGTCTACTACAAACCGCTATACAAATGTGATGTAACGTACGAATAAAAAAATAGGTGTGGCCCATGCCTATACATGTAACTGAAGGATCCGGGGCTGCGGGACTTTTCCGGGGCTGCGGGACTGTTCGAAAGAGATATCGTGGCCCCGGAACACAAAGGGTGATGATGGAACATGGATGGGTTTAGTCAGTAAAAGTCTGACACTGGGAGGGAGGGTCATTTGATGATTCCCATCCGAAAAAAAAAAGATTGAAAAAAATTACGCATATATAACTGTGTGAGATGCTCTTTGGACATTTATTGTACTGCGATTCCAAACGCCCGACGAACCCTGGACAGCTAGCACTCGGTAACGCAGAGTCTAGCTGACTAATCCTTTCACCACGATGACTCAAACTCAAACTACAACGACATCATCACCCGCCAACTCTGGTATGTCAATCACTACACCAGCTTTGAACGTAATTTCTATTAATATAGAAGGATTCTCTAGCAGCAAGGCACAGCTTCTTGGAAATATGTGCCAAGACTTACATTGTGATAAACGAAGCCAACGACGGCTGTGCAGGTGGCAACATACTGGTCGGGGATTATTTGAGTCTATCAACACGCAAAGAAGAAGAAGAAGAAAAGTATAATTACCGAGGTACCTCAAATCGGTAGTTTTTAGTGAAACTGTAGCAGTAACTCATATTATCAAACTATGAAACAAATTGAGTTTTGCTGCTGAATGTAACCTATGAATGACCGTTAAAACTATTGTATTAAATTGTTTGGTGCGGAACCCTTTGTGTGCGAGTCTGACTCGCACGGCTAGTATTTTGTGATTTTTTAGGCCGGGATTTGGCTAAATGAGAATAAGCAACTACCTACCTAAGCTACGACACGAGGAACTTGGAAGAATTTTGAGTTTATCTTATAATTATATCGCCTGAAAGAAAATATTTGTGTTGTTTATTTTTATGTGTTATTATTGTGTTATTTTTTTGTGTGTTATGTTTATTCGACAAGTAAAAAACGTCCGTAACAATGGATTTAAATACAGATTAGTTGTTGTCTTCGTTTTATAATTATATGTAGAAGAATATCATACAAGTAATTGGATAACATGTTATAGTAAATAAATTTTAATTAAAAATAGGAAACATAGTTTAAAAAACAATAGTTTTTCGCTTAAGAAAGACTGTACAACTGTTTCACGTCTGCAAAGTCGTAAGCCAATTATAATGCAAGTAGTTACTTCAGTACTGAAAGCCTTAGAAACTAGTCGCATGTGCAATATTTAAACATAGAGTAAGTATAAATGGAGTGTCAGACGATGCCATTAACAATGCATAGATCACCTCGCTAAAACTGTGTCAGGCTTCTTACGCTGCATGATGCTAAACAAAAAAAGTTCGAGGGATAATTTATAAATGTTCAGCATCATTCAGCCGAAATGTTTATATCAGAGTTATCAGATGGGTATATTAATATTACTACCCACTCACCCGCCCCGCGCGCGACTTTTTTGCACCAAACCGTCCAGGGTGCAAAAAATTGTGAAATATTCGCATGTAATTTGACACTTTAGATAAACAATCGCAAACTACAAGAGTTATAGCTAAATAAAATTTACAGTGAATAGCTGAATAGTTATGGAATCTATATATTAAAAAAAAATACTGATATTAATTTGAAACTCAAAAAAAAATGTAGAACTTGAAAAACAGTGATGAAAACGGATATTTCGCTATTAAAATATTAATTTGAATTTTTCTAAATATTAAATTTCAATTAAAATAATTTTAAAATAAACTAGATTATATTTCCTTTCCAATAAGACCATAATCTTATTAGTTTATTTACGATAGTCTAGTTAGAATTAAATTAGAATTTGAATACTCACTGTTTATTTTGACGCGGCCTGCGCCAACGACTGTTTTTGAACACGGTTATTTACGTACCTATAACTTTACGAAGCCACTTGTTTTTGTATATACAATTTAATAATATGTTCACAATACTAATTATGCACTGTTTTTCCGTTAACACACACGTTTTAATCACAAAAACACTTATTTCTTGTATAAACACAATCACTATAGGTATTTAAACCTACCACCTTTCGAAGGCGAAATACTCAACTTTGAGATTCGAAATAAATTTTTATTGCATTTGTTGGACGAAGGCGCTACTGGCTGCTTTAGCAGCCAGGGACATTTGGCAAAACGGCAACTGGCTGCTAAAGCAGCCAGGGGCGGTTGAGTGGCTACTACAAAGAAATATGTTTTAAAACACTGTTGTTTTGTCAAAAAATCATCACCTACAATCAAAATAACGTAAAAACCACTAAAGAAAAAAAAAAATACACGCCTGCCATGTAAAAATTGACTAAAAAGTAAAAAATAAGTTAAATAAAAAATTTACTAAAAATAAAAAATATTTAAAAAGTAAAAAAATAATTAAAATAATTATTTCAGTGTAGAATGGGAACAAGGTATGTCCATCAATCTGCCTAGCCTTTTTCCGCCATTGAACCCAAAAATGGAAAAAAAGAAAAACAACATTTTAATTTTTGCACGTTGTTCAAATCAGGTTAAAATCACGCTTTTCAAAGCTTTTAACAGTTTTTTTAGTTTGAATCTATATATTAAAAAAAAAATACTGATATTAATTTGAAACTCAAAAAAAATGTAGAACTTGAAAAACAGTGATGAAAACGGATATTTCGCTATTTAAAATATTAATTTGAATTTTTCTAAATATTAAATTTCAATTAAAATAATTTTAAAATAAACGAGATTATATTTCCTTTCCAATAAGACCATAATTTTATTAGTTTATTTATGATAGTCTAGTTAGAATTAAATTAGAATTTGAATACTCACTGTTTATTTTGACGCGGCCTGCGCCAACGACTGTTTTTGAACACGGTTATTTACGTACCTATAACTTTACGAAGCCACTTGTTTTTGTATATACAATTTAATAATAATTATGTTCACAATACTAATTATGCACTGTTTTTCCGTTAACACACACGTTTTAATCACAAAAACACTTATTTCTTGTATAAACACAATCACTATAGGTATTTAAACCTAGCACCTTTCGGAGGCGAAATACTCAATTTTGAGATTCAAAAACTAGATTTCCTTTATGATAATATAGTAGCACAGATTTTCACGATTAATTTGATATATAACACTATCCGAAAACAACAATATACTTAACAGAACAATTGAAATACGACGCCACACGTCAGAAATGGCGGAGTTTGTTTACACTAAAGTTTTTACTTTTATTTTGACATTTGTCGATGGAATAGTGTTGCTATTGTTGGTCCGAACGTTGAGGAATATAGTATAGAGTTTGCTACAAGAGGAATAAGCTCTAGAAATAGCAGTTTAATAATTTTTTATTGCATTTGTTGGACGAAGGCGCTACTGGCTGCTTTAGCAGCCAGGGACATTTGGCAAAACGGCAACTGGCTGCTAAAGCAGCCAGGGGCGGTTGAGTGGCTAGCCTATGTTACCCGGGGTAATACAAGGATTCTAACGATACCACGCACATCGAAATCGGTTTAGGCGTTTAGAAGTTATGGTGGAATAAAGAAACGCACAAACATACATTCATACATGAACCCTGAAAACATAACACTCCTTTTTTTGGGCAGTCGTGTAAACACGCCTTTTTTTGGGCAGTCGTGTAATAAACACTCCTTTTTTTGGGCAGTCGTGTAAAAATATGAGACATTAAACTTATGACAGCTATCCTTATCTTACACTCTAGATTCTAGAGTGTAAGATAACTCTAGAGCCTATAATAATAGCAAATAAATGAACCAATGCTGTCTTGTGCCCATAATATTATCATGCATTTGATCACTCCACTGTCAATACTCCATGTACATGCCACGCCACACATTAAAACATAACACTAACTTACCCATATAGTTGTATGCAGCCGGACTTACAAGTCCAGTTTACAACTAAACTAACGTGGCTAACTTTAGTTATATTGTACCCTTGTAAAGTGCTTTGTGTTGAACACAATTGCTACAAATTGTTGCAAGTTGTCGTCGTCCTGAACAGTTTACTCTGAAGAGGGTAGCAGTAATAATGCAGTGCGGAGGTAAATTTACTTCTGTGAGCTTGTGTGATATTGCGTATAGTGGCGTTTATGAAGTAATCGAATAAATTAAATGGAGTAAGTAGCACAAGTGCAATATCAGTTTACCTTACATGCTAGTGCGTTTGCACTCCCTTTTTTCGTTAATTCAGGGTGATTTACCCTTTATTTTTTTCGATTTATACGATAACTAATATTACTTTCGCGATTTCATTGTCAGTCCCATATTTAACGTTGTTCATTTTCTATACGCCCTTAAAGTATGGTCACGTATAAAAATCAATCATTATATAACTGTCTCGTCTGACTGCCTCGTTTTAGTGGTTTTGGTGGTGGTGGTTGCACACGAGGTTTTGCTTTTGGGTTCAATAACTAGATCAGACAAAGTGTTACTAGGTTTTTCTGTCAAGATTTTCTCAGTTGTAGCCCACAGCTTAGAAATATTTTATGCTCGGTTGATAGGCGCAGACTTTAACATGAGAATCACATACATATATCTCACTCATAAATGAATGCAGTAGGTATACCGTAAAAACCGCTGGTTAATTCGTGAAAACCATACGAAGCAGAGGGATGGGCTCTAGTTAAAAATAAAATGAAAATTCAACCAGCTTACCTTACTCACCATAACTATAAAATAGATACTACCTCCATTTTATAACATAGGTACATCTAACAAGTGAGCATTCTAATCTCGTAGAGTCATGGCTGCCTAAGGTCTGCCGCATTCATGCCGTTTTCAACTTGAGCTAGTCAAAGGCACATGCAATCTTGAATTCACAACCACATTTTACTCGGTTACGTATTTCGTGTTGCTTATTTTGTTTTGAATTAGTTTATGTCATTTCTAGTATTATGTTTATGAAGAAAATAATTTGGTTTTTAGTTTTCATTTTAGTATTTTTTTTATAGGTATATGATTAAGGTTAATGTCACGAATGCATGTGAGTTTTCGTGCTAAAGATTATTCTTCAACACGAAAACTCACATGCGTTCGTGACATTAAATTTTCACCTAACTAGATTTAAATCCTAATTTTAAATACTCACAAATAGGTACAGTAGAAATACTTTTAATGTTACCTGTAAATGTATCATTTTAAACAACATGGGTTAAATTATTTAATTAAATTCTTTGTTCAAAATAATGGGTGCGATCTACTAAAAGAATAAACAAAACAAAAATAAAATGGTCTCACGACAGTTATAAGCTTAATACAAAAAGCATTTCGGGATTGAGATGTCTTTCCCTGGAGTTATCAATATGCAATACAAAAAAACCGGCCAAGTCCGAGTCGTGACACAATTAGATACGAAGATTTTTTTTCCACCCTCAGTTACATGTATGGAAGGCCAACACTTATTTTTTTATTTAAACACATCACTAATGTGTAGCGGTTGATAGCAATAGAAGACACCTACTCTCCAAATTAAACTGGGTAGTGCTATCAGAAATGAAGACATCCGAAAGAAAACCAAGGTTACCGACGTAGCCCGAAGAATTGCCAAACTTAGTGCCAGTGGGCAGGGCACATTGCTTGCAGAACGGATGGCCAATGGGACCGAAAAGTTCTGGAGTGGCGACCACGGATCGGAAGACGTTGGGGGAGGCCTATGTCCAGCAGTGGACGTCTTTCGGCAGAAATGATGATGATGATGAGTGATAACAGTCTCGGAGTAAAATGGCTGGGACATACAGACGGACAGACAGAAGGACTGGACGAATCTATAAGGGTTCCGTTTTCTGCCGCTTGGCAATGGAACCCTAAAAATGGCCATATAATATACATACTTGTTTAAAAATGTAATAAAACAATTTTCTAACGATTCAAGATTAATGTGTCCTGACTCCGCCCCATGACACGGAAAACGTTATAAATGGATGTAAGAGTTATGGATATGAGAGAAATTTCTCATAATGGGAACTTATATTAATATTGAGTATATGAGTATATAATTTGTTATATTAAATCACGCCTGTTCGAAAATCACTTAATATCGAATAACGAAATTCTTTAAACGTTTCTTCGATTTTGGCTTCGATTGTCTCCTTGGTCTAGTGGTTTAAAGAAAGAAAGAAAGAAAAATATTTATTTGACGTCAGTTATTAAAGCACACACACAATAAAAATAAAGATACAAAATAAGGAGGAAAACAATATGTGCTGTGACAGCTGAGCGTGAGGTCCTGGTTTTGGTTCCCCGGTCGGGCAGTGTTACTGGGTTTTCGTCGAATGTTCTCGGTGCAACCCGGAGTCTGAATTCGACCGCGTGGAGTAGTAATAGGCCCGCCCCCCCTATTACATGAAACTTAATCATGACTGGCTAAATGAGGATGTAGTATTTAAATTACACCTTCCTTTTTTATTTCTTTTCTTATTGGAAAAGCCCGCCATAATATTCCCAAACTTCTGCAACTCTTGAAATTCAGAAGCAACAGTAGCGACCACCAGAAAAGCGCCGAGACAATGAAGCTCGACGGAGTCCCAGAGAAACAATTTAATTGTCTTGAATCCCGCAACGAAATTAATCAGGAAAGAATAGCAGAGGAGTAGAAAAAAACATTATTTCCACTTCCCCCCATATCAGCAGGAGACAGAACCAGACAAGGTCAATAGGCACAAAGGGACGTTTACAACTGGGATATGCCCAGTTGCCGAGCACCATGAATAAATATTATCTTTAATAGGTCCTCAGTTGTGAGCTGTGATATTTGATTCCAATAATAGGTAAGTATGGTAAAAATGACAGCTCTTTTTCTTTTGTTTCGGACGGGAAATCATCAAATGACCCCTCCCGCTCTGCTCGGAGCGGAAAGCGGAAGGGAGTGTCCGACTTTTACGGACTAAAACCCATCCATGGTCCTTCTTAGCCCTTTATGTTCCAGGGCCGCGGTATCTCTTTCGAACAGTCCCGCAGCCCCGGCAGGCGTCGGCCCTTGCAGACCCCTTCCTTTTTTGCTGACATCTCTTTGAGGCGCGCGAGGAACACGAACGCGCCGTCGCCACGGCCTGTCGTCATAAGAAAACTACACCTCTGCCTTACCCTTGAAGGAAACTAGGCGTAATGATAATATATTCACAAATAGTAAGTACGGAGAAGCTTAGTTACCAGTTTGAAAGCAAGCTGGAGACTGATGATGTATTGAGTATTAGACAAAGGATGTTATGTGCCAACTAATAAGTGAGCACGCACAAAATTATGATGACGTCATAATCTCGACTGTTGCTATGACGTATCAGTGTGAGTTGTGATCCTAGTTGGGTCCTAAAGACAGCGGAATTAACGTTGGACTGATTGACTTAAATCGCCCAAAACTGATATTGTTTAGGTTGATTTTATCGATGAAACAAGGAGAGGATTCTCATGTCGACACGGTTATTCTTTTCATGCTTTCGGCCTATTATTCAAAAAAGAGAAAGTTTTTATAAAAACTTATCTGAGGTAACATCCACTTTTAACTAATAAGTCTAAAGATCAAACATTGATGTTTGTTTCGTGGACTACAGAAAAACATCCTTGAAAGAATAGTTAGTAGAAAGAAACAAATAAATTGCAGAGAACACGTCAAAATCAAAGTCATAGCAATATAAATATGTACATCAATAAATTAAAAGCTGGCTTTAAAATTAAACTGAACAAGTCAATCCGTTGGTTAGAAAATAAAAATTATCTCTCCGTTTCAATCAATCATTTCAAGAAGTCGGTTTTATGGTAAATACACATCATCGTCTCCCTGCCCTTGTCCCATATTACTTGCGCCGGCGCAACACGTTTTTTTCTTCCATTCTCCTCTGTCAAACGTCACGCTATCATTTACTCATTTTTCTTTCATATCATTCTTCATACAATTCATCCATCGTTTCCTTGGTCTTCCTCTCCCTCTCCATTCATTAACATTTATATTCATCACTCTTAGTCACATGCGATTCGTCCCTGCTCATTACATGATATTAGAATAAAAACTGTAAAAAAAAATACTTGTTTTTGTGTAAGAGAAATAATTAATAAAAAAGTAAAAAAAAAGATGGCAAAAACAGAATGAATTAAACGTGTTTAGCGTTAAACGCGTTTAGCGTTAAACGCGTTCAGTAAGTTACAACTTACTGAACGCGTTATACAAGCGAGCCAAAACTAGTTTACGTTTCAATACGTAGAATTCTGATGCGATGATCACCAAAGGACATTTGTGACCAAAATCGCTGCCTTAAAGCCCGTTACTTAAGTGGGTACATGACGCTGTCGCTGCTCCCGACTTTGATGGATTAAAGATACGGGCTCACGCTCGTTACAAAGATATTATATACGGACCCAGCTGTTCGGTTGTTGCACTGTGCGTGGCGTGGCCTGAATTAATGTATGTAGCACATATATCTGTTGTTGTTATGTAATATGCGCTTGTGTGTAACTGCCATATTGGAGAAATTAGGAATTTAATAAAAAAAAAATTGACTTGATATTGTTTTTTTTTCTTTACAGAAAGCTGCCGAAGGTGCTGGTTGTGGAATTTTTTTTTCTTGTTTATGATCTCAACTGTGTGATGGCTTTCATAATTAAAACATTGTATTGCTAGATTATTTCATAAAAAAATATTATCTACGTCAAACATGCCAAACTAGTGATCCTTAAAGTTGGGTTTTCGATCGAACAAAAACAACACACTTAAATAAACCAATTGTATTTAAAAACTCGTCCATAAAATCCGATTTCGACAACAAAATAAAAATGCTTTAAAGATAGACGAACTCTATAAAACGCGTCGAAAAACACTGTAAACAAAGTGTTGTTTCAATCACAGTAAAAAAAACAAAGGCCTATCGATAAAAATACCGTTACTTTTTAAAAAGCGCGTTATTTTTCCAAGGTGGAAAGTTAAGCTAACTTTACAAAGAGCAAAACGAGCATGCTATAATCCAAATATGTAACTTGTATCAAAACAAAGGATTCCAGTTTGCCGTCGGGATATCATAGCAAAATAAATAAAAGTACCAAATCCCGGGAGATGAGGCTTCAGTGAGGCGCATTTCAGACTGCAGTGCCCGGAGACGTGACATAATAGGGATGGGATGGTAACAAACTATAGAAAAAACTATCGATAAAATATTTACAAGTTTTGTTAACCTATCCATAATATACATGATATTAACCCATGATCTGTCCACGAAGTAGACACAATAGTTAAACAATGGCGTCTCGGCCAAATTGGTCATTTGACAGATCATGATTTAATGATGTTTGTTTTGCAATGTTTTTACAAACTCTTTTACGGTAATTTTTTTTTTAAACAAGATGTGGCTGGCGTTTCGTACCTGACTACTCTACTACTCGAGAAGAAACAGCCGAAACAAACTTAGAGGTCTTATTTAAGTCCAGACATAGTCTTGGACTGACATGAGGACTTTGCAGATTAGTGTCTGAGATAGTCTTTTGAAGAAATAACCCAAACCGTACTTTGCAGATGGATACTAACAAAATCATTTCTACTTTACGTCCTATTAACTTTACATCATTTCTGAGAGAAGGTAGCTTATTTTCATATTTTTGTTGCTAAAAATCACAAACACAGTAGATATCAATAAATTACCGACAATTAAACAATTACATACTAAAAAAGAAAATCCAGCGACCCTGCCAGGATTCGAACCTGGAATCTTCTGATCCGTAGTCAGACGCGTTATCCATTGCGCCACAGGGCCAGTTCCTGTCCTTACACAAAACCGTACTAACATACTGTTTGACAAAATTGCCGTTCTTCTTTTTAGCAGCGCTTTGGCACGTTGCCAGACTTCCACTCTGCATTACAGTAGCTAATATCTGGCTGGTGCATTCACTAGCAAGTGTGCGACTAATTTTACTAATGAAAACTATTTATGCCTGGACTGGTTAATTCTTTAATTGTTGTGAAATAGGGTTGTGTGAATTGGTGATTTTTCTTTAAATATGATCGGATGGGTTTCTGATAAATCTTTTGATAAGACCACATACTAGCCCATCCCTTCAGAGAATAAACACCTGGTGTTATTTTATGACATGCTGCCTGGTGTTTTTTCACTGAATGAACTTCAGTTACCTCACTCTAGTTATTTCAGCAGGCCTAGCCAAGTTACAAACGATTCGTATCGATTCTCTTTCTACAATCGTAAACGTTAAGTCACGTGGTCAAAACAAGCGAATAGAAACTTCGTAGACAAGTTTACATTGGTTAAGATGATAGAATGAAATGTATTCGTTTCTACAATAGTGATCGCTAAATCCCATATAAATCGTAGCCAACTTACAGTTTTGACTGAACTTAAAAGTTTCAATTTGTTTGTTTCGACCACGTGACCTAACGTTGAAATGATGTCATTCCCATAAATTCGGTTAGTTTTCTATTAGCGTTAACGATTTTAGATTGTCAACTTGGCTAAGCCTACAGGTTTCTAATTAATAAAAGAAAAGTGAGTACACGAAAAATAATAATCTGATATCGACTATGACTTTTCTGTGTTCTACAAGTTAAAATTATTACAGTTTTTTCTGGTTGCTAATCTTTCGAATGTCCATTTTCGCTAACAATAAGCGACACCTAAATTAATTCCTAAATTTAAATCACTTTTATTTTAGTGTCATGATTTGTGAGTAACGTGATAGTATTAGTAAAACTAACAAAAGAGAACAAAATCAAACAGTTCAGCAGAACCAATTAACTCAATCATAGGTAAAAGAAAAAAGGCCTACGTCAAAGCTATAAGCACCTTCGCTTAAAGGCGATTCCCAATCTCTTAATCAACACCTTTGTGCAATGGAGCATATTTTCCTTGATCACACAGTGGGGGCCTGATCGTCTCCTTCATCAATTCTATTGCTCATCCTCGTCTTTTGTTGGGGAGTCAACAGAATTCAAAGGGACGTATTGTTACGGTCTACAAGAGTAACGACGACAATTTGTACTGATTGTGCCAGTATCTGCTTTATTGTTGAAGATTTCTTTCAAGTAAATAAAGGAGGAAGGTTCCTTTAATGAATGTGGGTACTTATCTACTTGTAGTAAAATTGAATTGTAGTTTTAATTGTTGTGTGTTAATTTTGTGCATTGAATAACGACACAATTTAAGCAGTATATGCGAATATCATGTCAAACTAAATAATTTTTGATTTATTTCACAAATATGCCGTTTACGTTTTTTAACTCATAGACTTCTAACATTATTTCACCTTGATTTTTATTGATTGAACAAACTCGTGAGATTCTTAAAATAATATTTTTGACATATTTTGTCTATAGAATGGTACAGTCAGAACATTTGGATCAATCCGATTGAAAAAATAATTCGACTTGTCTGCTCTGTCGACTTTACCCGAAGACGTAGCTATTTCCGGAGTAATTGAAAAAAAAGCAAAAATATCAAGCACATTGCCAAATGTATCGACAAAACAAATTCACATACAAAATCGTTTTATCGACCACACCCCATCCCTCCGCGCTCGACAGACGCCGTGTGCAGCGGTGACCCCGCGAGATACCCGGAATTAGATTTGTAAGCTATCACAGCCCTACCGGGTCAGGCCCGGATATTATACCCGGTTTAAAACAATGCCTCTAGATAACACCCGGGTATACAAATGTCTTTTAATACGCGTGCTTTTGTAGATAATCGAGTGGGGCGTTTGGGAATGTTGAAGAGAATTTTGGTGTATTGTTTATTATATTGCGATTATATCCTACTAATAATAATCACTATCTCTGTCCCTATATCCCTATGTATGCTTAAATCTTTAATACTACGCAACGGATTTTGATGCGGGTTTTTTTAATAGATAGAGTGATTCAAGAGGAAGGTTTTAGTATATAATTTGCGGGCGGGCAAAGCCACGGGCATCAGCTAGTAATATTATAAATGTGAAAGTTTGTGAGGATGGATGGATGTTTGTTACTCTTTCACGCAAAAACTGCTAAACGGATTTAGACGAAATTTTGCACACAGATAGTTTATAACCTGTATTGACACATAGGATACTTTTTATCCCGGTAGTAAGATCCCTTGGGACAATTATCAAACTTCACGCGGGCGAAGCCGCTGGCAGAAGCTATAGTAAGTGTTTAAATGTTTTTTTTTTAGTGTTGTAATTGGATATATGGAAGCGTTAGAAGCAACCAGTCGGTTCAGCTGTGGACTGCTATAGGCTGATGATGATGATGCTGCCTACAGCATCATTCTCTTTTGTGCCAATATTTTAAGACCTGTAGATATATGAAATCTAGGAATTGTACATAATTCCTAGGAAATGTATACAATTCCTAGCCTACATAGGAAATGTGTAAAATCATGTTTCAAAGATTCTTTAATACACATATTTCCTGGGAAATGTATGCATTTCCCAGGAATTGTATGTAATTCCGAAATGATACTAGGAAATGTTTAAAACCGAATGCTCTCCTGTGAATAAAATAAATAAAAAATGGGGTCGGAGTGCCTCAAGTCGGTTGAATTTTTTTTTTAAAGCTAAACATTTTAAAGTTGAACCATTTTTTTAAGTGCGTTTATGTATTCCCCCTTAGGAACATCAAAAATGTAACACATAATTCCGATTGTACTTTAGGAAATGTATAGATATCCTAGGAAAAATGCATTTTATAAAATATATCATACATTTCCTATCTATTTTAGGAATTGTATACATTTACTAGGAATTGTATACAATGACGGATTTCATACATTTCCGGTGACATATACATATTTGAAAAAAAATAACTGCGATCACGATTTCTTTTTCAAATAATGACGTTTCTTACAGTTAGTACGAAAGTCAAAATATTCTAGATATAATTGGTGTCGTCACCATACTCAAAAATATAAACACTAGCTATAAACACTAGATTATATATACTAGCTTTTATCCACGGCGTCACCGGCTTAGAGGTCGTAAATTATCCCACGTTCATCCTATGTCTGGCTGGACCCATAATCATCCGGTGAGCCAAATATTGAAATCCAGAGTAGACAAAGTACTTTAGCATGTATAATATAAGTCTTAATAGATCCGGTCTGAATGGTCGGATCCGAAAACTTATCGTTTTTGGAAGATGTATTGTCTTCCAAAAACGCTTGTGGAAGCACCGACTACTTCCCAAAGCGACTAATAATAAGGCAAAGTCTTAAAAAATTAGTAAAAAGAATTATCTTCATCTTAAAATATAACAACTTGTAAACATACGGAAACTTCCCCCTGAAGACTTCGTCGAACTTTGATGAAAAACGTTGCCCATATTTAATGTAGGTACGAATTTTACGTACTCAAGGGGGCCTTTCCAATAAAACTTTTTTAATAACGTTTTCTCATTCTATCTCACTTATCCATCGATACGGTGAAGGTGAGATTAGTCAAGACCTTTGTCAAAAATGTGGAGGGTGCGACAATTTTGTCACTCGTGACAGTGATTGGGATCGTCAATGATTTATTGGCTACGTGTTTCAACTGCGAGATATCTCACTTAACCCTTTTTGCGTCTGTAGTGTAATATGGTGAAGGGACTGAATGAGTTGAGTGAAAACATGTAAATTGAATAATTTACTTAACACAGTGAAGCGACATTATTTTATTATACGCAATAATAATTTAGTTTTTGTTTATACTTAGGTACCCTATATTTAACTTATAGGTGTTTATGAAAGTACCGCCACTAAGCAATGAGCCTGTATGACCTACGTGACTACTCTGTCAAAGTGCAATTTTTAGTATCATACGGGCGAGGTAAAAACTAACCACTGTTGAAATCGATTTTCATAAGGAAAGATCAGAAAATTAGACCCACTAACAACCAGGCCCTGTGGCGCAATGGATAACGCGTCTGACTACGGATCAGAAGATTCCAGGTTCGAATCCTGGCAGGGTCGCATCACTTATTTTGGTTATTTTGGTTATCTTGAATTTTTATTAGATAAAAATGTAGGTAATTTCCTGCAAATTTCGAATTATAAAGGTCTATAATCTACGTAGAGAAGATTCTTCAAAGTACACGTGAAAAATACAAATGGCGTTTCCTAGAGGCCATTTTCAATAACTTACTAGCCGGTTTGGGTAGGTTGCTATCTCTGTCTGTTTGACATTTTGCTTACTGGACGGTAAGAAACAAAACGTCACAGAAAAGCTTTCTTTGATTTTTCTATGAATCTAGTGACAGGTAGGTGACACGGATAGGCTATTCCTTGTTTATAGAAACACCGATAGCTACGGAAGAAGGCACATTAACCAACAGTTATACGTAAGTGAGTTATAGAAAACGGCCGTAAAACATTCCAAATAATACAGTGGTACGTAATGTACTGACCAAATCAAGCAACTACAATCTGTCAATAGAGTTTCAACTTCATAGCTAAAGCATTACGTACAAGGTGATTGGAAAAATTTGACTGTTTCCGGTAGCTAAATGTGCTGGCGTTTGTACTAACATTTCAAGTGTGCCAGTTGCCAAATAGCTTAGCGTGCCACTATAAACGCATGCCAGACGGTCCTGAACGCGTTGGTATGGCGGATAGCATGTACTTTGAGACACATACCTACAAAAATAATTTATGGTAGCCATAAAGAAAGCGTTGTCATCACTATCACTACATAGTATAAAACAAAGTCGCTTTCTCTGTCCCTATATCCCTATGAATGCTTAAATCTTTAAAACTACGCAACGGATTTTGATGCGGGTTTTTTTAATAGATAGAGTGATTCAAGAGGAAGGTTTTAGTATATAATTTGCGGGCGGGCGAAGCCGCGGGCATTAGCTAGTTGAAGTATAAACATAAATTCGACATTGATTACATGTCTCCTGAGTTTTCCTTGTGCCTCGGAAAACACGTTAAGTCGTTGGTCCCGGCTGTCATTTGTAAATCTTTGACAGTCGTTACTGGTAGTCAGTGGCCCGAAAGTCTGACAACCAGTCTTACCTAGAGGTATCGTATTATCCTGTACTAACTGGGTTGTGAAGGTCATATAGGCAGTCGCTCATGTCAGTATACTGGTATTCAGCTGCATCCGGTTAGACTGAAAGCCAACCCCAACATAATGATGAAACATAACTTCCACGTACACAATTTAGATTGTTTTAGTTTTTTTTCTATTTTTTAACCGATTTCAAAAAGAAGGAGGTTCTCAATTCGTCGGCACCCTTTTTTACCCGACTGCGCCAGAAGGAGGGTTATGTTTTTCGAGAGTATGTATGTATGTATAATAAAATGGTTTGGCACGCTCTGTTGCCTGAACAGCTCGATGGATTTTAGCTTGAGAGGTGTCGTTAGATTCGTATTTACTGTGAGAGTGACACTGGGTATATAAAAATAAAAAAATAAACAAAATGGCAGATTTTTTGGCGGAAAATGCAAATGTTTGGCACGCTCTGCAGCCTGAACGGCTCGATAAAGGGCTCATCATGAGGATTTTAAAATGGTTTATCTAAGTAGCTAAAAAGTGTAAAATAAAAAAAATATAAAAAAAATAAAAAAACCCGACTGCTTAAAAATAACTATTAGCTTTAAATAAAAACTGAAAAGAAAAAAACAAGTTTAGGAAACAGGACAAATTGACTGCAACAGAAGGGACCCATTAAATAATCTAGACTAAAATCATTACATCCAATACGGGTCCCGACTGTAGTCGGGTTTTTTATTCTTTTTAATATATATATTTTTTTTATATGTCCCCGATCACTCGAAGATGGCGCGACCGATTTGGATTTTTTTTGTTTTGTTTGAAATGGTATACTTCCCAGGTGGTCCCATGATCATCAAGTCAGGATCTGATGATGAGATCCTGGAGAAATAAAGAGAACTCTTCAAATTTTATAGGCACTCTTGAAGCGATTTGGGTAGTTTTTGAATGAGTTCTTTCCAAATAGAAATGGGAACACTCCGAGAAAGGAGTGGTTCCATTTAAATTAAATGAAGATCTGATGAAGACTTCGGAGATAGGCAACGGAACTCCTCAATAAATGATAGCAAATGGACTGGGATTGCTGAAATCTTATGTCTTTCTATTGTTTACACCAGTTCATAACACAACATCACGTCGGTACTCTGTGCAGGGGTAAACACATGTGAACCACTAAAGAGTGAAAAATAATATCTTTTTTGCAAAAAATAAAACCGACTTCAAAAAACACAAAAAAGTGAAAAATAACTTTAGCTTCAGAACTCGGTGACCTTTGTTTGATTGATTTACTTTTTTTGTCACCGACTTCATTTTTTGCAAAAAACGTTTCATTCTTTTTTTTTATATTGGAATTGGAACGCGCTTACTTTACCGGCCAGCTATGAAAACCGAGCTTAACCATTTAAAAAAACAAAAAACAATTCCTCACTTTTATTTTCTGTTGACGCCATCTCTTTCCAAAACAAAAAAAAACACGTCCATAAACATTCACGGTACACAAGAAGAATTTTCGTATCATAAAACCTCATCATATACCCATAATGTTGATACGAGAACTTTGCATCAATCCGGGGGTAAGCATAGCAATAAAACCGAAACGACGCAGAACATGGTTCCGTATAACGCTATAAACGATTCTATCGTACACATATTATTATATTAGAGAAAATGTAAATAGGCCACGTCCTTGGAGATATGTATTTGGAAAATTCCAATGTTTTTGTGGGAGGAAAACGGATGCAATATTTTGTTTGGCTTGTTGAAAATGTTCACCTTAAAGAGTCTCCTAGATTATAATATCAACTGAGATGAAAATTGAATATTTAGGCTATCGTCACAGCAAGCTAATTTGTTTAAAACAACAACGTTACAACTCAATTCTAGACTTAAACAACATAAAAACATAGTCTATTTGGTATAGTTATTTGTATAATAACAATAACTAAATAGTACTTATGACGTCATAGTAGGCAGTCAAAAAAAAGGGCACGCTTTTTTTCATACTTTATCTAGGTCTGTGGTTTTAACAATCCAATACATTTTTTTGGTTATTGGATAGTTTGGTGTCTTCAAGTAATTTTTGGTTGGAATCTACTTAACCTACATGCTTTTGAATATACATTAAGTTAATTCAAATACTATTTGTTCTTATGCCCCGTTTTCACTACGCGTCATCTAAATGAAAGCCCAGAACTACAAACAGCACGTCATTGATTTTTAACCTTTTTTTTTTCGATGGGAAATCATCAAATGACTCCTCCCGCTTTGGGCGGAGCAGGAGGGAGTGTCAGACTTTTACTGACTAAAACCCAGCCATGTTCCTTCAACGCCCTTTGTGTTCCGGGGCCACGGTATCTCTTTCGAATAGTCCCGCAGCCCCGGATTGATTTTTAACCTACGGCGTGGCTTGCGTTTAGGAGAAGCCTAATGTTTATGAAAACGGACACAATTCCCTATAAGAATACTTCCAAGTAGATACCTGCTTCTCCGATAAGTCCGCCCCAACTCAAACGGAAAAAAGACAAAAGCCAATCGAAGATTCCAATATATTTTTATTCCTTTCTCGAAAGGTAAGAAAAGTGATTACGGTAAGGCCACATTACTGTCAGGCCAATGTACAGGGTCAAGGCCTCACAAAAAGAAGGACGCGTTATAAAGAAGGGGATGGGCAGCGGGCTATAAATCAGTGTCTTTTAGTACGAAGAAATTGGACGGATCTTTGTTTTTTTGTCTCGTAAGCATTTGTGTGGACTGACGGGTTGAAATTGCGTGGACTTCAGATCAGATCTTAAGATCTTACCGTTCATCTGACTGAAGCCCACATAATAACAACTTTTGTTATTTGTTTTTTTCAGTTTAGAAGATGGTTCGGCTGTCACGTACATTTTAACGGTGTCTATAAAAATAACCCAAATCGGTCCAGTCATCTTAGAGTAATCGGGGAACATACATAAATAATAAAATAAAAAAAGGTTCCGACGAATTGAGAACCTCGTGCTTTTTAAAGTCGGTTAAAAATAGGAGTGCAATGTATAGGTATGGATCAATTTTGGCCACCTACATACCTACCTTGTATTAAAAACATAACCCTTCCTTGGCAGTCGGGTAAAAATTAATTGTATAGTTTGTTCATTTGATGATACTTTAGCATCGATGACGAATCGGTGCTATTAAAACAGAATTTGTTGAAACAGTTGTGAATCGTGATCTTTTGTGATTTGATGACGAGTAGGAACAGTGACGAGTAGGGCATAACTTCTAGCTAGCACAAAGTGCAGGGAAAAGAACAAAGATCACACAAATACACTGACCTGCAAAAATAAGTACTACACTTTTAAAATTTCAATTTTTCCTAAACTACAGAAGTTAGAGATTTAAAATAAAAATACGTTATAGCAATTTTTATCAGCTCTCTTTGAAACTATAGACAAAATTAAACTATTTTTCGAGTCCTTTTTGTCTCGAAAGTATATCTTGTGTACTTAAAAAGTTATTGCAATTTTGAAAGTGTGATACTTATTTTTGCAGGCCAGTTTATTTCACATGTCAAGTCTCTAAGTCACACCACTGATTTACTAGAATATTCTAAGGCCACCTCTTCTGCCTCGTTCCAAGAAAGCAATGTAACCTTGTGATGTCAACTATCTGGTGTCCACGACACAAGTCTCGTTGCTTGGTGTTGCGCTAGATGGCGCTGTGTGTAATGTTCAGCGATATTTATATATATTTATGTTACCGTCGGACTACCAAGTCATAGGTCTCGAGTTCGAACCCAAGACACGCACCACTGATTTTTCGGATTCATGTGCGTATTGTATGTATAATTATCACTTGCTTCGGTCAAGGAAATGATCGTGAGTAAACAAGCATGCCTGAGAGATATTTCTCGACAGCATGCAGAAGCTAAGTCAGAGGCCCATGGGCGGCATAAAAACTCTGACACCCAGGTTAGGCACATTTCACACGATAAAGAATTATAAGAATAAGAAGTCTCATTCGTTCATGGACTAACGACATAAAATCAAATAACGAATCCCAAAAAAAACACAATCGTAAAGCCAATATCATCCCGAATTCCCGATATCGGTTATCGCAATTCATTAATAGTAATGCGCGGTCTACCTCACCAGCGCTATCTTATACCATTCCCCATAAATAACTTGAAGGAAATCTTTTTTGTTTCCTTCTGTTATTGGTTCCATTGTCTCGGAAATTATTGGATTGTATCGTCGCCAGGTGCGTCTAAGGGTTATTAATGGTTTCAAGTGGGTGGGTGATTTGTTTTTTCTTTTATTTTCAAGTAAGGAGATTTTACTGCAATTTTTATTGGATTTCAATTTAAATAGTTAGTTTTCAAGAATATTTAAACAATAAGAGTTGAGTTTTAAGGTGCTGTACAGAAAAACTGATAGAGTGTATAGTAAATCTTACTGGAGCTGTAATTATAAATAAAAAAAGAATACGTTTATTTCCCATCGATAAGTGGAAGGAATGGGGAGGCCTTTGCCCAGAAGTGGGACAGGTAAAAAAAATCATCGCAAATGTAAAGGCTCCCCACACAGGTGCGTTTCTGCGTCCCAATACCAAATGTTCAAAGAACTCATAACGCAATATCGCATTTTGTATTGGGACGCAGAAACGCGAAAACGCAGAAACGCAAAAACACGCCTGTGTGGTCAGGCTTTGCAGTGAACAGCATACTTATTATAATATAAATCTTTATGAAGGACTGGTGCCCGAAATACGCATAAAATACCTGTGTTACGGATCACCGGGCAATTATTTAATCATTATATAGAACAAAAGCGAGTTTTAATAATAAGTGAACCTAATTGCACAACATTTCTAGGTTTATTTTATAATAACAGTATACTGAAATCTTAGATCACTTTCTATCATAAAACAACCACTTATTTAAAAACAAAAGTAATCTAGAAACTTCCCATATTGTAACCACGATTATTTGCGGATCGAAATGTCATAATATTAGCCTTCGTGTCTTCAATACATACAATTAATTATGTGTACATAACATATTATACATAAGGAATATAATGCTTTCTTACTCAAGACAATGTTGAGCAGTCATCATAGTTAATGACCAGGGTAGGTGTGACCTATTTGGACCCGACGAATTCTAAGAATATATATTTATAATATTATAATATATTTCCATTGTAACATTTTTTTTAAAAAGCTCAGTATTTTCTTGGTAAAACTGAAAGATAAATCGCTGAAAAATAGCAAACACACGGGTACCTAACCCACTTGCCACATGTGAACAAATTGAAAAATAAAAATAATACCAAAACATAAAAAAATAATATTTAGCGTTCTACTTAATTGAACGATACGAATTTAAGCACGTCATTATCAAAACCAACCAATAATTAACGGCTAATACAGACCACAATCAGTAACTAGCCGTTCAGTTTTAACCACATGATACCAAACCAATTTATTTAACACGATAACTCCATTATTTTCACAATGTCTCATTAAAACAAACATACTTACTTACCTATAAGGATTCACATTTTTAAAGGGACTACAGGAGCTAAACGCGAGCTTTTTATTGCAAAAAAATAAAATGATCTACTGCAATAAGCAAAACCAGAAAAATATATGATATTCTTCAGGATATAAAATATGCTAGTATGATAGTGTTTTGAAAACATAATACAACTAATTTTACTCGATAAAAATAAATCACGAACTTATCTCTAAAAATTCTTTTAACGAATAAAAACCATACTAAAATACATGCGATCATTCTGAGTTTTTGGCAAATAATTCTACAGGCAACATATTAGCATCATAGTGTTTTATTTTTTAGTCCAATCAATAGGTTTTTTTAAATCGCAAAAAACCACTCATTTCGCACTATTCGGCCCGCAGTGACTGACGTAACAACCACTTTGTAGTGCAAGCTGATTAGCACTTTATTCTAACAATATTTCGAATGAAGTTTGAACCACCACAAATAAAGTTGCTAATTTAGTTCCTGAAGTCGCCCTAACAAAATCTTTTACCTATATACTACTAGTCAACTATAATAATTATTAACAGTCAGTCAACGAACGAAACCCAAATAAACATTTAATAAATAACGTTGCTCAAACAGAATTGGTCAAACCATAATGACTCCAAGATATTATCGTTTTAATAACGTTTCATTATCGTTAGTTGCTCGGTAATCGTAATTACAGCCCTACTGAACGAAATGTATGGTCTCTTCACACGGCTACTTGCCTTTGTTCGAGTTACTTGACTCTCATTTGTTTGTGTCCCAGTGACTGATTATATTATTTATGTTGATTTTGAAGAATAATGACTGTCGTGCCTACTGGCCATTAATCAAGCAAGGCACTAAAATAGGATGTTGTTTAGTGTAGGTACTTTATTTTAAGTAGTGTTTTATTTATGCCATCTATATTAGGAAACAAGGCTTCAATGCCTTTTTTGGTTCAGTACACACCGATTTTTGGAGAAAAAATATTTTGACAGCTGTGACAAATTATAGGTAAGGATATATCAGTAATCCTTCAAGAGATAGTGATAGAACCATTGAAGTATTTTAAAAAGAAACAATACAGAATAAGAACCGATCATTCTCAGATGATCCATTTTCCAGATCCATGATGGATATAGTGATAATCGATTTTCTCATTAGATCTATTTATATAAAAAATAAGTAAAATGCATCTAATGAGAATTTTTGTGTTTAATGGTGGAAAAAAGTCTTTGAGAACCAAAAGGGACGATGAGGCAATGAATAAGGAGATGAGGGAATTTGATATCTAAATGGGTACCAAGTTTAATGGTCAGCCCTGAAATTTATTTATAACAACATAAAATATGCTATAACAACTTAAAATATCATTTCTTCTTTTAGCTTAGGATAATATTAAAAAAAGCTTACTAGATCCATCATGGATCTGGCCAATGGATCTTCTGAGAATGATCGATAAGAACAGATTTTTTAATACACTTCGACCTAACCCTTCGGAGAAACAAAGGCATGATAATAAATAAAGTATTTTAAAAAAGATCGTTTCTTAATTTTAACACACTTTTAGTATAGGCCATCACCAATTATTAGTTCTCCTACAAGTAGCCTAGGCAAACTAGCTATCTAGTAAAACACAAAAGGCGTGCTAAACGTTGCATGATTCGAAATCAGGCCAGTCATGTCTTATAATGTGGTTAGCTTGGAAAATGCACCGTAACGGTCAAAAACAAACCAGGCTATTTAATATAGTGCTCAAACAAATGTACTCAGGGTATTCGATTTTTTTGCATATTAATTATACCTACTTGGTATCAGTCGTGTCCTCTTTGGTGAACGAGACTTCAGAGTAGTGGCTTTTTGTCTTTGACTGGTTCCACCTACTCTAGAATCAAAATAGAATTCCTTAAATTATATACAGGGTGTTAAAGTAGTCGCGTGCCATAGCTTAGGTGTGAGTTCAGTATCGATAAAGGAACCCGTAAAAAAAAAAAAATATATTGCAAGATCAACCTAATTTAGTAGGTACCTACTAACTTCAAATAGCAACCGTTTAGAATAAAAAATATTTTATATTGCTAAATTAATAAAAAGACCATTTGTGAACAAATTGACAAGACTGATCACATAATTCAAATAATAATAATTATTGTCATTTACTCTTACAGAAATGTTTTCTTTGTTATCGGATCAACATTCATTTTTATTTTTAGTTCTCCATAAATCTATAACAAAATATATGACTTTGTGCGGAAAAATCGTTTCATTATGAAACAGATCGCGGATTGGTAGTTAGAGTAATTTGAAATAGAATAAAAAACTAACAAGACTTCTTACTAGACATCAGAAATAAATTAAACCTTTTTGAACCCAAAGTTTAAAACTGTTGCAATAAAACGTACAAAAACCTTTTTTATACGAAAACAGCTTTAAACCACGTCTAAAAATCGTTGGCCTCCATTATTTGGGATTAAGTAGCAACCCCCAGAATCTCTTCTGAATGGTATACAAGATAAGCAGTAATTTATTAGCTCCTGAGCCTCCGGCAAATTAGGACGACTACAGACACCCGACTTTCCATCATCTAACGTAGAATCGGTTAGAATGCTCAATAAAATATGTGGACAGGTCTTTTAAGAGGGAACTGTGCCTCCTCCCACGGTCGGATGGTGACCATCGAGACGTTTTAGTGAGGTAGAAATCCCAATCCCAGTCCTGTCCCCAAATACCGGTCGCCTTTTGAAAATTTGAACCCGTAAACAAAAAAATAAAGATGGTAGCTACAATCTATAAATATAAAAATCAATGTCAGTTCGTACCATACACTCGTAACACTTCTCGACATTTTTTCCATAGAAATTTCAGGAGGGTATTACTCCACTGTTTGACATTGTACATCCAAAGTTAAACATGATATCGTTTTGTCTCATTATTAATTTTGTCTGTGCAGAAATAGAATAGTAAAATAAAAAGCCATTAAAAAGTTACGAGCTACCAAAGATTCTTTTATATTGCCAATTTTAACGCAACTTTGGGCGTAAATTAGTAATAAAAGTAGTGTCAAATTTCCAAAACAAAGTCAGTAGCGACAAGTCAATTTTAATTTTATTTCTAATTGATTTATGTAGTGGTTTTTTCATAAAACTCGATTTTCCAAAAGCCTTTTTGTATTTTTTTACGCGCCTTTTACGATGAATCATCGTGTATCTCACGTCACGGGCACGATGCCAGGTGAGACAGCGCGCTTGTTGGCCACGCCCACCGGTGAGTTCGAGCCCGTAACTTATGCTATCTTAAACTACTCAAACGGAAAAGGCATTGCAACGCATGGGCACAACTAGTAAATGACAAAATATTTTTTAAAAGCAATGATTGATAGGTATGGTGTTGACAAATAGTAGTTCCGCTAAATTAATTGAAACGAAAGAGATGGCGGGACGAACTAGATAAGTTCCGTCCGAACTGGAAGGAGGACGCGCGGGTTCATGAGAAGTGGAAAGAGTGGAGGGAGGCCTTTGCCCAGGAGTGACTAGAGCAGGCTAGAAAAAAAAAATATTAACGTGCCACATGCTGGGTATAACTGGGATTAAATGCCCAAGGCATTTTGTCCGGCTTTGTACAGTTTTTACTTGTGCTTAAAGTTTTAATAAATATACATATAAAAGTTTATTCTAACCAAAGTATCATCCACACAAAAAGCTACAAAGTACTAGCTGTTTCTTGCACTAACTCTACCACTCAGCTACCGTTAATCACACTAATTACTATATTTCGGTTGTGAAGTGGTAACTGACAATACATATTTTGTCTATCTTCACCTGGACTATTATAATAATACCAGCCTATTACTGTCCCACTGCTGGGCAAACTGCCTCTTCTCATACAGAAAAGCACGAGCATTGATCACCACACTTGCTCAAGACGGGTTGGCGATTACATTAATTATAAGTCCAGGTTTCCTCACGATGTTCTCCTTCACCGATGTCTGTGATGAACTGTCTGTCCAAGATAAACTTAGAAAAGTACATATGAATTGAAGAAGTCACGTTATTATTTGCCCGGATTTGAACCCACAACCTCATACGTGGGAGGCGAGGCCTTAACCTCTGGGCCATCACGACTCTTACAGCTAATCATGCTAATAAAAAATTTAGAAAAATAATTTTATTAGCTGTACACGATACAGGAGAAATTCCTAGTGTGGGGCAACGCTTTTTTTTTAAGAAAAAGAAATAAAGATTATGGAAGTTAAATAAAACTGGTGAAAAGTTTATTTACTTTTCACCCTGATTCAGGGTGTAAAGTACATAAGCCCTCTTTGTGTTTTACAATTGACTGTGTGTTCGGGGAGCCTTATATCCCGCAGCTGAAATGTTTGAAGAACATTTGGTTCGCTGTCCGTAGAGTCAAAAGGTAACTTAAGGAAGCCAAGTTTTGCAAAGTCTTTAGGGGAAGAAAGTTTGTCTTATCAGATTTTTAGCTAACGATCGGTAGCAACGGGTGCTGAACCGGTAGACTGCTTTAATAAATTGTGCAAGTTTCATTTGAAAATTGATTCTAAACTCAATTCTAATTAATTTCTGTTAATAAGTTTGTCAAATTATTTAAATTGGCTTGAAAAACAGGATTCAGACTCGAGGATTTTATTCCACTGTCAAAATGCATTCAACAAATCAAATCAGCCACTTTTTTCTCGCCTTCCACTTAACCCCTGCCGTAGCTGTTATTGGCCAACCTTTGAGAAAAAAGTTGACTTCGTTCCGCCATCTCCTCCTGGGCCTACAGCGTTGCCGTTTACTGCTGTTTGGGACCCACTGTGTAATTATTTTAGCCTATTAGCTCTTAGCAACCATAAATCTATGTGATTGCGTAAACAATTTGTGTAGGTCCTCAGGAGCGGACACTTAACGGTATACAAAATTACTTTTGTTCCAAAGAATCGGATTAGCCACCCAATTCGCAAAAGGCGATTTCTTTATAACCATAACGCCCACAGTTTTCTCTGGCTGCCGGAATAATTAAAGTTAACAACAATGCAGCAATAATTGAATTTTACCAAAAACAGTCAAACAATATTTTTCCACTCATAACAAAGATAAATCAGCATCCAAATCACGAGTCCCTAAAACAAAACCCAGCATGAAACCATTTAATCAAGCCTCGGCATTAATCGGTAAAGCTCGGCAATTTACGGCGATACTTTTTTTATCGTCGAGTCAAGGCGCAATTATCCATCAGTCCGCCACATCCGTTTCTGGGTATAAAATTCATCGCTATTTATGTTCCCAGTTTCATCTCTGCTTTACGACATCTCGCTGTTTTGTTTTTCAACCGAATTTTCCTTTGAAATCTGCAATTTGGGTTTTTGAATTTTAAATTGGGAACGATTTCAATTTGGTGTTTGTGCAGTTGTTTTTCTGACTGGGGTTTTCCAGTTATCCGAAAAGCAGATAAGATTTTTACTGAAAACATTTGGGTGCATAAATACATATGAGTTTAAATGATATTTGAAAAAAGGGTGAACAAACAGTACTAAATGTATGGGAATCATATTCTTTGCGAGTTGTAACTATTCTATAATAAAATATGTAAGATCATTTGGTCGCATCGTTCATTGCTGCGTCGCAAAAATCTTCCCTGCATAAACAATTTGAAAGTAAAATTTGCATGTAAAACCAAATAGAAAGAAAGAAAAGAAATCTATTACAATCAATATTATAAAAGCCTTGACTAAATAATATTTGGTACCTAGTTAAAAATATTCACTTTCACGTAAAAATGTCTTTGATTACCTACATAACAGATAATATAATACTTCGTACCTTCATTTATCAATTTGCTTTTGAGAGTACGACGCTTGACGTCAATAAATATTAATAACTCACTTGAAGTTTCCAAGAATTGTTCCTTTGATAGCTATCAAAATTAAATCGAAAATGATTTTATATTGTCCCGTTTCATTTTTCCCGATCCTCCTCGTTTTAAGAAGACTTACAATCAGTTATTTTGGTACTTCTTATCACGCAACGAAGTTGATGATGATGACATCAAGCAGGTCACATGCAGGGTTACAGATAGTCAGTGGCCCGTTACCCAGTACTCCATGGTTGTGAAGGTCAGATAGGCAGTCGCTTCATGTAAAATACTGGTATTCAGCTGCATCCAGTTAGACTGGAAGCCGACCCCAACATAAATACATGCCATCTACCCGATATCGGCCACAGCGACTGAATTCGATGACTTTCTAGGTGGTTGCTGTGGTTGTTGAGAGCTTTGGTGTCCTGCTCTTTCATGTTTCAACGAAATGATTTCCCTTTTAGATCTTGCTGTTATATTTGAGCAAGCATGATCCGGTTTTAATCTTCTCATTGATGGTAGGTACAGACCTCCTGTCCGTGGACTCCGTGGTGAACCCAGTGTGATTTGGTAGATGTCACATGTCGTTGAAATTTTGGTTCTTGGACTGCCTCGTTGGTCGAGTAGTGGCAAGCGGGACTGCTAAGCATGAGGTATTTGGTTCGATTCCCGGGCCGGGCAAAGTGTTATTCAGTTTTTTCATCAGTATTTTTTCAGTAGCAGCCTTGGTGTCTGGATTTGTTCCCGGTTGATGGCAATAGACTCGACCCCTATTACAACATAACTGGTGAAATGCGGGTGTCCTCTATTAGGCACACCTCTGACTAACCATTCGGGGATTACAGACGTGATGTTTTCTAATATGAAATCAAAATCAAAATCGAAGCATTTATTTCAAGTAGGCCAGTTACAGGCACTTTTGAATTATCGAAACACAGATGAAAATTAAATGTAGCCCAGTCACAATGCATAAAAACTGTGAAAGTTCTGTAGTTACCCATTCCCTAGCGTAGATCTCTATTGAGAAGAACGAGCAAGAAATATATGACATGTCGGTTCATCACAATGTCTCCCTTCATTGTTTTGAGATACGGAAATTCTATTTAATGTTTAATTTTATCTGTCTAGTCTCTACCCACTGTAAAACAGCCATAATCGCATTCACATCATACATAATACATGAATTATCATCCCCGCCTACTCGTGGCCTTAACACACAAACATCCAACTGTTCTTTATCCTCGCAGCTACCCTTATCACTCATTCCCTCACAAACGGCCTTTACGTCATCGGGCCGTATCGTGGAAACGCACTGATAAGTCCTACTAACTCGTCTTCTAGGGTTGTTCGGATTTTGTTATCAATTTCTATGGTTTTAATTTTTTGCACGGAACCCTAATATTTTTTCTAAAAGAAAACACATAGTTGACCTTACCTTACTCCTTATAACATCAGCTATGTGCTAGTAAAAGTCTCATCAAAATCGGTTCAGTCGTTTTGAAGATTAGCCGAAACAAACAGACAGATGGACAGGCAGGCCGAAAGCCAGACAAAAATTAAAACATGTTTTTTTTTTGTTATTTAAGTACTATGTATACTTTCATAAGAAAGAGAGAATGAGAAGTATGGAAGAAGAAGACATGCTGCGGCGACCCCAAATTAATTGGGATAAGGACAAGAGAATGATAATGTATACTTTCATATGCATTCAATAAAAAGCTGTTAATTTGAAATTCCAAAACCTTTTATTATTATGAATAGATTCGCATAACTCTGAGTAGCAATTATAAAATTCAGCAACAGCAAAATGCAATTAAACGTTGCTCTAAAAATGTATATACGTATGTGTCTTTAGCATAGCTATTCACAACGCTTCGATTCGAATTGGAAAGTCGTATGTCTATCTCGCTCGATTTCGTAATGTCAAAAAAAGATAGACATACGACTTTCCGAATCGAAAATCGAATCGAAGCGTTGTGAATAAGGGGCCTGATCTGTATACACACATGTTTGTACTCTTGACTGTCCATCCCATAACAAATCAAAGCGAACAGTCGTTTGTTGTGAACCAGACGTTTTTATTAAGGCAACTTGACAGTGGGTATTATTTATGTGAATAGATAGAAGAATGCCATTGTACCTTTTTTCATTAATGTGTCGTATACGCAAGTGGAGGACGCTTTTCTTTTTCGTGACGTTTGATGTGTATATAAAACATTTAATATGATATGGTACAGCAAAGACAGGGAGACAAAATGGTACTAAAGCTAAGATATGATTCTAAATAAGATTTAGGGGTTGCACAACTTCGCGGGCCTGTGGACGGTGAGCTATAGGCTAGCTCGCCGTCCGTCCGTCTCATGACGACAGGCCGTGTCGACGGTGCGTTCGTGTTCCACGCGCGCCTCAAAGTGAGTCAGCAAAAAGGAAGGGGTCCGCAAGGACCGATGCCTGCCGGGGCTGCGGGACTGTTCGAAAGAGATAAAGAACATAGAACACAAAGGGCGATGAAGGAACATGGATGGGTTTTAGTCAGTAAAAGTCTGACACTCCCTCCTACTCCGCCCAATGCGGGAGGAGTCGTTTGATGATTTCCCAACCGAAAAAAAAACTATACCATATACTATTTCATCACCACTGCTTACTCTCAAAGCCCAAACAGTGCCTGCATGGTGGCTTCTCGTCCAATCCTTCCCAAGAGTAGGCATTGTGTCCCTGCAATGGGAATATTATATGATGATTGGATTCAGTTGTTATGAGTAGGTATCATACCTTGTCTAAGTTTCTAACGCAATACACATCAAAGCAAGTCAGCGGCATGTCAACTGAAGACGTACGAAAGTCGCTGCTATGCTCGGGGGCTTTGGTGTGTATAATTGCGCTTAACACTCGTATCTATAGTTAAGTTAAAGTAATTACTTGTGTTTGAGTACATACATAAGCAACGATTTTCATACAATAGACAAGATTGAACCGAAACTAAAAAAATGAACCGCCAAAGCAAGCAAAACTTCAAACAATTACTGAAGAATAAAAATCGTATTTTAAGTTATTACTTTTACTCAAGTAATCACTTTGACTTGTATATATATAGATTTAGGTGTAAAAGGTTCTTACAAAATACTTGAGAACTATGTAAGATTTATTTTTAAATAATTGTGCAAGGATAATTTTTGATAATTTTTGCGTATACTGCCTAGGGGACTGAACACAAAACCTGTGAGGTTGCTGAGTGAAATACATGGCCACTCCACTGGTATTAAAATATATGGTTAAACTAGACATACGGTAGTCCCAACATAAGATTGTGTCATTGGTTTTCGTTTAGAAACCGTCCCAATGTTTTTTTCTATATAAAACTTCTGAAACTCACAATCCTATCCTTCTAATATCATAAATGCAAAAGTTTGTTGGGATGGATGAATGGATAGATAGATGTATGTTCCTCTTTTACGCAAAAACTGAACGGATTTAGATGAAATTTGGCACAGAGGTAGTTTATAACCTGGATTAACACATGGGTTAGTTTTAGTTTTAATCCCGGTAGTACTATCCTGTGGGACAATAGGCTAGTTTCTACCATTAATAAATTGCAAATCTATTTAGTCTCACAGTTAGAGTATTGGAAATTAGTGGACACGTATTTTTTGTTTTTGTAAATCAATGAATATTGACAAAGATCAAACGCATCAAATCTCGGGAGTGGGGGCTCGTGACGTCACAGCTCACTAAAAATTATAGCACGGCGTGACGTATTAAGAATTTTAAAAGCGTCGTATCTTCGTCAATTTTGGTCTACGTAACAAAAGAAAACATACGTGTCAAATATTTTTTGAAAATCTAACTGACGGATAGATTTTTTCAGGACACAAGCCTATTATCAAACTCCACGCGGGCAAGGCCGCGGACATCAGCTAGTTCTATATATCCTTGCTTCCCTGTTGTGTTAAGAAAATTGAAACCATTATACCAGCAGACACGTTCATGTGTTACTAAAACGGGCGTGACATCGCATAGTAATAGCGGATCCATCTTCAGTACGTTACGTGTGATAAAGTGGATAAATGGAAACAATATGGCTGACGAAGTTCAGCCTTTACAGTCGTTACAGATCTTACAGGTCGTTGCAGGTCTTACCAAGGGGTATCGTATTACCTACCTCATTATCAGCGCTGTGCTGTCCGCTTAGCACAGCATCATGATAAGTGGTTTAACCTGTTTGTCGCACTCACGACGTGCAAGCTGTCAACTTTTTTCCTGTTCCGTTCTGTTATATTTTTTATAACACATTTGCTCGTAAAGGGTCTCTTATTTCACCAATTTCAATATCGTAATGCATCTCATTACGTACTTGTGCGTTATTGTAAAGTAAATTCACGGTTTATCAAGATGCTCCGTCTAAACCGAACGTTACTTTTTAAAATCTGAGCAAAAAGTTTTTATGTCAGAAAAGAGGTCAACAAATTTTTATTAATAAAATTAACTTCGAGAGATGAAATATAATAAATAAACATTGAATTCTTTAGTTTAATTAATTTTGACAATAAATTTTAACCATTATCTTTAAAACCAAAACCAACAAAACCATTTATTTTAACAATAACACAAAAATATGAATTTGCTTTATTATTAATACCGGCTGTTTTTTGTGTCTTTGCCTTAATAAAAAGCGCTGATGCGCGCGCATCGCTAATTTGTGAACAAGTAAAAATTATTCCACGCACTTTTTCTTTTCGCTGTATTGTTTTTATTTGTTTTAATTATTTACTCGCGAATATGCTATAAAACGTCGTATGACACACGTATGCTTTGATAATTACAGCCTCTGCTTTTTTATAGCCCTCGCCTACGGCTCGGGCTAGCAATATCGCCTCGGCTGTGATTTTCAACTTACCGCACTTATATCATAATGTACTATAATGTCTGTTATGCGTTGTATGTTTTCTGTTAATTTTTCTAAGTTTGTATGCACGTCATGTTCCTGCGGCAAATAAATATTTTTCTTTCTTTCTTCTTTCTTTCATTGGTCGAGTGTTCGCAAGCCCGACTACTGAGCATGAGATCCTGGGTTCGATTACCAAGTCGAGCAAAATGTTCTTGGGTTTTTCAATAAAAAACACGGAATTTCTCAGTAACAACGATGGAGCCTGGATTTGTGCCCGGTTAATGGCAATAGGCTCGCCTATTAAATGGGACTTAAACATAACTGGCGAAATGTGGGTGCAGGTGCATCTCTGCCTAACCCTTTGGGAATTACAGGCGTGATGATAAGTTATGTTAAATTAGAAGTATTATGATATAAACATTCTTCAAGATAATGAAAAAGAAGCTTGCTTCGCCTTAAATTATTTTCAGGTTCAGGTTAACGTTATTCGAAGGTGATACAACAGTTATGGCACCCACTTTACGACAGATACGTATCGTAAACTGGAATTGCTATTTACGATTAGTTAAATATTTAGTTTATGGCATATTTTATGATTTAGGTACCTATCTTGTTGTTGGATTGACTTAGTCGGCTCTCTTTATGGCTGTAGGTACGTTTTAGTTCAAAATTATCGTAATTTGTGATAGCGTAAAGTGGAAGCCGTATTTTTAGTAGAATATTGATTCGTGATACACTGCCAGGAACATCTGTCCTGCTCTGAATTTTTTTATCTTTTACAAAAAATATTCAAACATTATTATATACCCTTAAACGGTAGGCTATTTGGGTTTTGGGGGCTATTTGGGATGACCCAGAATTTCGAACAAAAATATCGATAACTGTCGGTTGGTGTATGGTAGAATTTATTTTACAATGTCTAGAACACTTTGCTATATAATCATTAAAATATATTGGACTTTTTGATAAAATTAATTATTTATTTTCTATTTTTATTACTTATTTAAATTGACATGCCTGTATTGTATCCATTTGACATACTTAATATCGTAGCCTTGTGACATTTGATGTAGTATTATGATATTTTTCTATTGTCTCTATTGATGTGATTTAAATGATTTGACATTAATTTATAAAATGGAACTATAATAATATTCTAATTGTTATTTTAAAGTAATATTAATTGATTATGATTTGCATGCCCATATGACGGCAGAATATGGAGAACTAACTTCTATGACAACATCTATGTCATGTACCAATTTGTATACCCATGTTTGCAAAGAAATAAATGATTTGATTTGATTTGATTAGAAACACATTGATTGGCTACTACTGAAAAAATCCTGATGGAAATACCCAATAATATTTTGGTTTATATGGGACCAAATAGCCCCGTTTTATAATATACATAAGGTAGCCCATAATGTGCCCACAGCTGGGACACAGGACCTCCTATGTCACCATTTTTGTAAAAAGTTAAAGTTAATTGTAAAAAGACTGTCCGCACATTCCTTCAAAATAAAACCTACGACGAAACAGAAAAATATTTAATTTAATTAAGTATGACAAGTTTGTATATTGTACCACTCACTCAAAACATAGACCCACACTAATCAAATCCACTTACTTACGCACGCTTTCACAGCCACAAGCTCGCGGACTTACACTCACTCACACACACAGACAGACCCACACACCCGCACACAGCACACACCCACATGCACACTCACACACACACGCATAAACGCGCTCGCGCACCAACATCTGTATTATATTATATAAAGCTGAATTACCACTGACTCACTGACTCATTGACATAATTGTTCTCCCAGATGGTGGATGGGGAGGTGGGTATTTTTTGACAGATTCGTAAACAAGTAACTCCCGCGAGTATGGGAAAAGTGCCAAACCTCCCCTTTTTGCTCCCCTTCCTCCCCCTCCCTATCGTATCTCGGAAACTAAGGGACCCGTATTTTTTGTTTTTTACGGGATCGTATAGAGGAGGCTCGGAAAAGTAAACCAGTTTTCAAAGTTGTCCCCCTTTCTCCCCTTCTCCCCCCCTTTAGGCGGATCTCGGAAGTTAAGAGACTTGGAACATTTTTTTTTTCAGATTCGTGAGAAGGGGCAATGCATTAGTCGAAATCATTTTTCAAAACTCCCCACTCTCCCCCCCCTTCACCCCTCCCCCCATCGTATCTCGGAAACTAGGACACGTAGCGGAATTTTGATTTTTACTATACTTTATTATTGGGAGCGTTGAAATTTTTATACCCTCCCTTCCCCAACCTCCCCTTTCAAGTGGTAGGTAGGTCCTGAGTGGAGCGAACCTGCGAGACTGAGTGGAGCCAAGGGGGGAGGTGGCGAGCGAAGCGAGCCGGCGACCTCCGTAGCGTAACGAAGGTTGAGTGGGTGAAGCTCCTCTCCCCAACCTCCCCTAAAATTGAAAGGGCTGTAACTTCATAACGGTTAGAGATAGCCATCAGGTGTTTGAACAAATATTATAGTAGGCGTCGAAACCTGTCCGGTGGTAGGTAGGTCCTGAGCGGAGCGAGCCTGCGAGACCGAGTGGAGCGAAGGGGGGAGGTGGCGAGCGAAGCGAGCCGCCGACCTCCGTAGCGTAACGAAGGTTGAGTGGGTGAAGCGTAACTCAGGGACGACGACAAGCAAACCTTAGGGTAATGTTATTTTTATACTTCTCAAATGTTTTAGGGGTTCTTACGGGTTCTCATACTGATTTAGGGGTATTTCTAACGGATTTTCCAATTTATTTAAGGATTCCTATGGATTCTTAAAATTATATAAGGATAGGAAATACTTCTCAAAAACACGAAACCCGCGAGCTGCGCGCAGCTCGCGCACCCAAGCAAACTAGTTATATTATATAAAGCTGAATTACCACTGACTCACTGACTCATTGACATAATTGTTCTCCCAGATGGTGGATGGGGAGGTGGGTATTTTTTGACAGATTCGTAAACAAGTAACTCCCGCGAGTATGGGAAAAGTGCCAAACCTCCCCTTTTTGCTCCCCTTCCTCCCCCTCCCTATCGTATCTCGGAAACTAAGGGACCCGTATTTTTTGTTTTTTACGGGATCGTATAGAGGAGGCTCGGAAAAGTAAAAACCAGTTTTTAAAGTTGTCCCCCTTTCTCCCCTTCTCCCCCCCTTTAGGCGGATCTCGGAAGTTAAGAGACTTGGAACATTTTTTTTTTCAGATTTGTTTAAAGGGGCCGATTGTTAGTCGAAATCATTTTTCAAAACTCCCCACTCTCCCCCCTTCACCCCTCCCCCCATCGTATCTCGGAAACTAGGACACGTAGCGGAATTTTGATTTTTACTATACTTTATTATTGAGGGGCGTTGAAATTTGTATTTCCTCCCCTCCCCAACCTCCCCTTTGCTCCCCTCCGCTTTCCGGTGGTAGGTAGGTCCTGAATGGAGCGAGCCTGCGAGACCGAGTAGAGCGAAGGGGGGAGGTGGCGAGCGAAGCGAGCCGGCGACCTCCGTAGCGTAACGAAGGTTGAGTGGGTGAAGCTCCCCTCCCCAACCTCCCCTAAAATTGAAAGGGCTGTAACTTCATAACGGTTAGAGATAGCTATTAGGTGTTTGAGCAAATATTATAGTAGGCGTCGAAACCTGTTCGGTGGGAGGTAGGTCCTTTTTTTTTTGTTTTTTTTTTTTTTAGTTTGGGAAATCATCAAATGACTTCTCCCGCTCTGGGCGGAGCAGGAGGGAGTGTCAGACTTTTACTGACTAAAACCCATCCATGTTCCTTCCTCGCCCTTTGTGTTCCGGGGCCACGGTATCTCTTTCGAATAGTCCCGCAGCCCCGGGGAGGTAGGTCCTGAGTGGAGCGAAGGGGGGAGGTGGTGAGCGAAGCGAGCCGGCGACCTCCGTAGCGTAACGATGGTTGAGTAGGTGAAGCGTAACTCAGGGGCGACGACAGGCAAACTTTAGGTTAAAAGGTTTTAGATTTAATTAGGGGTTCGTAGGGGTTTTCATACTGTTTTAGGGGTAATTCTAACGGATTTTCCAATTCATTTAAGGATGCTTATAGATTGTCAAAATTTTATAAGGGTAAGTAATACTTCTCAAAAACACCAAACACGCGAGCTGCGCGCAGCTCGCGCACCCAAGCAAACTAGTTTTTGTATAAAGTCGAATTAAAATTATTTTTGTTTTGTAAATAAAAGTGTAGTAAGTAATACAATTTGAGGGGATCGGCACTGTTACTTCTTAATACAGGCTATTTCATAGCCTAGCAAGGAGAACAGCACGTCACCCACTTGATTGCCAGTGATTTAATACTACCCACTTTAAGATATCTTATAAATCTACTACAATCTGTTTTTTATATAAATAAAGATTATTCTATTCTATTCTATTTTGTGCGCATTGCTTGTGACGATGAGCGGCGGTCGAAAATCTAAGATAAAACAAGTTTTTTTTTCGAATCGACACACTTCCGGAAAGTTGCATTTGGTCAACAACACAAAAAAACTTACTTTTAGCCACTATTTTCTATTTTCTCATCATCTAAATTATCATGACTGAAGCAAGAGTCGAGAAAGGCTAATTCTACACAAAATTCAAATCACCTCTTTTTATTCACCTTAGGCAAAACAAATTTAATAAAAATGAATCAACTCCATCCATTCCATAAATTGGTTTCCGTTAATTCAATTATAAAAGTTCTGTGAATAAATATAAATAGATATCGTTAAACGAAACGGAACTAATCCCGAAATAATGAACTACAAAGTCCCGTTCGCGTTAAAAATAACTTTTGCAAAAGGTTTGCTCAAATTCGTTTGAATAATTCTGAATCGTCCAGCGTGGCTCAAATAAGTTCGTCTACGATTTAAAAAAAATCTGTTATTACTTGTTTCGATTTTGTACGATTGGATGAGTTTGAAGTAAACATAGATAAAAGAATGTGAGAATTAAGGTGGAAGCGTCAGGGTAGCCCGCGAAAATCAAATTTTCTTAAGTTTTTTGCAATTTGCAGGCCAGTTGCTAGGTTGTACGTTGATTAAAATATCCTCTTAAAATTTCATCATTCTTGCACCTGTATGAGCTTGGAGGGTTGTATTGATGATTTTAATGATTATAATTCTGTAACTACATACGTCTTACGTGAGGAATATTTTAATCAACTTACAACCTAGCACTGGCCTGCAAATTGCAAAAAACGTATAAAAAAATGAATTTCGCGGGCTGGTTGGAGCATCCACCTTAAAGTAAGCCATTTTATATCGCAATGCTGGAAATCATACAAGATGTAAACAGACCCTTCACGAAGCCGTCACCCAAGCATTCTGTACATCAAACTAAGTAACTCTACGCAGAAATTATTGCTGGGAAATGACTTACTTTTTTGGGGTGAAAAATCACGTTCTACTGTAGGACTCACTGTAACGCACTCAAAACATTGTGATGATGAATACATTGATTAGTACGGGGGTCGTGGAGGTATTTAAAGTAAAACTATAATAATAAAAAAAAGTATTAAAAAAAAACTTGGGAAAAAGTTGGAATTTTGACCCCCAACATCTCAGTAACTAGAAGGTTCCCAGGTTAGTGGTATTTTTACACACATTATTAATACACAGAACGAAACATTACATTCATTAGGCACAATTTGCCAGTCATGTTTAAGATAAGTGTAATGAACAAATCTAGACCCTCGGCTACTACATATGAGAAATACATAATTCAATTCGTAGTTATTAGATTTTGTTTAAGTAATAGAGAAATCATGGACAGCTTACTTTACACATAGTCTGTACAAAAAATACTAGAAGTTAAAATTGTGTCTAGACTGCGGTTAAAAGTATCTTTAGGCCAGGGTAACTTACGCGACATCATGAAAAATTTCAAAATACGCTGAAAAGTTGAAGAAAATTTTAAATTAAAATAGTATTTGAGTTATTAAATATCTTATTATACAGCTTTATGTTTTCCGCACTTTACCGTCACAATTACTAACGCAAAACTTAATTACATAAGTAGTTACAAATGTCACAGAATAACGAAGAGAACTTTTTTTTTTGCATTTTACTCGATAAATCATCAGTATTCCCAGAGTGCTACAATTCCCACATTCCATTCATCAAAAATAGTCACAAAAAAGAAGAAACCCTGACAAATTAAATTGAAATTAAATCACGCAAAACTGTACGCACATCGACCAGTCAAGTACACAAAACCTGTTTATGCGGATCTGTCATTGTACGGGAAATCAATATAAAGCGAGGCGATGTTATACTGGAATTATATAGCTTGATGTGTCACCGTGTGTACAGCAAAAACGTCCGGAATCCACGGTCCATTCCGTCATCCCAAATAGAGCGAGGCCTTTTTCTGACGAAACTAACTTCATTTTTAGAGTACTCAACCGTGAAAGGGGCGTTCACCCTTCGGTAAAAAAGGAAACACCTCGTGTCGTTATTAGAATTTTGACAGTTTCCTTAGCACCACCGCCTTCTAGTTTATTGGAAAAAATACTGGTTACATATGCGAGTCGGATTTGTGCACTAAGGGTTCCGTACTACCAAAACTATCACAGTTTGTCTTTTTTTTATAATTTGTTTTTTTAATATAGAATCTTACTAATATTATAAATGCTAAAGTTTGTGGATGGATGTTTGTTACTCTTTTACGCGAAAACTACTGAACGGATTCGGATTAAGGGGTGATATCTGCTAACAAGAGGTTTTCTCCATGTAATTCTTCTTTGATGAGAGAATATAAATGTGCAAAAAAAATATATGTTGCTTATTAGACTCTTATTAGACTTTAATTGGTACAATTGAAATAATTCTAACTTTATTATTACTATATGGAAAAAATATTCAAACAGAAGCATTTTTTCTTTGAAATTTCGTAACTACTCCTAGACGGCAATAAGTTTTAGTATTTTTTTTTTCACACAAATATTTGTTACTTTTTCTTCACAAATTGTACAATTGGCATTTTGATCTAATGATTTATTAGGCTACAATTAAATAAAAACCACTCATTTCGCACTATTCGGCCCGCAGTGACTGACGTAACAACCACTTTGTAATGCAAGCTGATTAGAACTTTATTCTAACAGTATTTCAAACGAAGTTTTAACCACCACAAATAGAGTTGCCAATTTAGCAGAGACCCCAGCCTTTATTGATTGAAACAAAGATAGTGTATAACCTGGATTAACATATAGGTTTTAGGACTTTTAATCCCAGTAGTATGATTCTCTGGGACAGTTACCAACCTTCACGTGGGCGAAGCCGCCGGCATAAGCTAGTATGCCCATAAAACCTAGATGGTAACGCAATTTTGTTTCTGCTCGATATTCACATGCTTTCGTCGGTGACAAAATGCCTTTATGCCATACCTACTCTAAAAAGCTTATTTTATTCACGCAAAACAGTGAATAAAAAGGCCTTTTATTCACTGTTTTGTTTTTATTCACTATTTTGGTGTTTGAATTTGGAACACAAAAATATATCCGGTCTCTATTTCAATGCTTACACAAATTCCTTGTGCTGAGATTCGAAATTCAAAACCCTTGGTGCAAATAAATTCTCGAGATTTGATTGGTCGATATTTGCGACAAGGAGTTTGGCATTATATTAATAAATATTGTTTCACAATTTGACCAACCTAATAATAATAATAAGAAAATTACGCTTAATTTCAGTCATTGCTCTAATTTTAATGTCCATTTCAATTAATGTACCAATTCTTATTTATTGATTAAATTTCTATTTTCACTTAAATTATGTCTTTTCTCATAGTCATGATATAAAGTATAGTATGCAACTCCTGAATAAAGTACGAATTTATATCGAGGGCCATGAATCACTCGCGTCGTTCAGGATTCTAACAGTTGAATCGCTCGCTGCGCTCGTGATTCAATCATTAGAATCCTTCACTTGCTCGTGACTCATCTACGGCCCTCGCTTTAAATCCGTCCTTTATTCACTAGTTGCATAATATACTATTGTTCCACGGTTGCTTAGTCTGAACTCAAACAAAAAGTAATTTTGAACTTATTTTTGTTACTTTATTTAACTATATACTGACCATCTTTTGCGGTTCAGAAGACACAACCCGCTGATAGACTTACATACAGAAGGTAGGCCTCGTTAAAATAGAACCTCGTTGGTACCCTTTCGGAGAGGAACCCTAAAAAATAAAGTTTCCTCTCTTTGGTCCCTTAGATTGTTCAGAAAACAATTTCTTTGAGGCTTTGTCAACCACTCGATTACTGCTCAAGTACTTGTTATAGAATAGTCTGAACGTCTTGTTTGATCGGTGAAGAACTATTATTTTTTTATTTGCGAGATGTCTATTAAGATTTAGTTTAGCTATTTGAATTTGTTTTTTTTTTTACGTAATAAGACCAAAATATGTATACACATCTCTTTACCCAACACAAGTGGGTAGGTACTACTTACAAGTCTTTTATTAGATTTACTAGCTGATGCCCGCGGCTTCGCCCGCCCGCAAATAATATACTAAAACCTTCCTCTTGAATTATATCTATTAAAAAAACCCGCATCAAAATCCGTTGCGTAGTTTTAAAGATCTAAGCATACATAGGGACAGACGCGGCGGGCGACTTTGTTTTATATGTAGTAATAATTATAATTTGTTTGACCTAGATTCATAATAATTTTCATTTAGCTGGAATAGTCTGAACACTGATATACAGGGTAGAAGGCACACCGTTAAAACGATCATCATTCTAAATCACATAGAAATGATTCATCAGTAGTCTCAGACCAAATAGAAAGGTAAAGACGGAACTTTGCGAACAGCAAAGTGAGGCCCGTCAAATTACGTCTACGCTACGTTGCTCGCGTTTAAAAAACAACTTTATGTGGTTGGTGTAAGGGTCAATTCACAACACGACGCGATGCGATACTGTGCGCACATTTTAATAGAGCGGCTCAAAATATAACTTTATTTACTACATGAAAATATACACATTGCATTGCGATGCGTCTCGCGGCGGCGCGCGGTGCAGCGCGAAATCACTGGCCTCTTCCAGTACAGTCGTCGCGCCGCGTCGCGTCTCGGTGTGAACTGACGCTTAGTTCGAATTTGTGTTTAGTCAATTAGAACTTGTGATTTATTGTTTTTTTTTTTTAGTTCTGTTCTTTTTAATTAACCTATGAAAGAGCTATAAAATATTGTTTCTATATTGTTTGGTGCTACGGAACTGTTAGTGTGCGAGACAGACTTGCAATTGGCCGGTTTTATTATTGCGTTCATCATTGTCATGGCAAGGTTTACATGAAAGAAAAAAAAAATGAAAATGATGTTATTTTTTACTTAGTGCACTAAAAACCGACACTGTGATTTCGTAATATAAACTATAAAAGACCCAAAATAGTAATTGTCTGGATGCCATATTTAATTTGTCTGATAACTTACTACAAAACAAACAATATTATTTTCACAAATTAATAAACTCGCCAACACAAACAACTACATACAATTTTCAAAACTCAGCGAAAATTTTCTAAAATGTACACAAGTAAGGTGCAAAATATTATTTTATATTACGTATATTTCAGCCCGCTAAATTTTCATTTTGATCTCTTCAGGCGGTAAATTAAGTGCTAGATGAAAGGCGGGAATTTTAGTCCTAAAACCGTGAAGGGCTGTTGTTTGGACTTTAGGTGTGCATAATGATGTCCTGTGGAATATTGTTTGCCCCTTTTTGTGGTAACTTTGCCTGAAAATTTAGTGGAGGCGCCCGAAAATTTTCAATTTGATTTAGAAATTTTGTGAGGCGTTAGTTTAGAAAAGGAACATAATGAGTGTCTCTTTGTCATCATTATCTGCCTAGGCTTTTTGCCGTTGGCTTCCAGTCTAACCCTGCCTACCTATCTGACCTCCACCTCCATCACCTCCCAATAACTGAATGACACAGTACTGTACCAAGTGTACCAAGGGGTAAGACGATTGTCACACATTCGGGCGTCCTACCCATAATAACTATCAATCTACAAATAAAACCAAGGTGTTTTCTAAGGTATGTACGGAGGAGTCTCGGCGTGTAATGTTATGGATGGTCGCGGAGCCACGGATCACAACCTTGACAAGCAATACGTTACACACGGCGACACAACATCAATCTATACTTTTCCAGTATAACATGGTCTTGCTTTGTATGGATTTCCAGTACAATGAGAGATACGCTTATATTGGTTTTGTGTAGCTTGATTGGTCGTTTTGCGTACCACTATTGTTTGGACTTAATTTTAAAATAATGATGATGTGCAAAAACTGTTTATTGCCCGTGGTACCACTGGGATTGGTACATAAGATCAACAATCATAATCTCAACATCGAAAACTCTCAACTCCATAATCATGAATATTTTTTTTTTTTTGTTAGCCCATTCCTCCCCTAATTTTAGAATTACAGTTTAAAAAAAGTTATAAGTTAATATGTTGAGATTATGACTAAATACTTGTTAATTTATTAAACGTTTTATATTTTAAAGTGTTGAGATTCTGAATCGTTGTGATTTTAGTTTTGAATTTTTTTTACCGAAAAAAAAAAACTAAACAATAAATAAACTCAAAGCAATAAACGGCAAAAACTATGTTACTACATTACCCTATTGCAAATGATTTTAAAAAAATCCAAGAAGATCGTCCGCAGAAAAAGTATACACAAATTCGAATTGTGCGCACTTTTCACTGCTTGTAATAGCCATTGTTTTACTTTAATTGAGTTACCCCCAAATACTGAAACGTCACTTAAAATTTAAGGGCTGCTTAACATTTGAGCAGCTCCTAAACTTTAAATTTTGTATGGCCAAACGTCAGATTTGAGTATCTGTTAAATATAAGTGCTACTTAAATTTTGAGTGACGTTTCATTATTCGGCCATTAGAAAGGTAGTTAGTAGGCAACGTGCGTTGCCGCGTTTAAAAAGCAACGTTACGTCGGAGTAAATTCGGATTTGTGTTTAGTCAACCAGAAAATGTTATATTTGAGGAGCTCGTGGCTAAATAAAAAACAGCCGCTCGGGTTGATCTTTAGGTTAAGCCGTGATTGCCTAGGTTGGTCTGTGGATGGGTGACCACCCATTACATACCGAGTTTCCTCCGTGCCTCGAAAAGCACGTTAAGCAGTTGGTCACAGCTGTCATTTTTAGATCTTTGACAGTCGTTTCAGGTTGTCAGTGGCAAAAAGTCTGTCTCCCAGTCTTACCAAGGGGAATCGTATTACCTAGTACTAACTGGGTTGTGGAGGTCAGATAGGCAGTCGCTCCATGTAAAATACTGGTATTGAGCTGCATCCGGTTAGACTGGAAGCCGACCCCAACATAGTTGGGAAAAGGCTAGGCAGTTAATGAAATCAGAACATGTTATTTTTGGTTCCATTATCGACAACACTTTCTGATGTTACAATTATTTGCAAGGTACTATCGAGGACACTCCCGCCTGATCACCACTAAGCTAATTTTTGCTTGTACTCGCAACATAGAAACGCTCTCTAGCCCCGCCCAGTTGACTTTGTATAGAAATAATGAATGAAAGACAATATCGATCGGCCGAGTGCACTGACGACGCATGCCAAACGAGAGTTATTGTTATTAAGCGCACCAAATTCGAAACCGTCGCTTTCCTAATAGGCCTAAACTTTAAGGGGGCGTGGTTCTGCGCCTCCGCATGATTTAAGCGAAAAAAAAATTAACTGATCAGGCGGAAAAGACCACGACTGTACCTACTGTTGTGTATTAAATTTCATACATGAATGCATTACCCATCAAATTACTCCATCAAATAGATTTAGGAATCACTTATCTATAATCTCCTACTATCAACTGGCTAGCGAGGATTGTCGCATCGTAACACAGAAATCTGCTAGACGTCTGTAAGTCGTGCCAAATATCGGCAATGTTATAATGATTATCTGTCTTATTTGCACCTATTTTAAAGTGTAAGGGAAAGACAAGGCAAAGAGACAAAACAAACCAGTCCTTAATTTTGTCTTCTTTAAAAAAAATATATATTGATGCGCGAAAAAAAATGGCGCTAATTGATTTTTCTGTATTATATAGCAAATTCTACGCACTATTTGTTACTACACATAATAGTTATTAAAAACTACAAGAAGAAATACTTCTCATTATTTCTATACCAGCTGATTATAAAAGAAAACCATCGTTTCTAAGTAATCCTTTGTAATCCACCTCATAGTTCCTTCGAAGAATACCGTAAAAGCAAGATTGTTATAAGAAACTTTACTCTAACACCCGCTGCATAAGCCTTAGCTGGGTTTTCTTTGAAAAGTTTACTTTTATCTCTTTTTTAAACTGAATAGTTAAGCTGTAAAGAGAAAAACTCTTTAAACATTAAAAATGCGAGCAGAAATGTTGAAACGTCTTTCACTGATGCTTCTAACTTTGTGGCGAAAAAGATCTTCATTTACTTCTTAGCGTGTCGATTGCATAAAATTAAAGAGATACCGTGGCCCCGGAACACAAAGAGCGATGAAGGAACATGGATGGGTTTTAGTCAGTAAAAGTCTGACACTCCCTCCCGCTCCGCCCAGAGCAGGAGGAGTCATTTGATGATTTCCCATCCGGAAAAAAAAAAGTATGTTTGGGCCAAAATTCAGCTATGCGAACTTCTCTCACTGATGAAGTCATATATAAGATCATCAAGTGCGCAGGATCTTAATTTTGAAAAGAGTCTTAAAATACAAATTACATAATATTTAAACATAACATCACGCCTGTAATCTCTAAGGTGTTAAGCAGAAGTGTACCTAATGTACCTAATAATACACTCACATTTCACCAGTTATGTATTAGTCCCATATAATGTGTGGCGAGCCTATTGCCATCAAACACACACAAACCCTGACTCCGTGGCTGTTACTGAGAAATACCTGATGGAAAATCTATATGACACTGCCCGAGCCGGGAATCTAACCCAGAGCCTCATGCTCAGTAGTCACGTTTGCGATCACTGTATCAACGAGACACTAAAATACAAGTTATTATTAGATATTTTCGCCGAAAAAAGTCTGAGTCATCTTTGAGATGTATTACTAACAATTTCCTGCCCCAATGGAAACGACAATAAACCAACGCTTCTTCCGAAAAAATACAGATAAAATAAATCCATTTCCGCACAGAAATAGCACCATATCATAAAATATTGAACAACAAAAACTGCGCGGTTTACAAAATTCCTCGAGGAGGACATTTATTTTCATTCGTTCATAGGTTCGGCCGAAACCATTACGCTAAAGCCGAAAATTCCCTATTCGGCACTCGGCCCGAATAAATGGCAGTGCAAATTATTTTGGGGACAAACAACGCCGAACTAAATTCTTATAGACGTCTCTAAAGGTAGGAGCGTCGGCAAAATAATATTTTAAACAATTGAGTAAAAAGTGCGATTAATGTATTTTTTTACGTATCCTAATAAGATATTAAAATCGTGTAAGTAGACTGAAATTACGTGGCTAGTGCCTGAATGATAGCCATGTGATTTAAAACGATGATTACTTACAAAATCAAAGCCATGACTTTTAACAAGAACCTATTTTTTCCACTTCATCTTATATCATTTCACAGAATATTTCTTAGTTTTCTAGACTCAGGAGGATCCACCCTTTCTCTGCATCGACATCCACTACATCAAACTAATCCAACCCCATAAAGGCCTATCCCAAAATCTAAAATCTAAATCAAAAGTCGTTTATCCTAAATAAGCTGATAATAAGCACATTTTGAACGTCAACGTTTACAAGAGACATCCTCCAAACGGCCCTTTGCGCTCCTATCTATTTGTCTAAACAAAATTTTACGTCTCTTTTTATTCCAATAATGTTGCCAAGTTTTTGCTCCCCGCCCTGTTTTCCTACCAGTACAGGAAAGATATCAGCACTACTACATTATTCAAGTTGTAGTGGCCATACCTTATATAGGGCGGTCGCGCTCATAGTTGGCTGTCCTGAATATTTTACCTGCCGCCCGCGTTGTCAATTTTGCAGTAGATGGAGACTAAATAAATAACGTTTTGCTGACAACATGCCTCGAATTTAGTTTACGATGAATGATGTTTAGTGTTGTTTTTTTAACACGCTTTTAACCTGTAACTACAGCTTTGAGCCGTCGAAACGCTCGGGTCATGGGGTCCGAGTGCGCGTCTCCTATCCGACTGGTCGACACTTCGCCTGACCAGAGGGCTGGCTCTTTCTTTGGCCAAAGAATTAGCATTGCCATTCAACGTGGCAATGCTGCCAGTCTTCTGGGCACGTTTCCGGATGACAGCGATGCGGAGGAGTACTTTGACGCCTATTGACGTCGTTGTATGTATATAAATGTAAGTTCCTTTGTTTAGTTTTATTTTTGTAATTATATTGAGTTCTAGTTGTATTATGTAAATAATGTAAATATATTTTTACCTGTAACTAATTAACTAAACCTGTCTTAAACAATACAAACATGTACTGTTTAAGACAGGTTTTATTCGTGGCTAATAAACTCAAACTTGTGCTGACGGAGCCATGAGTGTATAAATTCTAACTTTATATGTAATTATTGTGATAAAAAATAAAATAATTGTAATAAAAAATTGTAGACTCACTTGTGCTTATTCAAATCCCAAGCCACGATTAGTAAATACCAACCAACAGCTTCAGACGAAATTTTTCTTTTTAAATCTTTTCACAAAACTTTTTCGCGACCTAAAAAAATCAAATCCTCCAATCACACGAATTATTTATCTAACAAATCAAATGGCTGAATAATTCATCTCTTAATACTTTGAAGTAACGTATTAAGGAATGAAGTAAAGTTATTCTTTCGAAGTGGAGGATACAAAAGCCCGAAGTTATTTCTGAAACGTCCAATTATTCATGAAGACGAAGAGCAAAGATTAAAATCATTAGATCTGATCTCAAAGTACAGACAACACATAAAGCTGCTACAATATGTCAAATTTCTTAAATTATTTTCAACTTTACTGCTAAAGCATTACGTTCTAGGTTGATTGGAAAAATTTGACAGTTTCGAGTATCTAGTAGTAGGTCGGGTTTCATTAAAGAAATTGAACGCGATCAGAACTACGTTCTATACTAGTCAGTGTCAACGTTGATATGGAATTTTGACATTGAACGTGATCTATGTCGATTGTGTCAATTTTCTGAGAAAAGTGGGCCCACTGTTCTCAGATACAGAAAAGTAGTTTTCACTCCTAGAAAACAGGCTCCTAATGCACTACTACATATTAGATTCAGAATGCAGTGTGTCATTTATTACTTTGCTACTAGTATTTAGATTTGGACATAAATTTATGTTAGTTAGTTTATGATAAACTAAGTCCAACGCATGTCCAGCGTGGTTCAATTCCTTTAAATCCAATATGGTTAATCTAAAGATTTAAATCATTGACGAAGACGGATTAATACGACTGAAGTCACAATCAACAAAGATAGATTGTCGTTCATCATAAGGCTTTAATATTATTTATTTTATTGTAATATCGCCATTTGTTTTCACGATTCGTCTGTTTTATGTAATGGAAGAAATAAAAGACGGTTCTCGTTTGTTTCGTCTGCTTCGTTTATATTAAATCGTAAGGTTCTTAAATTGTTTTCATGCCGGCAGTTAAAATAGGTTAAGTCATCTATTAAGTGATTACAAAAACATTAACAAATAATCTATGTTTTTCATCACAGTCTAGAGACGGCTGTAGGTACTAATAACTTCGTGGTGCCACAACGGCGTATAGTACACAACTTCTGTAACGAACTGCCAAAGCCTTTTTTTCGGATGGGAAATCATCAAATGAATCCTCTCACTCTGGGCGGAGCGGGAGGGAGTGTCAGACTTTTACCGACTAAAACCCATCCATGTTCCTTCATTGCCCTTTGTGTTCCGGGGCCACGGTATCTCTTTCGAACAGTCCCGCAGCCCCGGCAGGCATCAGCCCTTGCGGTCCCCTTCCTTTTGCTGACGAACGCACCGTCGACACGCGGCCTGTCGTCATAAGACGTACGGACGGCGAGCTAGCCCATAGCTCACCGTCCACAGGCCCGCGCTTACGGTGGCCGCGCCCGTAGCGTCTCACGCGGCGCAGCGGCCGGGACGTGAGGTTCTCTCCCTATCACGTTCCGCCAACTCCTTCCCCAGCATGACTGCTTCGCAGAAGGAGGTGAAACTGCCAAAGCCTTAAGGCATCAAAGGGCTTAAAAGTTTCTATACAGCATGTGTCGTAGTGCGAGTAAACGGTAACAGGGAAGTAAACTAACAGATTATAAGGTATGATTATGCTCCTAGCCTTGTGTGGAAGAGCCGCCACAAGTGACGCCCGCTGACAAGTTTGTATGGAAAGTTTTTACAAAGCCTTTGCTAACCGTATCCGCTAATAAAATATAAATAAAAAAACGTCCTAGGTTCGATCCCCAGGTCTGGCAGAGTTATTTGTCAGGAATCCCTGAGTAGCTGCCATAGAGATAGACTCTGGATTTGTGGCCGATCGATAGCAATAGTCTCGCCCCCTATTTATTACATGGAACTAAAACATAACTAACGAAATGTGGGTGTACTAGTAGATTAACCTCTGCCTAACCCTTTTCGGATTACAGGTGTGACGTCAAATAAACATGTTTTTTGAAAATTATTCAATAAAATGTTTCTATACTTAAAATGTCACTTACGGGATATCTTCCGTGATTATTTATTGTTTTTGAGCTCCCGATATTTCGACGCTGTTGCAAGCGCCATGATCGCGGGTCAACTGGAGAATGTGGGTGGATGGAAAAAAAAAAAAAAACAAACAAAAATAAAAAAAAAACAAACACAAAAACAAAAAAATAATCACGGAAGATATCCCGTGTGACATTTTAAGTATAGTTATGAAATCAGTGCGTGTGTGTGTGTGTGTGTGTGTGTGTGGTGCTTAAAACAGTGTTTAAAATGTTTCTTCCTTGTGATGCTTTTGTTCTCGTAGGTCTATCTCGTGCGGACACGACACAAAAACAAAACACAATTTAATATGCCAACGATAAAAGTTCACAAAGTATGAAGTAGGCCAAGCGACAAAGCCCAAAGAGATTGTTTTTTAATTAAAGTTTTTAAGTTAAATCAGCATGTTATTAATATTTTATCGGATGACACACCAAGTTCTGTTTGCTTAGGGTCGTATCTAAATATTTATAAATTATAAGTCGGTAAAAACAAAGATACTTTTAAATATTCCATTTATTTGTAATTTAATGAATAACTAAGTTTCAATTTGTTTTGTGGAAATTGTGAAAAACAAATGAGGATTTCGTTATTTTATTTCATAAATTACAAATACCCAGAACTGTTTGTTTGTTATTTCAAAATAACAGCTTTTTATAGAATTCATAACATTTTTTGAAGTGAAAACTTTTTTAGGCGCGTTAAGCACTTTTGGGTGAACAAAAATCATGGAACTCGCGTCATCGTTCGTTTGTGCTCGCTAAAACTTGAGAACGGCTGGGCCGACTTAGCTGATTTTGGTTTTGAAATGTTTTTCGTAGTTCACGGAAGGTTTAAAGGGTGAGAAAACAAAAAAATAACATTTCTTTACAAACCAAAAATAATTCAAAAATTATAATTTAATAGTTCGACGTTTCACAAGATACTTAGTTTTCACTTCTATCGGCAGTCCCCAAAGACTGCCCCGCATGTTTTTTTTTTGTTTGTCTGTTCCGGCTACTCTAAAACGGCTGGACCGATTTCGACAGGGTATATTTTAGAAAAAGGATTAGGGTTTCGTGAAAAAAATAAAACCCTTGAAATGGTTAACAAAATCCGATTCAAATAGGTAAGTCATATTTTTATAATAATCTCACGCGGAAGGATGTCGCGGGCAACAGCTACACAATATAATATTATTTCCACATCGAAAAATCATATTTAGACACGAAACTTAATTACATCTGACAGCTAGTCTAGCCTTTTGCCCCAAAATTTTATTATAAAACTTTTTAACAAAAATACTCTAATTCCAAGTCATTGAATAACGATCACATGTCTTCGTAATATTATTCTTTAAACCCAGATAGTTTCAGTAAAGCCATTCGCTTTACTTTCTTCTAGTTGATCGCTAATGGGAGTTTTTCTTCGACCCATTTCTCTATAAAATGCTTTCAACTGTAATCTATCTTTATCAAGACGACTGTCCATAATGGGATCAGTACAGTCCCATAAATCTTTATTTGTAGTTCTTGTCTTATCCGTAGCGCATTTTCAGGGTCATCTTTCAGAGTTATAGGTTAGGTACAGATATTAACAACTATGGAAAGGGTCATTTGATGTCAATTTTTAAGCAACACACTCAGGCCATTTTAGCCTGGTATCAATAGTCAAGCTAAAATAATTACTTGACTTTAAGGAACTACCTAAGCAACCATTTTTATGCACTAGACAAGAATTTGATCGAATTAAGAACCATCAAAGAAAGCAAAGCTAAGAATTATACCTAGATATTGACCGTTCAACTTCAACCACCGCCCCGAATGGCGCAGCGGTAGCGTGGCTGCCTTACGTTCTTAGGGTCCCGGGTTCGAATCCTGGTAGGAGCAAATGTTTGTGTGATGATCATGGACATTTGTTTCCGAGTCATGGATGTTTATATGTATCATAAGTATGTATTTACAAACAAAAAGTATATATGTAGTATATCAACTATCTGATGTCCACAACACAAGCCTCGTTGCTTAGTGTGGCACTAGATGGCGCTGTGTGTAATATCCAGCGATATTTATTATTATTTATTTTACTTTCTAAACTACAGAGTAAAAATCGTATCTTAAATTATTACTTAACTCAAGTAATCACTTTGATTTGTTTAGAGAGACGGGTGTTAGATTGCTGCTGATCCTTTGGTAACGATACAGCGTGAAACAGATGTTACCAACGTGGTCTTATTTAGAGGTACAGACCAATAAATCAGCTGACCCTTAGGGTACGGTAGTTTTCGAACTTTTCTAAGGGATAGCTAATTCTTTTGTTGCTATCACGATATTAGTAAAAAATGTTGTTCACGCTTTGTAAGTGACAGATTGTATTACAATTTGAATCCATCATCATCATCATTTCAGCCGCAAGACGTCCACTGCTGGACATAGGCCTCCCCCAAGTGTCGCCACATTGACCGGTCCCGTGCGCCTCGCATACAGCGGATTTCCGCAGCCTTCACCAGGTCATCGGTCCACCTAGTGGGAGGCCTTACAACGCAACGTCTTCCGGTTCGCGGTCGCTACTCCAGAACTTTTCGGCCCCATCGGTCATCCGTTCTGCGAGCAATGTGCCCTGCCAACTGCCCCTTAAGCTTGGCCGTTCTTTGGGCTACGTCGGTAACCTTGGTTCTCTTGCGGATGTCTTCATTTCTGATTCGATCACGCAAGGAACCTCCGAGCATAGCCCTCTCCATTGCCCTTTGATTGACCTTCTGATGAGGCCCATTGTGAGCCATCGTAGAATCCATCATGCAGAACAGTAAACACGAGATTTGTCAAACTCATCAGAATTTTAGAGCCTTAGGCAAAAGTCATTTCGTATCTCTACTTTATTTTTCTGTCTCCTTGTTGTTAATAGAACATACTCACATTTGTTACACTGCTAACAAAAAAAAAATTGTGTGTTTACTTAGTTTTTTTTTTGTTACTAGCTCAAATTGACGTGTATTTTTTAAATTTGGCAACAATTTTTCTTTAACAGCTTTTTGTTTTTGAGTTACAGTTAATTACTCTTATTTACTATTTTTACTTATATTTCTATACAATGTATATTTAAAAAAATAAAGCTGTTAGCAATCTCCCAGTATTTTTTTCGTAGTCAGGGCCATAGAAATACCCAATAACAGAAAAAAAATAAAGGAAACAAAACTTGTGTTGACCAGTGTTGTTAGATAACATGAGGATTTAGTTCAAACATTTTTTTATGAGCGTTCTCCAATTACCAAGTTACACGCCAAGTCGTGATGGTAATTGCATTCTCTTAAAACATTATAATTCATTCAGAATTTCATTGTTTAAAAAATATTTCACAAGAATCCAATTTAATTCATTCCAAGCCAATAAAAATAATTTCATCAGCAAAGTGGCTCGACAACAAATTGAATACGAAATTGAAAACAAACGGTATAATTGAAAAACAAAACTGTACAGCCGAATGTTGTTCTATATTGAAATGAAATAACATTGAACTATTTAGATGCAGGCTTCTGCCAAAGTCCTGAATAATAAATTTGGGGACCAACTAGGAAAATGAAAATAAAGTAAGGTTCGCAAAAATGGAAGAGGGTTTTTCGTAAAATTCTGTTTTGGTGTTTGGTACGACATAAAATTATGTACTTACCGACTTAGCCTGGCGCTGTTTTAATGTCTGAGTTTTTAGGCTTCAGGTGAGGCCATGTTTGTAAATATTTAAGTTCATGTTTGATGAATTTTTCACCACCTACTAGGGTACTCTCATCTTGGGCAAGCATTAAGCTAATCCAGTGTTTTATATCAAAGTCTAGCTTAAACCCTCGTAGATGTGGGTGTCGGAAATTAACTGAAAGGAATATAGTACCGGGTGGTACTGGGATAAAAACTATCTTATATGTACATGTATCAGGCAGACAAATTCAATGACTTTAAAACACTGTGCAATTGTGAACGTTATTTTAACTAGTCTGCGCTATATTTTTTTTTCAAACAATTTTGCTGTTTTTTGTAATATTGATATGTGGTTTCAAAGTGTTGTTCTGAAAATCCAGTATCCTGAAGCCTTTTGAGATTAAAGGTGAAACATAGAGCTTTGAATTTTTGCTGCCTGGAGAGGCAAACTACTAGCATTTTATTTTTCGTTAGTATCGATCTCATCCTGTCGACTGATCCCGCGGGATCCGCCTGTGTCAGATCAGATTACTAAAGAGCCATATTGTCTGTATTCACTTTTTGGCCATGTTTATTGAAAAAATCTCATACTTTTGTTTCTGCAATCCATAGAAACCTGAAGTTTCCGGTAAAGCAGCTAGAGTATGTAAACTAAAGTGGCAATGGGCCAGCCACATTTGTTGAAGGGCCGAAAGCCAAAGGAGCAAACAGTCCTAGAAGGGAGACAACGTATTGGCAAGCATTATAGGTTTTAAGACCAGCTAGACGTACCGACGTCTTCCAAAAGTTGTCTGCGTCAGACTGGATATAGGTGGGATATGGAGGTGAGGTACAGGGTGTTTTATCATGGGAGAGTCGTGTAGGGTTATGAAGAACAGCCTGCTAAGGTCTTCATTCCCCATAGAAAAGACAGGATCCTCCGACCAAGCGGAGGTTGTGTCTTGTGGACTACTGACCAACTTTATCGAGTTTTTTTGCATAGAGCAGCGTTGGCCCTGTGGTGGCGGCCCCGACTTACGAACAGTAAGTCGTGGGTTCAAACCCAGACAGGCGCATTGCTTTGTGTAATTTATTTCAACACCACTGCTCTGAAAACGGTGAAGGAAAACATCGTGAGGAAACTGGCATGTCCTTGAACCAAAAATTCGAAGACATGTGACATCTACCAATCCGCACTGGGCCCGCGTGGTGGATTATAGCCCATTCCCTCTTATAGAGAGGAGGCCTGTCCCAGCAGTGGGAACAGTAGAGGCTGATGATGATGATGATAAAGCCGCGAATAACTTTGAAAGCGCGCTTCAGTCCGCTACACGCTTATGTCCAACAGTTGATTGGTATAGGCTCAGTTGATTGGAACCTCCATAAACGTTCTTCCACAAGGTAGGTACCATAAAAAACAACGTTTTCATTTTCTGCCTTGTCCACTTACCATACCATACAGCTTAAACGCAGCATCTAACCACTCAGTCGTACAAATGTTCAATTTGGTACAACACGCAGCCAAATTGAATTCTTTGTCGTTTACCATGTTCTGCGTATTGCCGGTGTTCGCACGCAACATTGAACGGCTTTCATTCACATTTATTGTACTTATAGGAGACAGGAAAAAAAGGCACAGACACACACAAACACACACACACACACACACACGCACAGTCCTGTGCGGTCTAATAAATGCGTTTTCTTTCTTTAAAACACCCAAAAACATTTTTAAATTAACAGTATAACTATAGTACATTACTGCAGCGGCCAGCAACAGAGGCTTTGATGGACGAACGCGTAAATACGTAAGTCCATCAATGCCTAGTTGTGGCCAAGGACTTTTCTCAAATAATGCGAGGAAATTAATACAATTACTTTTAAAAATCAATGACGCACACAAACAACAATATTTTTTGTCGCGTTGAAGAGTTCATTTGTTTTTTTTTTCAATAAACCGCTTTCTATTTGCAAGACAATTGTCCCCTAATCGAAATATCAGCCCACGGCTATAATCAGGTGAAAGGCCTTGAAAATGGACGATAAAGATACGGCCAGTAGACAAAAATCTCATTATAATCCGGACAACAATATCTTCCTATCGACTTATTAACTATTAATAATATGGTCCACGTGTTTCTCGAGCTGTCACTTGTTTTGTGACTGCTTATTACATCTTTGTGATATTTTCTTAGATGATATTATTTCGATGTTGGATTGGGCGGGTGAATGAACTCTGTAGTACTACGTCGTGTATTGTTTCTTTGAATATCAAGTGGGGTTGGAAACTGTTTTCAGAATCATTACATTTTTTGTTGAAAGTCCTTGTCATCAGAGGTTACTGATTCAGCTGTTCTGCAGAAATATTCATCGGTGCTTTTCGTATACAGGTGTGATTAATATTCAACGTATTTTATCGCGTGAGAAGCTTTAATCTTATAAAAATAAAAACTTAAGCCTGTACTATTGTATGTATTCTGTGCCAGCGGCCGTTTTCAAAAAAAATCAAGCCCCAGTTGGTTTTTGTTGCTTGCTGGTCCCGAAATGTCTTTGTGATCTGATAACTTTGCACTAAAATAATTGCTAAAAATTATTCAAGTTCCTTTTATTTTCATTTCCTTAAACAATACCTCCTCATAAATCTGTAGTAAATAACTAGATACTAATAAACTCAGAAGGGTTGTTCCATCCAAGCGATCAGTACTCAGGGTCAACCCTCAAGTGAAGCGGCCGAAAACCGGACAGAATACAAATAGGCTGCTCAAAAAAGCCGATACTTTTGTCCGGAAAATATGGCGTCCGGATTATGGAGGATAGAGGACGAAGTAATGATTCATTGAGGCGGTATTTGGGGCTATGGAACGTTAAACTATGGTTTGTGTATGTATTGTGTAGGTATGTTTGTTTTATGATCACGATAGCTAGCTGTACTTTAATTTTACTTAGAGGAAAAATAAAGGGTGTAAAACACCTCTTAACGAAGCCGAAAGGCACTTGTTCTGCTCGTCATTGCGATCATTTTTTTGTTCTACACCATACCTGGGAACCTTCTAGTTACGGAGATATTGGGGTTTAAAGTTCCAACTTTTTGGCAACTTTGTTTTTTTAAATACAAATTTTAATGTAAGATTTTTACTTTAAACATCTCCACGACGGCTTTACTATGCAATCCATCCATCAGAAAAATGTTTTGATTGCGTTACATTGAGTTCTACCACAAAACATGATTTTTCACCCCAAAAAAAAGCCGTTTCCCAGCAATATTTTTTGCGTAAAGTAATTTAGTTTTATGTACAAAATGCTTGGTTGACGGCTTCGTGATGAGGTGGTTTACACCCTGTATAAATAAAATAAATACAAAATCCATTTCCTGCAAACTATACAAGAGCTTATGAAGGGAAACCTTCCTTTGTTACTAAAGCGAAAAATTATGGACAAGTGCATTCTTCCCATTTTGACCTACGGATCCTAGACTTGGTCTTTGACAAATAATCAAAAGTCCAAACTCAAGGTCTGACAACGTGCAATGGAGCGCAGCATTTTAGGCGTCAAACTAACCGACCGTGTACGCAACACCACACTGCGCTTCAAAACACAAATTACTGACGTTGCTCAAAAAGCCGCTAAGCTGAAGTGGGACTGGACTGGCCACGTCTGCCGCATACCTAATGAGCTGTGGCCCAAAATAGCTACTTTCTGGAGCCCTTTTTTTTCGGATGGGAAATCATCATATGTCTCCTCCCGCTCTGGACGGAGCAGAAGGGAGTGTCAGACTTTTACTGACTAAAACCCATCCATGTTCCTTCATCGCCCTTTGTGTTCCGGGGCCACGGTATCTCTTTCGAATAGTCCCGCAGCCCCCGCAGGCTTCGGCCCTTGCGGACCCCTTCCCTATTGCTGACACTCTTTGAGGCGCGCGTGGAACACGAACGCGCCGTCGCCACGGCCTGTCGTCAAGAGACGGACGGACGGCGAGCTAGCCCATAGCTTACCGTACGGCCCACTTTCTGGAGCCCTGACACAGCCAGGAGGCGTCGCGGCAGACCTCGTAGAAGATGGCGCGACTAGCTGGATAAAACCAACGACCAGTAGCCCGCATTAGCCCTGGATAGGAAAAACTGGAAGTCATGGGGAGAGCCCTTTGCCCAGCAGTGGGATGACGCAGCCTAACAGTATCAGTAAACATTATCCTTATATTGTTATAGTTCAGTACATAGTTTTAATGTAAGTGTTGCTTTATTGCTATCACTTAGATATTTGGTTTTCATAAAAAAAGGGTAGGTAGGTTATCTTTTAACTCGAACGTTATCTAACAAAAGTTTCACAATTTATAAACTGTAAACAACATTAAAAATAAATATACAAACTAAATATACAAACTAATATTTGCAGAAAAAAGAGTAAATGAAGACTAAAACTAAGTACATAAATACAAAGACTACGTTAGGCAAAGTACTTTAAAATGTGTATATTTACATTCGTTTTCATTTTTTATATTTACTTTTTAATTCATTCGAATTCACTTATTCGAAACAGTGAGTATTCATGTACTCATTTATGATATCTGTTTCATTTTATTAAAACCATTAAGTTGGAAAATATTGTAATTAAAACAAAAGCGCATGGAACCTTTGATCAAACACTGTAAAATAATATTTGCAAATTCTCATTAAAACATATTAAAATACGCAATAAATAACAATAGCACTCAAAAACAAAGCGACCACGCTTGCTTAGTAAAAGCATCTTCACTTTGACCACAAAATAGAAAGCCACAGAAGGTCAACCTCATAAAACGACTGAAAATGCAAATAGACACCCTTCACGAATAGCGAGTGCAAATGCATTCACGACTGGCATTCCCATCGCCGCCGTACGTACAGATTTTGTTTCTTATATTTTAAGGCTTTTATCCTCAAAAGCAAGTCAGCCTCGTCTTAACTTAACCTATTTTAAACTAAACTACACAATTTATTTTAGTTTATTTAAAAGTTTTTAATTAATTAGCGATGTTTAAAGTTATGATTTAATTACAGTTCTAATAATTTTTCAATATAACTACACTATATAAATCTATAAATCTCTTAAAAAACCAGCCAGGAGAATTACCATCTCTGGGGAAACCACGTATACAGATTTTCCAAGAAAAGCATGCGTTTCAGCTATCACAGACTCACTTTGCATTAGGAACACTTGATTTTGAGATATAATAGAGCAGTTACAACCATGAAAGACCTAACTCTTTTATAAATTATTGATTAAAAACCGTATGCAACTCCAAAAACCTGTCCGACCAGAGTAATCCGACGGAGGGAAAACTCCACACAAAGACGTAATGATAGGTTTGGTGCATGTGGTATTTAAAAGGTTTTTCCTCTGTTGGAGGTTACTCTGTGGCGCAACGTACACCGTTTATGCTTTTTCGAAAACACATTCTCAAATTTTGATCTTTGATCAAAATTGATCAAACATTTTCTGGTTTAACTGCGCGTCGGAGAGCAGCGGTGGCCCAGAGGTAGCGGCCCCGACTTACGAGCAGTAAGTCGTGGGTTCGAACCCAGGCAGGCGCATTACTTTATGTAATTTATTTCATCACCACGACCCCCAAAACGGTAAAGGAAAACATCGTAAGGATACCAGCATGTCCTAGAACCAAAAATTTTAAGACATGTGAGATCCATCAACCCGCACTGGGCCCTCTTGGTGGATTCCATCCCCATTCCCTCTCATAGAGAGGAGGACTGTTTCCCAGCAGTGGGAACATAATAGGCTTATCATATTAATCCAACCTTCTGTATTATTTTATTTTATGGTAAAAACGTCTTCACTTTGACCTCTGACGCGCATCTAATACAATTTGCGCTCACGATGAGATGCACCGCTGAGCAGGCTCGTTTCTATTATTTATTGTAAGAAGAAGCAATATAGACGGTGAACAAATAAGGGAAATATTACGGAGATATGATTGTTTGACAAGTAATTGAGTAGGGGTAGCAATTACAGCGGTTTCTTTTGTGAACGGTGGTGTAAAAGTTGGCTCATCAGGCTTTACGTTTTTTGCAGGTACAAGTTTAAATACACACTTATATACCTATCATCATCATATATCATCATAGAGTTTGACGGTATCTTGACAATCTCAAAGACAAAGTATTTTTGTACCTTTTAGCGTTCTAATGGCATTGACATTTACGTTAAACGTTTATGAAATTGTATTGAAAACTAAAAATAAACTGTTAGTACCTAATATTTTTAGTACTTAACGGTTATTTTTTCATAGATCTCCAACCTGAAAAAACACCCTTTAAATTCACCAGCACTTCAACCCTTGAAACAGCAGCAAAGACCTGCTTCTAGGAAGCCGACCCATTAAAGGTCTCGGTAGTACAGTCTCCAGTATCTTGAAGCAGTTCCATTATAAACTAATGCGCCTGTATTTTTGCCTCTTTCATAGATTGTCTTCCATTTCATTCTAAAACAAGAGAAAAGGAAATCGTACAGAAATACATAAAACCGAATAACAGAAGGAAAAACCTCGGATATTTCATTCCGTACCTTCGTCTGAAGATAAGTATCATGCGAGCTAAAATGAACCTTAATGCTAAGCAAATAAAGGTTTTCCATTCACCTAAGCTTACAGGAGTAATTTAGATAGGTTTGTACAATTCTGACGTTTGATCGCGATATGAAATAAAGTGAAGGTACTCTGAAATACGCGCCTTAAATTATCACCCCTTAGGCTTTTTTAGATGAAGAACAAAATTAATATTTATTATAATGTCGGGGTAAGAGTAAGCTTTCCATTTAGATTTATATTATTTACATAATACATTGTTAGTATCAAAATTTGCCTGAAGGAAAGAAGCTTTTTCAGGCTAATTTTGATACTAGCCAAAAAAAGATGGATGGATTGTCTGAGGAATGATATGAAAGAGAGAGGAGTAAATGATAGCGTGAGGTCTAACAGGGGAGCCGCCGTGGGAGACGTACCGGGCGTCGGGGGCCACGTGGTGGCCCCCGGCCACCGTAGGCGCGGGCCTGTGGACGGTGAGCTATGGGCTAGCTCGCCGTCCGTCCGTCTCATGACGACAGTTCGTGTTCCACGAGCGCCTCAAAGAGATGTCAGCAGAAAGGAAGGGGTCCGCAAGGGCCGTTGCCTGCCGGGGCTGCGGGACTGTTCGAAAGAGATACCGTGGCCCTGGAATACAAAGGGCGATGAAGGAACATGGATGGGTTTTAGTCAGTACCGACAGACCCCTCCCGCTCCACCCAGAGCGGGAGGGGTCATTTGATGATTTCTCATCCGGAAAAAAGGTATAACAGTGGAGAATGGTAGAAGAAAACGTGTTACCGAGCCTAAGTTGAATGGGACAATGGCAGGAAGACGATGATAGATAGATAGATAGATAAACCATTTATTTAGTGCACACAAAAGACACAGAACAACACACAGAAGTACAATTAAATGATACATGATAAAAAACAAGATGCCAACATACAAAAAGAAGAACATATGATGATGACATTGCTTGTATCAAAATTAGCTTATAACGTTTCTACTGGTGGGAGACGCCCCCGAATAGAGAGGGAGTGTCCCATAATCCAACCACACTACTCCAGTGCGTATTGTTGGAAATGGTTAGTAATTTTTCTTTTATTTTTACTTGTTCAGTATAATAACTTTGTATGAATGTGGGTAGGTTATCAGTGGCCCGAAAGTTTCATCACCAGCTCTAACAAGGGGTTTCGTATTACCCAGTACTAACTGGAGGTCAGATAGGCAGACGCTCCATGTAAAATACGGGTATTCAGCTGCATCCGATTAGACTGGAAGCCGGCCACAACATAGTTTGGAAAAGGCTAGGACAATGGTCACTCTTTAAGTTCTTCCGAATGCGCAAATCTTTATAACAGGCTTTTTTTCGGTTCGCTTAAATTGGATAGGTAGGAACTATGCACAGCAAGTATTTGCCTGAAGGAACTGTATCAAAACATTTCTTCGCACTGTAATATTTTCGATCACAACGTAAGGCTAGGCCAAATAGGTCTCACACAACCCATATTAGAGGCCCACATTACAATGCCAGGTACGGCTCTCATTCCGAAACTGATCACGCCTGCAATCAGAGACTCTATTCAAGCCTCAAAATATTGCTACAATGAATACAGACAGGGACAGAACACCGAGAACAGAGTACAGTATATCAACCATGATCTGTCCACGAAGTAGACACAATAGTTAAACAATGGCGTCTCGACCAAATCGGTCATTATAGAAACTTTTTATAGGTATCTTCTTTTTAATCGACTGTTCCATTTTGACCGTGTAGGTATAGCAGTTTTCTTCAGAATGATGTAATGAATGAATTAAATACGTGGTGGTGGCAGGCCACCAGGCCAACTGCTACTATAGAACACCACAATAAGTAAGAAAAGAATGAAAATACATTTATTTGGCACATGCCACAAGTGCACACAAAACCAAATTAATTTATTTTTAAGAAAATAGAAAAAAAAATCTTAACATAACCTTTGAACGTGTATCCCAACCAATTTAAAAATTATATAATTTTTAAACTAAGAATTAAGACTATGTTAAGATTAAGAATATCGGTGACCGTTACCTAGAATAAGTTTATTACATTATGTTATCATAAGTTCTCAAGTAAGTGGCTCTTTTGTCTTTTTGAGAATAAAACCTTTTTGGTTATTAAACCTACATAAAAGAATGCACTGTGTACCTTACGGCTGCACCAAATAGGCCCAGTTCAGCAAAATACTGCGCAACTAGTCCCCGACACTGGTAGGCTCTTATGTCGTTTTATTTTTGAATCCCAAAAATCATCTCAAGGATAAAGTACTTCAAGCAGAAACGAACAAGAAAGATTTAAAATTCTGCAGTCAATCGACGCAGGTGTAAAATTCAGAGCTTTTCATTCCAAATGTTGAATGAGATTGTTTCATTCGTATGTAGACTACACCTGCTACCCGATGTTACTACGTCTTATGGAATAAGAAAATACTAAATAAAACCTCGTTGGATTGCCTAGTGGTCGTAAGCGCGACTGCTGAACATGAGGTCCTGGGTTCGATTCCCGGGTCGGGCAAAGTTTTGTTGGGTTTTTCCATCTGAAACTTCTTAGTTGCAGCCACGGAGTCTGGATTTTGTCAAGTTGATGGCAATAGGCTCGCCCCCTTTTATATGGGACTTAAACATTACAGGCGAAATGTGGATGTATGATTAGGTACATCTCTGCCTACCCCTTCGGGGATTACAGGAGTGGTGTTATGTTATGGTATGTTAAAGATAGATTTTTATGATTTAATTGACTACGTCATTTAATTGTTCAGATTTCCTAGAATAGGCTAGTTTCCACCATCAATAAATTGCAAATCTATTTAGTCCGTCAGTTAGAGTATTGGAAAATAATGGACACGTATTTTTTGTTTTTGTTAATCAATGAATATTGACAAAGATAAAACGCATCAAAACTCGGGAGTGGGGGCTCGTGACGTCAGAACGCACTAAAAATTAAACCACGGCGTGACGTATTGAGAATTTTAAATGCGTCGTATCTTCGTCAATTTTGGTTAACGTAACAAAAGAAAAAATAAGGGTACCTAAAATATTTTTCGATAATAATCTAACTGATGGACTAATTCGATTTTTATTGTCATTTACCCTATTGATACGCAAAGGATCTTGAATCTTTATCTAAATAGAATGAAACTTAGAAGTTGTGAGTTTAAAAGAACTAACTCATAATACTATTTTTGAAGCATTATTTCTTAAAGTTTCTTTAAAGAAAATTTTAAGAACCATTATTTTCGTCTTAAATATCTTGAGACTTAACTTGACAATCAAACCCCTTTCAACTAAACAAGGCCGACAAAGTCTTTGATCATAAAGATCTAACTGGAACTGAGAAGCCACACAGGGAGGCTGTGTACAGACTCAGAGTAACACAGAGAGCCATGGAACTTTCCAAGCTCGGCATAATACTAGTAGACCGAGTTCCAAACGTCGAAATCCGGAAACTCCAAGGTCTTCGATATTGGAAATCGCTTTAAGGCGACTACAGGAGCTAAATTAGCAACTCTAATTGTGGTGGTCCTAACTTAGTTTGAAATACCTACTGTTAGGATAAAGTTCTAATCAGCTTGCACTACAAAGTGGTTGTTACGTCCGTCACTGCGGGCCGAATAGTGCGAATTGAGTGTTTTTTTTGCGATTTACAAAAAATCTATTGATCGGACTAAAAAAATAACACACTATCATGCTAATATATGTTGCTTGTACAATTATTTGCCAAAAAAACAGAATGATCGCATGTATTTGAATATGGTTTTTACTCGTTAAAAGAATTTATAGGTGGATTAAAGCTGTGACCGAGTGGCGTCCAAGGACTGGAAAGAGTAGTGTTGGTCGACCGGCGGTGAGATGGGCAGACGACATTGTTGCCACCGCGGGAATATCCTGGATGATGCTGGCACGAGAGCTTGGAGCTTGGCACAAGCAAAGAGGCCGCTTGGGGACAGCCCTCTCACAGCGATGAGACCAGTTTCCCAGCTGTAGGTTACATTCGAGAAATGGAAAATAAACAACCTAATCCGTATGTATGTCGGGTTGTCAGGATTTTATTTTGTTAGGCTCAAGCATTATGTAGGCAGAAGATGGGTTTCGTGCAATGAAAACATACATGATGCGATACACTAACTATCAAAGTATTTTATTTCACATAGGCCTAATGGTGCACGGTTCGGGTTGGTCGTTTCTGAAGGAATTTGCGTGATTGTAGATATAAATGAAATAGTATTTACTGAATACAACTTTTATTTGGAACGAGTACACAAGCTAACGGACACAGAAGTGACAAGGGAGGCAGCGCCACCCGTACAATACTTTTGAACTAAAATTGGTTGCGTTCCATTATAATCTAACAGTTTCCATGGAGAAGAACCGGCAAGAAACTCCATGGTTACTCTTTTCTAACAGATACACTGAGTAAACTAACGAATTACTTGACATTATACTTTCACACAATAACACTAGGCACAATGAGTCGGTACAGTTTCAAGACGTCTTATCTCCGCTGCGATTAGACCCAGAATATCTTCCTCGCCACGAGCTGTTAACATCAGGACTATGTAGAAGCGAGCCATGGTGGGGTAGACTGGTAAGTAGGTCGCGTGATGTTACCACTGGCGCGCTTTCGATTCATTTGAAGCCCGTACTCATGACCGGATCCGACATGTACATAAATTCACGCCTTTTTCTCATGGGAGTAGGTAGAAACTAAAACTACAGACCATCTGCTACGATCCTTACAAATTCCCTTCCATACCTCACAGAATCCATCTATCTTTTCTTCGGCCCTCCTCCCCCTCAATTCATCAACATTAATATTTATCTCTTTTTTAACCGACTTCATTAGTGTCATGCGTATAGGATTGTACTTAAAGTAATTTGTTTCATTAACCACTGCTCTCAAAACGATAAAGGGTAGTATCATGAGAAGCCCACGTAGCGAAAAATCGCGCACTTCCTCTCACAGACGTGTGTCCCAGCAGTTGGAATATTTTAGTCGGATTTCGTGGGTTCGATCCCAGACAGGCGCATTACTTTGTGTTATTTATTTCATCACCATTGCTCTCAAAACGGTGAAGGAAAACATCGTGAGGAAACCGGCATGTCCTAGAACCAAAAAATTCGAAAGACATGTGACATCTACCAATCCGCACTGGGCCCGCGTGTAAGATTATAGCCCATTCAATCTCATAGAGAGGAGGCCTGTGTCCCAGCAGTGGGAACATTAATAGGCTGATGATGAGTCCGATTTAGATAAACTTACGACATTAAAGAAAAGGCAAATAGACATCTTTATATTCATAGCAAATATTAAAACCAGTTTGTCTACACACAAACATTGACGTACAAGGTCGAAGGATTACACAATGTATTTGATGATGCTTTGCATCATAGATCACTGCTCACCTACAACATTGCAGCTGTTGGTATTGTTCTGGCCGTACCGTTGTGCTTACAATACATGAGTGGATTTGCAGGGTTTATGTTTGCGTTCCATGTGCGTAGGTAGTTTCACTGACGTGGGATATCGGTACAGGGTGGAATGACATCGATGGACTAACGGTTACTACGGGTTCAGTACATCATACCAACACCCCCCCCACACACCCCATACACACACACTCCCCCACGCACACACCCCCCCACACACACACACGCATAATTTGTGTCATCGATAATTAAAAAAACAGCCCATACTCAACTGCCCAGCCTTAACCCTAATTATTTGACGACCCGAATGGCGCAGCGGTAGTCAGGCTGCCTTACGTTCTTAGGGTCCCGGGTTCGAATCCCGGTTGGAGCAAATGTTTGTGTGATGAGCATGGACATTTGTTTCCGAGTCATGGATGTTTATATGTATAATAAGTATGTATTTACAAACAAAAAAGTATCTATGTAGTATATCAACTATCTGGTGTCCACGACACAAGCCTCGTTGCTTAGTGTGGCACTAGATGGCGCTGTGTGTTAATGTCCAGCGATATTTATTATTAGTATTATTAAAAGCCGCTCGTGTCAATCTTAGGTTAAGCCGCGTTGGATGGGTGAGCACCCATTACTTACCGAGTTTCGTCCGTGCCTCGGAAAGCACGTTAAGCTGTTGGTCCCGGCTGTCATTTGTAGATCATTGACATTCGTTAGAGGTAGTCAGTGTCCCAAAAGTCTGACAACCAGTCTTACCAAGGGGTATCGTATTATCCGGTACTGGGTTGTGGAGGTCAAATAGGCAGTCGCTCCATGTAAAATACTGGTATTCAGCTGCATCCAGTTTGACTGGAAGCAAATTTTGTATCCAGCTGTAAGAAAAAGGCCTGCCTCTGTCTCTTCATTGATGTGTTCACGCACAAATTGCTCTTAGTACTAAATATTTAAGACAATTTAACATATTCCACTATAAAATGGTCGAAATGTCAAGTCTATAAGTGAGTTTCCCGAGTGGAATAATTAACTAAAATTATGTAAAGCCCGCAAACCAACGATATTTGAATTAAAATCAAACCAAATAGATGAATTACTCGACTCAATTTGCATTTGTTAGATCAAATGTTTCGGTTAAAATTTCATTTTCAAAATGGAGATATTATTTCGAAGCCAGACGGAGATTAAAGATTCAGGTGCTCTCTGAATTGGAGAGCTGGGTTGTTATTACTGGGTGGGATTGGGTTTCCAGTTTTAGTTCTTTATATTGACAGAGGGACACATTGTCAATTCTATCTATACTAATATTATAAAGAGGAAAGATTTGTATGTTTAACCCAAAAACAACTGGAACGTCGTCAAAAAAATGTTCTCCATTAGAATGCTACATTATCCCTGAGCAACATAGGCACCCGTGCGAAGCCGGGACCAACGATACTTTTATTTATTGTTAAACAGAAATTTTGTATACTAGCTATACAAAATTTCTGTTTAACAATAAATAATAGTATCGTTGCTCTATTGATCGCAAACGTGACCGCTGAACATGAGGTCCTGGGTTCGATTTAAGCGTTGGTCATATTGTTGTGTCGATACAAATATTTGGTCCAAACTGATAGTACTAATATGTGGTGCCGCGGTGGCACTTAGTACGGCATAAAATTAATCTGTTAAATATTATGCTTTAAAATTATTTAATAAGCGTCTGTTTCTATGAGATAACGTGGATTTGATATTAATACATCATTATACGGTAATAATAATTAATAGATTGAAAGGGAAAAAAAAGTTTTTTCGTAACATAACATCTCGCCTGTTATCCCCAAATGGTCAGGCAGAGGTGTACCTAATAGCACACTCACATTTCGCCAGTCATGTTTTAAGTCCCATGTAATAGGGCGAGCCTATTGCCAGCAACGGGGCACAAATCCAGACACCATGGCTGCTACTGAGAAATTCCTGATAGCAAAACCCAATAACATTTTGCTCGACCCGGGAATCGAACCCAGGACCTCATGCTCAGCAGTCACGCTTGCAACCACTCAACCAACGGGGTTTTACTAACTGGAAATTTACTGTACTGTATATTTCCTAACATGAAACAAGATTTTAGAAAGTTTCTGAATTTTCGAATCCTCCCATCATTTTGTCCTTACCACAGATTAAGATACACCTAGATAACGCAAGTACTGAAATCCGTATGAAAACCAAGCGTGCCATTTTTTGACTACCTACGAGTACTATGACGTCATAATCATAATCATCATTTATAGTGTCGTAAGCACTATTTAGTTACAATAGAAAATAGACAACGTTTTTGTTCTATAAATGTCTAGGATAAGTTATTGAGTTGTTGTTGTTTTAAACAAATTTGCTTACTGTGACAATATCCACTATAAGCATAAAATGCTTAAGCCGGGCACGCGATGTAGGTGCTCTTGCGTTATCTACGTATATTTATAGGGTGTAAACAGACCCTTCACGAAGCCGTCAACCAAGTATTCTGTACATCAAACTAAGTAACTCCACTTCCAAAAAATATTGCGGGGCGTAACTTTTTACGATAAGACTCAATGTAACGCACTCAAAACATTGTGCTGATAGATGCCATGAATAGTACATGCTTAGTACGTGGAGGTATTTAAAATAAAGTTACAACATTAACAGACACAACTTGTATTAAAAAAAAAAACTCCGGAAAAAGTTGGAACTTTGACCCCCAATATCTATTTTTTTTGTTCTAGACCATGACTGAGAGAATTCTTTAAGGGCTCGGCTGAGGCTTCGTTAAGGGTACTTTTACACCCTTTATATCCGTGGTCCTTACCTCTATACCCACATCAAGTGCAACGCGATCTGACAGGCGTTTGTGCCTCGAGGTGAACAACGTTTAATGTCTACAATACAATTTGCACCGTCACTGTTGTTTATCCCAAGGCCTTTTGAGGATTTGAAAAATTGTGAGGCAATTCCCGTTTCGCTTATTTTTGATACGGTTTGATAGTAAAATAAAATATTGGTAATCTTGGTGTGTTTCAACATTATGCAAAACAAATTCTAGTAGACTAATAACAAAGGTTCTGCTGTTTCACTAAAATCTAGGCAAATGGACAAGAATAAGGGTTCTTACAGACGAGCGGCACGTTGCCAACGGCAGATAAACTGCACCCGTCGCCACCTGTCGACGGCTGCCGTGAACGCGCCTCACACACGACAGGTGGCGACGCTTGCAGTTGTGGCATGCCGCGTAAATGTGTGTCGACGACTGCCGTTGACGCGTTGGCGGCTGCCGCCGACGCCACAACTGCAAGCGTCGACGGCAGCCGTGGATAGGTGGCGACGGCTGCAGTTATTCTGCAGTTGGTAACGTGCCGCTCGTCGAACCTAACATAACATAACAACATGCTTGTAATCTCCGAAGGGTACACCCACATTTTGCCAGTAACGTTTATGTCCCATGTAATTGCCTATTGTATCAACCGGGTACAAATCTAGACTCCATGGCTGCTACTGAGAAATTCCTGCTGAAAAAATCCAATATCACTTTTCCCGACCCGGGAATTGGACCAAGGACCACATGTTCAGCAATCGCTCTTGCGACCACTACCAGACCTAGGAGGCAGTCATGGACAAGAATATTCGGGATATTAATATAATATAATATGTCGCTGGACGATACACACAGCGCCATCTAGTGCCACACTAAGCAACAAGGCTTGTGTCGTGGATACCAGATAGTTGATATAATATACTATATAGATACTTTTTGTTTGTAAATACATACTTATTAAACATATAAACATCCATGACTCGGAAACAAATGTCCATGCTCATCACACAAACATTTGCTCCTACCGGGATTTGAACCCGGGACCTTAAGAACGTAAGGCAGCCTCACTACCGCTGCGCTATTCGGGTCGTCAAAAAGATATAATAATATTTGATAGATTTGACAGATCTGAACTCTGTTATTTAGGGACTCCATTTTCCGCACTTAGACTCTTATTCGGTCCGTTGTGCGTAGGTGTCCTGGCTAAGTTAGCCAGCCTAGCTCCGCCCAGAAGCACAGAAGTTTCCTGGGAGCTTCACAGGCTTCACAAGCTCACCGTTCCGAGGATTTGTTTGCATTGGGTAGCCACGGCCTCGCATTCCAGGATGACGTGGGCGGCTGATTCTTCGGCGTCAAAGCAGCCCCTGCAGAGTGGGCTGTCCGTGGCGCCTATGTTAATGAGATGTTTGTTTAGGGGACAATGGCCCGTTATTTTATAGTTTGTTCACATATTTGTGGTGCAATTAAAAAGTAAAATTCAAACAAGGTAGAAACATTAAGACCCATTAAATGCCAAACACCCTTCTACTGAAACTTAACTACAACAACTAATCTCCAAATAGAGCATAAACAAGACCGCAAACCACAAACAAGACTATACCCTGGACACGTGTAAATAAAGCACTAACTCCTTAAAGAACACCACAAATGACCATGACCCTAAAGATAAGTCCATTATCCTTTAGCCCCATCTCTATCTACCCTCCTTCAACGCATATTTTTGTTTCCACCCCATCATTAATATTTTACCATAACACGGGGTCTGTTGGCATCAAACTTGCTTCCATGCTCATCCATCATCGGCTTGCAAACATGCCTTCGACTAAACTTCTTATCTTCACCTCCTTAATTCGACTCTCAATCTTTACGTTGCAGATATAGGGGTTATATTTGTTTGGGGTACACAATATTTATCGTATTACAATTTTATTATAGGGTAGTTTGTAAAGTGATTACAGCACATATTTTTGGTTGTTCTATGGCAAACAAACAGTTAATATGGCTGCCTTAATTTAGTGTAGAATAATACCAGTAAATAAGGTAGAAGAAGCCCTTAGTAAAGGAAAAACTTCAAAGGCATTTTTGTTCAAATATTATTGACCTTTTACTCAATTAATGGAAGTGCGTAGGACGGGTCAGAGTAACTTTTTTTTTCAAGACATTTTTTTGTTTAAAAAAATATATACAGCACTATAATTTTTAATACATGGCAGCGAAAAATCAATACAATTTCAAGTGGGTTTTCACAAACATCAGCAAAATATTGTCAAGAGGATGACTGACTGGTGGTAGGGGTATTCTGAATCGTTACATTTGACTTGTTAATTTAATCTAGTTTAATTCAATAATGTTTTTGAAATTTTAATGTAATTCTGATTTTCGTTAATTTATGTGTTTGTATTTGATCTTTCTGGTCTCGGACCTGAAATAAATGTTTTTTTTTTTTATAGATATGCCGGTTTCCTCACGGTGTTTTCTTTCACCATTTGAGAGCAGTGGTGATAAAATAAATTGAACAAACTAATGCCTGGCTGGGTTCGAGCCCATTACTTACAACTTTTTTATATCGCTGGACATTAACACACAGCGCCATCTAATGCCACACTAAGCAACGAGGCTTGTGTCGTGGACACCAGATAGTTGATATACTACATATATACTTTTTGTTTGTAAATACATACTTATTATACATATAAACATCCATGACTCGGAAACAAATGTCCATGCTCATCACACAAACATTTGCTCCAACCGGGATTCGAACCCGGGACCCTAAGAACGTAAGGCAGCCTCACTACCGCTGCGCCATTCGGGTCGTCAAAAAGCTACACAACTCATTGTATGTGATGACCAAGCTATTTGGTTTACATTTTAACATGCCAATTACATTGTTAAATGTAAACCAAATAGCTTGGTCGACCGTACAACAATAAAAAAAAATCTGGGGTCTATAAGAACCACACTAAAAAAAGAAAACGGCAAAATCCTAAAAAATCCCCTCCGTTTATTGATGTCAATAATTTATGATTGAGAAGGATAACGTATAAAAGGTAACAATATTTCCTGAAACTCGTGCACGCGGCAATTTCTTTTTATCCAAATAAGTTCCTCTTCCGGCGTGACGTGAGTGGCTTTATGTGTGCTGTGAGCTGAAAAAGGAAATATTTCATAAAGTGGCGCATAGATCAAGCTTACAAGTAAAAACACAAGTACAACAACTTACAAGAAAAATACAAACAGCCTTTTTTTTCGGATGGGAAATCATCAAATGACTCCTCCCGCTCTGGGCGGAGCAGGAGGGAGTGTCGAACTTTTACTGACTAAAACCCATGCATGTTCCTTCATCGCCCTTTGTGTTCCGGGGCCACGGTATCTCTTTCGAATAGTCCCGCAGCCCCGGCAGGCTTCGGCCCTTGCGGACCCGTTCCCTATTGCTGACTCTCTTTGAGGCGCGCATGGAACACGAACGCGCCGTCGACACGGCCTGTCGTCATGAGGCGGACGGACGGCGAGCTAATACAAACAGCCTACGCTTTTATTTTAGAAGGGATGAGCAAAGGTGATCTCACGGCAAAAGATTTTCCAAAAATAATAGTAACACATTATAACATACACATATATTATATACCCGAACATAATCTGTGTGTTATATCCTGAGATGTCTGTAACAATGTTGTCAATGTATTGAACTTTATTATTATTATAATATAACAAAACATCACGCTTATAATCCCCGGTGGGTTAGGTAAAGGTGTACCTAAAAGTACGCCCAGATTTGCCAGTTTTAAGTCGAGTCCATTGCCATCAACCGGGCACAAATCCAGGCTCCATAATTACTACTAAGAAATTCCTGATGAAAAAACCCAATAATGCTATGCCCAACCTGGGAATCGAACCCAGGACCTCGTGCTCAGCAGTCCACGCTTGCGCCCACTAGACCAACGAGGCAGTCGAAGATATTCCGCGAACTAAGTAAAGTTTTACTTAGTTCGCGGAATATCTGAAAAATACGAACAGCCTATGCTTTTAGTTTAGGACAGTTGAGTAAGGGTGATCTCACTCCATGAAGATTTTCTGAAAAGAATAATACCTTATGAAAAGTTCAAAACTCAGCCGCAGACAAACACCTTAAGTTTACGAGGTACGATTGCTTTAGATCAGATTAAAATGGAAAGAAATAACAAAAGTCTCATTTGTGCAAACTTCAATTTGTTTTGGTTGAGCAATCTGGTTCCAGACGTACGAATCACAGGTATTTTTTTCCGTACGGAAAATATTTTTTGTAGTCTTGTTAGTTCAAAATTTTGTAATAAGTAGTATTCATTTGTATGTTGTTTATTAACAAATTGGTTTAAATTCATGTTATAACGTTGCAGTCAACATAAGGTCAAAGTTTACTGATCTCAAACTCATTTTTAGACATTCTTCAATACGAATTATAACAAAAGTCTATATTGTGTTATTGTTATTTCCTACATTCATTTGACATACATATTTTCAACATTTTTAAATATTAAAGAAAAACATATAAGAACTTATTACTTATCTTATTGTAATTATTATTTAATCCAATCCAAAGTAAAAAAAAATATAGTCCTTCTTCTTAGCGTGGCAATGACAATTCAAACTGAGTTAAACTTGGCGACGAGTTTGGCACTTTCAGTAGCGTCCATCATGATCATAATCATTTATTTGCGTTCCACAAGGTACAACATGATGTAAACAAAAAAAGGCTTTGAGCTAAGAGCCGTTGCAGACCCTGTCAGGGCACAGCAAAATCTAATTCTCACAAGCTAAAAATTAAAATATGAAACCAAATAATTAGATACATTCGCAAAAAAACAAGAAAAAAAATTAAGAAATAAAAATGTACAAGTTAAAAAATAATGTCAGTCGTACACAGTCAAAAATTAAATTATACATGAAAACTAAATAATTACATATAAATCGAAAAACAATAACATACAATTAACAAGCATATAGGTAATCCTATTATTTGGTAAGCAGGTACAGATTCCCATGTGTTTAATTAAATAATCTTCCTGATGAATTTATACCTATTTATTATATTACATCAGCACTTGTGATGTGCATACAACAGGGCATAACAGACAAGACACGATATCAAGCGTCCCATCGTTTGTTGGGCAACACCTCATTTACTCGCCAGGGCAGGTAATCTATATGAATATTCATCTAAACAGGTTTCCTTGCTTGGATAAAACTGTGTCCGGTCTAGCCCTAAAGTTGTCAAAAATCACATAGATTCTACTCAATTATGATGTATGGGTCCATACAACACGCAGCACCTGAAATCCAAGAGTCCGTATACATTTGTATCTCAAAGTCGTAACTTGTATGAAGTTGATCTACTGTTCCATCCCTTATGTAAAAGAATCTCTTATGGATAAAATTGCAAAGACGTTCAGGTGACTATAAAATACAGAACATTGAACTAAGTGGTCATAATTTATAAGAATTCTGTCGAGACTGCATACTTAGCTCGATTGGTGCCGGATTTCAATTTTGTTTGATAGCAAACGCAATTTTACGTGAAAAGTTTTGATCGCTTCATCTGATGTGGAAGATGATAGGAGGAGAAATTGTCTTCAATAAGGGTATTTTAGAAAGTGGTGAAGAAAAAAAAAATATTTTTAGGCACGTACACGTAAATCAGTTATGATTATACTCTCAGATCATCTTTTATGTTATTTACAGTTTAACTTGTCCAAGTACAACCAGTCTTACCAAGGGGTATCGTATTAGCTAGTACTTACTGGGTTGTGGAGGTCAGATAGGCAGTCTCTCCATGTAAAATACTGGTATTCAGCTGCATCCGGCTAGACTGGAAGCCGAACCCAACATAGTTGGGACGATGTCCAAAACCGTAGGCTTTATAGAGCTGTTAAGAGTTTAAAAAAGATATTATGTTTCCCGATCTTATCTATTATACGAGGTCTACGTCTACGCGAATGCTACGGCGTAGCTCTTATTTTGCTACGCTTACTACTACGTCGTAGCAGTAAACACCGCTGCAAGCTGCGCGCCGAATTGACTTTCTTGTTTACATCTTCCGTAGGTACCATGGGCTCGAACGAAATCTGCTCATATTTACTTTGCTTCCCGTGCACACGATGTCCACATCTGTTTACCACCCTTTACGAATCATCGACACGAAGAAGAAAAAGAACTTCTATTACCAATAGTAGTAAAACGAAAAAAAATATGCGACCACGATACACGATAAACGATGCACGATATACGTTATCCTTTGTTTTACAAAAATTCTATTGTTTGACCACTTTTTTTGACTAATAGGAATAAAAAAAGGACCACGGAAGAGAAAGTTTAGCGCTTCAATAGCGGCCGGATGCTGCAAACAAAAAGAGCCGTATTGGTGGTGAGATTTCGTCCGTTGAGATGGTACTTGTAATCATTTTCTACATGACAAACAAAAGATTGTTCCAAAACGGAAACATACAGAATAACCTAGAAAAGTTGTTATCGTCATTATTTATTTATTGAAGAAGTCTCAAACGTTAAGTGAAAACCGAATTAATACTAATCCCCTATCAGTTCGAACCCAAGACACGCACATCGAATTTTTCGAATTCTTATGCGTATTTTATAACTATCTATTGCTTCAGTGAAGGAAAACATTATGTGAGGAAACCAGCATGCCTGAGAGATATGACGACCCGAATGGCGCAGCGGTAGTGGGCTGCCTGTTCTTAGGGTCCCGGGTTCGAATCCCGGTAGGAGCAAATGTTTGTGTGATGAGCACGGACATTTGTTTCCGAGTCATGGATGTTTATATGTATAATAAGTATGTATTTACAAACAAAAAGTATCTATGAAGTATATCAACTATCTGGTGTCCACGACACAAGCCTCGTTGCTTAGTGTGGCACTAGATGGCGCTGTGTGTAATGTCCAGCGATGTTTATTTATTTATTATATTTCTCGCCGGCATGTAAAGCCAAGTCATAGTCCCATGGGTGGAATAAAAACTCTGACACCAGGTTAAGCACTAACGCTAACACCACACGAAAAAGAAGTAAATAAGATTACCGGATCAGTTTGTCTCTTGTGATTCAAAGTATTGTATTTTCTTATGAATGGCTATATTGTGAACACAGAGACATTGTTGCTTTGTGTACAGTAGCACAACTTGGCTTTGTACGTATGTTCCCGCGAACTCAGTCATTGAGCTATTTGACTAGCTTTGTCTATGTTAATTGGGTATTTGCTGACAACTTGTTAAGACAAAAGGACAATACTGGTGTATTCTGATGTTGCGAGGAGAATTTGTAACCAGTGAAGGTGAGGGTTGACTGTCTCGTTGATCTAGTGCAGTGTTTTTCAACCTTTTTCATGACACGACCCCCATAGTATGAAACAATATTTCGCGACCCCCGACCCTTCGCTTTTTTTTTCATTTTATTATGTTACAAATACTCAATCCATAAAATATTTTTATGCATTTGCATAATAAGAATTCGGATATGAAATATATGGTCGCAAGCGCAACTGCTAAGCATGAGGTCCTGGGTTCGATTCCCAGGTTGCACAGTTTTTTCATCAGCCATTTCTCAGAGGCAGTCACGGAATCTGCATTTGTGCCCGGTTGATGGCAATAGAACCATACTCTTTTCCGTCCCTGGGGAACCCCAATATTTTCTTATGCCTTGCTTATTTTATAAGTTTCCCCTATTCACCTCGTACTCCATATCATTAGACCTGCAATACTAATGATACTGATACTGTTAGCCTGCGTCATCCCACAGCTGGGCAAAGGAATAAAAATATATATATACAGGGTGTTAAAGTAGTCGCGTGCCATAGCCTATGGGTGGGTTCAGTATCGATAAAGGAACCCGAAAAAATTAATTAAAAAATCCAAAAAATATATTTAAAAAAATTAAAACAAAAAAAATATTGAATCATCAACCAAATTTAGTACCTACTAACTTAAAATAGCAATAGTTTAGAATTAAAATTATTTTATATTGCTATTTGAAGTTAGTAGGTACTAAATTAGGTTGATCTTGCAATATTTTTTTTGGATTTATTTTTATTTTTTACGGGTTCCTTTATCGATACTGAGCTCACCCCTAAGCTATGGCACGTGACTACTTTAACACCCTGTATATATAAATAAACCTGCAATACTAATAAATAAATAAATATCGCTGGTTATTACACCCAGCGCCATCTAGTGCCACACGAAAGAACGTTTTTTTTTTTTATATAAACATCCATGACTCGGAAACTAAATGTCGTGTTCATCACACAAATATTTGCTCCTACCGGGATTCGAACCCGGGACCCTAAGAACAGGCAGCCTCACTACCGCTGCGCCATTCTGACCACTGACGCTAAATCGAGCCATCCTCACTTGATTCCAGTAATTGAATTGTCCGGGCTTAGCGCGTGATTATTCAGTGGTAATTAAGAAGTACGAACGTCCTACGGATTATATCATCATCCGCCTAGTATTTTTCCCAACTATGTTGGGGTCGGCTGCCAGACTACCCGGATGCAGCTGAATACCAGTATTTCACATAGAGCGACTGCCTATCTGACATTTACAACCCAGTTAGTACTGGGTAATAATAATACGATACCCCTTGGGAAGACTGGTTGTCAAGACTTTCAGCCACTGACTACCTGCAACGACTGTCAAAGATCTACAAATGACAGCCGGGACCAATGGCTTGACGTGCTTTCCGAGGCGCGGAGAATACTCGGTATGTAATGGACGGTCACCCATCCACAGACCAACCTAAGCAAGTGCGGCTTAACCTGAAGATTGATCCGAGCGGCTGTTGTTACTTAGCTTCACAAGAATAATAATTAAGATATCCTCTTTCCGTTCCCATTGTTTTAGCTTCAAAATTAGTTATAGAATTACCTGGTTAAATCTTAGTTAGCCCCAATTATACACCTATTACGGTTAGTTTCAGACAAGTTAGTTTGTACCAAGAGCACAGTTAACTTTGAAAGTTGATCAACTTGTTTGAAACTGACGTAATAATGCTTGGTGCTGTTCATTTGAAACTAGAGGCTATGTTTAATTAAAGCATATAAACATGATATTTGTTTATACATGGTCTACTTAATCAGCGTATGCCATATTAAAAGAGCCTCCGTATCTTATCATGCATGACGATTAGTTAATCTTGTACAAAAACCTCTTCTGTAAATTGTATAACACAAAGTCTCTTTTCGCGTGTGTCTGTGTGACACATAATCTCTACATCAATTATCTCCTACATTAAGTTGTCAGTCCTCTTTTGGTAATTACACAATCTAAAGAATTTACAACCAAAATGAGGAAGAAAACAGTTCTTGATATAAATAGTGATTTCAAGGTACTTTCTGATACAAGGTGCAACATAATAAACACACAAAAGGTTTTACACCCCGTTAACTTTGTATAGAAATAATGAATGAAAGACAATACCGATCGGCCGAGCGCACTGACGACGCACGCCAAACGAGAGTTACTGTTATTTGCGCGCCAAATTGACGCTTTCCTAATAAGCCTAATCTTTAAAGAGGCGTGCCTCGGCGCCTCCGCATGATTTAAGTTAAAAAAAAAAATAACTGATCAGGCGGAAACGACCACGACTGTACCTTGAATTAAACTAAAAAAAAAGTTATAAATTTCTAAAAGTCATAGACCCGAGAGGAACTACGTTTATTAGTGTTGCCCCTTGTATATTTAAGTCAAATTTGATGTCTTACTCTAGTTTATCACCTCTTTGAACTGACGGCACCATTTTTCTTTCTTACACATGACGCGGTTATAATACAGAACAAACTAGTTTTTCATAGGCTGACTTAACAGAAGAGTATCTTACTATTAGGTAGTCTCTTTTAATTTTAGTTCTACAAAATTACTAGGTTAGCCTACCCATCAAGCTACCATAGGCGGTATTTTTCCAGCAAATTGAACCCTACATGCACGTCTATCAATAATAATTATCGGCGGTAATCTAATAGAGCATACGTGAGACCTCCATCCAATATTGATCGTAAAGCCTAGTCTACACCTAGTTGTCACAACACTGGCTGGTAGCAACTGGATTTTGGATGCCGAAAATTGAGTTAGATGGCGTGTTAGAACTGCCCAACAGTGGACTATTGTATGTTGAGGTTGATGACTATGACTCAAAAAGCTGTCAGATGCTTAGAATGTGCTACAAGGATAATGACAGGAGCAAGCTAAATTTTTTTTCAATGGAGGTTTCCGTTTTTTTTCTAAGTTCAATAATTTAAATACGATGAAACAAAAATGTAAATAATAATTGGATCAAGCAAATTTGTTTTTCAATGGAGAATTTTCCGTTTATTTTTTAATTTCAATAATTTAGTTACGATGAAACAAAAATGTGAATAATAATTAAAATATCTATATTAAAATAAAAATATAGAAATGAAAAAGAAAACACTTTAAAGTTGCGCTTGAAATGAGGCAAAGTGACGCCACGCCATAATTATAAATAGGGTCAAATATGATTCATGCTTATTAAACCTCGTTCTATTACTGTAAATTGATTTACAGAGACAAAACGATGATTTTAAACAAGTTTCGAGTCCGTGAAATAAATTATTTGTGGTGCAATTGAGCCTAGAGTAAAATAATAAAACATTTTTTTCGCAAATAGCACAATATACTCTCTAAAAAACAATGATGAACGTAAACGCATAACTCGAGTCACTCATCGCCCGAGACGTCACAATCGATTCTAGCCGATCATTCCCGATCGTGCCCGAACCGACAATAGGACCATTGTCACCCTTACCGGTCTCGGAGGTCATCGGGACACACATGGATGGAATTTGTTATTAACATACCTATGGATTTTGTGGGTGAATTTGAATGTAAATTGAATTGCATTGCATTGCATTGCATTTTGATAGGACTGGTGGTATTGTCGTGTGTCGGGACAAAGGAAGTGTGTGACAAGTGTTGAGTCATTCATTCAGTTGATGAAAATGATGACATTGTTTTACTGTTATCTAGGGCCACAATTTTGTTTAATCGACATTAATATAATGTCCTAAGGAGCCGCATGGGTCGAACTCCAAGGTGAAGCAGTGTTCGCCTGGGTCGGTCTGTGGATGGATGACCATCATTACATACCCAGATTCCTCCGTGCCTCGGAAAGCACGTTAAGCCGTTGGTCCCGGCTGTCATGTGTAGATCTTTGACACTCGTTATGAGAAGTCAGTGGCCCGAAAGTCTGACTTGATAAGACTCGTTGCCCCTTGATAAGACTCGTTGCCCCTTGATAAGACTCGTTGCCCCTTGATAAGACTCATGGCCCCCTGATAATACACGTTGCCCTTTGATAAGACTCGTTGCCCCTTGATAAGACTCGTTGCCCCTGAATAAGACACGTTGCCCCTTGATAAGACTTGTTGCCCCTTGATAAGACTCGTTGCCCCTTGATAAGACTCGTTGCCCCTTGATAAGACTCGTTGCCCCTTGATAAGACACGTTGCCCCTTGAGAAGACTCGTTGCCCCTTGATAAGACTCGTTGGCCCTTGATAAGACCCATTGCCCCTTGATAAGACTCGTTGCCCCTTGATAAGATTCGTTGTCTTGTGCCCTGGGTAGTGGGTTGTAGAGATCAGATAGGCAGTCGCTCCTTGTAAAGTACTAATATTCAGCTGCAGCTACTGGGTAATATGGTTCGCTTTGTAAGATTGGCTATTAGATTTTGAGACACTATCTGTAACGACTGTCAAAGATCTACAAATAACAGGCGAGACCAACAGTTTAACGTACTTTCCGAGGCACGGAGGAAACTCGGTATGTAATGACGGTCACCCATCCGCAGACCGACCTTGGCAAGCGCAGAACCTTGAAGATCGACCCGTGCAGCTGTTATTATTTAGCCTCGAGCTCCTCATTTCGTTAACTTCACCGTCATTACGGTGAAGTTAGCTTGGCTTGGCTTGGTGCGGTGCGGTAAAACTAGGCTTGGTCGGTGTTTTTTACATAATGTCATTACATTATGTAAACAAACACCGACCAAGCCTACTTGATCCTCAAAACCACAGTTCTAAAACCTCCTAATCATTCCAAATTCATCACCAACCAGTGTAAACGCGACCTAATCCTGCCAATCATTTCTATCGGAATACCTCTCCAATGAATGAAATTACGTGGAGCCGGCACACACTGGCGCAGTAGCGCCGCCGTGTGGCGAATATTAAACACGTATGCGAATAATTACATGCATTATCGGAATACTGAACACTTAGCTGCTAATTTTCTTTGTTGAAGTAGTAATGCAAGAGGTTTTTGACTATTAATCGGCTCCAGCGCTTTTACAAAGTGCTTTAAATAATAAAAAGTGACTTTACATTGTTAATTCTGTTCTTGAAAGCGCTTTCAGGCATGGCTAGCCTTATTTCTTATAACAGTCACGAAAGAGTTGAAACGAATAAATCGGACAATATTTCAGCTCATCCTATCCTCATCCCCTATTGATCCTAAAATGAAATCCTTCCTAAAATGGGATGGGACCCAAAAAAAAAACGAATTCCGTTACTGTGGCAGGTATCATTTCTGACTCAAATAAATGCTAGTATAATAGAATCAGTTAAGGAGGTACGATATATAATTATAAATTCTCGTTTACAAGAAGTTAGTTTTTTTGACATTTTTTTGTATCACTATGTTTTCCTCTTTAACCCAAAGGTATGCTAAAGAATGCCTTGTGGCATTAATTCCGCCTATGTACCACTATTGTACACGAAGTTTAAATAAATAATAACGTTACGAAAAAACACACTTACTGATTTAAATACCTTCTTAGTTCTAATCTGGTTGGGTCGTTGTGGGTTGTAAGTTCTACCTTCTTTAAGCGCGTTGAGCACTTTTTGGGTGAACAAAAATCAAGATCACTCGCGTCATCGTCACCGAACGCTTTCATAGAACGGTTAGTCAAAATCAACCTTATACAATTAACATAAAGTTTATTTTGGATCGATTCTTTCATTTATTTACCAGTATTTGCCCACTCCTGGACAAAGGCCGCCCCCCATTCCTTCCACATCTGACGATGGTGTGCCATATAGTGCACAACAAAATATAATTACCTAAGTTATACATAGGTCAGGTTGAAATCTACATAAATAAAGACCATAAACCGCATCCAGTGCCGACCAATCTCAGGAGACGAGCAGAGAGATGGATTCGTCTCACAAAGGAAACGGCGTAGTAATAAGCTGCCTCAGTAAAATATACGTTTTAGAATAAATATAAATGTAAGCTGCATTTCCCTTGGTGGTTAGTGTAGTTGGTAGGTTTATGGGCATTGTTTGTTCTGCTTTTCTTAAAAAAAGCAAATAAAAAAAAGATTGCCAGTCATAATAAAGTGGCATAGACAATTTCGTCATATCGCATTTTTTTTTTTGTTTAACGCTAAAAACTGTAAAGCAGGAAGTATTGAAATTAGATGCTTATTGAATTTTCATTAAATATATTGAAACGCTGTCAGTCAAAAATGAGACATTTAATTTTGATGACAAGACTGGTCGCTTCGTCGATTTTTTCATTATAAAACATTATGAAAACGGGTATTTATCGCGAATTTTACCTTTAAATACCCGTTTCGATATGTTTTATTTATTTATTGTGTTTATTGCGTTTATTGTATTGTGTTTATTGTATTTATTTTTTGTATAATGTGTTCTGATCGTGAAAGTTTAAAAAAGACAGTTTTTTTCATGTAACCCACTTTTACATACTCAACCAAGTTATTTCACTTCCCTAGCAACAAAACTAAAAACTAAAACACATAAATCTTCTCTCCTGGCATCCAGCCGAAACACATTCGACGTTTTAAGACCTTTTACGTCCCCTTTCATATGACGTAGCCACGTAAGGCTCAGGTCCCACAGGAAGCGACTAACTACCGACTGTTTTCTATACTAATAACATGAAATCACGTCTTGTAATCCCCCAAGGGTTAGGCAAAGGTGTACTTAACAGGACACCCACAGTACTCCAGTTATGATTAAATCCCATGTAATAGTGGGTGGAAGGAGTGGAGGGAGGCCTTCGTCCTGGAGTAGGACAGAGCAGTCTAGGAAAATAGGGAGCAAGCCTATTGCCATCAACCAGACAGGCACAAATCCAGACTCCGTGGCTGCTACTGAGAAATTTCTGATGGAAAAATCCAATAACACTTTGTCCGACCTTGGAATCGATCCCAAGACCTCGTCCTTAGCAGTCGCGGTTGGGACCACTAGACCAACCAGTCAAGAGTTTTCTATTACATATCGACGTATAATAGATGTAGGTTCCTTTATCCGGCATCAGTGAAAATTAAACATATTATTTTATCTGTTGACGCTGATTGCTAGCACCAAACTACCCAACTAGTATCTACTCTCCGACAAGATCTATCAAAGGAAAAACTCACTCATGGACTCTCGCTTGGCGGGTAGAACCTTTACTGAAAGGCCCTCGCATGGTACATATGAATACCTGCTAGTGACTACCTTATGACAGACACTTGTAAATGCCCAGTGCGCCTGCGAGTTTGCTTATGGTCCAGCGACAATTAATATCCGAACTGTACACTGCTTGCTCGGTGCTCGCCAACTCGTTTCTAGCTGAACTTGCTTGTTGCTAATCGTCTGCGGTGGGACCGGTCCCTACATAGGCGGACATAAAACTAGGTCCCGACATTGGTACTTATTGGGGTTTTATTTTTGTGTCCTGAATGTGGGTAGAATGGAATAATAAAGCCAAATGTAGAACTGTACTATGATGTACGCGAAATAAAGAAAATTAATGTTGATGTCAAAATAAATAATACTGTGAGGTGAATTTATGTATGTTATAGTAAGTGCCAGTTAAGATCGCAACAGCGGTCATTGCCCTTTCCCTAATATATCTTCGTACGAACCAAAACAAATGAACATTATGTACTTTTCGTTTTTCATTAGAAAAAATGTTTAAGATCACGATAGATGACGATTCAAGACTTGAACAGGCTTATTTTCAGATTTCAAAGTAAATAACTTTAATAAATGTAGGTGGGTCAATGACCGCTATTGCGATCTTAACTGGCACTTACTATAGTAGTTATGTAATAAATATCTCAGTTTTAGGCCGTACCTTCTGATTATTTGTAATGTATATATATAAATACGAATAAATAAACATACATAAACTATTAAACTAAAACAATAAAGAAAAACAACCGCAAAAACATAAATGCTGTGACGTAACAAAGTTCAAAATAAATCAAAGTGAACTTTGATGACCCGAATGGCGCAGCGATAGTGAGGCTGCCTTACGTTCTTAGGGTCCCGGGTTCGAATCCCGGTTGGAGCAAATGTTTGTGTGGTGTGCATGGACATTTGTTTCCAAGTCATGGATGTTCATATGTATAATAAGTATGTATTTTCAAACAAAAAGTATCTATGTAGTATATCAACTATCTGGTGTCCACGACACAAGCCTCGTTGCTTAGTGTGGCACTAGATGGCGCTGTGTGTTAATGTCCAGCGATATTTATTTATTTTATTTTATTTAACTTTAATTTTAGAAGATAAACGGTTGGATGTCATCCTGATTCAATTTTAGAGTCAAATATCTACACCTTTTACAGATACAAACGCTGCCTACAGATTCCCATTCTAGCACGACTATGTACGAATTTCATTTTTTGTAAAATTGCATGTATGCCTCTTGCATACTACATCTGCAATTCACGAAAGCTAATGGCGGCAAAAAGTATAAAAATATCGTTGTGTCGATAAGATATAGCGGCGTCAAGCGTTGGTGTGCAAACAGCAATAAATCAACATAGCCTATAATACTGTCGTCGTAATCAATAGGGGCGCATCTGCGGGAAAATATGTAGAGAAAAATAAGTCTTACTAAACAAAAAAGCCCACTAGTTAAGAAAAAAATCATTTCACATTCCCATTCCTAAGATTCAGCACTTTTAGTTATGGCGGCACTATAGCAGTACCGACACTATTGTACTTAGATTGCTCCTAAGGAGCACCACAAAACAATGTTTTTTAGCTTTCTCATATAAAATAAGTCTAAATAAAGACTCGTGAAAATAGATAAAACTAGATCAACCTTTTCTCGTTGTTCTTTTGCTGATTTTTGAGGTCGTACTTAAGGTGGATGCTCCAGGGTAGCCCGCGAAATTCAAATTTGTACAAAGGTGCAGGAATGATTTTAACGTCAAATTCATTCCTGCACCGTTATGCGCTTGGAGGATTGTATTGATGATTTTGAGGATTATAATTCTGTAACTACATACGTGTTACAGCCGCAAATCATATTTTCATCAACATACAACCTGACACTGACCTGCAAATTGCAAAAAACGTAAGAAAAATTTAATTTCGCGGGCTACCCTGGAGCTCCTCCTTAAAGCCGAAGTAGTGCCAATCGGAGCCCATCCAAGACTGACCAAGTCACAATTAAAATCATTAAAAAGCAAAAAACTATTTCACAATTCACCTGAACGTTCAGCAAAATCAACATAAAAAATAGCTTCACAGCCCCACACAAAATTCCTAATTCAGTTCAACATTCCGTCCTCAATCCAAACATCCACCAAAAACTTTTTCATTAAAATTCCCGGGAACATCTTGTAGGACTATGAAAATGTATAAAAACCGCAGTTGAGTCGTTAAGATAAAAGTTGACTCGATTTATAAGACATCGGGAGGGCCAAGAGTTTCACAAGAAAGGTTTAGGCGTAGAAGACGCGATAAAACCAGCTGTTCGCAGTTTTGAATGTGGTTTAAGACAATGGTTGAAAGCGGAGACAAGACTTCGATCTCTGTTATGAAGTTAGGGTCTGTGAAGATTGAGCTTTAGGGCGAAAGTTTGGGAGAAAACTTTCTTAGGTATGAAAAAAAAAAAACAAAACAAAATATTCACCATTTTGGGTTTCACCACATTCGGATAGTAAAGAAAAGATCGAACATAAACTTTTGAAATAATATGCAAAGTATACTTACCGATTAAATGATTATGTTAGTTGCAATGACACGGACGTCACGCGGTTTTACCCGCGTAGTTCCCGTTCCCGTGGGAGTACGGGAAAAAAATACCTATGTTACTCAGTAAAGACGTGGCTTTCTACTGGTGAAAGAATTTTTGAAATCGGCGCAGTACTTTTTGAGCTTATTCATTACAAACATACACACAAAAAAAAATCCTCTTTATAATATTAGTGTAGATGTAGATATAATATATATTAAAATAATAATAATAATAGTGTAGATTGGTTAGATGTTACTATAACCAAAGGATGGGTGGTGTTGTAACGATATTTGAGGGATGCTTGTGTCAAATCTTATGCAAAATATTTAGTGTGTGCCAGTTGTGTACTTTTTCGACTAATATGATGATGACAACCATTGATGATGGCAATGAACCATGTTCTATTCTATGCATCCATCAGCACAATGTTTTGAGTGCTTTAAATTGAGTCCTACTGTAAAACGTAATTTTTCACCCCAAAAAAAAGTCATTTCCCAGCAATATTTTTGCGTGGAGTTACATAATTTGATGTTCATAATTCTTGGTTGGCGGCTATGTGGAGGGTCCGTTAACACTCTGTATAACTCATACTCTAAACAAAACTATACTAATACTGCATGTGGCATAACAGCCCACAAACTATCACAGACCCAACAAACACCTCTTTTTACAAAAACCGCTTTCGATACCAACATAAAAAAAAACAAGGAAAAATATTCGAAAATAGAACGACAACAAACCGCCTCCCCTAACTTGATCTCTAATCTTACATATCGGCCCACAATGAAAGTATATCGAGTAGAGGCTTTACTTCGTTCGATACAATCGGGATTCAATCCCGGGCCGTGCCTGTTAGGGTAGTGAGGAATTCAGTTGCGACTACGTGGTTAGAATGAAAACATTTTTGTTGCCGTATGATTGGCAGTTGTGCAGGTTTTTGCAGGGAAGTAAACTTGGTTACGTTGGGGTTGGTGAGGTCAATTTTCTTTTTTTGTGTGGTATTTTCATCATATTGTTCGGGAAATTTGGTAGCGTGGCGGTAACGACCAACTTATGTGTCGGTTCGAACTCAGGCTCTCAAACTTTACTTTGTCTTATTTGTTTCGTTGCTGCAAAAATGGAAAACTACGTGAAGAAACCCGCATGTCCTAGAAACAAAAAATTGAAGACTCGCCCGACTGGGCCCGCTTGGTGGATTACGCCCACTCCTCGTACTAGTAGGAGGCCTGTGTCCCAATTGTGGGACCGTTATGGGATGATTAATTTCTATTCATAGTATTTTCATCCCACGTTTTATGATTATCCTCTTATAAGCTGCCAAAACACAAGAAATTCAAATATGCATTTTATGCAACAGTATGCTAGCCACACAACGAAGCTCTCGACAAACACCCTAGGAAGCCATCGAGTGGCCAGAATCGGCTGTATGGCATCATCATCAGACTATGCTAAAGAGGGTTTACAAGCTAATTTTATCTTTATGTATACGTGCATAAAACTCATTCGCAAGAAAAAAAACTACCTCAGAAAGAGCAGCGGCTTACACAAACGGCCAGCAAATACCTACATCATAAACCTATATTAAAAAATAAATCTTCCTTGACAATTTTAAAACAGGCTCTTCCAAACGGATAGATTAAAAAATGAAACAGAATTTGTACATAATTAAGTGCCCGATAGATAAGGTATCCGGAAATTAACAGGATGTGTTGGAAAATGTCGTAAATCTGCTCGGATCAGTGATCTGCTACACAAAATGTTATTTTCAATTATCAGTTTGTATGTTTACGTTCATGCTTGCGCGGTTTGAGCGGTGTTAGCGTTCCTGAAGCCCGTAGTTTCGGCGAAGTTACGGGTGTTTCCTACTCCGTTTCACTTTTGGACATAAGGTTAGTCGAACCAAAACTGAATGACAACACGATTGGACAGGTGCCCTAACTTCCAATGTGATGTCAAAACTCATGAATCCGAAAATTATAAGTAGCACGGTTAATTTCGTAGACTTCTAGTAGGCTCCCTGACACGGTTACAATATTGTGAAAATGTAGTGTATCTCCAGCACATCCCTGTTTCAATCCTACAGACAAAAGCAAGCTAAGGTAGACTGGTAGAAAATGCCCAAGGCATTAAGTCCGCCTTTGTACAGTTTTTACTTGTACATAAAGTTTTAATAAATAAATAAATAAAAGCATAAGGACTCCATTTACATTTGCAATTGTTGACTATTAAAATAATAATAATACCAGCCTATTACTGTCCCACTGTTGGGCAATGGCCTCTTCTCATACAGAGAAGGCACGAGCATTGATCACCACGCTTGCTCAAGACGGGTTGGTAACTATTAATTGTAATAAAATACAGTTAAGTTCTAAGATAAGACACTTCACACTAAAAACTGACACATTTACACTGTCGTTCCGATTCAGCTCAGAATGATCACTCCGCAAAATGACAACCGCACGCAAAATGTCTCTTCCTTCTCTTTTGAGAATAGGTTTAGGTGCATGACATGGTAACTATTATTGTTTTCATGCATGAGCATTTTTTTGTGGGCGGAAGGGTGGTGCCGCATCCTGTATCTAGGGCTGTGAATATTTTGCATAACATTTAACATCATGGATTTCCGCAAATAACGCCTGATTCTATAACTTAGCGTCTATTTAGCCTCCTAGAGCATTAAGATAGAAGTTAGAGAACGATCAATACCTTGATTTACTTTTATGTCTATACCATAAAATTCTTTATCATTAACTGGACAACAAATAAAGATATACCGTCCATTTATTAATTTACGACGCAATAAAACGGTTCGTTATCAAGAAACTACGTATATTCCACGTCTGGCCTAATGTTCTCGATATTGTACAGTCGGCAAAAGAGTTTGGTGTGTAGACGAGAAAAAAATATTTGACCGACACTGGGTTATCAATGAAATTGAAGAAAGAAATTATTTATAATATTTCTGGGACGAGCACAATAAGTTGCATACTACAATCCAAGCTCTTACCTAAAAACTATAAATAAATAAAATAAAATAAAAAAAGCCTTTCATTTTCCTGTAAATTTACAATTCTTATAATCTATACATGTTTTAATGTGGATTATTCTGTATTATTTATTTGCTACTTGTTTTATATATTTTTTTCTGCTTCTAATGTATAAGTACCCATAGTTAAAAAAATAGTATATATAATTAAATAACTAACTATCTGTAACTAATAACTATAAAGAGCGAAAAAACATTTGCGATGACGTAACGTTCAATTTTTTATATCTTAGCCACAGAGCAAAGGAAACGTTTTTAAGGTTTAACTATCTACGAGTAGTCTTATTATGGTGTGTATTTGCATCGAGTTTGGATCACGAACTTACTTAAGTACTTACTAACAAAAACTACTAACTAATTATTTTGATATTAAAAAAATATTGTGAGCCTGTTTACTCGACTGTACATCATTATTCCCGCAGTTCAGTATTTTGTTCACGAAGGATTTGTGTAATCGGGTCAGATAGATAAAATAGCGATTCTTGCCTTAGGCCCTGTTTACATAAGGGCCGTAACCCCTCAACCAGCAACTAAATACTCGTATTTACTCAAATAAAAGGTAAAAGTTTCAGGTTTCAGTTGGTTCTTTGTTACACGTGGGACTGAAAAGGGATTTCGTATCAGTTTCAAACTTTTGGTTAGACCTCGTAAATTAATTACCATTAAACTTTAGAAGAGGTCGAGAAAGTGTATGTGTCACTTTGAAATTAGAGTTAACTAAAAAGTAACTTTTATACGTGGTTGCTACGCTGCTACGAGCGTATCAATTTTGCTACGAACATTGCTACAAACATTGCTACGAACATTGCTACGATCATTGCTACGAAACTTACTACGAATATTGCTACGAACATTGCTACGGAAGTACGGATCTCCTATGGTGGCCATAATTTATCGTAGAAAAGTAAACAAATACTATCGAATATTCGAGCACCACTCAAAATTCAAAGAAACTTCCGACCGATGTTAATTAACATAGCTCGCAAACCCTCACAGTTCTACCAAACTCATAAAAAGCGAGCAACCCTATTGAAAACTGTGTACAAGTCCTTACGCTATATCTCTACACCCGAAATGAATTTTGTGCATGACGTATTCACTGTTTATACCAGTTTTATTCGCATGAAGATCCCAAATGGTTCAGCAATATCCGGAAATCTTCGGGATTGTGTCGTTCGTTTGATTGATGTTTGTCATTCAGTGAGAATCGTCACACGATTGAGCACAAATTGTTTGTTTTGACATATCGTGGGGCTGCGGATTCGGATCATGCTAAATGGTTTCCGATATTTATTTGGGGCGTAAGGTTTTATTTTGGGGAAAAGAAATTGGTACGCAAGATGAAATCTTTGGCGGAAGAAATCATTCTTTCGTAGTATAATATTGGAAAGATTTGCTACAAAAAAAAAAGCGATATTTTTAACCGTTTTCAGTAACACTAAGGTATTGTATAATTATCACTTGCTTCGGTGAAGGAAAATATCGTGAGGTAACCAGCATGCCTGAGAGATATTTCTCGACGGCATGTAGAGCCAAGTCAGAGGCCCGTGGGTGGCATAAAAACTCTTACCTCAGACATAGACTGACACAGAGGGCTGCGGGACTATTCGAAAGAGATACCGTGGCCCCGGAACACAAAAGGCGATGAAGGAACATGGATGGGTTTTAGTCAGTAAAAGTCTGACACTCCCTCCTGCTCCGCCCAGAGCGGGAGGAGTCATTTGATCATTTCCCATCCGAAAAAAAAAGGTTAGACACTAACCACCACACGATAAAATAGAAGTAACACTATGTGACACCGAAATTACTACCTACCTAAATTTAGTTGCACGGTTGGAATTTCAACTCTAGGCGCTGAACCGAGCGCTTCTATTTAAGTATTCGTTTAGGTCAATGAAAATAAGCATATTACTTTAACATAGTAGTGGTGTTTAAGCCAATGATAACCTCTGCTTACTCGGCCTCTTGACGTCATGAAATAACCTAATATTTACAAAAATAAAAACATAAATTCACTCAGTGCACAAGATCCAATGAATTATTATAAGCCCCAGTTCACACAGCATAATTGATTCACGGAAAAACGGTAAAAACCGCTTAAACACATAAATTCTACGTATTTTAAAGGTTGAAAAGAAGAGGAAAATATTGTTTTCCAGTATCACGCCTAAATCAACGGATTATTAATAAACTTTTTATACATCTTTAATTGATATTTTGATGCCTCTGGGGCATTAACCACGGCTTGCAGCTGGCAGCTGTCAAAATATTAAATGGTTTTTGGTGGTTATACTTAATCCTAAAATTAACAACGGGAAGTTATGCTAATATCGAGTAGAAGGATTCTTAAATCCCATAAAAAGTAATAGATGAAGATTCCCATCTATTCTGTTTTTGGACCAATTTGAATTGCATTGATTTTCTTTATTATTTTTCTGCCTCGTTAGTCTAGTGGACGCAAGCGCGACTGCCGAGCATAAGGTCCTGGATTCGATTCCCGGGACGGGCAAACTATTATTGGGTTTTTCCATCAGGAATTTCTCAGTAGCAGCCACGGAGTCTGGATTTGTGACCGGTTGATGGCAATAGGCTCGCCCTATTACATGGGGCTTGAACATAACTGGAGAATTGTGGGGTCACTATAGGGTACACATCTGCCTAACTCTTCGAGCATTACTGGCGTAATGGTTTCAGTATGTTGAATAAAATAAAATACATTTAATTGAGGATTTGAAGATATACCCTTACGTAATCTTCGTCTTTAATTCTTCCAACATTTGAATGTACGCACCTGTGCGAGGCGTCTTTAACAGAATAGGTACATGATTACCAAAGTATATGTATGTATAAGTATACTTTAAGCTATCATTATTACGAATAAACGTATTGTATCTTTGATGAACAGATGTGACCTTGGAAATGTCAAAAAGAGGGACTGTTTAGGCCTCTTTTTTTTTGTGACATTTCCAAGGACACATCTGTTCATCAAAAAAAAAAAAAAAAAAAAAGAGGGACTGTTTAGGCGGCTGCGGGACTATTCGAAAGAGATACCGTGGCCCCGGAACACAAAGGGCGAGGAAGGAACATGGATGGGTTTTAGTCAGTAAAAGTCTGACACTCCCTCCCGCTCCGCCCAGAGCGGGAGGGGCTATTTGATGATTTCCCATCCTAAAAAAAAAAAAAGGGACTGTTTAGGCAACTGATATACTTTAACAGCTCTCTTACATTTCAGTGTATAACGAAAAAGTGTTCTATTATTATGAAAGTATAGGATATTTGTGAGATGAAAAAAAAACAAAATTATGGTCTATATTTAATAGAATCTACAAATTAGAGGTCCCGAATCAGGTCTCGGTGAGTTTTTGACTAAACATGCAACGGGAGAATGATACTAGACAATATATTAGAGAAATATTACTACATAATTAAATAATTTATCTAAAATTCGCTTTATTATTATTGAAGTAGAGAAAACGAACTATTTGTAACAAGTCATTGTTATTTCAAGCAACGAACAAAAAACATATAATTTCAAAGAGTAAACCTCGCAATTTCGCGTTTTTTTTTGCAATACGCCTCTTAATTACCACTACGTAGGAATTCCCGAAACGGTAAAGGAAAATAAATTAATGAATAACTAAAATATATTTTTTTCTTCTAAATTTTATTTTATAAGTGGAAGAGCTACGTATACATGGGATCATTCCAATAGAATAATAAAAATAATTTAATTGTAACCCAGGGGGATCGGCTTTGAGGGCTGAAATACAGGCTCTGCCTAGTTCGGCACCAAATGCTAATACGATGTACTTTAAGTTTAGAATACGCACTGTACTTGTAAAAAATGTACATTTATTTATGAAATAAAATATTACTATTAATTAATGGATACCTAAAATACGAAGAATTGTAGCACCCACAAACCCGCAATGGGCCCGCGTATATTGATGGGCCGATTATGGCCCACTTCCTCCCGCCAACAATGACTGTGGGAACAATGTGTGTTGGTTATTCTAGGCTTCTCTGTCACTTCTTCGTCGTTCCTTCACTGCTGAGGATCACGACCGCATATGACTTATCTCCTGCAGTGTGAATCGCTCGGTACAGGCTGCCTCCAACAGCCATCTTGATCGCGTCTGACCAGCTTGGCGATGCTCTGCCTTGCGCTCGTTTACCTTCTACCCGGCCCAATATCATAAGCCTTTCAAGACAATGCCCAGGCGACCGCATAATACGTCCAAAAAGGCTGAGGGCACACTTCAGGCAGATTGTGGAAAGCTGTTTTTTGATGTTGAGTTGCTCCAGTATGGACTGATTAGTTTTCATTGCGGTCTATGGTATACGTAGCAGCCTTACATATATCAAAAAGCTTACATAAAATAAAATAAAACGTATTGTTTCGAACTGTGTATCATCAAACAATGCCAATAAAATAACGACACACAGAAGCAGATGGTACTTACTCGAAAAAAGAACCTTCAACTTTTCAAAATAATCCATCAAAATTCCCAATACATTACCAAAACACCGTTCCACAAAAGTTTCTCCCTCAACTTTCAATATAAGCTTACGGAATACGACAGAAACTTGGGCGGTGCGCTGTTCATATGCTAATGTGGGAGTGGACACGGCGAGTGCCAATTGTGAGATGCAGATTACAGCCTTTGTGGCACGTCGGGGACTGGCCGAAGACTATTATAAGATACTAGGTGTTTCCTGTGGTTTCGCTCGTTGGAATAAAGGTTTTTTAATAATACTATAAAGTATCGTATAATTATAGCATGCATTTTTAGGGACGCCAATTGGCAAAAAACGGAACCCTTATGGATTCATCATGTCTGTATGTCCGTCCGTATGTCACAGCCACTTTTTTCCCAAACTATAAGAACTATGCTGTTGAAACTTGGTGTGTATTCTGTGAACCGCATTAAGATTTTCACACAAAAATAGAAAAAAAAATTGGGGTTTCCTATACTTAGAACTGAAACTCAATTTTTTTTTTCATCAAACCCATACGTGTACCCGGGGTATCTATGGATAGGTCTTCAAAAATGATATTGAATTTATCGAATTTATTTTATATTTCTAAACTGAATAGTTTGCGCGAGAGACACTTCGTGTGTAACATCGTGTAACATCTAAAATAAGAAAATGATAAAACGAAAAAATATATATGATGTACTTTACCATGTAAAGTTCCACCGAAAATTGGTTTAGACGAGATAACGAGATCTAGTAAGTAGTTTTTTTTTAATACGTCATAAATAGTAAACCGCAATTTACCTTTCATTTTACTTATCAATAACTTAATTTTAAAAAAATGCACTATTATTAAAACATCAATCAATGTTACAACGAACTACAAGAACTTTTATATTATGTTACTTGCTGCTACGGAACCCTTCATGGGCGAGTCCGACTCGCACTTGGCCGCTTTTTTTGGTACAGTAAAAGGTAAGGTAAAAAGATGTTCTTTTGAAATTACAAACAGACAATTCAATTTAATCATTTGTATAGATGTAAACGTTGATCGTGATATTTATATAAAAGAAACTGATTATTCTATTTATGAAAATAGAATAATCAGTTAGAAAGCAATCAGGAGATTACTTTCAGTTATAATTATGATGTTTTCTTCGTTATATGGATTCGCGATTTCTACATCGCGTTCGCGTATGAACAAGCTCTTCATATTGCAATCGGTGTTGATCAGGCGTCCATTGAAGAACATTGCTCCGCTCTCCTCATTCAGGTTTCCGTCAGGCTGATAGTTCTCGACCTAGACGTCGGCATCTACATTAATTGGTGTTCCTGGAAAAGATAATGATAAATCAAACCAATGATCTCAACGACATCCGATGCTTCAAGTATCTGTTTCTACTGTTGAAGATATAAATATTGACACTAAATCTCTACCCGCAGATAACTAACACAGAAAGCAGACACAGCAGTAATAGTCTAGTGGTGTGACCGTCGGACTGCCAAGTCATAGGTCTGGAGTTCGAACGCAAGACACGTACTATCGAGGACACTCCCGCCTGATCACCACTAAGCCAATTTTTGCTTGCACTTACAACATAGAAACGTACCAAACGCTACGAAAAGATACCAATCGGCCAAGCGCACTGACGACGCACGCGAAACGAGTGTTATTGTTATTTGTAAGTAAAGTTGACGCTTTCCGAATAGGCCTAAACTTTAAGGGGGCGTGGCTCGGCGCCTCCGCATGATTTAAGCGAAAAAAAAAATGTACTGGTCAGACGGAAAAGACCACGACTGTACCTCTGAGCTTTCGGATTCATGTGCGTCATTATCTGCCTGCCTACCTGAGCTCTACAACCCAGTTAGTACTGGGAAATACGATACCGCTTGGTAAGTCTTTTTGTCAGGCTTTTTGGGCCACTGACTACCTCTAACGACTGTCAAAGATCTATAAATAACAGCCCGGACCAACGGCTTCACATGCTTTCCGAGGCACGGAAGAAGCAAAGTTTGTAATAGGTGGTCATCCATCTACGGCCCTACCTAGTCGAGCGCGCCTTAGCCTGAACATTGACCCGAGCGGCTGTTATTATTTAGTTATTTAATAAAGTAGTCTTATACATAAAGGAAAAAATAAACAACAAACAAACTCTCTTTTCCTTATTTATTTAGAATCGTAAAAGAATACGGAAAGTGTTTTAAAATAATATTCAAATAAAACTTTCAAAGAAATCCTGGAAAACTCACCGGAATGAAAAATTCAAATCCAGATACAAAGGTAATGGGCGTTCTAAATTGTATAAAAGAGGCATTAATGTAGACAACGGTTTTGAGAAATAAAGTACCAAGAACAAGTTTCGCACTTTCGTAAAATGTGAAGAATATTCTATCATTTTATTCGTAATGGTATTTCTTTATCGTGTGGTTAGTGCCTAACCGGGTGTCAGACTTTTTATGCCACCCATGGGCCTCTGACACGGCTTTACATGCCGTCGAGAATTATCTTTCAGGCATGCTGGTTTCCTCACGATGTTTTCCTTCACCGAAGCAAGTGATTATTCGGATTCATGTGCGTATAATTATACGCACATGAATCCGAAAAATCAAAGGTGCGTGTCTTGGGTTCGAACTCGAGACCTATGACTTGGCAGTCCAACAGTCACACCACTAGGCTATAACTGCTATATTCGTGGTGGTAGGACGTCATCTACCTGTCGCCGCGGACCTGTTGACGGTGAGCTATGGGCTAGCTCGCCGTCGTCCGTCCGTCTCATGACGACAGGCCGTGTCGACGGCGCGTTCGTGTTCCACGCGCGCCTCAATGAGAGTCAGCAATAAGGAAGTGGTCCGCAAGGGCCGAAGCCTGCCGGGGCTGCGGGACTATTCGAAAGAGATACCGTGGCCCCGGAACACAAAGGGCGATGAAGGAACATGGATGAGTTTTAGTCAGTAAAAGTCTGACACTCCCTCCTGCTCCGCCGAGAGCGGGAGGAGTTATTTGATGATTTCCCATCCGAAAAATAAAAAAAGGACGTCATCTACCTAGCCTTTTCCCAACTTCGTTGGAGTTGGCTTCCAGTATAACCAAAACCGTCTGTAGAGTAGTCGTAGTGGTAGACGTATTACTCTTGAACTCCCAACAAAACACACGATTGATAAACTATCTCTACAGGAAAAGTAAGCGCTTCGGCAATCGTCGCTTATCTTCAAAATACGAATACGATAGGCTCTTATATGAAGAAATACAGCTATGGAAGTACTTGTACCTATCGTATCATAATCTGCCTAGCCTTTTCCCAATTATATTGGGATCGGCTTCCAGTCTAATCGAATGCAGCACCAGAATACCTGTATTTTACATGGAGTAACTACATCTCTAACCTCTACAACGATTGAACGTGCTTTCCGCGGCACGGAGGAAATTTGATGGTCAACTGCACTGCTTACTCTTGAAAATCGACCCGTGCAGCTGTTATTGTACAGGTTTAAATAAACCTAGATCGGGCAGGTCGCTATCAAACATTTTCATTCCACATTATCTCTACTTGCAACTGTTATAGTACATTTTGATACAAGTGGAGAAAGTTTATTATTGCATTCAAAATCAAAAAATCAAAAGCAATTATTTCAAGTAGGCCAGTTACAGGCACTTTTGAATTGTCGAAACAAAGATGAAAATTAAATGTAGCTACAGTCCCAGTCACAAGGCTTAAAAACTGTGAAAGTACTGTAGTTGCCCATTCCCTAGCGTAGATCTCTATGGAGAAGAACGGGCAAGAAACTCCATGGACACTCTTTTAAATCAGAATATTATTACAAAATCTTGGTTACATCATTCATGTTGAGATGGTATATTATGTGAGAACAATGTAGCAAGATGTGCACGTTAAAAGTGTCCACAGTAAAACAAAACAGAAAAAAAAAACAATTCAAAAACTAAAATAATTCATTAAAATAAGCCATGGCAACTGAGAGATGACCAGTCACAACTGACAGCGCCCGTTCACGGACATGACGCATAGTTCAGCACCATTCAACTCAACCATTTTGAAGGGAACTAAATGATCCGACACATGCGCCACCATCAGCGAGACTTTTGAGTGAGCATGACATATTCTCAACCGCCAGGGCACATTCAAGTCAAGAAAAGACGTAGGTTTCCAGCGACTGATAGCATTCTAGTACATAGCACTCACACAATATGGGCTTTGCGATTATATAATACTAAAGAGATTGAATCTATACAACGCAAAGATAGTCGTACAATCTTCAGCAGCTCCAACAATACAATTAGTGCTATCCATTTATGCGCCCCTGTCCTTGTGGAGCAGGACCGGCATTGAGCCAAGCATTTTTATCAGCGATATAATCGTCCAATTTGTAATATGCTTGCTTACTTAATGTGCGTTTAATGCATGTTTTAAATTTTGTTTCATTCAGTTCAAGAATGCTTTGTGGAATTTTATTATAGCATCTCAAACAGTACCCCATGAAAGAAGAGTCTACTTTAGCGAGTCTGAAGCCTGGCTGAACTAATTGGTCCCTATTTCTAGTATTGTAATTGTGTCTGTCACCTCTTTTACCAAAAAGATGTAGATTTTTCCTCACGTACATTATGTTTTCGTAGGTGTATTGACAATGTACCGTCATGATGTTAATTTCCTTAAACAGTTCCCTCAGAGAATCGCGCCTACGAAGATTGTATATGGCTCTGATGGCTCTTTTTTGCAGAATAATTATAGATTCAATGTCTGCAGCCCGTCCCCATAATAAAATGCCATAAGACATTATACTATGAAAGTAACTAAAATAGACCAATCTAGCAGTATCTACATCAGTAAATTGACGGATTTTTTTAATAGCATATGCTGCTGAACTTAGCCGCCCCGCCAGAGATGTTAAATGAGAACCCCATTGAAGCCTTGAATCAAGCGTAATCCCCAAGAAAACCGTTTTATCTACGAATTCAAGTTTCTCTTTATTCAATACTATATCACAATCGCTACTTTTGACATTCGGTAAAGCAAATCTTATGCATTTCGTTTTTTTTTCATTGAGTACCAAATTGTTTGCTGTGAACCAATTATGGACTTGAATTAGGGCAATTAGGGCATTATTCACGTCGTCTAGATTTTGGGCTCGTCTATTTATCTTAAAAATTAGGGAAGTGTCATCGGCAAATAACACCATATTTTGAGGTTGGTTTTTCAGTAAATACGGTAGATCATTTATATATACTAAGAAGAGGAAAGGACCCAATATTGAGCCTAGCGGAACCCCCATTTTGACTTTTAAACCCTGTGAATTAACACCATTTATTTGAACATATTGTTGTCTATCACTCAAATAAGATTTTACCAAACTAAGTGCAAGTTTACCTAGTCCATAATGCTCAAGTTTCAAAAGTAATGTGTCGTGATTTACACAATCAAATGCTTTGGAGAGGTCACAAAATATTCCTACAGCGTCTTGGGACTCTTCCCACGCCGCAAATATGTGCTTTAATAAAGTTACACCAGCGTCTGTTGTACAACGTCCCTTAGTGAAATCATACTGTTGATCGTGTAAGATTCTGTTGGTGTTAAAATGATGGAGCATTTGATTAAGCATTACCTTTTTGAACACCTTGCTAAAAACTGGCAACACGGATACAGGCCTATAATTATTAGTATCTTTACTATCCCCGGATTTGAAAAGAGGTATGACTTTACTGTATTTCATTAAATCAGGGAAAACTCCTTGGTCTACGCACAAATTAAAAATTAAAGCTAAGGAAGGAGCTATAGTCTCAAGTATGGATGTACAAACTTTGATAGACATTCCCCATAGATCTTCGGTCAGTTTGATTTTTATTTGCCGGAAAGCTTTAATAACTATCATAGGGTTTATGTGTTCAAATTTAAATTCAGCCTGGCATCCAGACACATTCGCCTTTAATAAATCAATTGAGACTTCAGGAGAGGAATTAAGAGCCTCCGTAGTTTTTAGCGGTATATCGGTAAAGAAATTTACAAATTCTTGAGCTACTTCCTGATTAGAGCTTTTAGGACCACATGCTGTATTTAATGTATAGCTAGTATTACGTATTTTCTTCCTGTTAGTCTCGCTATTTATGACTTTCCAAACTGTCTTTATTTTATTTTCTGCTGTTTTGATCTTGTTGCTAATGTGCAGGGCTTTGGCAACCTTGCATGTATTTCTAAAAATTTTTTAATACTTAGCAACATATTTGTTAAAAGTTTCAGTGTTTATATAAGGCCCAAGGCCATAAAGCTCAAATAGTGTTTCCCTACTTTTTTTGATACCTCTAGTTGCCCAATCACTAAATATAAATTTAGGGCAAATACTTTTTGTCTTCTTTTCAAAAGTTTTGTTGAATTCAGTGTGAACTATTGAAAAGAAATTATCATAAAATTGATTTATATTAATATCATCATGGCTAAATACACTTAACTTGTTCTGTAGGTTCTAAATTTAATCTGAACTTTTTGCAATGGTGTATTACTCCTAAAAGTTACAGTCTGTCCGCTATGGTCAGACGGCAGACAATTAACTATGGCTTTATCTATGTAATCACAATCGCAGAAAACATTATCTATGCAAGTAGCAGAAGATGGAGTGATTCTAGTAGGTTCTATAAAAGTGTTGGTCAAGTCAAATGACTTAAAAAGATTTAATAACCGACTGCTATTTGAATTTTCTTCTAAAATATTGATATTAAAATCACCACAAATAATTGTTGATTTATTACTAGCTGCAAGTTTTGCCAGGACATCTTCCATTATTGACTCAAATAAGGAAAAGTTTTGATAGTTTGGGGGTCTGTATACACACACAATAACATGCTTATCTAGCTCAACACAGGACAGTACGACGCAATGTTCAGCCGAGAGACCTACTATGTCGTTACGTTGCTTATATTTAAAACAATTTTTTACTAAAATTAGGGAACCTCCACGAAGCATAGTTTTACGGTTAAAGCAGCTACCCACCATATAGTTCTCATAATTAATAAGCATTTGGTAATCCTTAAGCCAATGTTCAGTAAAACAAATAATGTCAAACTTACTATTTTCTAAAAACAATTCTATTTCTAATAATTTGGAAGAAATGCCTTGGATATTTTGGTGGAATAATTTTAAAGTGTTCTGCTGAGGCCCTGTTTTACTAGCTAATTGAGTGCAAGAAGATACCTTGCTGTTGGTAGGTTTAACAATATTGTTAATGGTACCTTCTGTTGTCTCACTTTCTAGTTTAAATTAATATTCATATTTGGAGTGAGGCCGGAGACTCCCGTGCCATCCTCAGACAACAAGACCCTATCACTAATAAACCCTAATTGAGAATTCTCCACGGTGACACATGGATCCTCCTCGGTACAATGTTTGTAAACATTTATAGCACTAATGCTAATGCTATATATGCTATATGCATTCGAGGCGGAATTAACACCAGAGCCGTAGGCGAGGGTGTTTTTGAGCCGAGAACTGCAATAACAAATGTCCACGTGTATCAAACGACGTTTTTCAGTACACTTTTGAAGAAATAAAATAAAATAATGAAAAAAAACAATCACCGCCGACAAGAGGCATTGCACCAATTTGTACTAAGTATAGGCATAGTTTTATCTGTGGCAATTTTCCAACACCCGCGTGCTGTGCCGCGTGCGAAATTGGCTCCTTTCCGCACGCGGCACAGCACGCATTAATGGAAAATGAAACAGATCCACGTGTGTGAAATACACGGTATGTTGAAGCTAATCGTAGTGCGTTAAGAACCCGTTTTCGAGGAAATGTATTGAAAAATATACTTTTTTTATAGTTTACTTTTATGCACTAATTATACCATTGTTTGAGAAATAACACTACTGCACCTAAATATACACTTTTATAATACTTTTTTTAAATAAATTATTCTTATTCCTATTTTGTATTTCCTATTTTTATTTGACCGCATTAACAGTTTATCTTGAACACGGGTAGCAAAAGGCTCCAACAGAGCTCTCTTAACTTTTTTTTTCCTTTTGGTCATATAATATTAATGCATACAGCGGTACGCTTCTACCATTAACCTGAACGTGACGAAGCGTAATGTTTTCACTGGAATTGTACGATGAGTGATTAGTTCGCGTGGAGTACCAAATTATGAAATCATTCTATGAAGGCACTATGCACCCGAAATAAAACCACCGATGATTTAAACAAGCCACCGATTCCTCGGAGCTCGCGCGCGGACTAAAGGTTTACGTTTTTTTTGTTCTAGGATATGCCGGTTTCCTCACTGTTTCCCTTATCCCAATTTTTATGGCGTCTGCGCCACATAGCTTCTTCTTCCATACTTCTCTATTACTCAATCCAAGTAGTCACTTCATTTCTAGCCATATCATCCTTCACACAGGCCATCCATCGTGTCGTTTTCCTTTACTCTTATAACCATCCACATTCATACTCAAAACTTTCCTGACGACATTTTCCTTATTCCTCCGCATCACATACCCATAGCAGTGGTGTTGAGCCAAATTAAACAAATTAGAAAGCCTCTCTTACTAAAAAAAACCACTGAAACCTATACGACCCACGATGCGTAAGTCAGATCAGAGCCGTTAAGGCTGGACCACTAGAAAGGAAAGTACAGTCAGCTTCACGATGCGGTACCCCCTTTGAAAGCACCTACGTTCGAATCCAGGGTACAGGAGTACCCAACTCAGGTACCCAACTAACTACCTAACTGGGGTACCCAATTTATGCAGCCCACCGTACAACACAAATAAAAATCAAGGCATCCTTGAAGTTTCGCTAGTTAATTTAGCCCTTATTAAACTAGCCTTCTACAAAATGAAAAACCCATCATTTTCCGATCCATAGAATATTCCAGAAGTTGTTTGACTTAAATAGCGATCGACCCTAACCAATGAGGGATGAAAAGAGCCCACGTAGGACTCGTAGGTGGAAATTCCAAAAGGACCAAGATACTGGAGGCTACGTGAGAGCATTCGATATTGAGATCCCGACGTACGGATCCTACAATAGTACCTACATATCATTTTATACTTACGCCGTTTTGTATGATGGTATAAAGGGTGTAAAACACCGCTTAACGAAGCCGACAGGCGCTTGTTCTCCTCGTCATTGCGATCATTTTTTTGTTCTACACCGTACCTTTTTTTTTTTTTTTCGGATGGGAAATCATCAAATGACTTCTCCCGCTCTGGGCGGAGCAGGAGACAGTCAGACTTTTACTGACTAAAACCCATCCATGTTCCTTCCTCGCCCTTTGTGTTCCAGGGCCACGGTATCTTCTAGTTACGGAGATATTGGGGGTCAAAATTCCAACTTTTTGGCAACTTTTTTTTTAAATAAAAGTTTTTAATGTAAGATTTTTAAACGCCTCCACGACCCCCGTACTATTCAATCCATCCATCAGCACAATGTTTTGAGTGCGTTACATTGAGTTCTGCCATAAAACATGATTTTTCACCCCAAAAAATAGTCGTTTCCCAGCAATAATTTTTGCGTAAAGTTACTTAGTTTGATGTACAGAATGCTTGGTTGATGGCTTCGTGATGTGGTGGTTTACAAGTCAAGTTTGTCTTGCGTACGGCATTGTCATGAAAGATTGTAAAGATTGTACTTTATGATTGAGAAAGTGTATTTGTATTTTATTCTTTTTTCTGGTTGGCACAAACAAAAATTTACTATGTAAGTTTTCATTTGTATTTGTATGTCAGATTTATGATACAATTGGCTGTATTTATATACCTATAGATTAGTATATAAATACTGTTAATAAACACAGAAACAGGCAGATACAGCAGCGCAAAGCGGATTTTTCTTACAAATTTAGATAGATCTCAATAGGTAGAATCTGTTTTGGAACTGCATTTTCTTCCTCCAATGTTTATTGCATGCCGTGGCAGCCTTTAATTAAGGCTACACTATAACATGTTAAATTCAACATGAGTTCTTAAATATGTATTTTTGGTGTATGCTTTGTTGGTTGTCCTTTAATAAATAAATGATAAAATTATTTGTTTCTTGGGTTATCATCATCCGCCTAGCCTTTTCCCTAGTATGTTGGGGTCGGCTTTCAATCTTACCTGATGCAGCTGAATACCAGTATTTTATAATATGAAGCGACTGCCTGTCACACCTCCACAACCCATTTAGTACTGGGTAATACGATACGCCTTGGTAAGGCTGGTTGTCAGACTTTCAGGCCACTTTTACCTGTAACGACTGTCAATGATACAATAGGCGAGACGACAAAAAAAAAACTAATTAGTCCGTCACTTAGATTATCAAAAAATATTTGAACCGTATTTTTTCTTTTGTTACGTAAACCAAAATTGACGAAGTTACGACGCTTTTAAAATTCTCAATACGTCACGCCATGGTATAATTTTTAGCTAGTTCTGACGTCACCAGCCCCCACTCCCGAGTTTTGATGCGTTTTATCTTTGTCAATATTCATTGATTTACAAAAACAAAAAATACGTGTCCATTAATTTCCAATACTCTAACTGACGGACTAAATAGATTTGACATTTTTTGATACTGTCGTCATGCACGGAGGAAACTCGATATGTAATGGGTTGGATGTGTAAAGCCACGAGCTCCTCATTAGGTAAAACCAACAATACTTCAAAAAATGCTGGCTTTGTTTCAAAATCACAGTAGTAAAAAAAATGTAGTCCTTCTTTTTGCTTTAAATGATACCAATAAAATCACGATGATGAAAATTAAGGTTAACAAAATAAAATTGTTAACACCTCTAAAAGAGATTCTCGAAAGAGCCGCGAAAATTGAAAAAAAGGGAAGATAACCAAGTCGCTAAATCTTGGGATAATATCGAATACAAAACTCAATTTGAAACGTAAGACTCAACACGTAATTGGTTTACGAACCCAAAGAATAATGTAAAAGACAGAAATAGGATTTTAGTAGAAGTCAACATTATATTACAGACAGATCTTATTTTTGTAGAAAAATTGTATTTTAGGTTTTCATCCGTTTTAACAATTGTCTTCTCTAAACTTCATGCATCATTTCAATAATCTCCGTCACGGTGTAAAAAATACTAAAATATTCTTATTCTTATTCTTTATTGCACACAACATTAAAAAAATATATATACACACACAATTCAAATATACAGCTTATGTACAACGGCGAGCTTAACCCAGAATTGGGTTTTCTTACAGCAAACCTTACTTCTGTTGCGAGATTTGCAGAAGAGGATATACCTATGTGCACATACAATACAGTTAAAAACTTAAATCGTCCAAAAACACAGGAATTACTTTCGATCAAACATAGAAGCAAACCAAAACTATAACCGAAGAAATAAAAACAAGTTGATTACACCAACACCAAAATTAAGAATAATGAAAAATAGCCCCAACTATAGAATTGCAACAATTTATAATAATCTACCAAAATACATAAAAGATGAGGAGAATACAAATTCATTCTATAGTAAACTAAAATTACTTTTAATTAAGAAATGTTATTACACGGTAGACCAATTCATGACGGATAAAACTTTATAGGTCTACTTACACAATTTACGAAAATAACTTTCTCTCTTTCTGTAAGATCCGGTCTGACCAAGACATCAATATTGTTTATTTCAGTGACATTTTTATTTTATATTTATTTTATTTTGTATTGTAAAATGACACTCCATAATTCAATTTAATCACTTACGATATTGACATGACATGATTGTAATTATTACCTATTATTTTATTCTATTCAATCTGATCTATATATGACCTTATTTGTATTATTGTATAGTGCTTATTACTGCTAACTGGACATCATAACGACCTTAGACATGGGTATTTTTGAAGAAAATGCAATCTATTGTGCTATTGGTAAATTCTGATTCAATTTATTATATTGCTAATGTTTAAAACTCAACAGCAAACCAGCATTGTGCTTTGCAGTGCCCTGACAGGGTTCATGTACAAAAACCGACATTAATATTGCAAAATGTGTGATGTGCATGAGAGCAAATAAATAAATAAATAAATAAATTAACTTATTTTATACACTAAACTAATACATACAATCTAATATACGTAATAGTGTACAATATATGAAAAATATGTCGGTCTATCGATCTGTCTGACTTTCTGTTGCCTTGGATTTCAATGGACACACTGACACTGGTAGACAATAGTGTCACCTATATATAGTGTGACCTAGTACTGGTACTTTTTACCCGTGACTTATATTCCGACCTTCACGCAGGCGATGCCACGGGCAAAAGCTTGTACGTACGACGACCAATCAAGCTATACAAACCCAGTTCATACGGATCTTTCATTGTACGGGAAATCTTTACAAAGCGAGGCCATGTTATACTGGTAATGTACAGCTTGATGTATCGCCGTGAGCACATTAAAATTCCTTCTCTATTCAAATCGGTGAACTTGTACCAAAAACTCGCAATTGTAAACGATAGCTATCGCTACTCATACTATCTGTCGCTAAATATCCTTTCTAACGCGTGTCATAATACGGGACCTGTGTATAGGGAACGAGCAGCACTAAATCCACAAAAGAGACACTATGCGGACAGTAAAGGAAACTTACCAGACCTGCCATCGTGCTTTCAATTATGTAAACAAAATTATCTCTTTAATTATATTATTTTTGAATACCTATGATTAACGTTATAAAATATGGGTTCCGGTCTATCAATAATGATCGTCAGCGTGGCCAAAATATGTCAAAAGTTCAAAAGCTCTTCGTGGCCGGCCATGTATTGGTTGAAGAGATAATAAATGAAGAAAATGAGGCTGTGATAACTGGCAAAATTGTCGCACAAACTAAATAATAAAATAATAATAATATCCAATATTTACGCCGTGAAAATAATGGTAAACAGTTAATTTTATTTATGTTTTTATTTTTTCAGCTTGACGCAACAGAAACATTGCAAGTGCAATTTGTAAATGCAATGCTTTTTTGCGTTTTTCACATGCCAACCATGGCATCAGAGTACTATTCTTTGGAAAGTAATAAACTTTTACGCTATTTGATTTATTTTCATTTTTTTTTTTGATGTTTTGGTACATCCAGAAATGCAGAATAATAATTTTCGCTACTAAAATTAATTCTGTTTACTTGTTAAAAATGTCAATGTCAAATAGAGTACAAGATTCGGATTGGCGACGCCAGTCGGCAGCACCTTCGTTGTGCACTTTCCCTATTATTATAGTAAGTACTCCAATAATTCCTTCAGTTTTAAACTACCTTACCAAATACGTTTTTAATTATGTATGTAGAGCTCAGGGACGTTTTATTTGTACCTCCGGTATTGTTTATATTACTATTCGTATGGTTTGCTCATTATAAAGGGTGTACAAAACCTCTTAACGAAGCCGAAAGGCACGTGTTCTCCTCGTCATTGCGATCATTTATTTGTTTTACACCATACCTGGGAACCTTCTAGTTACGGAGATATTGGGGGTCAAAGTTCCAACTTTTTGACAACTTTTTTTTTAAATACACGTTTTTAATGTAAGATTTTTACTTTAAACACCTCCACGACCCCCTTACTATTCAATCCATCCATCAGCACAATGTTTTGAGTGCGTTACATTGAGTTCTACCCCAAAACATGATATTTCACCCCAAAAAAAAAGTCGTTTCCCAGCAATAATTTTTACGTAAATTTACTTAGTTTGATGTACAGAATGCTTGGTTGACGGCTTCGTGATGAGGTTGTTTACACCCTGTTTATAAAAACCCTCAGCTGTAATCCTGTAATACTATTGTTGGTTTCAATAACGAGCTTATAAATCACCGACATGAATATTAAATAAATTAAAGCATGCGATTAATATAGTTTATAATACGAGCAATAACTGGTTTTACTAATTGACAGTTATTATAATAAATCATTACTCGCACGGGTGTTCTGCTTTTTTTACATGAAATAATTACCTCTTCTCCATTGCATGCTGTAAATTACATAAATTGACAAGTTTTTTATTGAAGCACTCGCCAATAGAAAAGGTGATACGGTATTATAGGTATACGGTAAACTCTTTTTATTTGTCTTTTTTAAACTTTCACGATCAGAACACATTATAAAACATATAGAAACGGGTATTTATCGCGAATTTCACCTTTAATATACAGTCTTCCCGCGACCACGGCTGGTGCAATCCGGTTGAAACGTCCTGCTTATATTAAAGGTAAAATACGCAATAAATACCCGTTTCCATATCTCTTTTTATTTATAAAAAATGCCTTGTATTGGCGCATAAAAACATGTAGGTAGTAAGTACACTTTTAAGTTTCAAAAATATCACTTATTTTACAATTTATTGTTTTATGTAGCATGTTTTTGGTTAAAGGAACGCACTCTCAAAACGCGTCGTCCTCGATAACGCCGTCGGTAGTGATGTCAAAGTCTATGTGTGAAAAAAACACTTTCATTTGAATAGTAGGTAAAGTTTCACTAAGAGTTTATTATAATATCGTTATCGCAATTTTTGCTTGAATAAAGCACCTGCAATTAGTAAAATTACTTTGATAAGGCCAAAAAAAATAGATGTAAACAAGGCAGATTGAGGTTAATGACGTCACATTATGGCCGCGACAGTTACAGACGTTTGAACTGTCATAGAAAATTGCAGGAGTTTAATATTATTTTTGAGCGACAAGCAGTAGTTGAACTTAACTTTTAAAACTTTTCTTGGGTTGATGATACTGTATTTTATTGATTTAAGGTGGATGCTCCAGGGTAGCCCGCGAAATTCAATTTTCTTACGTTTTTTGCAATTTGCAGACCAGTGCTAGGTTGTATGTTGATTAAAATATTGCTCGCGACTGTAAGACGTATGTAGTTACAGAATTATAATCATCAACATCATCAATACAACCTTAACCAACCTTAGAATTAAATTTTAAATTGCAAATTTTTGTTCCAATAGGGCTATTGGAACAAAAAGTTGCAATTTAAAATTTAATATTTCGTAAATGGAGCATTAAATCGAAAAGTAGTATTGGAAACCCCTAAGTCATTTTAAAAGACCTATTCAACGATACCCCACACGATGGGGTAGACGACGAAAAAAAATTAATCCCCACTTCACTAGTGGAGCTACCCTAAAAAAATCCATTTTCCAAAATCTTATTCTACCACTTTGTCGGCGTTATTGATATACACACCTCTACACTTACAGCTTTCTAGTACAAACGGTCTCTTAGCAAAACCTCGGACAGACAGACAGACGGACATGACGAAACTACAAGGGTTCCTTGTCAGGACTACGGAACCCTAAAAAAGAAAGAAAATTGATTATTTGATGTCAGTTCATAAAGCAAATATCAATAATAATAACAGTCAAGTCAGTCAGTTAATTTAATAGCAGTCTGCCCAATCTAAATCTGCAGCCATTATACAAACGAAGCCAATAATTTTTAACCCACAATTTTTCGCTTTTCAGTTCGTGTTTTCGTCGGTACAATTTTTGTTAAAAAGTTTTCATAAATAGATATTTATAGATTGTGTGTCAAAAAATATTCTTAGCAAAAAAGCCTTCTAAACTAACCAACTACCCCACAAAAACTACTATCATTTTAACAAAAGCAAGACAACATTTTCCCAGCACGATATAGCCTACAAAAATGGCCGCGTAAACAAATAAGGCTAAGCTCAACCGGGGCCACAGAAAAGGCCATAACTTCATTATCCTACTGCGCTTCTCTTATTATACACCGCTTATGAAGGAAAAAACGTTTCCCTCTACAAGGTATATTGCTAATTTTAAAATGTTATGAACAATTTTCTTGTTTCCTGGATTATTTTTCACGTTTTTACAGTGTTGGTTATTGTGGATATAACTTATTATTAAAAACCAAGATACTCGTATATAGCCGTTTTTTTGTCGTAATTGTTTACACTGTTTCGTTGGTCGAGTGGTCGCGAGCGCGACTGCTGAGCATCTGGTCCTGGGTTCGATGCCTTTTTTTTTTTGGGGTGATAAATCACGTTTTACGGTAGGACTCAATGTAACGCAATCAAAACATTGTGCTGATGGATGCATAGAATAGAACATGGTTCATGGCCATCGTCCATGGTTATCATCATCATATTAGTCGAAAAACACCACAACTGGCACACACTAAAAATTTGCATAAGATTTGACTCATAAGCATCCCTTTTTTTTGTTTTCGGATGGGAAATCATCAAATGACTCCTCCCGCTTTGGGCGGAGCAGGAGAGAGTGTCGGACTTTTACTGACTAAAACCCATCCATGTTCCTTCATCGCCCTTTGTGTTCCGGGGCCACGGTATCTCTTTCGAATAGTCCCGCAGCCCCGGCAGGCTTCGGCCCTTGCGGACCTCTTTCTTATTGCTGACTTTCATTGAGGCGCGCGTGGAACACGAACGCGCCGTCGACACGGCCTGTCGTCATGAGACGGACAGACGGCGAGCTAGCCCATAGCTCACCGTCCACAGGTCCGCGGCGGCAGGTAGATGACGTCCTACCACCACGAATATAGCAGTTATAGCCTAGTGGTGTGACTGTTGGACTGCCAAACTAACAGCCTATGGCCGATTTTTCGCTCCGTGAGCGCTTTCGCTTTTCGCGTGACACTATATGTATCAATCAAGGTTTTTACTCTGTGGTAAACAATTACAAGCAATAAATTAAACGGATCACGGATTTATTTATGTATGTTAGGATGTTTTGAGTGACTAGAATTTAAGTTAGTCAAGCATTGAATAATATATAGGGTTTTTGCTGTTTTTGCAGGAACAACGTTTGTGGACTGCGAGGAGAATAATTTTTATGATGATTGAATTATATTTGCGTTGTCTCGGCTGTCATTTGTAGATCTTTTCTGTAGTCAGTGGCCCGACTTAATGGCAGACTGGCAACCAGTCTTACAAAGGGGTATCGTATTACCCTTACTAACTGGGTTGTAGATGTAGGGGTCAGATAGGCAGTCGCTCCATGTAAAATACTGATATTCAGCTGCATCCGGTTAGACTGGAAGCTGACCCTAACATTGTTCTGCCACGGTTCGTTCATTTTAATTACTTTATTTTTAAATTTTTGATTTATTATTTTACTCTGGACGCTCTTAATGCGCACGTCTTTCTACATCGTTCTCACATAATTATGTATAATTTCAACATGAATGATGTAACCAAGACTTTGTAACATTTTTGATTTAAAAGAGTGTCCACGGAGTTACTTGCCCGTTCTTCTCGATAGAGATCTACGTTAGGGAATGGGCAACTACAGTACTTTCTCAAGTTATTATGCCTTGTGACTGTGACTGTAGCTTTGCTTTTTTTTGTATTTTCGACATTCAAAAGTGCCGTAATGGTCTAATTGAAATAAATGATTTGAGTTTGAGTTTGAGTTGGGAAAAGGCTAGTCAGGCAGTCGATGATCACTATGAAAACCAGTAGCTTTATTACGGTTTCCGAAACCTACCTTAGATTAGAAGCTCCACCGATCCTTATGAAAAGTAAAGTATGATTTTATTCATGGCCAGCACACAAAAATCTAACTTAAAAATACTTCTTCCATCTAGACATTGAAGCTCCTACAATATTCTCGCCTGAATATTTCATGTACGTTCTGGCATTTTTCCAAACTAGGTTATTGAAGAACCAACTTTCATTGCTATTCACAAATGTGCTGTTACAAAACTTTATACCTTATGTTGGAGTACTAAAATTGTTTTTTGTTTAAAGGTGTGTTGGGTGAAAGAATTTATATTTTGGTAAAGGTGCGTTATAGGTTGTCGAAACTTCGCCCTTGATATTTTGCCAATACACGTAGATGTCAAAGTTGGTAGACTTTGATCTGAAAAAATGATAAGTTGTCAATTGCTCATAAATACTTGAGAATGTTTGGATTGATCGCCAGTAAGATTTAATGGCTTTATATTTGTTTTTGTTATCTTAAGGAATAATTTGTTTTTGTATCTATTTGTAGTGCCCGTAAAGTGCTGTGCTCAAGTGTCAGGTATATAGCGAATTAATGAATGAATAGAATAGATTTCTTTTTGCTTGTATTACAAATGAGGTGTTAAAAAAAGAAAAGAAAAAGTTTCAAATGTAGTGGAAATACTTACAAACTATTAGGGATTTCACTGCTACTAAATAGCGACGGCGGGCGACAGTGCCAAACTCAAGACAATAGGTAACCTTTATCTCAAGGCATAATATACACAATACCATAGTATAAAAAAGGGGTACAATAGTATAAAGTCGGATATCTTCATACAAACGCACTCACGACCCGTTTCGAAGTGCGCCAGCTGAGAAACGGGTCGAGATTTTGTTTGAGTGTGCGTGCGGCGACGCAATGATACTATGGCGCACTCATACAAGCCGCGCCCGGTGCGTTTATATGAAGATATCCTACTTCCCTTTTTTATACTATGACAATACCCTATAACCGCCAACAATGTATCTCTGACTATAAAGGGTGTAAAACACCTCTTAACGAATCCGAAAGGCACTTGTTCTCCTCGTCATTGCAATCATTTTTTTGTTCTACACCATACCTGGGAACCTTCTAGTTACGGAGATATTGGTGGTCAAAGTTCCAACTTTTTGGCAACTTTTTTTTTAATGCAAGTTTCAAATGCAACATTTTTACTTTAAAGACCTCCACGACCCCTGTACTATTCAATCCATCCATCAGCACAATGTTTTGAGTGCGTTACATTGATTTCTACCACAAAACATGATTTTTCACCCCAAAAAATAAAGTCATTTCCCAGGAATCATTTTTGCGTAAAGTTACTTAGTTGGATGTACAGAATGCTTGGTTGACGGTTTCGTGATGAGGTGGTTTACACCCTGTATAATTGGAAAACCCGTGAATAAACTCTAATTAGTGCCTCGTTGTTCCAGTGGTTGCAAGCAGAACTGCTAAGCTCGAGTTCCTGGGTTCGATTCCCAGGTCAGGCAAAGTACCGGGGCTGCGGGACTATTCGAAAGAGATACCGTGGCCCCGGAACACAAAGGGCGATGAAGGAACATGGATGGGTATTAGTCAGTAAAAGTCTGACACTCCCTCCTGCTCCGCCCAGAGCGGGAGGAGTCATTTGATGATTCCCCATCCGAAAAAAAAAGGATCGGGCAAAGTGTTATTGAGCTTTTCTTTCAGACATTTCTCAATAGGAGTCTGGATTTGTGCTCGGTTGATGGAGATAGGGTCGCCCCCTATTACATGAGACTTAAACATAACTGGCGAAACGTGGTGTACAATTAGGTACACTTCACGGGGATTACAGACGTGACGTAATGATATGTAAATTGTAATTAAATTCTGCCAAAAATCGGTTCATCATCATAATCATTAGTAGCCAGGTCTGGTCGAGTAAAGTCTTTCCTGCGATCTTCTGTAGGTCGCCCACCCATCCGGCAGATGGTCTGCACTCTAAAGAATCTTACCGAAGATAAATAATTAGATCTATGAAAACATTACCAAATCTAAACAAAAAATAGGACTTCTTGAAGAAAACATAAGAAAATTGCTTTCGCTCTTAAAATAATTTCGATCACGACAAAGTTTGTCTGAACACCGTAACTTTGAAACAACTAAGTACAACAAAACTCATGATATTGTAAACGATCTCCAACAAATTTAATTAAAAGTAACTAAATTAATTATTGAACTGTACGGAACCCATACGTATGTATCGAAGTTAAACTTGGAAGTACTAAACATTGAAACTTTGAAAAATACACAGCACGAAAATTGTTTGCTTCCGGAGCTTGTAGCTTTACAGTAGTGCCATATAATTATAATAGTTTTGAGACAAAATTTCCATGCACATCTATAGCCCGCGCGCGATATCCGAGGAATCGGTGGCTTACTTAAATTATCGATGGTTTTATTTCAAGTACATAATACCCTCATAGAACGATTTCATAATTTAGTTCGCGTGGAGTACCTACTAAATTATGAAATCATTCTATGAGGGTATTATGTACTTGAAATAAAACCACCGATGATTTAAACAAGCCACCGATTCCTCGGAGCTCGCGCGCAGACTATAGGCACATTGATTCTTGCCCTTACTGTCCCTAGGTCATCATCACCATCTGCCTAGCCTTTTCTCAACAATTTTGGGGTCGGCTTCCAGTCTAACCGGATGAAGCTGAATACCAGCAAGAACCAACCTGACCTCTACAACACATTTATAGTTCTGTTCCAATTTTATGGCGGCTCGGAAGTTGGCTGCGAGTGACGGTCTGTGCTTTATACAGTCAAGACAAAGCGTCCTCTGCGCCCAGCTAAATTCTGTTCTGCGCAGCTTTACGTTAGATGTTCCGAGTCGCCATAAAGTTTGAACAGAACCATACTGGATAACACGATGCCCGTAAGGACTTTCAAAGAGCTTACACGAATCACATCACACATCTGCCTAGTTTTTTTCCAAATCATCATTTCAGCCGAAAGATGTCCACTGCTGGACATAGGCCTCCCCCAAGTGTCGCCACATTGACCGGTCCCGTGCGACTCGCATACAACAGATTCCCGCAACCTTCACCAGTACATCGGTCCACCTAGTGGGAGTTCTTCCAACGCATCGTCTTCCGGTTCGCGGTTGCCACTCCAGAACTTTTCGGCTTCATCGGCCATTTTTCTGTGAGCAATGTGCCCTGCCCACTGCCACTTAAGTTTGTTTTTTTCCAAATATGTTAGCTGAATACTAGTGTTAAAGATACAGTCTATCTGACCAACATTGACGTAAGACACAAATGAAATAAATCTGTCACAAATGAAAATAAATCCCATTAATTCAATTCAACATTCATTCGTTAATAAAACAATGAGCTTAGTAAATGCAAATTGGCATCAGATAGCAGACACAATTAGTGTGCCAGTGTCTCTGGCATAAAGTGAAGGACAATAGCCCTATGATTAGGCTCGCTTACTCGACTTAATGCATTTAAAGTAGTTACTTGTTTAATACTTGGCATTTGTTTCAGTTTCAGTAGATCTTGGCAGTGGTCGTGCTTTGATTTAAAGATGGAAGGAATAATAATTGTCGATTGTGTTGATTTAACGTTAAGGCGACTACAGGAGCTAAACGCGAGTTTTATAATGCCTGAAAGTATATGATTCATTGCAATAAGCAAAACCAGAAAAATTTATGATATTCTTTAGGATAATTGCTAGTATGATAGTGTTTTGAAAATATAATACAATCCATTTTACTCGTAAAAAAAAATCACGAACTTATTTCTAAGAATTTCTTTTACCGAGTAAAAACCATACTAAAATACATGCGATCATTCTGATTTTTTTGGCAAATAATTCTACAAGCAACATATTAGCATCATAGTGTTCTATTTTTTTAGTCCAATCAATAGATTTTATGTAAATCGAAAAAAACCACTCATTTGGCCCGCAGTGACTGACGTAACAACCACTTTGTAGTGCAAGCTGATTAGAACTTTATTCTAACAGTATTTCATTTTTCTAACGAAGTTTGAATCACCACAATTAGAGTTGCTAATTTAGCTCCTGTAGTCGCCTTAACGAACAATGAAGCGAAAAAAAGCGTTCAACTTCGTATACATCTTTCTACTTAGAGACATTTCTAAACCTAAATTCGTTTATTAATCTGTCATTTCTTGCCTTTTTTACAAGCTTTTATTTAACTTGCAATGTCTGTATGTTTGTTTAGGTCAAATCTTGCAATTGAATTTTAAGTCAGTTTCGTTGACAATGCATGGTTAACTAAGTCACGTCATTCTAAATCCTATATGGCGGACTCCCAAAGATGGCGCAATATTTATTTTTTATGCACCCCCATTATATGGGTATCAATTAAAAGGCATTGCAGAGAAAAATACAAAAAAAATGACGTCACACCTATATTTATGTTTTTTGAAATGTTTTAATAAATAAATTTGTTAGTAATAAATTTTCAAATTAAAAGTACTGCAAAAAAAACATTTTCAAATAAAATTTACTTTTGAAAAATACTTGGTTTGTTTCTAAATTATTTACACGTGTCTATTTTACTTTGCACCCTCTTTGCAACTCAATCGATAATATTAATTATATTTCCTCGTATGAATTTCAAAGTAAGATTATTGTACCTTCGCAGAAATAACTTTGGTAACATAATTATGTGAAGTTTCCTGGAGGGTGATAACCTTCTCGTAATACCCGTGGCGATTATTATTACTACATATATGTGAGTATGTATAGTTCTAAATATAACATAACATAATATCACGCATGTAACACGCCGAAGGAATAGGCAGAGGTGTAACCTAACTAAATAGTACGCCCACATTTCGCAATGGCAGTTATGTTTAAGTACTAGGTGGTGAGCCTATTGCCATCAATCGGGCACAAATCTAGACTCCGTGGCTACTACTGAGAAATTCCTGAAGGAAAAACTCAATAACACTTTTCCCCGAATCAAACTCGCTGCTTTTATACCTAGTATGACATAGAATATTCGGGATCTCCAGGTTAACGTTATATTTCGCATTTTATGTGAATAGGAAGGTGACAAATTGAGTAAACTTTTTATTTCTTCTGTTACTTATTTCTAATTTAGATTTTGCAGAGTTGAAATGTCAAATAAAGCAACTTCATTTACACGGGTGGAAAATACTAGGCTAAACTGCGGGCTTGAAAAATCTGGAAAAATTCATGATGATAGTGCATTTCATGAACTTTAAAGGAAAACTATAGCGGTTAAGATAACAAACTCAAACTCAAACTCAAATCATTTATTTCAATTAGACCATTAGGGCACTTTTGAAAGTCGAAAATACAATAAAAGCAAAGCTACAGTCACAGTCACAAGGCATAATAACTTGAGAAAGTACTGTAGTTGCCCATTCCCTAACGTAGCTCTCTATGGAGAAGAACGGGCAAGAAACTCCATGGACACTCTTTTAAATCAAAATATTGTTACAAAATCTTGGTTACATCATTCATGTTGAGATTATACATATGTGTGAGAACGATGTAGAAACTACTAACTTTATTAGTTTAGCAGTAATAGTCGTTGAACTTGGATAATTTTGTACCAAATACAAAATCCTTAAAATAAATCCTCTAAAGTGACTAAGATGAAGTATTTGCTGTAGTTGATAAACTGACAGATGTCAAATTTGATCTATTATTATTATTTTTTTTTATTAACGGGCTACTATGGAACGTTACACTGCGCGTGGCCCGACACACACTGGGCCGGTTTTTTTAAATATATTAAGATAAAGCAATGGGTTATTTTTTTTTAAATTGATATCATGCTACTATTCAAAACATAACATCACGCCTGTAATCCCCGAAGAGTGAGGCAGACAGATGTATACCTAATAGTAGTACACCCACATGTCGCCAGTTATGTTTAAGTCTCATGTTATAGGGGGCGGGACGATTCTCAACAAAAATAAAAATAAATCCAGACTCAGTGGCTGCAACTGAGAAAATTCCTAATGGAAAATCCCAAAAACACTTTGCTCGGCCTGGGAGTCGAACCTACGACCACATGCTCAGTAGTCACGCTTGCGACAACTCTGCCAACGAGACAGTACCTACAATAATCCAATCTGTTTAAATCCTACCATGAAATTAGATAACGCCAAGCTACGCTATAACGTTCATATCCGACATTTAATAGGCACTCGAGGCACCTCAAACGGTTCTTGGAGTACCCGTCTAGGATGGCTATTAAGCATGCTACATTTATGTACATACCTGGGTACGATAACCCGGATATGTACTTAGAAAGTCCTCTGACGATTTGAACATTTTAGAATTGGTTTCGTAATATCAAATATTTAGCTCAATTAGTTTACAAAAGAATGAAGATTCTCTTTACTTTTATAAAAACGTTGTCCCACACCAAGAATTTATCCTCTATCTACGTCTCATCATCAGCCTATTAATGTTCCCACTGCTGGGACACACGCCTCCTCTCTATGAGAGGGAAAATAAATAAATATCGCTGGACATTACACACACCCTGGAAAATAAATAAATATCGCTGGACATTACACACAGCCTGGAAAATAAATAAATATCGCTGGACATTACACACACCCTGGAAAATAAAGAAATATCGCTGGACATTACACACAGCCTGGAAAATAAATAAATATCGCTGGACATTACACACACCCTGGAAAATAAATAAATATCGCTGGACATTACACACACCCTGGAAAATAAATAAATATCGCTGGACATTACACACACCCTGGAAAATAAATAAATATCGCTGGACATTACACACACCCTGGAAAATAAATAAATATCGCTGGACATTACACACACCCTGGAAAATAAATAAATATCGCTGGACATTACACACACCCTGGAAAATAAATAAATATCGCTGGACATTACACACACCCTGGAAAATAAATAAATATCGCTGGACATTACACACACCCTTTTTTTTTTTTTTTTTTTTTTTTAGGATGGGAAATCATCAAATGACTTCTCCCGCTCTGGGCTGAGCAGGAGGGAGTGTCAGACTTTTACTGACTAAAACCCATCCATGTTCCTTCATCGCCCTTTGTGTTCCGGGGCCACGGTATCTCTTTCGAATAGTCCCGCAGCCCCGGCAGGCTTCGGCCCTTGCGGACCCCTTCCTTATTGCTGACTCTCTTTGAGGCGCGCGTGGAACACGAACGCGCCGTCGACACGGCCTGTCGTCATGAGACGGACGGACGGCGAGCTAGCCCATAGCTCCCCGTCCACAGGCCCGCGCCTACGGTGGCCGGAAGCCACCACGTGGCCCCCGACGCCCGGGGCGTCTCCCGCGGCGGCCGGGACGTGAGGATCTCTCCCTGTCCTGTTCCGCCACCTCCTTCGCTAGCATGACTGCTTCGCAGAAGGAGGTGACGGCGTCCCATTCCGTCTCGCTCCGGACCATGGCACGAACCAGGGCCGGAAGCGAGAGGTCGCCGCCGCCAATCGCCACCTCGAGGACACGGCGGTGCTCCACCCAAGCAGGGCACACCTCCACCGTGTGCTCCACCGTGTCCTCCGGTCGATCCTCACAATGGAAACACCCGGGCGTCTCCTCCCGCCCGATTCGGTGCAGGAACTTACCGAAACATCCGTGTCCGGTAAGAACCTGCGTCAGGCGGAAGGTGAGGACGCCGTGGCGTCTCTCCAGCCACTCCTCAAAGAGGGGACTTACCGCCACTATCGTGGCGTGCCCTGCACGGGGTTGCGACAGTCGCTCTCTCCATGTCGCCATGAGATCCCGCCGGAAGTCCGTCCGCTGAGCGACAATTTGCCGCGGCAGCGGAGTTTCCCCCCGGCGTAGCGCCTCCGCGCGCCACTCGTGTAGGCGCGCGAGGACTATCGCCTCCAGATCCCATGGCGGCAATCCGGCAAGGAGGCTCGCCGCCTCGCGGGAGATCGTGCGGTATCCCCGGATCAGCCTTACGGCCACCACCTTTTGGGGCGCGTTCAAATGGTTGGCAGCTCGCTGCCTCAATGAACGCGCCCACACCGGGGCCCCGTAAAGGGCCATGGACCGCACGACTCCCGCGTAGAGCCTCCGGCAGGAGGCGTTTGGCCCCCCCAGGTTGGGCAGGAGCCGCCTGAAGGCAGCCCCTGTCCGCTCCAGTTTGGGGGCCAAACGTCGGAAGTGCTCCGCGAAGTTCCACCGGCTGTCGAGGACGAGACCTAGGTACTTCAACGTCGACTCGACGCCGATGGATACCCCTCCCGCCGTCACTGCTGATCCCGGAGGTGGCGCATTCCGAGGCCCATGAAAGCACATGGCCTCGGACTTGTGCAATGCCACCTCGAGACCCAGTTGCCGGATCCTCTCAACGACTATCGCAACCCCGCGTGTCATTATTTCGGCCGCCGCCTCGTGCGACCTCCCCTGTGCCAGCACCAGCGTGTCGTCTGCATAGCAGACAACGCTGACGCCGCTAGGGAGGTCGGCGCGCAGCACCCAGTCGTAACCGATGTTCCACAAGGACGGGCCTAGAACCGATCCCTGCGGAACACCGCACGACATCTCTCGCCGGTTCCATTCTCCGCTGCGACCGGGGTAGATGACGGCTCTGTCCGTCAGGTAGTCCCCTACCACACGACGGAGGTAGGTCGGCACCCGGTGATACCGGAGTGCCTCCCTTATGCAGCTCCAGGGCATGGAGTTGAAGGCGTATTACACACACCCCCTGGAAAATAAATAAATATCGCTGGCTAGTGCCACACTAAGCAACGAGGCTTGTGTCGTGGACACCAGATAGTTGTTATACTACATAGATACTTTTTGTTTGAAAATACATATTTATTGTGGATTCATATGGATCTGGTGATATCTGAATTAAATGAATTTATTTATTATTTATTATACACATAAACATCCATGACTCGGAAACAAATGTCCATGCACATCACACAAACATTTGCTCAAGATGCACTAAAAATATGCACATGGAGGAAAAGCAATAATGATTAGCTTGCCTAGCACCCAAATCTTTACTCGGCATGTGGTTTGCCCCTCCACGGGGCATCCTCAGGAGAGGTCAACTATGAGGAGAGGTCGGGAGGGCGGTGCTGCATCCTACATCCAGGCCTGGATCTTTTTTCCCGAAATTAAAACTAAACATTTTGTATAACCTTTAAGGTGAACTCACACTTATCCGCGCCGAAAGAAACATTTTCTCATCCGTATAACGTTTTCTATTCGTCCGATTCGACGCGGATAAGTGTGCGAGCATTTATAGGATTTCATACAAGTAATTCTAAAATTCGATTCTTTCGGCTCTTTCGGTTCCTTCGGCTCTGATAAGTGTGCGTTCATCTCATCGCGTCGCGTCATGTATGACATCCGCAAAGTAACGCCTGATTCTATAACTTATCGTAAATGTTATTATAAAGGGTGTAAATTGTTGGTATTTAGTCTATTTCAATAAAGCAAAAATTAATCTTTCTTCTTTATACTGGCAACACTATCAGTACTGTCACTAAACGAATGTTATAAAAGCGTTGGTTGCCTTTAGTCACCTCTTACTTCTATCTACACTGTGCTAGGAAGCAGATATTATAACCTTCCTTGTGAGTCTTTTAAATTTGAATAATAAACGAATTAACGTGTATTTAAATTCAAACCGCTGCAGTTTTTCTTCACGCCCATTTCCGATATAAATAGACCCTTAACGAAGCCGTAAGGCACTTGTTCTCCCCGTGACCATACCTGGGAACCTTCTGGTTATGGAGATATTGGGGGTCAAATATCCAACTTTTTTTATAAATAGATAGTTGTTTATACTTCCCTCGTTTAATTCTAATTAATCCATCCATCAGCACAATGTTTTGAGAGCGTTACATTGTGTTTTACCGTAAAACGTGATTTTTCACGCCAGAAGAAAAAGTCATTTCCCCAGCAATATTTTTTCCGTAGAGTTACTTAGTTTGATGTACAGAATGCTTGGTTGACGGCTTCATGAAAGGTCTGTTTACACCTTGTATTGTATATGGCTAATAAACACAGTCATCATTATCTGACAGAACAGTCATTGAGTAATGATAATTGTACGAGTATAATCATATTCATATTTCAAATCTAACATCAACATTAAGAATTTGCATGTTCTCATTTATAAATGTCAGACTTAATTACCTGAATATTACGAGTTGGTCCTTAAAAACTCATTAAAGTTAATTTTCGTCAACATATTTGACAGAACAATAAATCATAAGTAGCTTTTATAAGTACTTCACACTACTACGAAAAGGCTAATATTTATTGAGTAGACGCTAAAAAAGTCCGCGAAATTAAAATTTTCTTGCGTATCTGCATTTTGCAGTAAGTATCAGATTATATTTACAGTGCCAGAAAAAGTTAATGAAATTAATGTGACCAACGCGCGGGTGCTTCCTCTACAAAATGAAAAAACGAAGAATCACATAAATCGGCCCAGTAATCACGTAGTAATTGGGGTATAAACATGATCAAAAAGATGCTGGTGGAATACATAACCTCCTCTTTTTTTAGAAGTCGGTTAAAAATATTGCGGTCTATTGCAGCGCTTTAACCTTAAACAATCAAGAAAAACTACTGCATAACTTAAAGTATAAAAATTCAGGTCTTTTAAAAAACTTCATCTATGGAAATACAGTCAACCGCAAACCTTTGGCATGACTTCGGCAGCGTCTTCATTTCGTGGCCGTAAAAGGCTTTCGTAGTATAAGTTTTCCACTATTGAAGTGCGGTTGTTCGTTTTTACTACCAACCTAACCAGAATTCTAGCTCAAAGCGCAAGAACCGTGTAATGACCACATCAAAGGGCTTGATAAAAAATGCCGTGAGGAAAGTTTTGAGTATGAATGTGGATGGCACAAGAGTAGAGGAAGACTAAAGAAACGTTGGATGGACTGTGTGAAGGATGATATGGCAAGAAAGGAGATGTCTGATGAAATGACGAGTAATAGAGAAGTATGGAAGTAAAAGACATTCTGCGATAACCCCAAATAAATTGTCTCATTGGTGCCCTATTTATTTAGAGGCCGTAAGCCGTACTCCTGAGTATCATATGCAGGGTTTTATTCCCAGGTAGAGCAAAGTTTTCCCATCAGGAATTTCTCAGTGTTAACCCGGAGTCTGAATTGGAACTCGGTTGATGGCAATAGGTTCGCCCCCTTTTTTTTTTTAGGATGGGAAATCATCAAATAACTCCTCCCGCTCTGGGCGGAGCAGGAGGGATTGTCAGACTTTTACTGACTAAAACCCATCCATGTTCCTTCCTCGCCCTTTGTGTTCCGGGGCCACGGTATCTCTTTCGAATAGTCCCGCAGCCCCGGCAGGCTTCGGCCCTTGCGGGCCCCTTCCCTATTGCTGACTCTCTTTGAGGCGCGCGTGGAACACGAACGCGCCGTCGACACGGCCTGTCGTCATGAGACGTACGGACGGCGAGCTAGCCCATAGCTCCACGTCCACAGGCCCGCGCCTACGGTGGCCGGAAGCCACCACGTGGCCCCCGACGCCCGGGGCGTCTCCCGCGGCGGCCGGGACGTGTGGATCTCTCCCTGTCCCGTTCCGCCACCTCCTTCGCTAGCATGACTGCTTCGCAGACGGGGGTGACGGCGTCCCATTCCGTCTCGCTCTGGACCATGGATTGAACCAAGGCCGGGAGCGAGAGGTCGCCGCCGCCATTGGTTCGCCCCCTGGAACATTAACATACAGGGTGTCCGACAACGAATGGATAACCTTGAAATGGCCCATAGCAGAACCCATGGCCATTCAGAAAAATATACGAGACAAAATCTATCTTATAAAAAAATTTCATCCGCAGATGGGGCCTGCATAAGAATCCCCGGGCCATATTACATTTTTTGCTTCAGTAATTTTTTGTCCTTGTCTACATTAATAGCAATAATTCACTATTTAAGGCAGATACAATTATGAATTGTACCATTATCAAATCTATTTGAAACCGACATTATTTTAAAATTATTGGTCACTCATGTATGCATACATTTTTTTTTACCCAAGATGTTTAAACTTTGTCTAAGAATTAATTCATACTAATTTTCCAAAATAAATGAACTTGCTTACAGGTACTACTTATGATAGATTTTTTTTCGTATTTTCTTCTAAACGGCCAAAAGTTCTACTATAGGCCATTTCAAGGTTATCCATTAAATTACCGGACACCCTGTATATAACTGGTGAAATGTGGTTGTACTATCTATACCTCTGCTTAACTCCTCTAGGTTTACAGGAGTCACGTGATGTGAATTTACTTCTTTAAAAAAACCCCGTCAAACAGCATCCTAATTTATCTCGCGCCCCTTCTAATTGCGAAATCCACCGCACTGCGTAAGCTCCTTGCTCTTATTTATTCCCTCAATTAACCTCATGAATAAACAAGGCCTTAGAGTAAATAGTATTAGCAAAGCCCATTGGCATACCACTTGAGTGAAATTAGTAGTGGTATGTTCACAACAGAACTTAATTTGGCGGATTCTTGGGACATAACAAATTGGGGTCATTCGTTCTTCGGGCTTTGCTTACTACCTACTCGAGAGAGGTTTTTGTGAGAGGGTTTTTTATCTCCCTCTATATTTGCAGGCGTTTGTTTGTTGGTTTAAACCGCTTTCAAGGTGTTGAGTTTTTCTACTTTTTTTCGATTGCTTATGTAATATTTATTATTATTCTCCTACACTTATCCCTATTTATTTGTGGTCGGCGCAGCAAGTTTTCTTCTTCCTTACTTCTCTATTACTCGTCTCTCATCGACACCTCCTTTCTTGCCATATCATGCTTCACGCAATAATTTTTAAGCCCGCATATTCTCAAAAATACAGACACATAAGTCTGCAGGTTTAATACTAATCTAGAATCGAATCTAAATACATAATTCAAAATCGAAATTCATGACCGAGTATCGTTCTAGAATATCACGGAAACGGAAATTAAATAAGTTGCCATTTTAGATAGATACCTGAACGCAAGTCTTTATTCGCCAGTAATGCGGTATTCAACTGTTATGTAGGTGTTATAAAAACGTGACCTACTTCTTCATATTTAATTTTCCAGCATTTGCTCGCGTGAATGTAAATAATTATTCCACTGGAACATACCTATTACCGGGATAAAAAAGAACATGATATATTGTGTTTGCTTAATTAATCGAAATCAATTTGACCATTTTTGTTACTATGTCATCCCATTTCCCCCTCTTAGGGGTTGAATTCTGAAAAAACCTGCAACCCGTTTCTACTCATTTATCAATAGGAGCACTCCTATGAAGTTTCGAACAAAATAGTCTAACTAATCTTGTTTCCCCATACAAACTTTGGAGCCCCGTTTAACCCCCTTTGGGGCTGAATTTTGAAAAATCCTTTCTTAGTGCACCCCTAGACAACATAAATAACCTACTTGCCAAATTTGGAATCTGTAGACCCAGCGGTTTGGGCTGTGCGTTGATATGTCACCCAGTCAGTCAGTCAGTCAGTTTACCATTTTATACATATAGATAGATTGCTTGACTATAAGTAAGTAGTTTTTAAAATGCAAGTGTTTTAAAAAGACCTTGTCCACGCTTAGCCAGATCACCCTAACAAACATTAAATTTTATGCAAAATATTTAGTTTTAATAATTCCACGAAAAGCACCGTAGACAGGCTGGAATGTGGGGGAAGAGAGCGCTGGAGCGAAGATCACGGACAGAACGGAGAAATGTGGAACAACCGACTAGTTGGAAAGACGATCTCATGAAAGTGGCCGGAAAAAAGTGGATAGCCATGACACAAAACCGCCAGAAGTGGAGAGATTTGGAAGAGACCCACTACACTCAGCATTGGGTGGCCAAAGATTGAAGAAGAAGACGAGAAGATTAAAAAATTAAACCACCGCACCGTTTTGCGTTCGTTTAAAAATCTAAATCTTTTAACTCGATAATCAACTAACGATCCAAAACAAGCTGACTCGCGAATTTTAGACCCTATTGCTTTTTCTGACAAACAAAATCGTGTTCCCGTGCAAAATACAGATGATTAAACAAACACCCTGTTACAGAATGGTCCAGAAGGTTGACTAAATACAGCGACCGAGTACTGGCGTACGCACTCATAGACATAACCTAAATAACAGACGACAGCTGGCTACGATACCAAAGTGGATAGAAATTACAACGTACGGCGAGTGCAACAAATATGGCGTCCCACAAGGAGGTGTGTTAGGCCCTATTTTATTCCTGTTGTTCATTTTTCAACCAAAATTTGTACGCTTATCACTGTTGGCTATAAACATCTCAAGCTCTTGTGTTTTACCATATCTTTAAGGAAATAAATCTTACTTTACTCTATTCAAACAAAGAAGCGAAGAGTCTATGTGTGCGTGCGTTCTCGCGCATGATATGAAATAGACCTTCTGGAGTTATAGCTATTCTATGACCCTGTTAACAGCCACACGAAAATATTCAACTACCCTACAAACAACACAAGTTTGCCAATTCAAAGACGTGATAACAATTTCTGAGAAAGAACTAGATTTTGCTTTTAAAGCTTCAACACTTTGTACAAAATATGTATATTCGTTTTTTCTTTAGAGCTGTTTAGGGTAAGTGTTTGTGTGTTACATTGTGGGTGATTACTTTTTTCTTGGAAGTAACAACTTTGCGTAGTTATGAATTTACAAGGAGAACATAACTTTATCTTCTACGACTTTTATTGAACCAGCTGAATGTGGATGGGTATAAGAGTAGAGGAAGACCAAAAAATCAATGGATGGATTTTGTGAACAATGATATGGAGATTGTGAAGAATGATATTTTATAAATACCTACGTAGATATTTTTATAAATTGGGAGAAGAGTGCGTCCATTAATTACGTGAGGCGTTTAAGGGGGGTAGGGGGGGGGTCCAGCTGAATCCAACCCAATCTCACCAGGGAGAGGGGGAGTTATGGTAAATATCACGTAATTTTTTTCACGAAAGAAACAGTGTAAAGTTGCCAGAAAATTAGGTGTTTTTTTTTAATAAATCCAATGCAATCAAGCTCAGATTAACATATTTACCTACACTAAAATAGGCATTTTATCTCACAACATCTCACCAAGGGGCACCTCGAAAAATCGACTGACGTAATTAATGGACGCCCCCCTAAGGGCAGGGGAATGATGATGACATAGATATTTTAATAGATTCAAATGACTCACATTTTTTTGCTATTCCGTTATGCTTGATAGAATGGCACGTTGTCTATGACCAAATTTTTAAGCAACCAACTTAACATCACCTATCGTCAGAACACAATTCGATCTGTCTTTGTTACACGCTTTGAAACTCGGACCATTTTACTTGTTTGCCCCAACCACAGATACCTACTTATCTAACCCTCAAATTCAAACAAGCACTCCTACAGACAAGTACCCTTTGCACAAGTTCTATCGGATTAAAACCAAACACCAATCACACAGAGCCTTAACAGTTGAAGATCACATTTGTATGCCAGCGGGTAACATAATGTGTACAAACGGCGACACACCAAGCTATATATATCCAGTATAACCTGCTGCCGCTTTGTATGAGCTTCTTGTACAACGAGAGATCAGTTTAATTTGGTTTTGCATAGCTTGATTGGTCTTCGTACCTGTACAATAGATACCCTGTTTGTGGGTCGGAGAGGAGTGCGAGTTTCTGATGTAGTTAGTATGTGTGTGTTTAACTGTTTTCAGGAGTAGATGTTTGGGAGTGTGGAGCCAGAGGGCAAAGCAGCATGCCGAATGAAGTCAGTGAAAATATATCTGAAATAATTTTATGTTTAAGGGCTACAGCACACTTGAGACAAGACTGTCTTAAGACAGACTATTTCCCTACTAGTGCGAGCGAGAGATAAATAGTCTGTCTCGCTCGCACTAGTAGGGAAATAGTCTATCTTAAGACAGTCTTGTCTCAAATGTGCGGTAGCCCTAAGACCATAATATACTATCGAGAACACTCCCGCCTGATCACCACTAAGCTAATTTTTGCTTGCACTTACAACATAGAAACGCTCAAAGTTGACGCTTTCCTAATAGGCCTAAACTTTAAGGGGGCGTGGCTCGGCGCCTCCACATGATTTAAGCGTAAAAAAAATTAACTGATTAGGCGGAAAAGACCACGACTACTTGTTTTATTCAGTACATGACCTAAAAAATATGATCTTTTAGGAAACCTAAAAATAATTTAGAACGCAGACAAAGCCTATTAGACAACAGACAGACATAATACATTTTATCCTATCAAAACTTTCTATGAGACAAGGAAAATGAAGCCTGCGGTCCGCAAAAAGGTATTCTATAATGTTTTAACTATGGATTATCTTCTGTATAGACAACCGGTTTTGTAATCCTATATTCTAGTTAAATTCAACCTGAAATTAAAGTAAACAAACCGGTTTTTTTACTATAGGTTGTTATAAGAATTTAATTTTAATTATTTTTTTTAAACACTTTTTTTGTATTGTAAAGACTGAACAACTAAATGGTCGTATTGAGACTTAACAAAAAGCATTTCGAAGCTATAAGATTCCAATTTTCAGATTTTTTAAATCTTATCTTACGGTCCTCATGCAATCCTAACAGATAAATAATATAATATAATAATATAGAAAAGCAAGAAATTTACAATTTCTTGCTTTTTTTTTTTGGTCTACGGGCTTGAAAAAAATGCAGCAAAACCAGAAAATTTTGAAAGAGGTCTACCAGAAAAAAAAGTTTGGGAACCTCTGAACTAAATCATGAGTGCTGCCGTGCTGTTCCAACCTCATAAAAGATAAGGACAAATATTCGGAGTTGATGGCCAACTTTCAGTAATTGGAGAGGCCCCAGAGGCAGAGGAAGAAGACAAAAGACTAAACAGGACAACATTTTTTTTTTCAAGAAAATGAATATTCATTATGTCTAGGCAATAATTTGAATTCTGACAGTGGCTATAGTTGGTGCCAGTTAAGATCGCAAAAGCGGTCATTGACCCACCTACATTTATTTAAGTTCTTAACTTCGAATTCCAAAAATAAAGCCTGTTCAAGTCTTGAATCGTCATGTATCGTGATCTTCAACATTTTTTCTAATGAAAAACGATACATAGTTCATTTGTTTTGTTTCGTAGGAAGAGATATTAGGGGAAAGGGCAACGGAGCACGGAGGACACGGTGGAGCACACTGTGGAGGTGTGCCCTGCTTGGGTGGAGCACCGCCCCGTGTCCTCGAGGTGGCGATCGGCGGCCTCTCGCTTCCGACCCTGGTTCGTGCCATGGTCCGGAGCGAGACGGAATGGGACGCCGTCACCTCCTTCTGCGAAGCAGTCATGATAGCGAAGGAGGTGGCGGAACGTGATAGGGAAAGATCCACACATCCCGGCCGTCGCGGGAGACGCCCCGGGCGTCGGGGGCCACGTGGTGGCTTCCGGCCACCGTAGGCGCGGGCCTGTGGACGGGGAGCTATGGGCTAGCTTGCCGTCCTTCCGTCTCATGACGACAGGCCTTGTCGACGGCGCGTTCTTGTTCCACGCGCGCCTCAAAGAGAGTCAGCAACAATGAAGGGGTTCATTGTTGCTGACTCTCTTTGCCAGGGCTCTTGCAAGGGCCGAAGCCTGCCGGGGCTGCGGGACTATTCGAAAGAGATACCGTGGCCCCGGAACACAAAGGGCGATGAAGGAACATGGATGGGTTTTAGTCAGTAAAAGTCTGACACTCCCTCCTGCTCCGCCCAGAGCGGGAGGAGTCATTTGATGATTACCAATCCGAAAAAAAAGGGAAAGGGCAATGACCGCTATTACGATCTTAACTGGCACTAACTATAGTGGTTGCGATTGTTGCGAAGTGGTGGAAGATTGTGCAATAGGTATGGGTAGTTTTACTTAGTCCTATAGTTGAAGAACAGGGTGTAAATTTCTTCACCGCCCCATAGAAAAGGGGGGATCCTCCGATCGGACGGGAGTTGTGTCTGGTGGGCTATTGCCTGACAGTTGTAGTCGGGTTTTTCCATATGATCATAAGCCACAGAGAATTTAATAATAAAATAATAATAATAATTAATAAAAATAAATAATAATAATAATAATATAATTATAATTTAATTTAATTTAATTTAATTTAATAGCACGATTCAGAATGTTGAAATTAGTTCTTCATTTGTGTCATAGATGGCGCTGTAATACTTTTTGTACTATGTTGCTGTAGAACTTTTTTGTAGTGCCGCTACAGTCCTAAGGCCTAACAACTAGTCGTACCAAAGTGTAATAGTTTTACCCAGTAATTATTTTGTTGCGATCAGATATAAATAAATAAATTTCACTGGACATTACACACAGCGCCATCTAGGTGCCACACTAAGCAACGAGGCTTGTGTCGTGGACACCAGATAGTTAATATACTACATAGAATTTTTTTTTGTTGTAAATACACACTTATTATACATATACATCCATGACTCGGAAACAAAATGTCCATGCTCATCACACAAACATTTGCTCCTACCGGGATTCAAACCCGGGACCCTAAGCACGTAAGGCAGCCTCACTACCGCTGCGCCATTCGGGTCGTAGGTAGTTATGCAGTCGCACAATGAAAAATACTGCCATTCACCTGCATCTGGTTAGACTGGAAGCGGTCCCCAGGCTTCCAGACTTTCCAGGTTTTTTTGAAAGACTCAATTACCTCTGTAATTGAGTCTGCCAGTACTAACGATGAAATTATGAAGAATGTTTATTTGTATACTTCAAAATAGATGCCAATGTGATCCCACACTGTATACGCAATCTTCAAAACCGGAGCAATATGCTTTTAATCCTTCCCTAATCCCTGGGAATACCCGGTCCGGATAGGAGATATTCTTGCAGTAAATTCCGGTCCACTGACTCCGGATTATCCTGTTAAAATATAACCGGGTGACAAGCGGACCGTGTAATGTGTAGCGGATTGAGTTTACTATGAATTTTATTTACGGAAGTAGTTTTGTGGAAGTTTGCATTAGGGTCCGTGCACCTAATTAACTCATTTTCAACATTATTGATCACTGTTTGTGGGAAAGGCAAGAAGAATTTGAACCTTTTTTATTTTTATTACAAGAGTCAGGTTCTTATTCTTGTCGAATGCGACAACAATTTTTTAAAATAATGTATATATTAATGGCAATCACCCATATTCAAAACCCCTTTTCCGCAAAAGTAACGAGCGAGTGATGTTTGGGGTTCCCTGAACAAAGAACTACAAAATATTCTGAACATTAAAAATTATGAATAGCATCATTATATGGTCTACTCGTAAAGTAGCTGGAAACATTATTGATTTCAATACGAAATATAGCAGAAAAAAAATGATGAAAAAACGTAATTTATGGAAAATGTCGGGACAAGTAAGTATTTATTTCTATACCTTAGAAACACTTTAAAGAAAATTTATAAATTACTCATTAATCTCAAGGTACCCCTTTAATAGAATCTGAATTTTAATTTATAAATAAACAATAACTTCATTTCGTAAATTAATGGCAAAGTAAACTATATTATCGACCGCCCAAACCCGATCCCGTCAGTAACGACCGGGCTCTCCCAGCGTGAGCACGTATCACTTTGTTTCGCAAGCGCTCGCGAGTTATACGTAAATATATTTCCAAGATACACGCAGACTACCACATTTTGATACATTAAGTATTTAGGTATTTTTTGACGTTGGATGTTTAAAAATTGTTAAGATATATTTCGTCTTCAATATTTTCATTTTTGGAACATAGTTCCATAACGCCGCTTACCTACTAGGACTAGGAGTGCGATTTAGTAGAAATCGTCAGGTAAGAAATATACATATATGCCGTATGCTGTGTGTGTGTGTAGTAGAAGGTACTACACAAGAAGGGTATGGCGGGGTCGTCTGAGCGAGCCATATTTTTCTTCATGGATGTCGTTTTCGAGGTTTTTGGGGTCGCTGATAATAAAAATTACGTCAAAATGAAAATCCAAGATGGCGCCGAAAAAAAAATCGCTTTTTTCTTCATGGGTGTCGTTTTCGTGGTTTTTGTAGGCGCTGATAATGAAAATGAGGTCAAAATGAAAATCCAAGAATGCACCGATGAAAGTATTCGGTTTTTTCTTCATGGATGTCGTATTCGTGGTTTTTGGGGTCACTGATAATAAAAATTACGTCAAAATGAAAATCCAAGATGACGCCGAAAAAAAAATAGGTTTTTTCTTCATGGGTGTCGTTTTCGTGGTTTTTGGTGTCGCTGATAATGAAAATGAGGTCAAAATGAAATACCAAGATGGCGCTGACGAAAATTATCGGTTTTTTCTTCATGGGTGTCGTTTTCGTGGTTTTTGGTGTCGCTGATAATGAAAATGAGGTCAAAATGAAAATCCAAGATGGCGCTGACGAAAATTTTCGGTATTTACCTCATGGGTGTCGTTTTCATGGTTTTTTGTGTCGCTGATAATGAAAATGAGGTTAAAATGAAAATCCAAGATGGCGCTGACGAAAATTATCGTGTTTTTTCTTCATGGATGTCGTTTTCGTGGTTTTTGGTGTCGCTGATAATGAAAATGAGGTCAAAATGAAAATCCAAGATGGCGCTGACGAAAATTATCGGTTTTTTCTTAATGGGTGTCGTTTTCGTGGTTTATGGTGTCGCTGATAATGAAAATGAGATCAAAATGAAAATCCAAGATGGCGCCGACGAAACTTATCGGTTTTTTCCTCATGGGTGTCGTTTTCATGGTTTTTGTAGGCACTGATAATGAAAATGAGGTCAAAATGAAAATCCAAGAATGCACCGATGAAAGTATTCGGTTTTTTCTTCATGGGTGTCGTTTTCGTGGTTTTTGGGGTCGCTGATAATGAAAATGAGGTCAAAATGAAATACCAAGATGGCGCTGACGAAAATTATCGGTTTTTTCTTCATGGGTGTCGTTTTCGTGGTTTTTGGTGTCGCTGATAATGAAAATGAGGTCAAAATGAAAATCCAAGATGGCGCTGACGAAAATTTTCGGTATTTACCTCATGGGTGTCGTTTTCATGGTTTTTTGTGTCGCTGATAATGAAAATGAGGTTAAAATGAAAATCCAAGTTGGCGCTGACGAAAATTATCGGTTTTTTCTTCAAAGAAATAAAAAACTAAATAATGATTTCACACTAGAGACATCACGTGGCCTTGTGAGCTCCAACAATGAAGTTGCTCAAGAATTTGTAAATTTCTTTACCAGTATCCCACTTAAAACAACAGAAACCTTAAAATCCTCTCCCTTGCTCTCTATTCATTTATTGAAAGAGAACGTTTCAGCCTGTCCAAATGAGTTTGAATTTCAGCATATAAACCCCTTAATAGTCATAAAAGCTTTTAGGCAAATCAAGATCAAATTAACGGAAGATCTATGGGGTATGTCTATGAAAGCTTGTACCTCAATTATTGAGACTGTAGCACCGTATTTAGCCTTAATATTTAATTTGTGCGTGGATCATGGGGTCTTTCCGGATCTAATGAAATTCAGTAAGGTAGTACCGCTTTTTAAATCTGGGGATAGTAAAGACACCAATAACTATAGGCCCGTATCCGTGTTGCCGGTTTTCAGCAAGGTGTTTGAAAAGATAATGCTCAATCAAATGCTTAACCATTTTAACACCAATAAAATATTGCACGAGCAACAGTATGGTTTCACCAAAGGACGTTGTACAACTGACGCCGGTGTCACTTTATTAAAACACATATTTACTGCGAGGGAATAGGCACAAGATGCCATAGGAATCTTCTGTGACCTTTCGAAGGCATTTGATTGCTAAATCACGAAACCCTGATCTTGAAACTTGAGCATTACGGTTTAGGTAAACTTGCGCTCAGTTTAGTAAAATCGTATTTGAATGATAGACAGCAGCAGGTACAAATAAATGGTGTCAATTCAATCGGTTTCAAAGTAAAAATGGGTGTACCACAAGGTTCGATATTGGGTCCCTTCTTCTTTTTAGTATATATTAATGACCTACCCCGTATATTTAACAACCATCCGCATATGGTGTTGTTTGCTGACGATACTTCTTTAATATTTAGGATAAACAGACGTGCCGCTGATCTTGACGACGTAAATAACGCCCTATTGCAGGTCCATAATTGGTTTACCGCTAATAATTTGGTACTAAATGGGAAAAAAAACTAAGTGCATTAGATTTGCTCTACCAAATGTCAAAAGTAATGATTGTGACATAATATTGAATCAAGAGAAACTAGAATTTGTCGATAAAACGGTTTTCTTGGGAATCACGCTCGATTCAAGGTTACAATGGGGTCCTCATTTAACATCTCTTGCAGGACGGCTGAGTTCAGCTGCATATGCTGTTACAAAAATCCGTCAATTTACTGATATTGATACCGCGGGGCTAGTCTATTTTAGTTATTTTCATAGTATTATGTCATACGGTATTTTACTATGGGGACGGGCTGCAGACATCGAGTCTATATTTATTCTGCAGAAAAGAGCCATCAGAGCCATATATGAATTACGTAGACGCGATTCTCTAAGGAAATTAATATCATGACAGTACCTTGTCAATACATCTATGAAAACATCATGTACGTTAGGAAAAATCTGCATTTATTCAGTAAAAGAGGTGACAGACACCACTATAACACTAGAAATAGGGACCAACTAGTTCATCCAGGTTTCAGGCTTGCTAAAGTAGATTCATCTTTCATGGGGTACTGTTTGAAATGTTACAATAAAATACCTCCCCACATTCTCTAACTGAATGAGACGAAATTTAAATCTTGTATAAAACGCACACTATGTAGGCAACCAATTATTATAAGTTGGGGGATTACATTGATGATAAAAATGCTTGGCTACATGCTGGTCCTGCTCCTCAACCAAAGTTGCAAACTAATTGATTGCACTGGTCGGCCATTATTTGAGTCTATCGACACGCAAAGAAGTAGAAGAAGAATTGATTCCCATGTTAATGTATTGTGGAAGCTGCAGAAGATTGTTAAAATATACCTACTTGCATTGTATAGATTCCAGTTTTTAGTATTATATAATTGCATAGCACATGTGTGAGTACTTTGTACTGTTCAGCCACCACTAACATTTAGTTATCTTTCATTGACTTGAATATGCCTTGGTGGCTAAGAGAGAATGTCATGCTCACTCAAATGTCTCGCTGATGCTGGCGGGTGTGTCGGGTCATTTAGTTCCCTTAAATATGGTCGAGTTGTTTGGCGCCGATACATGCGTCATGTTCGTGAACGGGCGCTCTCAGTTGGGACTGGTCATCTCTTAGCTGCCACGGTTCGTTCATTTTAATTCCTTTTTTTTTTAATTTTTGATTTATTATTTTACTCTGGACGGTCTTAATGTGCACGTCTTTCTACATCGTTCTCACATATATGTATAATCTCAACATGAATGATGTAACCAAGATTTTGTAACAATATTTTGATTTAAAAGAGTGTCCATGGAGTTTCTTGCCCGTTCTTCTCCATAGAGATCTACGTTAGGGAATGGGCAACTACAGTACTTTCTCAAGTTATTATGCCTTGTGTCTGTGACTGTAGCTTTGCTTTTATTGTATTTTCGACATTCAAAAGTGCCGTAATGGTCTAATTGAAATAAATGATTTGAGTTTGAGTTTATGGGTGTCGTTTTCGTGGTTTTTGGTGTCGCTGATAATGAAAATGAGATCACAATGAAAATCCAAGATGGCACCAACGAAAATTATCGGTATTTTCCTCATGGGTGTCGTTTTCGTGGTTTTTGGTGTCGCTGATAATGAAAATGAGGTCAAAATGAAAATCCAAGATGGCACCGACGAAAATTATCGGTTTTTCTTCATGGTTGTCGTTTTCGTGGTTTTAGGTGTCGCTGATAATGAAAAAGAGGTCAAAATGTAAATCCAAGATGGCACAGACTTCTACAAATAATGATACCTATATTGATTTTTACATGAGACATGATGACATTTAGATAATTCTAAGAAATTTATATTTTTTTGATATTGTAAAAACAAAGTCTATATGAAATGCCTTCCTGCCAACAGAGAAGATCAAGTTAAGTTTTCATTATGTTCCTAATTCCTAGTCCTACATAGATAATCAACCAATACCAAATTATTATCGGTGCCATCTGGGATTTTCATTTTGACCTCATTTTCATTATCAGCGACACCTAAAACCACGAAAACGACACCCATAAGGAAAAACCGAAAATTTTCGTCGGTGTCATCTTGGATTTTCATTATGACCTCATTTTCATTATCAGCGACACCAAAAACCACGAAAACGACACCCATGAAGAAAAAACCGATAATTTTCGTCGGTGCCATCTTGGACTTTCATTTTGATCTCATTTTCATTATCAGCGACACCAAAAACCACGAAAACGACACCCATGAAGATAAAACCGATATTTTTTGTCAGCGCCATCTTGGATTTTCATTTGGACCTCATTTTCATTATCAGCGACGCAAAAAATCATGAAAACGACACCCATGAGGTAAATACCGAAAATTTTCGTCAGCGCCATCTTGGATTTTCATTTTGACCTCATTTTCATTATCAGCGACACCAAAAACCACGAAAACGACACCCATGAAGAAAAAACCGATAATTTTCGTCAGCGCCATCTTGGATTTTCATTTTGACCTCAATTTCATTATCAGCGACACAAAAACCCATGAAAACGACACCCATAAGGTAAATACCGAAAATTTTCGTCGGTGCCATCTTGGATTTTCATTTTGACCTCATTTTCATTATCAGCGACACCAAAAACCACGAAAACGACATACATGAAGAAAAAACTGAAATTTTTCCTCGGCGCCATCTTGGATTTTCATTATGACCTCATTTTCATTATCAGCGACCCCAAAAACCACGAAAACGACATCCATAAAGAAAAAACCGATTTTTTTTTTTTTTTATTTATCGTTTTGTAAAATCTTCATGTGTCTGAATTCTTCTAATACAAAATTTATACTTTGATTGTGATAAATGTACTGATCACACACATTCCAGACTTTTATTTCTAAGCCGTACTGACTTTATAATTATGTATCATAAAATAATATCGTCTACACTCTACAGGATTAAAATTGTTTAAGCGATCACTACGCTCGAACTTCACCCGTGTGTGCGTGTATCTGCATGAACAATGCACACAAACATAGGATCGCAACGAATTTGCCTAAACTCGAGCGAGTGAATATTATGCACGGCCTCGGGTTTTAGCAGGATTATAGTGAAATGGATATGATTTCGTCGGTTTTTGGTGTAAAAGTTTATTTCTGGCAATGAAAATGGAGTTTTTGGTTGAGTTTATCTTTCGAATTAAGTTAGATGTCGATTATATAATATTAAAGAACTATTATTGTTTAACACATAAAACGTGATAATAAGCAGGCTTTTTAAAATATAGGACACTGATTATTTGCTAAAATGTACGAAAATGTCCAGTCTGGATACAAGATTTGTGAATATGTGAACACCATGTATCACTTAAAGTACTTACGGGATGATATCCGTGATTTTCCTTAGTTACTATGAGCTCCCGCAACGCCGTTGCTTAGTTGCAACAGCGTCCAAATATCGGGAGCTCATAGTAACTAAGGAAAATCACGGATATCATCCCGTAAGTACTTTAAGTGTAGTGAAAAACCGTGAAAGCCTAAAACAGTGCATGAACCAGTTATTTGATGGACGTAAAATTAATTTAGTAAAAGCTGCCTAGCTTTTACTAAATTAATTTAAAAAAAGATTTTTATGCTAAATATTATACTTACATACTTTTATGGAACTTTAATCGCGAGTAACAGCTTGTTTTAGTGAAATAAAGCATTAATATCAACCACAAAATTCTGATATTGTATGATTTTTTCCGTAAGCCTATTAAATCATGCATGCACTTATTATATATTATTGTATGTGTACACATGTTTGGTCAAATAAATCTTATCTTATCTTCTCTCTTTATCTTAAATCAATATTCGTTCAGGAAGTAATGTCATAAAATTCGGCTTTCAATGTACTCAATGAGAAAATTATAACGTTCTTCTTACACAGTTGCATTGCTATGCAGGTGCAGAGTCGTTGCCAAGAAATTTTCAGCCAGTCAGTGGAATACACTGCGGTGCCTAAGTAATTCCTGTCTATGTTCAGCCAGAAATAAATTGAAAGCTTAGGAGAGTATTCTTGACTTATCATGCGATATCTCTTTGAATTCTCCTTCTCGATAGCCTTTTTCATCAGGCCTGTAATCCCAGAGAAATGTACAAAAAAAAGGTTTATTGCAGAAACTTGTACAACTTTTACAGTAAATCTTACATAGGGACCTCCTTTTAAGTAAAAGATATACCTGTGCTAGGAGATCCCGCTCTTCAATGACACATTTTTTAATGTAAAAGTAGTGTACAAAAAGAAAGCAGAATTCAAACAAAAAATTACAACTAAGATCTAAAACTATGTACAGTTGTAGTACCTAATAGTATACACCCAGATGTACCCAGTTATGGTTGAATCCCATGTAAGGGGGCGAGCCTATTGCCATCCACGAGCACACTTTCCCTAACCCAAATTTTGGATGAAATTTGGCACATAGTTAGCTTTATTATTTGCAGGTAATAATTATAAGCCAGTAGTAAGCTGCGGGCATAAAGTAGTTTATTACGTGACGAAGATGTTCCTAAAAAAATTAAAACTAATAGAAAACACAGGCAATACAGGCTTGCCTCCTATTACATGGGACTTAAACATAACTGGCGAAAAGTGGGTGTACTACTAGGTACTATCGAGGACACTCCCGCCTGATCACCACTAAGCTAATTTTTGCTTGCATTTAAAACATAGTAACGCTCTCTATCCCCGCCCCGTTGACTTTGTATATAAATAATTAATGAAAAAATACCGATCGGCGACACATGCCAAACGAGAGTTATTGTTATTTTGCGCGCCAAAGTTGACGCTTTCCTAATAGGCCAAATTTTAACTGATCAGGCGGAAAAGACCACGACTGTACACCTCTGTCTAACCCTTCAGGGATTACAGGCGTGATGTTATGTATGGAATCCAAAGCATTTAAAGGTGAGCGGTAACAAAAAATTATAATTATGTTGATAGATACAATTGATACATGGTGCACTGTTTTAGGCTTTCACGGTTTTTCACTACACTTAAAGTACTTACGGGATGATATCCGTGATTTTCCTTAGTTACTATGAGCTCCCGATATTTGGACGCTGTTGCAACTAAGCAACGGCGTTGCGGGAGCTCATAGTAAATAAGGAAAATCACAGATATCATATATATACTTAGGCACCGCAGTGTATTCCACTGACTGGCTGAAAATTTCTTGGCAACGACTCTGCACCTGCATAGCAATGCAACTGTGTAAGAAGAACGTTATAATTTTCTCATTGAGTACATTGAAAGCCGAATTTTTTGACATTACTTCCTGAACGAATATTGATTTAAGATAAAGAGAGAAGATAAGATAAGATTTATTTGACCAAACATGTGTACACATACAATAATATATAATAAGTGGATGCATGATTTAATAGGCTTACGGAAAAAATCATACAATATCAGAATTTTGTGGTTTATATTAATGCTTTATTTCACTAAAACAAGCTGTTACTCGCGATTAAAGTTCCATAAAAGTATGTAAGTATAATATTTAACATAAAAATCTTTTTTTAAATTAATTTAGTAAAAGCTAGGCAGCTTTTACTAAATTAATTTTACGTCCATCAAATAACTGGTTCATAACTTATAAACTCTTTAACTAACTAACGAACAGACAGACAGGAAGAAGTATCGCGTATATAATTATATTTAAATATAATAAAATAAGGAAGACAGATTCCCGCTAAACAAACTGAAACTTCGCTTGAACATTGAGCGTTAACAAAAGATAATAACAAAAGCTTGACTTGAGAAACTTGCATGTAATCCTTGCTTCGGTATGAAGCTCACAACTTTGTTCATTAGAGATCTGTTATAAACCAAATAATAGAAATCAGAACTTCGGTATCAGATTGTCTTGAGAACGTGACTGCACTTTCGTATCAGAGGATGTACTGATTGGAAACCATACCGTGTATTATGTTTAGAAGTAGTTCTTGATGATGGAACAACTTAGAAGTGGGATACGATGAGTAAATCGCAGCGCACATATCGCACAGCCAGAACGAAAGTGACCGAACTCAAAATTACAGAGAATTGAGTTAAGGTGGATGCTCCAGGGTAGCCCGCGAAATACAAATTTTCTTACGTTTTTTGCAAACTGACACTGACCTGCAAATTACAAAAAAACGTAAGAATATTTGAATTTCGCGGGCTACCCTGGAGCATCCACCTTAAACACTTAAAACTATTCTTAATAACGTGGGCTATCGTCTAGTAAATCAAATAGTGACGAAATCGTGCTAGAAGAGGACAACCAAAAACTATTTACCTCTTTCATTTCTACGCGTCTCAGCCCTTCCCCGCATGTCAGGAAGGTTTTTTTAAAACGAGTGTTTTATAAGGTGTAAAAAACCTCTTAACGAAGCCGAAAGGCATTATTGTGTTTTTTTTTTGTTCTACACCATACCTGGGAACCTTTACCTTAGTTACGGAGATATTGGGGGTCAAAGCTCCAACTTTTTGACAAGTTTTTTTTTAAAATACAAGTTTTTATTATAAGACTTTTACTTTAAACTCTTCCACGACCCCCGTACTATTCAATCCATCCATCAGCACAATGTTTTGAGAGCGTTACATTGAGTTCTGCCACAAAACATGATTTTTCACCCCAAGTCGTTTCCCAGCAATAATTTTTGCGTAATGTTACTTAGTTTGATGTACAGAATGCTTGGTTGACGGCTTCGTGATGAGGTTGTTTACACCCTCTATTGGACAAACTAATAAAACTTTTTTGAAAATACATAGTACAAAAAATCTACTGGCAGCATAAATATGTAAATAGCTTTTCATTTGAAAAAGTAATGACATATTTATTGGAAACTCCATAGAACACGAACACAATTTTGCATTTTAAAGATGCATTAAAAGGTTTGGCACTTCTGGAAAGCAACTGACCAACCTTTTTACCACAACATAAACTATTTATGGACGTACCGTATTATACACACATTCTCATCTGATCTAATCTATGCGACCGGACGTGACATGGTCATGTGCAATCTATTATTCAATCTTGTTATATTGCCCCATACAGATTAGGTATGAAATTGAGGGTCTCTATCTTCGACTATCTCCAAAGAATCATCTTAGAAACCATTGGACGGAATTTGATGGTGATTTTATCATTCGACAGTTTATTATAATTAGCTTCTGGGCTATAAAAATTCACTGTCTTCGGGGTATCACGATAAAGACAATGAGTTTTGGCGGTAAGTGTCAAAGGCGAATAAAATTTGATGGTTCCTTGGTTTAAAGTTGTAAATTCTTGTGATTACAGAGGAATTTGAAGGACACAGTCAAGAGGGTCTATGCTTATCAACTTTGACTATTCAATTTCGTAATGAGTCGGCTTAAAAGCTAGTCTTGGAGAAGGTCCTAGGTAGATGATGTGGCTGCTACTGAGAAATTCCTGATGGAAATACCCAATGACACTTTGCTCGACCCGGGAATCGAACTCAGGATCAACAGTCGCGCTTGCGACCACTAGGCCAACGAGGCAGTATAATTACGCCGCCATATGTATAGCAGCGGACTGCTGTAGGTCTTACGTTTTTTGCAATTTGCAGGCCTATAAAGCAAAGCTCATAAAGGTACAGGAATGACTTTGACCTTGAAAAAGTCATTCCTGCACCTTTGTGAGCTTGGAAAGTTGTATTGATAATTTTGATCATTATAATTCTATTACTAAATACGTCTTACAGTCGCGAGCAATATTTTAACATTTAACCTAGCACTGGCCTGCAAATTATAAAATTGGCGTACCTATTTTAAATAATTACATTCTTTATTAGCAGTCGCTATAAGTAAAATATTCAGCTGCATCTGGTTAGACTTCAAGCCGAGCCCAACATAGTTGTAAAAGGCTAGGCATAATAGGGGGGGGGACATAGTACTATACATAGTACTATCTTTGCATTGTATAGATTCAATCTCTTTAGTATTATATAATCGCATAGCCCATATTGTGTGAGTACTATGTACTAGAAAGCTATCATTCACTGGAAACCTACGTCTTTTCTTGACTTGAATGTGCCCTGGCGGTTGAGAATATGTCATGCTCACTCAAAAGTCTCGCTGATGGTGGCGCATGTGTCGGATCATTTAGTTCCCTTCAAAATGGTTGAGTTGAATGGTGCTGATCTATGCGTCATGTCCGTGAACGGGCGCTGTCGGTTGTGACTGGTCATCTCTCAGTTGCCATGGCTTATTTTAATGAATTATTTTAGTTTTTGAATTGTTTTTTTTTTCTGTTTTGTTTTACTGTGGACACTTTTAACGTGAACATCTTGCTACATTGTTCTCACATAATATACCATCTCAACATGAATGATGTAACCAAGATTTTGTAACAATATTCTGATTTAAAAGAGTGTCCATGGAGTTTCTTGCCCGTTCTTCTCCATAGAGATCTACGCTAGGGAATGGGCAACTACAGTACTTTCACAGTTTTTATGTCTTGTGACTGGGACTGTAGCTACATTTAATTTTCATCTTTGTTTCGACAGTTCAAAAGTGCCTGTAACTGGCTTACTTGAAATAAATGCTTTGATTTTGATTTTGATTTTGAGTATGTACAAATTGGGCCGAAAACACGCTACAACACCCGCGAAGACTGACCAGGATAGCCCTACCCTTATCAAATACTTTTAAAATCTTAAAAATACCAAGTTAGCTTAGGCTAAGTACAAAAGGCGCGTCCACATAGGTCAGGGCTAACGACCAATTTCCGCCCAACATGGCCAAGCCGGGTCATATCCGACAGTGCATTGAACGCTGGTCACGTTTAAAAATAGTGTAAATTGTGTTTTCAGGGTGTGAGGCTAGTGGAAAAAGGTTCTTTATGTAATATGTTAGCTTTTGTGTTGCTATTTAGGGGATTTGATGCGGAAAGTGGGTGTAGGGAGTACTAGACGGACTTTTTTGAGTGACTTATATACGTAGATATTAGCCTATGAATAAAAGTAGTATTTCTAAGTGAAACAAATTTATCCGGTCAGCAGATAAAGCCTCGTATTCACTATAGTTGGTGCCAGTTAAGATCGTAATAGCGGTCATTGCCCTTTCCCTAATTTCTCTTCCTACGAAACAAAACAAATGAACCATGTATCGTTTTTCATTAGAAAAAAATACAAATACATGACGATTCAAGACTTGAACAGGCTTATTTTTGGATTTCAAAGTTAAGAACTTTAATAAATGTAGGTGGGTCAATGACCGCTTTTGCGATCTAACTGGCACCAACTATAGGCAACAATTGACGTACGGCTTGTTGTTTGTTTCAGTGCAACATGCAGTTGAGCATCAAATGTTGTCGAGTATCTCGAAGTCTGTTTTGCTCATTCGGGTGAATTTTGTAAAAGATCCATCACGGAAATCACTGAATACATTTTCTTTATTTTGTAAGTAATTTCTTACCCACGTACGTGGCTTTTTCTTTTTGATGCATTTCTCGATAAAAATATAACTACCACCGCTGAAATGAACACTAGTTCCTCTGGCGACATGTTGTCGACGACTGATGCGAGCGAAAAAAATCATAGTTTAGTCAACACTTGACAGATTCTACTTTTGACATCATATTCTACATTTGACAGATTCTACATTTGACAGATTCTACATTTGACAGATTCTACATTTGACAGATTCTACTATCGACAGATTCTACATTTGACAGATTCTACTATCGATAGATTCTATATTTGACAGATTCTACAATCGACAGATTCTATGTTTGACCGATTCTACAATCGACAGATTCTACATTTGACAGATTTTGAATAAATTATTAATTAACAGGCAACAATCATTTTCATCACATTAATAGTTACATAGGTATTTAAACAATCACATTGGACAAAAAAAAAAGAAAAATGATACCTACTTGTGTTTGTGTAGACAGACAACGTTGCTAAACAAAAGTTCCGCGCTGAGTTTCAACACGTTGAGCAACATGTCGAGCGCCAAATGTTGCCTAGTGGGTACGAGGCTTTAAGTTCAACCGTCTTCTTAGACTGTATCTCAACCGACATAATGTAAGTTCAACCGTTGTGGGTGTGTGGGTGACGTAGCGTACAATGACTTTAATCATGTTTTACAATCTTAAGTATACTAACACTGTTTTAAAGCTTTCACGGTTTATAACTAAACTAACACTGTCACTAATTATGGAAATCTTCTGTGATTTTCAATTATTGTGAGCTCCCGATATTTCGACATCAAAACATCATGCATCATCATTATAATCATGGCGCTTGCAACAGTGTACTATGCTTCTTTATTATTATTCGAGATTATGTTTATTCCACGGTCATCCGGTCCGTCGAAGTGGCAGAGCTCTGGTCAAAGCTAATTAGATTACTAAAAAGCGAATCATCGACACGGCGAAGAAGATCCAGTCATACACCCACGTCGATCACGCTGTAAACATTACCTAAACAACTTTTCACAAACCGTGAACATAAACCGTGAATAAATTCCAGCCCACTTAGCCGCAATAAAATTAATAAACACAACTAAACTAATAAACCCAGTGGAAGCCAGCGAACCGTAATCAATTATTTAAAACTTCTCCAAACTATGGGAGTTGAGAAATAAATAACAGTTTTAATTTCTATAACTCTTGTGTGAACTAACTTCGTTACTTCGGAGCTGGAAGTTACTGCGACCACTTCATCGTGTTCCTCGGTTACCGGGTGCCGAACCCACCAAGTTTTTCGTCAGTTTTAGATCTTCGAATATATGACACGTGTATCAGGACCGTAGCTTGCACTGTATGGAGCTAGTTGCAAGCTTTCTGAGTTCCACCATCGGCTGCCGTTGTGTTTTTAATCAATGTTACTGGCAATCTTCAACATAGGCCTCCTCCATAGACTTCTGTCTCTGGCTCTTGCAATTCTGATCGATTCTGGACCAGCAACTCTTTTGAGACCAACTTCCCATCGTTTGATTTGTTGACCTTTAATTATTTTACTTTCTTCACTGATATGCAGCAGATATCCAAACGTATCTGTGAATTTGTAACTTCTCTTCTTACACAACGACGAACACACAAGCATTGTATCAAAACATCCTCTATTCAGACCAATCGAATCGATATTCATTCAGTCATAAGTCCATAATATCAAAGGCCGTAACAGATCTAGTTCCATAACGGCACTGCAGCTCTTTGCTATGTAAATCTTGCGTTGAAGTGCATTTGGTATTCGATCCCGACGCCATCTTGGGTCACCTTGTTCTGTCAAAGGAGGATATTAGGAGGACGAGCCGTCTTAGAATTTGAGTTGGTTGAAATAATAGAAACGGCGTTGATCTGTGAGATATTTCGGTAAAATATCAGCCATTCCGTCAGTAAGTAGCGGTGCTGGCTCTGACTTGCTGCAAGAATATACTGAATGTCTATTAAATAACAACAATAGTAGAAACTATGAAAATCAATACATCCCAAATATTGTGTGTATTAAAAAAACCGGTCAAGTGCAGATCAGACTCGCGCATGACGAGTACCGTACCATCGGAGGGGCCCCCGCCCACTATAATTTTTATTATTTGATGTTATAGCGGCAACAGAAATACACATTCTGTGATAATTTCAACTGTCGACCAATTACAGATCATGAGATACAGCCCGTTGACAGTCAGACGGACGGATGGACGGACAGCGGAGGCTTGGTAATAAGGGTCCCGTTGGTTACCCTTCGTGTACGGAACCCTAATAACTAAATTATATTATTAAATATATTTATAGTATATATATATATTTATAGTATTTTATATATCCTTCTAATTTACCTTAGTATTAAGTAATTAAATTATTTTCAGATGTACACCTACCACTGCTTGTCTCTGCATCACCCAAAGGTTGACTGGTAGAAAATGCCTACGGCATTAAGTCCGCCTCTGTACTTTGTGCTTGAAGTGTTAAATAAATAAATTACCAAACCGTAAGTAACGTAAAGGTCAGATTATTACATACCGTTCAAAACCCTCCATAAACACTGCCAAACTAAGTGCGCAACTTTAAAATACACTTTCGCTGTCCCTCGTCCATTCAGACCAGCTCATTAAGTCCTGACGCGTCCCCGCAGACAATGATATACGCGCTGCACCTCCTGAAGCTTTTAACGGTATATTGCATTTGTGTGGGTGACACTAACTAATTTGACGCTATTTCAACTGAACCACGGCGGTAAATCTCGATGGTGCTGTAAAAAGTGTTCAGGTTTATTTGCAGCGTTTGAAGTACGCTGGTCTGAGAAATATTGCGTTCGTTTATATTTTAAGGTTTTGTCCGGCATCATAGATGGATTGCGTGAAGGATGATATGGCTAGAAAGGAGGTGACTGCTGAGATAACGAGTAATAGAGACGTATGGAAGAAGAAGACATGCTGCGCCGACTGCAAATAAATTGGGATAAGGCAGATGATGTCTTGCATGAACAGTTGTGAGTACTTTGGCAACCCCACGTGTATATTATCTCAACACGTCAACAAGTGAAGTGTAAAGCGTCACTTTATCCATAAATCACAATTAATATCACCAGGAACAATTAATTCACGAAGATAATTATGGCACAAAGCAAAATCCATAATTTCAGCCGACGACGACGCCTTGGAGAATGGGGCTAAAAACTCCAATTAGTGACGCGGCAGGGGCGAAACAATAGCTTTTGATGAAACGACTTCAAAGATGTGCACTGATATTAAGACGGGTCGACTTCAAAACGGGGCGAATTCAAAATGGGTCGAAAGGGAAGCGAAGAAATGGGGCTATATTGCCTAATGGTATGCAAGAATTGAGGATTTTGAAAGCTTATTACGGCTCAAATGGAATATTGATTATGGGTAATTGATGAGATAAAAGATCGCTCTTTTTTGAGGTTCACGGTCAATTTATACATTTTGGTGGAGGATTTTTGCCGTAGTACTTCATCGGTTATAAATATAGAATGATTAATGTTCTTTTAACGCACTTCAAAGCGGTAGTTCTTGTAGGGGTTTTGTAAACTTATTGAAGCTACGTACTTTACAGCAACCGGGAATACAGTTCCCACAGAAACAAAAAACACTTCTATTTCATTCGTAATTATCAGAAAACATCAAAGAACCACTTTTTCTCAATTTAAAACATTAAAGCAAACCCCAAAATATTCAAAGACAATGTTTCTCTGAATTCCTTCGCGTTACTCCCGAATCCTGACTCCATTGAATAATTCATTTGGAACGTTTCAGGAGATGATGAAATTAAAAGTACGTGCACACTGACTTGGTCACAGAATAGATAAGTGCAGAAGAACAGCTTCAAACAATGATCAAAAACGAGCGCACGCACTCGTTTATAGTGGCGTACTTATGGTAATCTCAAACATATGTCAGTTTAGAGTCAATTATCTCAATTTTCGTCAGTAATTACAAAACGAATGAAAATATAAGTTGGTGATCTATCGGGTCACACATTCATGATAAAACTTTTGTAACAGAAAAAAAAAAAACAAACATACCTCTTTTTAAAAAGAGATTCACATCTTATGGGCAAACGGGACCGATTTAAGCCTCTTAACTTTCTCCGTAGATGAGTCTATATATACTCTTTAAAATTGTAGAAGGAATTTCTCAAATTATCGTTTCCAACTAAATTAAATAACAAAAACCATTTTGTCGTTTACGTCCTTTAGTTATAAGCTAGCAATCCTCGCCCCGCTCAGACGCTCAGTACCGGGGCGCGCGTGCCTGGTTTTAGAACAACGCGTCGCCTGAAGGCACATTTATGAATTTAAATCCTAGACCTTCTGTACATTATTTACTCAGTGTTCCAGTTTTGAGGGAGGCAATATAATAGATTAAATTTCTCTTTGACTAATTCGCGTTTTCCCATCCTATTAACGTTTCTTCTCTGCTCTGTGAAATCTGTTAAGACTTGGACAATCTTTTATGTTATTGTTTGTCTGTTTTTATGCTTCAAAGGAGATGTTAACAAGTTTTTGTGCTAATCTTGTTGTCAACACGATTTTAATGGTTGTTGGGGAGCAGTGTGATTTTGTTTTGACTTCATTTCGAATACAGTGATACGGGGATCTTGTGGAACTTGACATTGGCAGGGGAGGCATGTCGGTAATTTTTGTTGTGAAATTGTTATCTTTACATAGTACATAAAACAAAGTCGCTCCCGCTGTTTGTACGCTTGTATCTTTTAAACTACGCAACGGAGTTTATGCAGTTTTCAGCAATATATAGAGTGATTTAAGAGGAAGGTTTATATGTAGATGCTACACTGCACACGGGTGCAGTGTAGCATATACATAAGCGACGAAGCCGGGTCGGTTCGTTAGTGTGAAATATATTTTTTTAAAGTTGGCCGTTACGGGTCGCCCATAATTAATAAAAACCATTAACGAGTTGGAGTAAAATAAAGAAAAAAGTGTTTAGTATACAAGTCGAGAGGAGAGAGTGCAAATGGCATACGCATCACGGTATGACAGCGTCATACGCATCACGGTATGACAGCGTCATACGCATCACGGTATGACAGCGTCATACGCATCACGGTATGACAGCGTCATGTCATGTCATTTGCCGTCACGGCATACGAGTCGGTTTTACTGCTAAGGCGCGCCAATAGATGTTTCACATCAAAAACAGTAAGAAGGCTTTAGTTTTATATTCCACAATCCAAAATTTCCTTCCCCTGCTATAAATACCTACCAACAGATACAGTTATTGAATAGAAAGCAGTGTCATTTACATTTTCAGTTAAATAGTACATAAAATATCAGAAAATTGCACAATTTATTCCAAAATATTTCGCTTTTAATGTCGTAAACAAAAACCAAATAACAAATGAACAACATGTTGAACGTGGGTGGTTATATTTGTTTATGACAAGAAATTGCTTGTGTAAATCTTTCTCGTAAAGGTCAGAAGGCGGGTTACAAGGTCTCGTTACATTGAGATTATGTACATTGGCTTATTTTCGAGCCACACGATACCGTTTATTTTTTTAACCGTCGAAAAAAAGGAGGAGGTTCTCAATTCGACATGTTTTTTATGCAAACATGTTTATGGTTAAGACGAATGTTATCTTTATAGTGCCGCGGATTGTCAAGTCTCAAGGTCTCAAGCTGAAACTCTCTACACGCTACACCTCTGATTTTTTCGTGAGGAAAACAAACCAGCATTCCTGAGAGATACTTCTCGACGACATGTAAAGCCAAGTCAGAGGCCCATGGGCGGCATAAAAACTCTGACACCAGGTTAGGCGCTAACCACATGAGAAAGATAATACTGCATGGATCTTCTGGTGATTGATTTTATCAGGACGACACGTTGGTAAACATTTGTGGCAGTTGCAGATATTTAAAAAACAAGATGGCGACGCACGAAGGCTCAAATTCAACTATACCTACCCATTTAAATTCAATTTTACACCCATGTATTTAAAAATAACCCCACTTTAACACATAAAACACTCTATAAACAACCAACTCCATAAACCACACTGTATTAAAAAAACTTAATCAATTTAACCTGAGTTCATCTATTTTAATATACAAGTACCGACGGTAAAAATATTAATAAAAATGGTGGTATGTCTGTAGGTCTGTAGCGAACCCACAAGGCCTCTTTGTCTTCCTAGCAAGTCCGATGCATAAAGGAATCCAGGCCATTGGAAAATAACTAGATATTTTTATAAACGATCGTTGAAGTCTGGAAATGAAATAAGCGATTATTTTTCTCGTTGGTGTGTAAGTAAGTAGTGTTTAATGCTGGAAATAGGAGTGGGGCATGACGACAGTATAAAAAAATTGCAAATCTATTTAGTCCGTCAGTTAGAGTATTGGAAATAATGGACACGTATTTTTGTTTTTGTATATCATGTTATAATTGTGATGATTGCATAGCTCAGTCAGCAGTGGATTTAGGGGGAAATATAATTTGTTACATTTAAAGCGGTTATTTTTGACTTAAAAGCCTGGTATCTGACTTGGGGGTTTTTGTCAATGGACATGTGATCAAAAATGGAACAGAAACGGAGGGAGAATTTTTGGGTGACTGAGCGGTTAACAGGGGATTTGAGGATAAATGGTGTAATGTTTTAGTTGTTATAGAAAAGTAATTTTGCTGTATCATTTGGAATTAAGAAATGATGGCTTGACTCCGCGCGACCGACGCGGTGGGAGAGAAAAATCTCGAGAACGGACGAGCGGGGTCGGCCTCGTTAAAAATTAAGTTTATAAGCTTCTTGACGATAACGCTGATTGCTGCAAGGAAAGATTAGTCAGAATATTCTGCTTGTGTTGTCTGGAGTGCTAAAGTTAAGTACATAACATCTGTTATTGCTGGTAATGCCCTTTTCTGTTGTTCTCTAAGATGAGGTTGGGATTTGTTGTTCTGGGAGAATAAACTTTCTAAAGATGTCTTCGTAGATTATTAACTTTATTTTGATTACCTCACATAAAATTGATTATAAGGTATGTGATTGATTATGATGATTACAAAGAAAAAGCATTTATTTACATAAGTTGTTTCATAGATTGATTGCATAAAATTATTCTGTTTAATTTTGAAAATAATTCTAGTTTATTACGAAGTGAGTGATACTTAAGTTAAATAAATATGGTTACAATAGTTGTGTGTATCATTTAATATCTTATTTATTTATTATTCATGTAACTTCAGGTATTATGCTGTGCTCTAATATGTGTTTCTATCAGTTTCAGAAGTGGGATAATCATGCCCAAACGAGCTCGAAAATCCATCCAAGGCCAACATGATCGATCTGAGAGTCCCGAGTCACTTGGTAGTAGAAAGCGATGGCGACCCTGGAGACCTAGAGATACATGTACAACATCCGAAGAAGAACTCTCTTCGGATACCGAGAGGGAGCAATGTTCACATCACAAGAAGAGATACCGTGGTGAGCCCGTTCCTTATATTATGCATAATGACAGTGCCAAAGCAGACATAATACCAGTCTTCGACCCCGAGAAAAATGATATAGAATCTACTCAGTGGCTCAATAAAATTGAGCAGCTTGCAACCATTCACCATTGGAGTGATAAAAGAAAATCCTATTTTATGCAGTCAAGACTGTCCGGGATGGCAAAAGTGTGGCATTCTTCATTACAAAATTATGATCTTACTTGGCAGCAATGGAAAGATCAGTTGTTGGAAGCCTTTCCTCAAAATACAGATTTTGTCGAACTACTTAAAGATATGCTGAATAAACGAAAGGCCCCAAATGAGAACATGACTCAGTATTTTTACAATAAATTGGCTATGTTGAACAGACTAGAAATTTCTGGTGAAAAAGCAGTAGCATGTATTATTGACGGTCTACCGCCACATATGAAAGCACCAGCTAGGGCAGGAAACTATGTAACTCCAAGTGAATTATTTTCGAAATTTTTGTCTGTAATGACTGATTATTTTAGACCTAAACAGACACAGGTGTTCTCATCAAAAACAAATGAAGAAAATGCCAACAACACAAAAACACAAGAGTACAAAAAGAACTTTACATGTTTTCTATGCCACGAAACTGGTCACTCGGTCAGACGTTGCCCGAAAAATACCCTTAACAGCCGCCCAACGTGTGCACATTGCGGGAAAAGTGGACACCTTTCCGAAAAATGTTTCTTCAAGCCAAGTACATCAGCGGTAACGTCAACAACAGCAAAAGAAACTATCAACATGATTACAGAGGTAAATGACATTTATTTCAAATCGGTTACTATTAACAACATTCCCGGTCTAGCCTATTTTGATTCTGGTGCAAAGGTCAATGTAATGAATATTGGATTTTTTAAAAGGATTGGTGTACCAATGAATCATTGTAACACGTTAATAGGGGGATTCGGAGGAAACCCGGTAATTGCCAAGGGAACACTTAAAACAACTGTAGTAGTGGAAGATCACATCTTTGTTACTGATTTCCTTATAGCTGACTGTCACATGGGGAAAATGGACATGATTATTGGGCAACCAGTTATAAATAACCCTGATTATGTTTTCACTATTTCTGGAAATAAGTTTACATTAGAAAAGAAATGTCATTTGGTTGAAAATGTACACTCCATTGATGTTGTGCCTGAAGAAAACATCAAAGTGAAAGTACTATGTATGCAGGATGTAGTAGTACCGCCTAATCATGTTATGCTAATAGAAATCATATTAGGTTCTAAGTCAGGAAATCCTGTTTACATCGAGTCTTGCAAGAGAGCATACAGTGGAAGAAAGTACTCCATACTAGCATGTGTAGTCGACGAAGGTATTAGTTTACTTGAAATACGTAACGAGTCTTCAGTTCCCTTGCACTTAAAAGGGGGAGAAACGCTTGCCAGAGGTCTTAGATGTCTTGAAGCTGAATTTCAAAGTCCTGATTGTCAGGAATTACCAGCAGATGCAGATGCAGTCATGACCGTCGATTTTAGTAAGGTAAATTGTGGTACATTAGATCTTGAAGTTAAGAAAAAGCTTTTCGAAATTCTTGCACAATTTAGTGATTGTTTTTCGTTAAACACCACTGAACTGGGCTGCACGGATAAGATCGCGATGAAAATTGAGCTGAACACAGAAAAGCCGGTATGTTATCGACCGTATAGGCTATCTATTGCAGAGAAGCAGATAGTTCGCGAGAAAATTGATGACTTGATAGAAAATAAGGTAATACAGGAATCAACCTCGGAATATGCAAGTCCCATAATCCTAGTTAAGAAGAGAACCGGTGATTACAGACTTTGCGTCGACTACAGAAAGTTGAATAGTTTGACAGTCAAAGACAAATATCCGCTTCCGATCATAGAAGATCAGGTTGAGAAGTTAACGGGTAAGCGATATTTTACCAGTCTTGATTTATCCCAAGGATTCTATCAAATTCCTATGGAAAAGGCCTCGATCTCTAAGACAGGATTCGTGACTCCCGAAGGCCATTATGAGTTCCTACGCATGCCTTTCGGGTTAGCTAATTCACCGTGTGTTTTTCAACGCCTAATGGACAAAATTCTAGGACCGCTGCGATTTGATAAGGTATTACCATATATCGATGATCTTCTGATTCCTAGTACCACAGAAGATGAAGGATTACTAGTACTTGGCCAAGTATTGCAAATTTTAAGAGATTCAAAGTTAACCCTAAATATTGATAAGTGTACATTTTTGCAAACACAAGTCGAATATTTAGGGTATGATATAAGCGAAAGGGGTATCAGACCAGCGCAAAGAAAAATTGAAGCAGTTACAAAGTATAAGGAACCAACTAATGTTCATGAACTCCGCATGTTTTTAGGGCTAACTAGTTATTTTAGAAAATTTGTTCAAAATTACGCTTTGATCACTCATGATCTTTACAAATTATTAAAAAAGGATTATCCATGGATTTGGGAAGATGCACAACAAAAAACTTTTGATAGACTAAAGCTAATATTGACGGAGAGACCTATATTAGCAGTTCATGATCCTAGCGCTGTGACTGAAGTGCATACAGACGCTTCTAGTAAAGGAATAGCAGGTATCTTGTTACAAAAGCACGGAAACTCATTGAGACCTGTCGCTTATTTTAGCCGAAAGACTAGCAAGGAAGAATCCCTATATCATTCATTTGAGCTTGAAACCTTAGCTGTAGTCGAAACTTTAAGAAGATTCCGAGTGTACCTAGCTGGTATAAAATTTACTGTTGTCACGGACTGTGTCGCAGTCAGACAAACTTTTGAAAAAAAGGACCTGTTGCCCAGGGTAGCAAGATGGTGGCTAAGCATTCAGGAATATGACATGGACATTATACACAAACCAGGGCTATGTCATAAACATGTAGATGCACTCAGTAGGGTGCCCGTAGAAGTGAAAGAAGTATTCGTTTTAGATTTGCTAGATTGGGTATGTGTATTACAAAATCAAGATGATGCCATTCGCACTATCAAACATAAATTGGAAAATAACACAGATGACGCTGACGTGAAAAATAATTATGTTTTACAAAATTCAAGTCTTTAGGAAATTAGGTAATGGGGATATTAGATTAGCAGTTCCTAAAGCAGCGCGATGGAATATTATGCGCAAATATCATGATGATATTGGACATCCAGGGCTTAAACGGTGTGATACATTGATAAAAGAAAATTGCTGGTTTCCGCGCATGACAAGATTCATTAAGAAATATGTGAATGCTTGTTTAGACTGCCTCTACAAACGCGGACAGTATGGTAAAATGGAAGGAGAACTTCACCCAATTGAAAAGGTTGCTGAACCACTACATACCTTACACGTCGATCATCTTGGACCTTTCTGCAAGAGTGGCAACGGCATGTCATATTTATTTGTAGTAGTTGATTCATATACGAAATTTACATGGGCAAAACCGACAAAGACCACTAAATCTATAGAAGCAGAACAGAAACTACAAGATATTTTTAGCTCCTTTGGCTATCCAAAGAGATTAATATCTGACAGTGGCGCGGCTTTTACTAGTAAGCGTTTCAAGGAATTCTGTCTGGCGAATCAGATTAAACATATTATTAATTCAGTGGCGTCGCCTAGGTCTAACGGACAAGTGGAGCGCTTTAATAGAACTTTGTTAGAAGCTATTAATAAAAGCACTTCCGATGAACGAGATTGGGATAAATGTCTAAATAAAGTTGTATGGGGTATTAACAATACAGTGAATGCCACTACTGGATTTACAGCTTATAGACTCATGTTTAAAGGAACCCGAACGCTATTACAAGAAATGTCTTCTAATAGTTATGATAATGCGGAAACTATAAATTCTAATCGGGAAAAGGCTGCTCAAAATATTGCTAAGACATCACAATCGATGAAGAAGAGATTTGATGATAAACGAAAGAAGCCATCGAAATACGATACAGGAGACCTTGTTTTGTGGAAAGGTGCACAAAGCAAGAACAAAGATGCTGTTCGCAAATTGAAAGAAAAATTCAGTGGTCCTTTTAAGATTACGAAAGTTCTTGGGAATGATAGATACATTATTTCTTCTATAAAAGGAGTAAAAGGATATAAGAAATATAACGCAACAGTGGCTTCGGACTCCTTAAGAAGGTTTTATGATCAGGATAACGAATTAAGTTCCAGTGATGATGAATCACAAGCTGACAGTACAGAAGAGCTCATAGACTTGTTAGAAGGATAAAAAAAAAAGAGACAGGTTCGAAGAATATTCTATTTTGATTAAAAAAAAGGTTATATTTCCATAAAATTTCAGGGCCTCCATGAAATATCATGGTGATTGGAAGTGATAAAGCTACACTGGTCTCACAAAAGTGAATGATGACTAAGGGCTGTCTGAATGGTAGACAGAATAACTAGGGCCACCGTGAAAACCATGGTGATGAAGGGCCGTCTAGGTAGACGATGAAAATACACAGGACCACCACATTAATTCGTGGTGATGAGGGGCCGTCTGACTGGACGATGAAATAAACAGTCTTATGTTTTACAATTTTATCACAATAACATATTAAATGTTGCATTGAAGGGCCGTCTGGCTGGACGATGAAATAAACAGTCTCTAATATAGGATAATTTTATAAATTGAATTAGGATTATTAATAACATTAAAAAATATATATATATATATATATATGCTGAGACTTGGCACATAACTAATGCCCTTTACTATTTTTCTCAGGTAAAACAAACCAATTAATGGCGAACGACGGATATATCTTAGATGATCAGCAAATTGGAAAATACAGTCAAGATGATACAATAGATTTAATCAATGCTGATGAATGATTATTGCAAGAGTTAATAATTAAATTTGCGTGGTATCAAATTTTGTCAGGATGGACGAATTGTTATAATTGTGATGATTGCATAGCTCAGTCAGCAGTGGATTTAGGGGGAAATATAATTTGTTACATTTAAAGCGGTTATTTTTGACTTAAAAGCCTAGTATCTGACTTGGGGGTTTTTGTCAATGGACATGTGATCAAAAATGGAACAGAAACGGAGGGAGAATTTTTGGGTGACTGAGCGGTTAACAGGGGATTTGAGGATAAATGGTGTAATGTTTTAGTTGTTATAGAAAAGTAATTTTGCTGTATCATTTGGAATTAAGAAATGATGGCTTGACTCCGCGCGACCGACGCGGTGGGAGAGAAAAATCTCGAGAACGGACGAGCGGGGTCGGCCTCGTTAAAAATTAAGTTTATAAGCTTCTTGACGATAACGCTGATTGCTGCAAGGAAAGATTAGTCAGAATATTCTGCTTGTGTTGTCTGGAGTGCTAAAGTTAAGTACATAACATCTGTTATTGCTGGTAATGCCCTTTTCTGTTGTTCTCTAAGATGAGGTTGGGATTTGTTGTTCTGGGAGAATAAACTTTCTAAAGATGTCTTCGTAGATTATTAACTTTATTTTGATTACCTCACATAAAATTGATTATAAGGTATGTGATTGATTATGATGATTACAAAGAAAAAGCATTTATTTACATAAGTTGTTTCATAGATTGATTGCATAAAATTATTCTGTTTAATTTTGAAAATAATTCTAGTTTATTACGAAGTGAGTGATACTTAAGTTAAATAAATATGGTTACAATAGTTGTGTGTATCATTTAATATCTTATTTATTTATTATTCATGTAACTTCAGGTATTATGCTGTGCTCTAATATGTGTTTCTATCAATCAATGAATATTGACAAAGATAAAACGCATCAATACTCGGGAGTGGGGGCTCGTGACGTCAGAACTAGCTAAAAATTACACCATGGCGTGACGTATTGACCATTTTAAAAGCGTCGTATCTTCGTCAATTTTGGTTAAGAAAAAACATGGGTCAAATATTTTATGATAATCTAAGTGACGGACTAATTAGATTTTTTTGGTCGTCTCGTTATTATAAGGCGCGTTATCATTAATACTAGTCGGATCCAGTCATTAGTACGGATATAAAATGAATGAAATGAATTAGGTAGTTTAATAAAAACAGTGTATCGCACCCAGTGTGATTTCGTTCGGAACCCATCTTTTACCCACATCATGTACATACAAGTATATCGGAATAAATCCTAAAAATCCGACAGATTTATAAATTCATCATCATCGTTCTCTTGCCCCTATCTCAATTAATTTGGGGTCGGCGCAGCATGTCTTCTTCTTCCATACTTCTCTATTACTCGTCATCTCATCAGACACCTCCTTTCTTACCAAATCATCGCATATCACACAGTCCATATATCTTACTTTGCCTAAAACAACGAGAGTACAGCGATCGTTCTAAATAATATTAATCACAATTAATTCAATTCTTCAGTTCTAGGAAACGTTATCAAAGGTACATAAGTTTCACTCTATTCCATTAATATTTTCTCTTCAACTTGGTTCTTAGTTTTCTGTTAAATTGTGAGCTTGATATAATTTAATTAAAGTGGACGGACGACATTGCCAGAGCATGAAATATTTTATTTTGTATTTTCTTGTTATTTACCTATTTAGATTTCCTGTCTGAGGATGACTGCGCATTGTCTGAGAGTCAACAATGTCCCAAATGAAACACACACTTTCGCAATCCGGAGGATTATCACGGAGATCTCTGGGTCACCTGGACCTGAATTATCTGGATCCATTCAAAGTTCGGGTGAATCCATTTCTTCTAGGCAAGCTTCTCCAACCTAAGCCGCATCATTACTTCATATAGAGCAAGTTGTGGCCAAACGCAAGCCTATTTAGTTTAAAAAATCTATCGTTCTATAATCAATTTGTACATTGTTTCATTTAAGCTTGTAAAATAGAAAATAATTCAAAACTTATCTCTTGTTTCAGTCACCAACAACAAGCTTTTTCCAATCTTACAAGTCCACTTTTGTCTGCTATTATTATTAACACATAATCACTATAAATACTTACACATAATCACTATAAATACTTACACATAATCACTATAAATACTTATACATAATCACTATAAATACTTAAGAGATCACCTGCTGTTTACGCCTGTGTGGAGACGTGTTGTGTGTATGTTGCGCTTTGCTATTTTAAAAGACTAGGCGCCGCACCCTTTACATTTTACTTTACTTTAGTATATCCAAAATGGTCACCATCGCGGCAACCTCACGCTGCGAATATTTTATTGTAAGACTAGCTTATTCCCGCGGCTTCGCCCACGTGGAGCTCGATATTGTTATCTCACGGGATCGCACTACCGGAATAAAAATCTATCTAGTAAGTAGTATCTTATGTGTTAATCCAGGTTATAAACTATCTGTGTACCAAATTTCATCCCGATCCGGTCAGTGGTTTTTGCGTGAAAGAGTACCAAAACTTCTCACAAACTTTCGCATTTATAGTAGGATATAATTGAAACCTACATAGCTCGATACGGGACTTTTATACCCCTGAAACCCCAATGCCTGCGTTTGGAAACGCTCAACGACACAAATATGAATGAACAATGACTGAAAATGAGATCAATAATATTAAGGTAAGTACAGAGAGCTGAATGAAACTTTTAAAACCACCACGACTATTAGAAATAAGGAGAGACATCGAACGCTAAACGTTTCACGATCAACTTTATACCAAAGAGAATAAATAACTTGCAATGGAACTCTTTTGCAAATTCTAGAAATATAGTTTACTCCGAAGGCAAAACTAGCTCCAATGTTTTATTTATATACCAGAGATCGGCTTGCAAGGTACTACGGAAATTCATTTGGAGTGATGGCTAGTGGCTACTTCCATATTATTGGTTGTTCTGACTTCGGGGTAAATGTATTGGCTTTCGATTTATGTAAAGTGGTAGGTAATGTTAAGTTATTTGTATGCTTTAGTAGAGAAAGATTTATGCTTGACCGTGCCTAATTCGAACTGAGGTAGGTAATAGAAATGTGTAAAACTGCAATTGCTTTTAACTGGTCCATTATGCAAGGCATATAATGAAACAGCCTGACAACTACACTGTACTTTTTCGTCATATTCATAAAATACAATATAAATATAATTGGTTTCGCCTTCCAGTCTAACAGGACGCAGCTGAGTACAAGTATTTTACATGGAGCGACTGCGATCTGTCCTTCTACTTCCTACGGAGTCTTGCATAAATCTTAGAAAGTATATCCAGAGTCTTTTATGAGAGGTTTGTATGAAATTCGTTGCTGCATAAAACACGTCGCTGACCGCAGGGATGAGTGGCGCTCACCACCTCTCCGCGCGGCGCACCCCCAATACATTTTGCTTCGCCGCCTGTGCCAGAACGCTCAACGAGCGGTGATGTTTAAGAATCGCCTAAACGTCAGAGTTAGTCACTTCCAATTAGCATTATAAGACCACGATCTCGGTAGATAAAGGTATTCATAGGTGGGGCAGATTCGTGCCCGATTAAACTTTTGTTTGATATTCAGAGAAATTATACTACCTATCGTGCCGAACGCCCGATAGGATCGTTTGTGCGCTCAGCATATTTGTCATGCGACGCTACGTCCTACCGGTATGTTGGACGGAGCGCGCGCGTGGTACTCTACGTCGAAGCCGGAGTTGCGAGAGAGGTGGTGTGTGTTTATTATGTGTGTTTGTTATTGTGTGTTTATTATATTCTTAATATCACAAAGACAAAAGCTACAGAATTAACGAACAAAAATAAAGCAAACACGAAAATTCTTTAATTCATTAAAGTGCCTGCCTACGTCAGTCAGAGCACAGCGTGGGTTGAATAGCACCTCATTTAATCAACACTTTCAATTCTTCCAGTACATAAAATTCATGGGACTATCCATAATGTCAATAGCCTAAACAAAGGGTCTGACGCATCTCAAGCAGTTCCGAATAGAAATTGTCTCGTTGTTTGAAACAAATCCACCAAATGGATTGAGGTATTTTTCTTTCTGTCTTTCTTTATACCTGCTTTGTCTTTATTGTGCTATTCAGTGTTCACACCCACGCGTTTAATTCTATTTTACCAGTTTAAGTTGGTCCATGATGCATAAGGGTAACTAATATTAGTGATGTTGATGTTTATTATACTCTAAATAATAAGTTAAGGCCTCGCCTCTCATGCATGAGGTTGTGGGTTCAAATCCGGGCAAGTACCAGTGTGTCTTTTTCAATTCATATGTACTTTCTATGTTTAGCTTCACATTGGTGAAGGAAAACATCGTGAGGAAACCTGGACTTATAATTAATATAAGTCTGAAATCGCCAACCCGTCTTGAGCAAGCGTGGTGATCTATGCTCGTGCCTTCTCTGTATGAGAAGAGGCCTTTGCCCAGCAGTGGGACAGTAATAGGCTGGTATTATTATAAATAATAACATGAAATCTCCGAAGGGCGAGACAGAGATTTACTTAATTACCCACATTTACCCACAATTTTTTCAACAAGCGTAATTGTTAAGGAAAATAAATGCTTTATCATTATTATCTCCTTTATTAATCTTAGCATCTTATTTATTTACATTTAAAATATTTCTTATAAAAAACATTTAAAAATATAAAACACAGACGAAAAAGTTTGAGACGATGTAATAAAAGTTTCACTTTAAATATAGTAGTCCGCCGGTGTCGGGAGCAGGGTCCAAGCCACCGGTGGTTGGGGCTGCAGAGATAGGAACCTGCTCACAATGCGAGCCGTATCGAGGAGTACTGACTTCTGAATTAGGCTCTTGATCCAACCGCGCAAATCTTATTATTATTATTATTACACCAACATTTTGCTAGTATGTTGAAGTCCCATGTGATAGCGGGCGAGCCGATTGCCATCAACCAGTCACTGGTACAGACTTCGAGGCTCCTGCTGAAAAAATTATCTTGAATAAACCCAATTTCTGTTTTGCGCGACCGGGGAATCGAACCCAGGACCCCATTTTCAGCAGTCGCGGTTGCGACAACTAGACCAACGAGAATAGATCTTAATTATTTTTATAACTATTTCCTTCAAAAAGAAACTACCGCAGAACTACCTATTCGGAATGAAGAAATTTTTTTGTCGTGAGGAAAGTTTTGAGTATATAGTAATGATGTCATGAACATACAACATAGCCCTCATTCATTATAATTATCACTTGTTTTTCGGTGAAGGAAAACGTCATGAGGAAACAAAACCAGCATGCCTGAGAGATATTTTCGACGGCATGTAAAGCAAATTCAGAGGCGCGAGGGCGACATATAATCTCTGACACCAGGCACTAACCCCACGATAAAGAAAGAAAAAGTCCTCGTTGAAGGATTTTCTAATATATTGTTAGAACATCTTTTGAAAGCAGCAACGCGACGAAGATTCAAGATAATTATGCCGGAGCGTTCAGTCGCCATTCTTAGAATCTACTCTATCAAGGTTTTTAATCAGTCTTCAGAAACATTTTCATATCTTAACGTCTATTTTTGGTAACCTTGTCTGATATAAAACTTTTCTCATTAATTTCATATTTTTAGATCCTTCTAATATACTGAAGATAACAATAAAACGTTTTTGTCAAACAAAACTGCTTACAAAAGAAAATTGTTACTTGAATTAAATAAATGCTTGTACGTGGGTTTGAATGTTTGTAAACGCACCCATGAATCAGAACAAATTGCTGACATGAGGCAACGTTTTCTTAAAAAATAAATTACCGAAGCCCATACTTAACTCTGACAGAACTAATACTTACCCGCTCTGTCACACATAAAGACAGTTTTTATACGGCACCGCTCATCCGCGCGTTGGGTCCGTGAAGCGGATCTCACTTCGTATTAGCTTGTGTGTTATCCGTTGATGCCTAGCACATGTACATACGAGTACAGAGTTAGCGTACCAGTGGCCAGTTTCCTTACTCGTCAATTTCACTAATTCACCAGTTTACTCATTAGACAATTTCGGTAGGTTGACAATTGCCCTAGGTAGCCATTTTCCTGATTCGTCAGTTTCCTTCTTTGCTAGTTTTGCCTCAATGACAGTTTCATGAAATTGCCAGTATTGCGACACGCTGGTTTCGTTATTTGTCAGCTTCGCTAATCGAACGGTTTACCTATTCGTCAGTTACGCTAGGTAGAAAATTTTGCCAGTTTACTGTTTTCGAAATTCTTCAGTTTCCTCGCTCACTAGTTTTGCTAGGCTGTTGTTTGATTATATTTAAGTATGTTATGTTATTGGTACAGTCAGTGACAAAAACAATTAGGGTGGCCAAGGTAGTTAATATCAAACGTATTATTGTTAAAAATTAAGACGTAGGTATTCAACTGAGATTATTATCAAACCATTATCATATCAGATAGGGAATAAGTCAAATTTCCACAATTAGGTACAGTTAGGGACAGTTTGTGTATTTTTTTTCATTCAATTTAGCACGATGAAATAAAGGTTTTTTTGATACTTCTACACTTACACGACATACCTTCTGTATCCTTAAGACCTCATGTACAACGTAAAGCAATAAATGAAATGTTAAATTCAACGATATATATTTTTCCGTCAAGCGAAATAATAACGCAAAGAAACTAACAAAGTGTTTTTGTACGAAATTTCAAGTCACCAGAAAAATACTTGCTCCATGTATAAGCATTCAACCTCCTTTTTAACGCCTAGTGATAAAAACAAACGCTGAAATTAGTTTTCTGTACTTACGTAATCGGGTAATAACTTAAAAAGGAATGTCATATGTATTTACATTAATATGTATATGACATGACACGAAGGAAGTAAAACACAATCTAAACTAACTGACGAACAAGAAAACTTACGAACAGGGAAAGTAACGGGTTAGGAACATGACGAAATAGCAAAACTGACAATCTAAACTAACTGACGAACAAGAAAACTTGCGAACAGGGAAAGTAACGGGTTAGGAACATGACGAAATAGCAAAACTGACAATCTAAACTAACTGACGAACAAGAAAACTTGCGAACAGGGAAAGTAACGGGTTAGGAACATGACGAAATAGCAAAACTGACAATCTAAACTAACTGACGAACAAGAAAACTTACGAACAGGGAAAGTAACGGGTTAGGAACATGACGAAATAGCAAAACTGACAATCTAAACTAACTGACGAACAAGAAAACTTGCGAACCAGGAAACCAACTTAATAGGGAAATTGACCACTTAGTGAAACTGGCAAATAAGGAAATTGGCGAATTCAGAAACTGTCTAATGAGTAAACTGGTGAATTTGTGAAATTGACGAGTAAGGAAACTGACCAGTGGTACGCTAACTCCGAGTACATACATCGAAAGACCGCGCGGCCGAGCGGCGCAATCTGCTTTGCCGATCCCTCTGTCGTTGTAAAACCACGAGTACCAGTAAGTATACAGTTTTCTAAATTTAAAAGCAATTTTCGCGAAAAATAACGATTGTAACTTGGAGATAGTATCCTTTTCATAAAAATATGAGTTCCAGAATACTAAGTTCGTAACAATATGAAATTTTAATCAGAACAGTAGGAGAAAAACACTTTTAAAAGTAGTCAAGTGTTACCATATTGGTGCTCGTGAGTGTACACCGTCTGTAAATGTAACTAAATGTATGACTGTAAACGATTGTAATCCGTTTCGCCGACCCGTCTATCGATGTACGAGTAGGTCCTGTACGTGTGAAAAACGCCCAACCCTTATATAAATAAGTTATTTATTAACCTTACAATCACAAAACTAATTCGGCACCCTACATCAAAAAGTTAGAAAGAAGCCCTCTCATACATAATTCCGTATCCGATCTATTTCTCTCCAAGAATTTCCCAGAATACTTCGTATATTGCTTTCCTGGGATTGAGAACTCGGAAAAAGGCGTCGAGGTAACTAATAAATAAGTTTCGATGTCAAAACTTTGTGGGAGAGCCATTAATGTGACCATTGCATCTTGGCAAATAGGGACTTGACCCAAAAATATTGGCAGGGTTCCGATAAAGCTTGATTTATAACTTGTATCTGCTTATTCTTTAGGAATTAGGGAGAGAAATTATTCTTTATAGGTTCGATTGGATGAGAGACTGGTAAGGACAGATTCCTGTCCGGTTTCGAACACAGAAAGATACTTTGGTATAGGTCAGCTTCTGGTGGCCGATGCCAATTTATGGTTTATGAGTTAAAATGTGTGATTTTAAAACTCATAAACCAGTTCGGACCAATGACATACACATACACACCCACATATATTTAACAGAATAGGGTATTTTACTCTATATGAGAAAAAATCTAAAAATATATTATTGAGATAGCTTAGGCAAAAAGCAGTCGGAAAACGTTAGTTTTAGTTCATAAAATAGCAAACTAAATTTTAAAATTAATTCAAAGGTTTCAGCTTTTTAAATCTGTTTCATAACACCATTATAGTAGTCGCCATGTTATTACGTCATAAGGCTATGTAAACTTAGAAGTGTCAACTGAAGTTAAATATGCATTTGTTTACATAGCCAACTGACGTCATGACCACAGAGCAATATGGCGTCCACTGCGTCCAGCGTTTTCGTCAAATTACGCGCGAAATTTGAAAATGTTAAATTTAAATGCATTTTTAAGGCACTTATCGATTGAATAAAAATGTTGTGATTTTTTTAGTGGTTCATTGTTCATTAGCACTATAGAATCTAATTGAAACACTTTTCAAAAATGGGTGCAATACCCTATTAATAAAGGTGACCAACAAAAATCAAGTGATCGCAAGCGCTACCTAAGTATGAGGTGTTGCGTTCGACTCTCAGATCTGGCAGTGTTATTGGATTTTCCATTTGTCACCGGTGCAACAGATGTTGGTGATGGCAATTAGGCTTACCCTGTACTAAAACCTTACCTCTGCCTTTCTTTTTGGGGATAGCAAGCATGACGGTTGACGTGATGTTATATCTATGTTAATTACGAAGAGTAATATTCCATAAGAATTAAGATAGTGCCAAGCATTGAAAAAGTATGCTTAGATGGTTTAGACAAGTTGAAAGGATGAATAATGGCTTAAACAGACCGGGACGGCATGGCAAGTGATCTATTTTTTTACCAATGGACATTCAAACGTATATTGATATAGAAATACGACATAAATTGCCATGCTTTGAAATGATGCCGTGGCATGCCGTGCCATCCAAAGGGATTTGCATTGAAAGACGCGCCACGGTTGTATTTCTATATCAATACGTTTTAATGTCCATTGGCAAAAATTTAAATCCCTTGCCATGCCGCTGCCGTCCCGGTCTGCGTAGGCCTTTAAAGACGCGATTAACAAAAGGTTTTCACTAGGCTGTGAGTATAAGAAACGCCCGAAAGAAAGAGTCGCCTAAGGCTGCATTGTCCACTGGAGCGGAGAAGACGGAATTTTTGACCAATAGATTTGCATGAAATCTAAACCCCGCTCCGATCATTCTATGCAATTCTATTGGTCAAAATTGCACAGCTCCACTTTTCTCTTCTCTTCTCCGCTCCAGTAGACTGGCAACCTCACAATGGTAAGTAGAATTATAACGTTCAATTTCTGTCAATTACATTTTAGAGAGTAATTATATTACTGCAAATACACTGGCCTGCAAAAAAAAGTATCACACTTTTAAAATTGCAATAACTTTTTAAGTGCACAAGATATACTTTCGGAACAAAAAGGACTCGAAAAATAGTTTTTAAATTTGTCTACAGTTTCAAAGAAATCTGATAAAAATTGCTTTATAACTTTTTTTTATTTTAAATCTCTAACTTCTCTAATCTAGGAAAAATTTAAATTTTAAAAGTGTAGTACCTACTTATTTTCGCAGGTCAGTGTATTTGAATCTCGCTTCTTTTTTAATGTATCCTGCTGCAATCTATTTGTTCCAAACAATAATCTAATATACTGTCAGATTTTCACCAGTATATTGTGTCTTCAGCGGAGTCATACACCCAGTGGTGCGATCCTTATTTTTTGCCTGCGAATCTAATCGCTAGTTCTGGTATACTATTCTTAAGGCGAGAGAATCTTAGACTGCCCTCTCCCTGCAGTTCGGCAGCTAATTTGTTTATATGTCGGTCCAATCTGGCTTGATAATTGTTGCTGTTTGACTCAATCTCTTCCTTAACAGTTCACAAATTAAAATCTAGGTTCACATATTAATGTCGCTTCTAACGACAAATGTCTTGACCGATTGTCACAAGATCTTAGAAGGAATAGATTCTTCCTAGGAATGGATTCCTTCTAACTAAATCCTAGATGAATTAATCCCTTTTAGTCTTTGTCTTAATACCTGGTCACCACTTCTCCGGTGTAAAGTTTAAAAGCCCCTTTGTCATCGTTCAGACTGTCCTGAATGATTGATTGTAATACTTGATTATCTTACTTTCTGTTGCGCCGAGAAAGTCCTGAGCCTTTTGGGTCACCCCTGAAATGGAGTAAGCTGATTATGGAGCTAAATATAGATTTGGTAGAAATCCACGTTAATTTTTTATGTAGGTTTGGTATACTTTGGTCCTGGGGCTCGTGTTCTAGGTTCGGTAATGAATTATTCTGTGGTTGTGGTTTTATTGAAATCTGACAGTTTTCAATCGGGATTACAACAGGGATGATAATTGACTAAAAAAAATATGATTCTGTTTAGTCCGTCAGTTAGATTATCTAAAAATATTGGATACGTGTTTTTTGTTTTAACAAATTAATAAAAATTGACGAACACAAAACGTGTTAAAGATCATAAGTGGGGATTTGTGACGTTACATTTGAGTAAAAATGTACTCAAATGTGACGTCACACGAGTTTTTTGTTTACAATATTTTTTGGAAATCTATCTGACGGACTCATCAAGGTAGATGACAAAACTAATCTAATTAGATTAGTTTTGTCATCTACCTTGATAGCAACATTTTAGGTTGGCATAAAAGGAAATTTAATGTCAATTCGTAAAATAGGTATATTCATAATATTAAAATGTAATTTCCTCATTGGTCTTGTGGTCGCAAACGCGACTGTTGAGCATGAGGTCCTGGATTTGATTCCCAGGTCGGGCAATGTAATATTGGATTTTTCCATCAGGAATTTCTCAATAGCAGCCACGGAGCCTCGATTAGCGCCCGGTTTATGACCTCTTGGATTCTAATCCAACAGACGATCTGTTTGCGGATGGATGGACGAAGATTTTATTGACATGTCAGAAGTACTGTGATCGATCTTTAGGGTAAGCCGTGCTTGCCTAGGCTGATCTGTGGATGGGTGACCACCCATTACATACCGGGTTTCCTCCGTGCCTCAGAAAGTACGTTAAGCTGTTGGTCCCGGCCGTCATTTGCAGATCTTTGACTTTGTTACAGGTAGTCAGTGGCCTAAAAATGTCTGACAACCAGTCTTACCATGGGGTATCGTGTTAAACAGTACTAACTAGGTTGTGGAGGTCAGATAGGCAGTCGCTCCATGTAAAATACTGGTATTCAGCTGCATCCGGATAGACTGGAAGCCGACCCCAACATAGTTGGGAAAAGGCTAGGCAGATGATGATGATGATATCAGAAGTACTGTGAGAGGAATCCTTTACCTTGTTATTTTGTATATTTTAATTTTATGTTTAAAATCTTTTAGTTCTAGATTACTGTAAACGGTTTATAAATACAACCGTTGTAATTAAATTTAATAAACAAATAAATAGGCTGGCCATCTGCTACATGGAACTTTAACATAACTGTCGAGATTTGGGTGTACTTAAGGGTACACCTCTGTCTAACCCTTCAGGGTTGTCTAGCGGTGTAATACTAGCTGTATAACATACAAAATTTTTGACTCAAAAATTCATTCACTCCACATTAAATTATTATTATGATGAATTGGCGCTCATTAATGTTTGCATGCCAAAAGCATAATTAAATAATGATAAAGTGTTATGACCATTGAAAGTGCCGGCACTAACGCAAAATTTGAATGAATAGACCAAGAGACATGTGCAAAAACGTAATTATTAAAACACAGAGACTCATTTCAAATTCAAGTCACAACGTATTCGCGGGCCTGTGGACGGGGAGCTATGGGCTAGCTCGCCGTCCGTCCGTCTCATGACGACAGGCCGTGTCGACGGCGCGTTCGTGTTCCACGCGCGCCTCAAAGAGAGTTAGCAACAGCAAGGGCCGAAGCCTGCCGGGGCTGCGGGACTATTCGAAAGAGATACCGTGGCCCCGGAACACAAAGGGTGATGAAGGAACATGGATGGGTTTTAGTCAGTAAAAGCCTGACACTCCCTCCTGCTCCGCCCAGAGCGGGAGGAGTCACTTGATGATTTCCCATCCGGAAAAAAAAAACATCAAAACGTATTAAAATTTTGATTAACAGTTTGACCAGACTTCATAATTGCACATTTGTAAAAAAAAGCACCAAAAAATATTCTACAAAAACCTCGAGCGCTGAACACGTTTCTGAAATTTATCTAACCAGCGCAGCGTAAAAAAAACAATGAATTCATGTGATGGACCAATATTAAGTGAAGCGTAAAAGCTGTATCTGAGAAACTTTGGTGGAGAGCAGCATGGTGGTCTTAGGCACTTTATGTTGTGTTATTTATTTCATCACTACTACTCTCAACACTGCACGTTTGCCAAGGTCGATACGTAGGTGGGTGATAATTAATTACATATCTTGTCTCTTCCGTGCCTCGGAAAGCACGTCTAGTCGTTGGTACCTGCTGTCGTTAAGATCTTTGAGAATCGTTACAGGTAGTCAGTTCTATCTGCCGTACACGGCATACCTTAGTCACCCCCGACGACGCTATTACCCTCTTACAGGAAAGTAGTAAAGACACCTTGAGTACAGTACGTAAACAACACAAATACAAACCGGCAACATTCCGACCTCGCCGCCGAGGTCCGGCGCGACGTTCCTGTTCAAACCCCCCCCCCCCCCCCCCCGCCGACCCTTGCTTGAGCCAGCCCGCGATGTATGATGAGCCAGTAGTAATAAGCGAGCCCCTAAATAATGCAACTCAGATCCAGCCTGTCCCTTTGCTGCCCCCCCCCCAGCGACGCCCTAAGCCGAGGTTCGTACCCCACAGGGGGTGCCCTTAGGCGTGGTCGCTTTTAGTTAGTATGCCCCTGGCTGGAGGCCTTAAATTCAAGGCATCAACAGGACTAGCCCGGTTAAGCAGTAGCCAGTCTCTCTAGACTGAACTGCGAGATACCACACCCAAAAAAAAAAAAAAAAAACAGGTAGTCAGTGGGTCGAAAGGCAGATAACCAGTCTTACCAAGGGTTATCGTATTACCCAGTACTAACTGGGTTGTGGAGGACAGCTAGGCAGTCGCTCCATGTCAAATACTGGTATTTAACTGAGTTCGATTAGACTGGAAGTCGACGCCAACATAGTTGGGAAAAGGCTTGGTAAATAATAAGTCATTACATTTTGTACGCTACACTTAAAGTACTTACGGGATGATATCCGTGATTTTGTTTATGGTCGATGAGCTCCCGATATTTCGACGCTGTTGCAAGCATCATGATCGCGGGAATACTGAAGAGGTATGCGGGTCAGACAAATCTGTCTACCCTCTTTCTTAGTCTTTTATTACGCGCACTACTGGAACTCGATTGTAACTCACGACAAAACGCACTCACAGTATCACTAGGTTTTTCTTGATAATGGAGACGCATGTGCCTGCTCGCTTGTGTGTCTGCTCATAATAAATAATTTTCATCCCACCCGCATACCTCTTCAGTATTCCCGCGATCATGATGCTTGCAACAGCGTCGAAATATCGGGAGCTCATCGACTATAAACAAAATCACGGATATCATCCCGTAAGTACTTTAAGTGTAGTGAAAAACCGTGAAAGTCTAAAACAGTGCATTTTGTACGCTGTTCCCATTTTCTGGCGTCACTGTGGTCCCAGTGTAATATATCTCTAAAAGTCATGTCTGTCCTTCTCACTGTCACGTGAATCACCAAGATAATAAATTACCCTCACCGTTTATAAATAAAACACATAAAAGGGCCATTTTAGCGTTCCCAAGCCAAATAAATGGCGCCGAACGTAATTTGTTACGTCTCACTTATGCGACGTGAAAGTATAACAAGGATCTGCGTTACACAGTAATACAAAGCGTACTAGATGAGGTATTAAAGCGATGTAATGCGAAAATATGAAATAGTCAAAATTAACTCATAAGTGGTGCACCTTTTTAGGGTTCCGTAGTCCTGACAAGGAACCCTTATAGTTTCGCTATGTCCGTCTGTCTGTCTGTCTGTTTGTCCGAGGTTTTGCTAAGAGACCGTAAGTACTAGAAAGCTGTAATTTGTAGAGGCGTATATCAATAACGCCGAAAAGGTGGTGAAATTAAATTTTGGATTTTTTTTTTTTTAGGGTTACTACCCTACATGTGAAGTGGCAATGATTTGATTTTTTTCGTCGTCTACCCCATCGTGTGGGGTATCGTTGAATAGGTCTTTTAAAATGACTTAGGGGTTGCTAATACTACTTTTCGATTGAATGCTCCACTAGGGTGTTGGATAATTTTGTACGAAATACAAAATCCTTAGAATAAATCCTATAAAGTGACTAAGATGAAGTAGTTGCTTGTTTAACGGGTGAAGACATGCTATGAAAAACAAAATCTAAAATATAACGGGCTACTACGGAACCCTACTCTGCGCATGGCCCGACACGCACTTGACAGGTTTTTTTTGTTAGCCTGATAGGAAGGCTTTGCCCATTCCTTGATGCAGAGGAAGCCCGACCTACGACCTATGCTTTTGCAAATATCTTCGTGATATGAGGTCTGGAAAAGTGTGTAGCGGCACTACAAAACGTCCTACAAAACTACAGCGCCATCTATGAGACAAATGAGGAACTAACAATTCTCAATCGCGCTATTAAAGTTATCCGCGACTAAGATCATATTGTAAAACCCGCCACCAACTTTTGGGCAGTAGCTCACCAGACACAACTCCCGTCTGTAGGTCGATTCTGTAAAATTCAAACAAAAACTCCCATCTCACATCGCTATTCACTCTCATTTCGCATAAGGTTCAAAATGACCTTGATTTTGCATTCTGTAAGCATCACCTAGTCACTTGCGAAGTGAAGTGAGCTCCGAAACGACCAATGCCACTTCTTACGTCATCTCAGACTTTATCTGTCAAAATCTCCCTGTTAATGTAGTTTGAGTCTATCCCGCGAAGAATTTCACATCGCGTCGCCTCCGTCTCGCCTTCATAACACACCTAGCACAAATGAATACATAACTCAAGGCATCACATTTAATAACATTGCCCTCTTCCCGTTACATATAATATTTATTCTAATACTATAAATGGGGTAATATGTCAGTCTGTCTCGGTATTGTCGAGGTGGGACGTGTCCACGATATATGTATACGCTGATGTAGACCAAGGTCAGGCTGTCTGCTGAGATATTTAGTTTTAAGGCAAGGAATTTATTTAGCTGTACTTGAATGGCGGATAGATAGCAAATATTATGAATGATGTATATCTTCGTCGATTCTCTCCCGACGATCGACTCACCGAAGATCTACGCTAGGGAATGGGCAACTACAGTACTTTCACAGTTTTTATGCCTTGTGACTGGGACTGTAGCTACATTTAATTTTCATCTTTGTTTCGACAATTCAAAAGTGCCTGTAACTGGCCTACTTGCAATAAATGCTTTGATTTTGATTGATTTTTTGATTTTGACGCCGCTCGTCCGCGCGGTCGTGCGGAGGCGGCGGTGTTATTGGCGGGGAGTAACTTTGAAGGGCCGCGAGCTCCTCATGAACTCATAAAATACTCTCTTTCTTTCAAATACTGTAAAGATCTGGCTACCAACAGTCATCATCATCTGCCTAGCCTCTTCCCAACTATGTTGGGGTCGACTTCCAGTCTAACCGGATGCAGCTGAATACCTACCGTATTTTACATGGAGCAACTGCCTATCTGACCTCCACAACCCAGATAGTACCTGCACTTTGTAATACGATACCCCTTGGTAAAACTGGTTATCAGACTTTCAGGCCACTGACTACCTGTAACGACTGTCCAAGATGTACAAATGACAGCCGGGACAGGCTTAACGTGCTTTCCGAAGCAAAAAGGAAATTCAGTATGTAATGGGTGGTCACCCATCTACGGACCAACCTAGGCAAGCTCGGCTTAACCTAAAGATCGACCCGAGTGTATGTTATTATTTAGCCACAAGCTCCTCCACCACGAGCTGACTACCAACAGAGTCTTAGGAAATTCATATAAGAGAGCATACCCTTAAATAGCCTTGCACACTACTTAGGCACGATGCCAACTCCTGCATGTACTATCGAGGACACTCCCGCCTGATCACCACTAAGCTAATTTTTGCTTGCACTTACAACATAGAAACGCTCTCTAACCCCGCCCCGTTGACTTTGTATAGAAATAATGAATGAAAAGATACCGATCGGCCGAGCGCACTGACGACGCATGCCAAACGAGAGTTATTGTTATTTAGCGCGCCAAAGATGACGCTTTCCTAATAGGTCTAAACATTAAGGGGGCGTGGCTCGGCGCCTCCGCATGATTTAAGAGAAAAAATATTTAACTGATCAGGCGGAAAAGACCACGACTGTACATATGTACGTCTATGTAAAACGACATGTACGTTTTAAAAGCAGGATTAGGAACGGCGGCACGGCGATGCATATAAGTGGATGTCTTCGTACTAAGTATTGTGAGCTTAGGTTCTGATAGAGAGGGAATTATTTCCTTCTAGTCTTTTCATCCGTTTACATGATTTTACATTCTGGTTAGATTTATTATGTTAACGTTATTTATTATTATTTAAGTAAGAAAGAAACTGTCTTGTTTGTTGAGTGGTCGCAAGCGCGACTGTTGAGCATGAGGCCCTGGGTTCAATTCCCGGGTCGGGCAAAGTGTTATCGCGTTTATGCTAATAGGCTCGCCCGCATAACTGGTGCAATGTGGGTGTGTTATCATAGGCTCTTGCCCGGCCCCAGCGGAATCTCCCATGATATGTAACATGATAACGATTGATGTTCGGATTGACAAATCTTAGTTTGATTGAAACGTTTTATAATAATATCATTGATTTACAAAATGCAATGATTAATTTAACATTAAAATAAGTCTTTGATACATAATTGAGGAAGATTTAATTAGGTTTAGAAACATCGGGGATCCGTCAATGCGGCACCCTCCTAGACAACAGCTCATGTCAATATGGCGGCCCGCAATGCCACGGCGCGACGTTCCGCCAGAGAGAATATCAGCCAGTTTCACTCTGGTCTGTATAGTTTGCAATGTTAACCATAGACGACGCCTTGCAGGGGCGCCGTCAGTCAGGTACATCTTTGCCTTTTTTTTCGGATGGGAAATCATCAAATGACCGGCGTTCTGGGCGGAGCGATAAGGATTATGTTATGTTATTAAGAAGTTTACAATATGGTAGATGAAACAAAATTGGAATAAAAATAAACGATTTTGTTTTTTCAACTTTATAATTAAAATAATTGTGGTAGCATGTTACGTAGAGCAAGCAATTCACGGAAACAACTAAAATCTTCAGCACAACATAACAATTTCTACGTCTGTACAAACACCTACTCCAATAGGTCGTTGCCCTTTATACCGAAATGTCAACAACACAAAAATAGTAAACGTAACATGCAAAGCAAATTCATATTTCAATAGCAAACCTATCCACACTCACCCGTATAATCGAATTGAAACATAGAATAGCGTCAAAATAAAAGTGTTTTCGATGATATCGAGTAGAGTGATAGAGCTGTAGTAGGGTTGGTTGACATTTGACAACGTTAAAAGAGTATCTCCTTACAAAATATTCCCTCGTTATTTGTGTCATAGTGTTTGTGCATGCAGAATGTTTAATTTCCGGTTAATAGGAGGTCACTTCTTTTATTTTCCATGTTAAAATTAAACAGCTAACCTTTTTAAAATGTCAACATTTTATCACTGATCGCGATGTATAATGTAATTTTGCTATCGGCAAACTATACGAGTATAAAGGGTGTAACACACCTCTTAACGAAGCCGAAAGGCATTTGTTCTCACAAGATTTTAATGTAAGTTTTTTACCTTATACATCTCCACGACCCCCGTACTATTCAATTCATTCATCAGCACAATGTTTTGAGTGCGTTACATTCAGTTCTACCACAAAACATATTTTTTCCACCCAACAAAAAGAAGTCGTTTCCCAGCAATAATTTTTGCGTAAAGTTACTTAGTTTGATGTACAGAATGCTTGGTTGACGGCTTCGTGATGAGGTGGTTTACACCCTGTATAATCCGGTATAATTACCCATGTAAATAATTTGACTGATTCGTTGGCCTAGTGGTTTGCTACCACTAGGCCAACGAATCAGTCAATTACTATCACGCGCGACTATTAAGCATGAGGTCCTGGGTTCGATTCAAATTTCATTCGATTTTTCCATCAGAAATTTCCTCATTATTTCATCATTTCCTAATCGAGTCTGGATTTGTGCCCGGTTGACGGCAATAGGCTCGCCCCCTATTCCCTTCGGAGATTACAGGTGTGATGTTAAAAATGTTATAATTTACTGTTAGCCTGCATCATTGCACTACTAGAAATTATCAGAAGCGTGGGCTTCTTTTACAGTTCTTGCGATCCAATTTTGTCTTATAACAGTAAATAATAAAAACTGCGCGTAGACCAATACTATTCGCCTTTAAAAAAGGTACAGTCACGAGCACCGTCATACACACACACACACACACACACACACAATAAACTATTAGGGCTACCGCACACAATCGACAAGACTGTCTTTAGTGCATAGTGTAGCATTTACCCTACTAGTGCGAGCGTGACAGACTATGTTTTCTCGCTCGCACTAGTAGGGTAATTGTCTGTCTAAAGACAGTCTTGTTTTTTGATTTGTCTCGAAAAATAACGATTAGAACATGGAGATAGGATCTTTTTTTTAAATGAGTTCCAAAATACTATGTTCATAACAACATGAAATTTGAATCAGAACTGCAGGAGAAAAACACTTTTGAAAGTTGTTAAGTGTTTGCATGTGCTCTCGCTACGCTCGTGACTATACGAGGCGCACAGCGAAAAAAATCATACACTTACTCGTCGCACATTGCAGTTGTTTAAGTTCCACACTATAACACGAAGACCAGTTACCAGTATGAGCCAGTAACTATAACAATTACGACAATGGACGACGATTCCATAAAATTTCAGACGCCTGCAATAGACCGTAAACGTGCACTGAATTACATGAGGACGCTTATGCTGGTATAAACGATCGCTAGGGTAATGGCTATATACAGGGTGGAATCCCACATCGACGCACAAACGATTATTACGTATTCAGTACATCATTCCGAACCAGGGACATAGAAAATTTTAATCGGTCGGTTTTTTTTTATTTTATTTATTTATTTATTGCAGTTTTGTAGCAAACATCTTTCGGCTTTTTTTTTTAAAAGGTAGCTTCACAGCTGACAGTACATTAACATAAAAAACGAACATTACGCCAATTACGAAGTACACAGAAAAGACATTTGATTAGCCGAGAGTGACTTGAATTAATTGGCAATTTAATTTTTGGTGTGTGCCAGTGAGCGTGTGGGTAACAGTACGTTGTTTGTGAATGTGTGTATGTCTATATACTTATGACTAACTGGCACTAGTGGCGGCACTGAGTATCCCGCGTTTGATCCAGGATTATAATTATCTCTCTTTACCATAGTCGCGTAAAAATGTATGTGAGGGTGAGGTTCAGAATTATGTACTAAATACGTGGTAAATGTTTGTGTCTAGATGTCCCTACCACCCTATATACTGCGCCTATTAGATTTAGGGTAACAAGGGCTCAAATCTATAGAGCGAACTTACTTAGCTCGAAAATAAACCTTACTTGTATCAAATTAATGTTTTTATTCGCTTGATACGCTTGATCACAGTCGCTTATTGGAATATGCATATTATCCTTATTCCAGTATGGTTTATTTTCGGATGAAGCTATACATAAATCTCAGCCTTATAGAACACAGTTTGATTAGTACCTAAGTGGTTGCTGTTCATCCTATACTGTCTAGTCTGAACCACGTCCAGCTTATTTTTTGTTGAGGTAGCCCTGAAGACTTCATTTCAAGCAACAAGACTAGTTGGTAGTCCCTTCACCCGTATTGTTCCCATGTGAACAAAAAACTTTAAAAGGGTTTTATTTGTATGAATAGTAGTAAACAAAATAAACCGTTGTGGAGGTCAGATAGGCAGTCGCTCCATATAAAATACTGATATTCAGCTGCATCTGGTTAGACTGGAAGTCGAACCCAACGAACCCCAACATCATAGTTGGGAAAAGGGTTTCTGACGACCCGAATGGGGCAGCGGTAGTGAGGCTGCCTTACGTTCTTAGGGTCCCGGGTTCGAATCCCGGTAGGAGCAAATGTTTGTGTGATGAGTATGGACATTTGTTTCCGAGTCATGGATGGATTTTTGTTTGTAAATACATACTTATTATACATATAAATGTATAATAAGTATTTACAAACAAAAAGTATCTATATAGTATATCAACTATCTGATGTCCACGACACAAGCCTCGTTGCTTAGTGTGGCACTAGATGGCGCTGTGTGTAATGTCCAGCGATATAATATACATTTATTTAGGCAGATGATGATGATGATGGTGATGAGTAGTATAGGTATAAATAGTAATACACAATCTTTTAATTTTCGGTTGCTATAATACCTACTGTTTCTTATTGCAATCAAAGCAAAGCCAAGCTAGGCTGGCATTTACGCAAAAAAAAACGTTTAGAATTTAGAACCTCCTCCTTTTATCGTCGGTTAAAAACTTGAAACGAATTCTATCATCATTTTTTCAGGGCAACCCTGCAAGTGGAATTCAAACGAGATCAAAGCGATACCCACACGATTATCTTCACAGACACGAACGGATATTACAATCGAGCGCTTGAAATTTTAAAAATCCTCGTTTACTTTATATGTATTTGAAATCGAAGCATAATTTGCATTTCATTTCTTGTCTTTTGATCTGAAAAATCGTTTTCTTTTTGACTGATATTTATTGTAATTTAAATGAGATATGTGTTATCATAAAACGGCAGGTTATTTAGAATAATGAGGCATTTTCATATCAATTGCTTTAGGACAGATCAAAGGACTTGAAATCAAAGAGATGATGTGCTATGTTAAAGAGCGTTATCAGCTACCAGCCAATATGAAGTAAAGTAGCATACTAGCGGACGTCACGCGGTTTCACCCGCGTAGTTCCCGTTCCCGTGGAAGTACGGGGATAAAATATAGCCTATGTTACTCAGTAAAGACGTGGCTTTCTAATGGTGAAAGAATTTTTGAAACTGGCGCAGTAGTTTTTGAGTTTATTCATTACAAACATAGACACACACAAAAATACAAATCTTTCCTCTTTATAATATTAGTGTAGGTAGTGTAAATTGGCTGGTAGCTGGTAACAAGAAGATAGTACATACTCATGTACTTACTATACAGGGTGTAAACCACCTCATCACGAAGCCGTCAACCAAGCATTCTGTACATCAAACTAATTAACTTGACGCAAAAAAAATTGCTGAGAAATGACTTTTTGGGTGAAAAATCACGTTTTTCGGTAGGACTCAAGGTAACGCACTTAAAACATTGTGCTGATGGATGGATTGAACAGAACGGGGTTCGTGAAGGTGTTTAAAATAAAAATCTTACATTAAAAACATGTATTTAAAAAAAATTAGAAAAAAGTGAAACTTTGACCCCCAATATCTCCGTAACTAGAAGGTTCCCAGGTATGGTGTAGAATAAAAAAATGATTGCAATGACGGGGAGAACAAGTGCCTTTCGGCTTCGTTAAGAGTTTTTTTACACCCTTTATGTGTAGAAAAGTCACAGTATCGTAAGTTCGTGTGAAAGTCAAAAGGGATTGAATTTGAGTCTTACCAAGAGGTATACCATTACCAGTACCTGTGTTGCGGAGGTCAGGTGGAGTCGATGCACCTATAAAAATAAATAAAACTGAAGTGACTGTTTCTAATTTATAAATAACAGCTTTTTACTAAATTCATATGAAAGTATTTACTATACTTACGGTAATTTGTCTTTGTCTGTCTTTCTCTGTCTGTCTGTTCGTTCCGACTAATCTCCGAAACGGCTGCAGTTAGACCGGTTTTGACGAGACTTTTACTGGCAGATAGCTGATATTAATAAGGAACTTTTGTTTTAGAAAAAGGATTATATTATTAAGGTTTCAGGCGAAAAACATCAAACCCATGAAATTGTTAAAAGAATCGGATTCAAATACGGAAGTTATCATTTTTATAATAATTTCACGCAGACAAAGGTCGAAAAATGATTTCTCTAGAACGAAACTTGCTAGATATAAAGAAACAACTTTAATATAAACATTTCCAACACAAAATCCAACAAATTTATTCGCGAAACGAAGTAACCACACTAACTAAATAACTTTCAACTCGGCGCAGTCAAGTTTTCGAATATCCCGTGATTGGACTAACTTCTTCACAAGCTGTCGTTTCTTGCAGCTGCAGTTAGCGACGTAACTGGTACTTTAAAATTTTGACTTTATATTGCTCGTTACTGATGTAATGGCGGCTTGAACTTTCCGGAACTAGGGTTGGCACATTAGATTCATAAAAGTTTAGTATTTAGTCATGGGGAGAGATTTTCCTTTTGCCCAGCTGTGGGATGACGCTGATTTGTAACCAGTAATGTTAGAAACTCACGAATGAAAAACCGGCCAAGAGTTGGTCGGACTCGCGCAACGATTCGAGGGTTCCGTACAAACTTTTTAGAGGACAAACTTAACTTTGCTGTTCGGTCTCTAGAAACGGCTATTGCTCCAACCGCAAATAATAAGTTTGTAATAGTAAAATCGCTTTTTTTTTGTTATTAAACTACATATTAACGGTTTTCAGACTTTTCCCTTTACATGTGCTGTAATACCTTGTTTTTTGCTAAATTTCGTGATTCTAGGTCAACGGGAACTACCACATAGGTTTTCGACCCAAAACCTATAGGGTACTTTTGGTTGACCTAGAATTGTCAATTTTGGTTAAAAGCAAGGTCTTACAGCACAAGTAAAGGCAAAATCCCGAAAAATAAAAAAAAAGTTGAAAATTACGGTAAGTTTTGGAACTTACAAGTTTTTTCGAAAATCTAAATTTCCCCATATCTTTTTATCGTGTTGACTCAGGACCATGATTTTTATACACCTACTATGAACTATAAACCTCAGTATCTGGTATAAATTCAACTTGCTAACTCCACCCGTTCGCGAGAAAATCGGTGGTGACAGACGGACAAGAAATCGATCTTATAAGGGTTCCTTTTTTACCGTTTGACGTACGGAACCCTAAAAATGGGCTAAGAGAACAACCTAGTGGTCTGAACCAAAAGAAGGTATGGTTGGTCCCAAGAGAGATGGGCTGATGAAATAAATAAAACGGCGAGCCAAAACTGACTTACTATAGCAGGAGACCGAAAGAAGCGGCAACAAATGGAGGAGGCCTTTACCGATAGAAAGGCCATAATTAATGTTAGAGATACCGTGGCCCCGGAACACAAAGGGCGATGAAGGAGCATGGATGGGTTTTAGTCAGTAAAAGTCTGACACTCCCTCCTGCTCCGCCCAGAGCGGGAGGAGTCATTTGATGATTTCCCATCCGAAAAAAAAAAGGTGGATGCTCCAGGGTAGCCCGCGAAATTCAAAATTTCTTACGTTTTTTGCAATTTACAGGTCAGTGTCACCGTCACCCTCAGGTAAGTGTCACCCTCCAAGCTCATAAAGGTGCAGGAATTACTTTTTCAAGGTCAAAGTCATTCCTGCACCTTTATGCGCTTGGAGGGTTGTATTGATGATTTTGATGATTATAATTCTATAACTACATACGTGTTACAGCCGCGAATCTAATTTTAATCAACACACAACCTGACACTGACCTGCAAATTGCAAAAAACGTAAGAAAATTTGAATTTCGCGGGTCAATTATCTTGTTTTTTTTTTTATCGCAACATCTGAGCTTGTAACAGATCGGTCCCTGGTCGGGCAATTTTATTATTGACTTTTTCCATCAGGAATTCCTCAGTAGCACCCCTCAGCCGGAATGTGTGCCCGTTTGATGGTAATTGGCTTATAATTAATGGTTAAACGAACTTACCTTAAGTGATGTTCGACCATAATTATACGAGACGTTACATCCGAAGAGATTTAATTACTACGTAGTTTCACTTCTCAATGTATAGGCGTCGCACATAATTTTTAGAGCTGTAGAAATAAAAATCAAAATTATTAAATTCTAATTGGCTGTGAAACGATATCTCCTTCGCCCGTCGACTACAGCGCCCTCACCGGTGAACTTCATTCTTTTTAGAGACATTTATCTCGTTTGATGAAATTTTTACATAAGGGCTTTAGTTTATGGGTCCGGGTGGGACTTTAAATCTCTTCGGATGTAACGTCTCGTATAATTATGGTCGAACATCACTTAAGGTAAGTTCGTTTAACCATTAATTATACTTACGACGTTACATCCTCAAGATTTAATTACTACGTAGATGTTCAGCGCTTTCATTCAAACGAGATTGATAAGGATAAAATAAAAACGATTAAGTACGTTAACTAAACAAGTAGAAATATGTTTATTATGTAAACAATCAACTAATAAACACAGAAATTTTGACAAACAAACAAAAATTGCATCCTCTGCATAGTGAAAAATGTACCTTCTTATAATCTTATCTAATCAATTTTCACCTTAATTTAAATATCGTAAATTGCCTCTGCAAATGCATTGTCATCATTAACTGTAATCGGACGATTATAGAATTTGGCAAATGTTAATGAACTGCCGGACCAACCCGCGGTTCGTTTAATTATGTCCACTGGAACCCCTTTTCGACTAGCCGCCGAGGTGGACGCGTGGCGGGTGCTATGTGCTGTAAAAACCCCAGTATCAATACCACTTTCAGTCAAGACGTTTCTAATCCATCTACTTATAGTGGCAGCACTAGCATTATGGGTTGGTTTCTTGGCAGTAAGAATGAGTCTATCTGTTAGTGGTAGGCTTCTATAAATCTTAGTTGCTTCAATATACGAGGACAACGTCTTTGCAGGACAGATTTCTTCTCTACTAGGGAAAAAGGGTAGAATTAAATTAGGCGCCGATCTGTTTGGGGCCGAGGTTTTGATTAAATCATTTATGTTGATGTCTATCCTCGTGCTGCTTACTTTAATACTAGACAAGCGTATCAGTGATAGAGTCTGCACACGTTGTGCTGTCGACAACGCGAGTAGAGCAACTAATTTTTTGGATAAAGAGGCCAAAGGTTGACTCTCGTTCGGGTAATGATTCGAAAGATAATCTAATACAAGATTAGGATCCCATGTAGATTTATATCTAGGGAAGGAAGGTTTAGTCCTATAGACTCCTTTCATAAACCTTATAATTCTATCATCTTGACTTATACACTTACCTAGTATTAATGCAAGTGCAGAACGACAGGTATTGAGGCTTGAATAATTTGAGCCTAAGTGATATTCATTGACCAAAAATTCTAGGATGTTAGGAACACTGTTATCAAAAACATTAATCTTCTTTTTAATACAAAAATGCCACCATTTTTTTAAAGCTACATTATATTGTTTAAGAGAGCTGTCAGCTAACGATGATATTATTATTTGAATAGCGCTCTCTGGCAACGATTGTTTTAAGTACGATTGCTCGATAATACTGACGACACCAGGGTAAGTCCTTTCCAAAGTGGGTGTGGAGTCCTGAAAGGTGATAACAGCAATGAGGGACTCGGTTCAAAATAAATAACTTCATTTTGGGTTAGAGATAAAAAGAGTGGGTACCATGGCTGGCTAGGCCAATAAGGTACTACCATAATCCCAGTGGCTTTATCTGTCACTATTTTTCTAAGGCATTTAAGAATCAGAGAGAACGGGGGGAATGCGTAAAAATAATAAGGTGACCAGTCTATTGTGAATGCATCAATATTATATGCTGAAGGATCTCGTTTCCATGATATGTATTTCTTACATTTCGCGTTTAGTCGCGTGGCAAACAGATCGATTTGAGGTGTTCCGAAAATATTTGTGATTTTATCAAAAGCAAATGAAGCTAAGTCCCATTCAATGTCAATATTAAAACGTCTCGATTCCTGGTCGGCTTCCGTGTTATCTTTAGACTTAATGTAGGAGGCAAACACAAAGAGTTTCCTTTGCTCACACCATTGCCAGATTTCTCTGGCTACGTCATTAAGGTGTGTATATTGAATTCCTCCGTACTTATTTATGTAAGCGATAGCTGTAGTGTTGTCAATTCTAAGTAGAATTTCCTTATCATAAAGGTCTTTAGCAAAGCACTGTAAGCCTATAAGGGCTGCTTTTAACTCTAAAAAATTTATTTGTTCTTTGGATTCTGTGACACTCCACAAACCATGAGCACGTACTCCATTGCAATAAATACCCCAACCCGAAAGAGATGAATCTGAGAAGATTTCAAGAGCATATCTACCACAATGTAATATTGGATAATTAATAATTGTAATATGTTGGATTATTTAATGTTAAAATATTATTTTGCCACCAGGAAAACTCTGACTTCAGGTTGGGTGAAAGATTCATGACACTATCATAGTTGTCCTCAGAATTACTTAGAGCTAGAAATTTCTCACGCTCGAAGCGTTTTGTATATAACCAACCATAACAAATTGCTGGACAAGCTGAGCAGAGTAATCCAAGATATTTTGCAAAGTCTCTTATTGTTATTGAATTTTTCCTAGCAATTCTTTTTGTTTGGTCTAATATATTTTGACGTTTTCTATATGGCAACATTAGACACATATCATGTGAATTTATTTCAAATCCTAAAAACTTTTGAATTTGTTTTGGTACCAAATTACTTTTTTCGTTATTTATGATGAATCCTAATGTCTCAAGAAAGTGCACCGCTGTTGCTGTACTTTTAAGGCAACTATTAAAAGTGTTATTTATGCACAACAAATCATCTAAATATATAACTAGTAGCAACCCTTGGTTCCTAAGATAAGTTACTACTGGCTTCATTAATTTTGTAAAAATAAAAGGTGCTATAGATAAACCAAAAGGGAGACATTGAAATTCAAAAGTAGAACCTTGAAATCTAAATCTCAGATATTTTTTACTAGAATTATGAATGGGCACTAAAAAATATGCATCCTGTAGATCCATAGTTGTCATGAAACAATCCTTACTAATTAACCTAGTGGCAGTACGAATATCTTCCATCTTAAAATGTTCCGGACTAATAAATTTATTAAGTGATTTCAGATTTAAAATGAACCTAAATGACCCGTCTCTTTTGGGAATCAAAAAAATATTAGATATAAACTGATCAGACACATCACTGCATTTTTTAATAGCTCCTGAACTCAGTAGTTTTGAAATGGACCGCTTAAGATGTTTAAGTTCTGTTTTACTGAACCTAGGGTTAGATGGCTCAAATTTTTGAAAAGGAACCCTAACAAAAGGAATTTTTAAACCTTTAACATAGTTTAATACTATTGGATCTTTAGTTATAGCTATCCAGTTGTTAACAAAGTGGCACAATCTACCAGCATGAACTTTTACCTCTACTGGTTCCTGCGAGGTCTGTAATCTGTCTTCCGGACAGGAGGGACTCGATTCGCAGCTGGCTGCCTCCGACCTTGCAGTGTTGTTTGTCCTTGACTGAAGGATGTGTACCTCTGCTTCGGCCCACCCGGTTTGGTAGCTTTGATTGGTTGGTATCTGGGTGGGCCTCTCCAGTTTCCCTGTGGTCTGGATGTTGATGGAATGCTGCGCTTAATTTGAAGACCTGATTTTTAAGCTGTTTTTGTGGCTTTAACCTTTTCTCCAAGGCTAGCTCCAAAAAGAAATGAATCCCTTTTTACATCTGTAATGGCAGTTGAAAATTTTTTGTCCAATGATGAAGTTATTAATTTTCTTCTATGTTGTGTGTTCTCATAGTGCAGGTCAAGAAAAATCTGGCTGGCTTCTGAAAGTCTTTTTAGGATTTCCACCTTTGTGTGGTCTTCTTTTATCAGAGATGAGGCTAAATTGGTAAGGCCAGCAATGCCCAACCCAAGTTGGTTTTGAGCTCTTTCAAGGAATTTGTCCCGATGTTTAATATTATCACCTATTACAGCAGATATTTCTAAGTTTATCTTTGGCGCTTTCACTAGAGTAAAGTTCTCAGGTGTTAAGGTCTTCTTTAAGGTAGCTTCCTTCACCTCTTTAGTCAGCCCTTCTATCAGGACCCTACCCCAACGTTTAGAGATTTCCTCATTGATAGGAGGTCCTAAAACCTCGTCTTTGCCTATTGGATCACCAAGTGCTTCCAATATTTCAGGTGGTAAGACCTCGGAAACTGGGCCTTCATTTGTGCTAGGACCAGGATCCGGAGGGAGCAGGTTATCTGCGTCGGCACGTGGTGGAATAGCGCCAGATATGGTGGGAATATTATTTTCTGACCCGTCTGAATGTGCAGAAAATCGCTGTGAGTCTGGTGTTGGTGACCTTGAATAGTGGTGGTCATATTCTGTAAGTTAAAAGAAAAGAACCACTGTTGGAGTGAACATAATCTTGTCTTTTAGCCTTTGTACGCACTCACGTTACGTCTCATAAACTGTTTAATTGACAAGCTGTGTACAGTACTTATGTTTACATTTTAAAGTCGTTGTACGTATTCACGATACGCCTCTAGACTTGTTAGTTATCAGCCGTGCTCACGTCACGGAGTATAACTACCTACCCTCCGACTCAACTTGGTAAATAAGAGAACATTGTGTCAATGTCAGAGAACTTCCAGACTCTCACTAGCAGTATTCGACAACAGCTGGAACCTACTTAATATCAAATGTAACAAACATACGAACCTAATCCTTGTTAAGTACAAACTTATACAACAATAACATTTTTACCAAAATTAAAAAGGTTACGAGTAGCCGGCGATGTGCCGGCCGTCATTATTATAAAATGCAAAACGACATGTCGAAAGAAAAGTGTTTGTAAGACAAATTCATTAGTGTGTACTTATGCCAATCACTAGCAAATCAGTAAATTGATAGATATTTGGCTAGTACTATTTAAATTATGCACAGCTATGTAGATAATACTAGAGTAGGTACTAACCTTCCTCCTCCGTTGATGAGTCGCGTTTACGTAGCTTTCGCTCCAAACGCTTTATTTTTCGTCGAATGCTTGAAGCACTGCGTTCCTTACGTCTTTTTCCCATTTTCACGCACTTTCACACTACTTTTTACAAACTTAAAGTTAGTTTTTCGAAACGCACGAAGTCGCGACGCCCGCACATAAAAAAGGAATGAAGTTCACCGGTGAGGGCGCTGTAGTCGACGGGCGAAGGAGATATCGTTTCACAGCCAATTAGAATTTAATAATTTTGATTTTTATTTCTACAGCTCTAAAAATTATGTGCGACGCCTATACATTGAGAAGTGAAACTACGTAGTAATTAAATCTTGAGGATGTAACGTCGTAAGTATAATGGTAAATAAATGTGGATATACTGTATGCATCTCTGTTGACAACTGGTAATTTCAAGTGCTGATTTCTGGTAAACTGTGTATATTCCATTAAACCAGTTAGTTCTGTCCTTCAAGGGCGCAAGCAATTACTAAAACAATCACTCAGCCGCAAGCTGCCCATAGACACGTAGCAATGGCCAGCCATAGCCATTGTGTGGTGGACAAATGGCCAGTATGTGCGCTGCAGTACGCTACACTGGACATGTCGGCTGTCCAGCGGGTGTTGGGATGAATAAACACGAGAATAATAGTCTCGAGGTTTATCATAGACTTTGAAAGTGTTTAGGTATAGTGGGTCTCGTTATTGATTAACCATTCTTCGGTGTACGTCATATAATTAATTACACATAACAACACGCTGTAATCCGCGAAGGGTTAGTAATAGGACATCCACATTTCGCCAGTTATGTTAAAGTTCCATGTAATAGGGGCGAGCCTATTGCCATCAACCGGGCGCATATCCAGACTCCGTGGCTGCTACTGAGAAATTCCTGATGGAAAAACCCAAAAACACCCCGAAGTGGGAATCAAACCCAGGACCTCATGTTAAGCTGTTGCGCTTGCGTTAACGCCTCACAAATATTTTTAATTTTATCAAGTAAATAATTTTAGTAAACAAACAAAAAAAAAAACTTATTTATAAGCTAATAAACTAAACGCCTGGAAGAACATTGGATGATATTTCACGTAAACGTAAACTTTAATCTAGGCGCTTAGCGACTTTTTCGAAGAGAAAGTTTGAGGCACCGTTTTGTTCGTATATCTAAATTAGATTGAGTATTTGGAGGTACTAGTTCAATACAGAATTGTTATAGAATTATTTGATACTACATATTTGCTTATCCTATGTATATAGTAATAGATATATCATAGTGGTTTCGCCGGGAAGGATACTCCGCAACGCAACCACTTTAACTAAAAGTTTACGTCGAAACTAGAGATATAGATTTTTAGGACTAGAATTTTATAGACATTCCATAGATTTTTTTATGTGACGTTATACTTGTTAAAGCCAAGGTGGTTCTGCCAGGGAGCATGACACCTTGATTCTAAACTCAAACTCCGTGTGACTTGACATCTAAACCTACCAATTTAACGCCGATCATTTTCCGTGTAAGGAAGGCTGGTACCTGGTATGAATACATTCACGCTTCGTAACTGTGAATTAGCGCTCCGCTCGCTCACCTAGCTCCTAGCTTGATTACACCATCAAGATTTGATAGGCTGTTAGTTACTAGGTTTAATTGGGACTGAGATAGTCGAGTCAAGGGTTTGAAGTTCCACGTAACATATACACTATGTAAAGGGGTATCATGATTTATACTTTGTGCCTCGTTGGTGTAGTAGTCGCAAGCGCGACTGCTTAGCATGAGGTCCTGGGTTCGATTCCCAGGTCGGGGTGTTATTGGGTTTTTCCATTATAAATATGTAGCAGCCATGGATTTGTGCAATGGGCTTGCGCGCTATTTCATGGGAGTCATGCGACTTAAACATAACTGGCCAAATGTGAGTGTACTATTAGGTACACCTCTTTCTAACCCTGCAGGGATTACAAGGCGTGATATTATGTGATTCTTAATCCACGGTTGTTAAAAAGCCTGTGTGTTGGGGCTTCAGATTTCTCAATGAAACTCCCGGAATGAGGTATTGGTGTTTTAATTCGGTATAAACAGTATTTTTACAATAAAATATGCGGAGCGAGAGGTTGCCGCTACGAAGACAGTTTTTCAACAACAAAAGTAAAAAAAGTAGGTGGAAGAATAAAATAAGTCACAATAATCTATTGCATGTACGGCGCGCGCCTAGCCCTTTTATGGCGGCAAAAGCGCGACACAAACACTGCACTGCACCACACATAACGCAGGCGTAAACATCCTCCCCCCGTTGAAACTCCCGAAGTTTCAACCCTTCAGTAGGTCCTCTTCGGTTGGTGTGGGGCAGAGGCGAACCAGAGGAAGGAGGTTGCTGAACGGATACCGGCCTCGAAAATACCGCCAAAATGAGGAGCGTAAGCTGGTGAAAAATGAAACTGAATGCCTTTCCGAACATGCAAAATCAGATATGTCGTTTTGGTAAGTCTTAAAAAAATTGTTAAGTTCTTTAGCTCCCGCGACAAAGTTGCGTCCATTGTCGCAGAATACTTCCGCTGGCCTGTCTCGTCGTGACACAAACCTTCGGAATGTCATGATAAAAGCGTCTTTTGATAGATCGCTTACGGCTTCAAGGTGAGAGATTTTAAATCGAAGGCATATAAAAAAACAAAGATAGCACTTGACTAACGAAGCACCACGTCCCTTTCTGTTTACAATTAGGAATGGGCCAGCGAAGTCAATTCCCACTGATCGAAATGGAAAGTTTGGCGTGACACGTTGTGAGGGCAAATGTCCCATTATTGGAGCAATAGTCTTGCCCTGCAAGCGTCTACACCTGGGGCAGTTACGAAAAATACGCCTAGCTAAATTATTTTTGCCATTAATCGGCCAAACGTATTGCCTAACAACGGCCGACAACAATTGTAGTCCAGCATGTAATTCGCGTTTATGTTCGTACTCGAAAATTAATTTGGTAAAATGATGCGAAGCATGCAGGAGAACAGGGTGTTTTTTATAATAATTATAATCAGATGAGCCTAGTCGGCCACCAACTCGTATGATCTTGTCGTCATTTAAAAATGGAGACAATGATAAAATATTTGATTTAGAACTTAAAGCCTTATTGCTACATAGCAAATTATATTCACAGATAAATGATTCTTGCTGTGCGAGACGACACAAATGATGAAATGAATTATTTAATTCGTCAACAGTCAGATTGTCGAGCAGTTTATCTTTATTCGTTTTTAAATTATTAATAAATCTTAGCACGTAAGTGAAAGTTCGTTTGATTTTAGTTAAATTATTATAAGAGGAAAATGGTTTAATAGGGAAATGTAACTGATCGGTTGATGGGTTCCATGCCATGCCTAGGGTACCAGTTGACTCACTTACTAAAAGGTTATCATCAGTTTGAGTATTTGAATCGAACAATGATGGTAAATTAGTCTTCAATTTACGACGATTAAAGCAACCATTCTTTAATTCTTCAGTTACAGATTTGGGAATATAACGGAAGATATCCTCGCTTTCAGAACCGGTAATGAGATCGTCCACAAATAAATTATGTTGAATGATATATTAACCATAGGATCAGAAGATTCTTCACCAATCTGCCATAGAGACCGAGTGCTGGAACCTTCCATTCCGTAAGTCACAGTACCTAGCTGAAGCGTTTTGATGGACTCATCCTTTCTCCATAAAATAAGTTGAAGGTTACGGTCCTCCTCATACATTTTCTCAACGTCACCTGACAGGAGAAACTTATGTTGTCGAGCTCTTATTAAATGAGGATGTCATTTACAGACTGACCAGATGAAGTAGGAGAAGAGCCGTCGAATACGACTCTAATTTTCGTGGATTCACTACTGTCTTTGAAGACAGCGTGATGGCAGAGGAAGTAAGACGTAAAAGCTATAGGTACAGCGGATTCCGAAAGGTGACCTAAGTCTGCGTACTCACGCATAATTTCTATGTATTGCGATTTCACATGTGGTTGTTTGCGAAATTGCTTTTCTAAATTTAACAAGCGTTTTTTAGCTAGTGAATAAGATTCACCTAGACAATCAGGCGTATCCTTTAGAGGTAGACTGACTGAGAATCTACCAGTTTGTAAACGAAAGGAATGCGATAAGAAATGTGTTTCGCATGCCTTCTCACTATGACTAATAAGTGGTTGAGTTTGGGGGACATTTTCTAAGTCCCAGAATTTTTTTAGTTCTTGATGTATTTCTTCAGCAGATGACACATAAGAAACGACTGAATGATTTGAATCTATATCAATTTCCTTTAACTTATTGTTTTTGGGTAAATTAAAATACATAGGACCTGTTATTAATCAACCAAAATGGGAACTTCTCAATACAGGTGAATTAAGACCGAGAGAGAGTTGATCGCGGCCAATAATGTCCCAGAAAATATCGGCACCGATGACAACATCAACAGGCGCTGGTTGGTGGAAGTGAGGGTCCGCTAAAAAGTACTCACTCGAAATGTTTAGTTGTTTTATGTCAACGGGTATTCGAAGTATATTACCAGTCAACACTGGCAATACCAGAAAAGAAGATGTGATAGAGAAATGCATCATCAAAGATTTCAACTGAACTACACAAGTTTCTGTAGCTTGAGTAGTAGTTTTATTGCCTATGCCAATTATATTGACATGCAAAGTGGTAGTCGGTTCTAAAAGCAGTTTTGTTTTAAGAGATTGAGTAATAAATGATGACTGACTACCGCAATCCAAAAGAGCACGATCCTTCTGTGTTTGCTTGGTCGTAGGATTAACTACCTCAATATAAGCAGTAGATAGAAGAACTTGATGGTTATTTTGATTAGAAAAATTAACAAGAGTATCGTCAGTGATGTCAGGTGAAATGGTGACAACACTAGAAATATTTTTGTTGCTTGATTGTTTATGCAAGAGTCTATTGTGTCTTGTATTGCACATGCGACACGGATGCATGCGACAATTGCGTGCAGAGTGGCCAGACCTTAAGCAGTTATGACAAAGATTCAGTCTGCTCACTTCAGTGATACGGTCATCCACACTCTTAGCCAAAAAGGTGGGACAATCATAAAGGCGATGATTACCATTACAAACGCCGCATGATATATCAGAAATATTATTGTCTTCACTGTTAGAAATGTAAGACTGATGAGATTTTATTTTATTATTAGAATCTATAGGCTTTGACATTGTATGAGTCTTGGATTTAGAGTATGAAAAGCTGCTATTTATTGACTCAAGTACGATAGCGCGATCAACAAGAAACTTGAAAAAATGTTGCAAATTAGGTGCATTGGTATCCAACGGTACGTGCCCCGGTACTCCTCCCACTTGGCCTTGGTGCAGCTATCAAGCTTGGGGCTAATTATTTGAATGAGTAAAATATCCCAGTCACGTGAACCTATACCGAGACTAGTTAAAGCGCGTAAGTTTTTATTAACATGATCCACAAAGAATCGTAGTGATTTATTAGACTCGCTTGTGATTGGTTTTATGTATAATAATGAATTTATATGATGAGTTACTAATTGTCTGGTATTGTCATATCTGTCACATAATAATTTCCAAGCACACGCATAATTTGTGCTGGATACCTCCAAGTTAGCAATAATGCGCGCTGCTCCGCCGGTCAAATACGAAATAAGATAATGGAATTTATGAATGGGAGCGATGCGGTCGTTATTATGTACTATAGATAAGAATGTATCACGAAATTCAACCCAGCGAAAGCAAGACCCGTCGAACTTAGCAATTTGAATTTGAGATAATTTAAAACCTATGTCATGATGATCATGATGACTTGAATTTAAATCCTTGCTATTAGCTTCATCATGACGGTTCGAGTTATATTGTTGTGTAACACTTTGAGCAATTGCTATGTTGGATATAAATAGTTGTTCGATAGTCTCACGCTCATCAATCTCATTAGATAAAATATCAGAGTGTAATACTTCTATCTGATTTTGCAAGTCATCAAAACGGCTATAGATAGATTCAAATTTGTTTAGTTTTAATGTTAACTCAGCTAACTCAATCTGAGTAAGCGTTTCTTTAGAGGTAATATTTGATAAAAAGTTTCTGAATTTAGTTATTTGACCTTTTATGGAACTACGTTTCACTAAAAGATCCTGTAATTCACGAGGATCGTTTGTGCTAGTTTCACCTCCACAATCTTTACCCATTGTGAACTCAAACCTTATAAAAAAACGGATTTAATAAACTAAACAAGTTGTTTCTTGATAGGTTTGATTATGGAAATATACAGACACAAACCAGTTGATGAGAATGTAAAATTAAAAACTTAGCTCACGCTCCTCGCCTAACGTCACCTGAGGCCGGCCCGTGCAGCGGTGGGACTCCCGTTGTCACACGGTGACACGGCAGGCGGCCCGAAGTTATGTTACACGGAGAGCTCGACCTGGAATGTTCGGCGATGTTGGTGAAATATATGCCTATAGTTGCAGCTGTAAGGCTGACAGGAAACACGAATAGGTAAAGAACTACGATAATATCATAGGAGGATGGCCTATAATGTATTCCTATTGATAGTTAAATCGTTTACTAATAGATAATGATCTGAAAATGAACTGCGTATGGTGTATTCATGTAATATTTTAGACACTACAATGACTACAGACACCAATGCACTCGTAGAAGCTATTTCAAATACGTATCGGATAGATTTATTAAAGATAAGGGATATCAAGGTAAGGTAACAGGTAGGTAACAGGGAATTCACAAGGAAAAATGGGCACTTAGCTGCATTGGCCGAGGCTGCGGTTCGATGTTGAATGCTGATCGCTGACCGGCGGTGGCTGCAATGGCTGGTGCACCTCCAGGGAACCCAGGTATGATTCTTGATTTGGTTGAAAGGTGGCTGCGGCGCAATGACTACACCGGTAGCGCGTCGTCGGGTGCTCACGAAGTCGCCTTCCGTGAAAAATGCAGGTTTGCATTGGCCGAGGCTGCGGTTCGATGCTGAATGCTGATCGCTGACCGGCGGTGGCTGCAATGGCTGATGCACCTCCAGGGAAGCCAAGGTATGGTTCTTGAATTGGTTGAAAGGCGGCTGCGGCGCAATGACTACACCGGCAGCGCGTGGTCGGGTGCTCACGAACTTGTTTTCCGTGAAAAATACAGGTCCTGTCACGGTCGCCAGATGTTGGGGCTTCAGATTTCTCAATGAAACTCCCGGAATGAGGTATTGGTGTTTTAATTCGGTATAAACTGTATTTTTACAATAAAATATGCGGAGCGAGAGGTTGCCGCTACGAAGACAGTTTTTCAACAACAAAAGTTAAAAAAGTAGGTGGAAGAATAAAATAAGTCACAATAATCTATTGAATGTACGGCGCGCGCCTAGCCCTTTTGTGGCGGCAAAAGCGCGACACAAACACTGCACTGCACCACACATAACGCAGGCGTAAACACTGTGGTTCCATATAAAATTGCAATATACAGAGTGTTAAAGAAGTCGCGTGCGCTGTGGGGTGAGTTTAGTATCGACAAAAAACCCGTAAAAAAAAAAAAAACAAAAAGAATATTGCAAGATCAACCTAATTTAGTACCTACTAAATTAAAATAGCAATCGATACAGTGCGTCGAAAACTCGTGTGTCATCACATTTGAGTACATTTTTTATTCAAATGTGACGTCACAAGCCTCACACACTCATGATCTTTGACACGTTTTATCTTCGTCAATTTTTATTAATTTGATAAAAGAAAAAACACGTATCCAATATTTTTCGATAATCTAACTATGAATCTTTACTTTTATAAATAGGTATTTTATTTTTCTTATTTTATTTGGTAATTTGATTGGAATACCTGTAATGCCTCTTTCAGGTCGGACAGGGTTAAAGAAATAAATGAAATAAAAAGGAACTCGTCGTTCTTTGCCAGAGCTCGGTCATCTTACCTGCATAGTTTGTAATGTAATAAAACCATAATTATTTAAATTGTTTTCCTATTTCACGCGTCTTCCGTCGTATTATTTTCTGCAACTCAATGTGCTATTACTTATATACACTTTGATCGGGCCAATCGCATAATTCACTGTATTTCCACTCGTTATAAGATCACAAAACTCACAAGTAAAGTTTAAATTCTTCTTTCAGAAACTAATACCGAGGGTACTATAATTTTCTTGAATTTGAATTTAAAGGAAACATAGTGGAGATGTATTGTAAAAAAAAAGGTTCCGACGAATTGCGAACCTCCTTCTTTTTGAAGTTGGTTAAAAATGTTAATGTTGTTGTATGTGTTAATGTTGTTGTTGTGTGTTGTGCGATAAGACCGCCCATTGTGTCACCCTTTGTAAAATGTTTTACATTTGTATCTGTAATTTTTATGGTGTACATAATAAAGAGTCTTCTATTCTATTCTATTCTAATGTTTTAAAAGACGACGTGCACTGTATTGTAGAATATAGGGTGACTATCATGACCAAGGGATTTTTGAGAATTGAAGAATATTACCTATTAATCAAATTCTTGTTGTCTGAAAGGAAGGTCTATAGTTTACAACCTGGTCCTTTACATTTTTATTACTGAGCATATGGATAATGGATCCCAGGTCGATGCAATTTACACCGACAGTAGCAAGGCGTTCGACAGAATCGATCGCGACTTTACTGAGGAAGTTTAAAATAAAATAATTTTTGTTCGTTGTGGATGCAACTACTACAGATCGGTCTAAAGTATTGCCATAAACGGTCATAAACCTACACTCTGGATTGCTACTGCGCATTCTGAAAAATTGTAATGGCTTAATCTACAATTTTGTTCTTCCCGAGAATCGAACCCAAGACCTTACTCTTAGCAAGACACACACGAATTTTCTATATAAAACATTCAGGCGTTATCTTCCTACTTGAGTCTACCCAAATTGCTTTAAAAGAAAGATTTAATTACAGTTTGAATTCCGAGCCGATTACGCGAGAAAATTAAATGACCTCAAAGGGTACAAAATAACCAATTTATTTTAAAAAAAAACAGAAATAGCGTCGACGAAGCGACATTGGCCGTGGCCAAATTGAATGTCTCCAGAAGCCCTTTTCTACAAGTTAATTAACTTTTTTAATTAAAAAAGACAAAAAATCGTTACAAATGGATTTGTAAAGGTATTGCACTAAAAGTACCAAGTAGGCCTCTTTGATTACGATGTAAATTGTTGTTTTCAGAGGTTTTTTGCACTACAGAACAAGATACTGAAGATACCTAGTTGTTTTTTAACCAACTTCAAAAAGGAGGAGGTTCTCAATTCGTCGGAACCTTTTTTTTTTGTTTTTTTTTTTTTATGTATGTTCCCCGATTACTCGATGATGGCTGGACCAATTTGGATTTTTTTGTTTTGTTTGAAAGGATATACTTTCCAGGTGGTCCCATGATCATCAAGTCAGGATCTGATGAAGGGATCCTGGAGAAATAGAGAGAACTCTTCAAATTCTATAGGCACACTCGAAGCAATTTGGGTAGTCTCTGGAAGAGTACTTTCTCGGAGTGGTCCTATTTCAATTTGGTGAAGATCTGATGAAGAACTTCGGAGGTAGGAAACGGAACTCCTCAATAAATGATAGCAAATGGACTGGGATTGCTGAAATCTCATGTCTGTCTACTGTTTACACCAGTTCATAACATAACATCACGCCGGTACGCTGTAAAGGGGTAAGCACGTGTGAACCACTAAAAAGTGAAAAATAAAAACTTTTTTGCAAAAAATTAAACCTAGTTTAAAAAACACAAAAAAGTGAAAAATCAGAAGTGACGGTGACAAAAAAACTAAATCAATCAACAAAGGTCACCGACTTCTGAAGCTGTAGTTATTTTTCACTTTTTTGTGTTTTTTAAAGTCGGTTTTATTTTTTGCAAAAAAAAAATGTTTATGTTAGAAATCTGCACTCATAAAGAAGAGCGTGCGCATACCGGTCCTAAATCTCGGAAAGCCTGCAATACCATAATGCCAATTACTATTCTACATTTGAGGAAAAACAATTCTACGTCTTTTATGCCATTTTACAGTCACATACCTCTTCATGCGACAATTTCACATTAAGCGACAATTAAACATATCATCACGCCGGTAATCCCCGAAGAATTAGGCACAGGTGCAGCTAGTACACGCGGTTCTCTATCGTGCTATCTAACTTTTTTATCCATAATCTAATGTGTCATTTTTTTTTTGTCTTAATCATTACTTGTCCGAATGATAACTTACCGGAACTTTATATCACATGCCATATCATTGAAATCCGTAAATATAAATTATGCCCTTTTTTCCTCCTTCCTCTCTGCTCCGCTTTCCGGTTCCGTGCGCAACTTGTCTTCTGTGCGTTCTGTATCGTAAAAATCGCGGGAATCACCTGTATGAGTAATCCAAGTGTTTCCCGCGAATTATACGATATCGTCAACCAGAGCTTATGGATGGTCCTCCTTTTGGGTTTCTTTAGCATCAAAAATACTGTCCTGATACTTCTTAATCATGGCTCCCCTACCCCGGACAAGGTTGTTGATGCGAGAATATTGTAAGCACAGGTATGCCCGGTTCTCCGGGTTCAGCCGGACCATGGGCCGCGAGTTACATCATGTGGAGAACTAAACTGTTTATTTTCTTTATATTTTAAGTCCCACGGCAAGAGGGTTATATTTCTATTTCATATTGAAAGTTATCTGATATTTCCTTTCGAAGTTTTTCTAGTTTTTGTTGAGGATGAATCCTGTTTTTTTTGTTGTAAATTGATATTGAGGATAGTGAGGAGCAGATCTTTGTTGGACTTGTTTGAAAATAATCTGAAAAGTTTCACATTTTCGTAATCAAACCAAGCCTATTTCATCCATAGTTTTTCTCAAGTTTCTATAATCTCAGCATTTTGTGTGGAAACATGACACAGACAAGCGAGTTGTTTGCTCCACAGAGGAGTTCGTTTGTCTAACTCCGAAGGTCTTCATCGGATCTTATCTACGTTGAATGGGACCGGTTTGCGTGATCGTGTCATACGAGTTTCGCTGCGCGCGTGTCACAGCGCGTATCGACCCTGACTGACTAACAACAGGCAATTGTCGCGAGCTGATGGTACTTATCTCGAGCGGTATGCACCAGTGCAAGAGGGCTGTTATTATGAATAGAGCATCCGAAACTAAACTGAGTCTTTTCCAAATCGGTTTAAAAAGGTTTACATTTACAATTGGACTTTTTTTTGTAAGACATTTGACACGTTAGCACGATTGAAAATACATCAAAACTAAGAAACAATAATTTTGAAGTTTATTTGTTCTACAGTCCGGCTTTTTACTTAATTTCGAAAATATAAATTTCATGGCTAGTTTACATGTTGTATGTAATGAATTTATCTATAATAAACTATATGTTCATCCTGTAGTACATAAGGCTGCGAAGATTTTTACAAAAAATCAAAATGTAAGTTTTCGTATTCCTCAAAGATACTACTCGGAGAAAAAGGATGCAGCACCAGCACCTAAAAAGGCGGTCGACCCTCGAAGGGTGTTTAAAGTATATCGATTTGCAGGAATACAAACTAAAGAAGTGCCAAAGATACAAAATTATGACCTCGACATCTCCAAATGCGGGCCAATGATTCTTGATGTGTTAATAAAACTAAAGGAAATGGACCCATCCCTCAGTTTTAGAAGATCCTGCAGAGAAGGTATCTGCGGCTCTTGCGCGGTCTGCCTTCAAGGAGCGAACTGCCTAGCCTGCATCACGGCGGTCCCGCCGGCAAAGACCATCTCGATTTATCCAATACCGCATATGTATGTCCTCAGAGACCTGGTCGTCGATATGGAGCACTTCCTCTCACAATACGACAGCATTCGACCATATCTTATAAGAACGAGTGGGCCGTCTGCAATAGGGCAGAGGCAGTTGCTTATGAGTGACCCAGACTGGCAGGTGTTCGTGGGTCTGTATGAATGTGTGCTGTGCGCCTGCTGCGCCACTGCGTGCCCCAGCTACTGGTGGAACGGGCGCAGGTTCCTGGGGCCAGCTTCGTTGCTGCATGCGTATAGATGGATCATGGATCCAAGAGACGAGGATCATGTAAATCGCATTAACGAGTTACGTGACGACTTCAAGGCTTTCCGCTGCCACACCATTCTGAACTGTGTTTTAGCATGCCCGAAATTGCTGAACCCGGGTCGAGCTATTGCTAGACTAAAACGAATAATTAGTGGTCTAGACAAGAAACCGACGCCTCAAATGGATCCCATGGGAGGCGGTGGCAGCGCTGGCGGTGGCAGCTTAGACAGCTGCATCGCTTCCTCCAAGAAAAAATGATCCTTTTTTTTGTTATTTAGTCAAATGTTTTCAATTTATTTTGTCTTTTTTTTCTGCTAGATTGGTTGATGGCCAGCTTTCGCTGCCAACTGCTAAAAACAAAGTAGTGCATCTTTGTTTCAACTACATTATGGCACTACCAGCCCCTACCTAATTTTGGCAAGCAGGCACGTAATTTTGTGTAATTTCTTAATATAATAATAATAATAATAATAATAATAAGTTTATTAGTACATAACAAAAACAACAGCACAGTACATAGCATATGGAAACAGTGGGTTGTACTACCAATTTTAAAATTATTGTCAGGGTTCCGGGCTCCTAAACTAGGTACGCAGACCTGTATCTTAGGAGTCGGAGATTTTGCGGCTTCAATTTATATAATACAACCGTGACTTTCTGTTTGTTTACAAGTTTTTTTTTTTTTTTATATATATAACACAGCAAATGGAGTGAATGAGTGTGGATGTGTATGTAGGGGTGTGTAAATGAGTGTAGTGTGTGTGTGGTGAGGTGTGTATGTGAAATCAAAGAGTTTAAATAATTTTCTTTTAAAATAGGTTTGATAGTTATGATTCTATAGCCAATATATTTTCTGTCTCATCATAAGTTAAGGATAAAAGCCATTTTCGTAATTTATTTTTAATTTCATATAAGTTATATCTATACAACGGAATAATTCTATTTATTTTATTATACATTCGTGAACTTTGAACCAACAATTGTCGACTAGTAAACGCAAAATGACAGGGGTTTGTTTTACATATAGGAAAACCGTGGCGTCTTAGAAGCAGTTTTTTATTCAATGGAAGGTTGGAGTGTCTCCGCAGGACTGAACGAAGAACATATAGTTGCCTGACTGTGAGAACTTCTGCCTCAGAATACAACTGATCAGTTGGGTAGTCTCTAGGTTTAAAAAGCATCACCTTAAGAACGGCTCGTTGTGCCCTTTCTGCCGGGATCATTGTGGTTTTGTAAGTACCGCCCCACACCGGAATGCAGTACATAATGATGGACTGACAAAGGCTGAGGTACACAAGAGCCAGAGTTTCAGAATTGGCGGAGTGCCTGAGTTCTTTAAAAATATATATTAGTCTTCTGACTCTAGTGCAGAGTGCCTCTATATGCGCGTGCCACTTAAGATTTTCGTCAATTATCACTCCTAGGTACTTAATATTGGGGACTGTGCTGAGAGCAGGACAGTTACAACTTACTGACTGATGAGGGGGACAAGTGTGACCTTTAATTTTATGAGAGAAAGAAGATGGAGTTACTGATTGTGGGCGATGGAACCTGATTAGTTTTGACTTTTCCAAATTCAACGTCAGCAAGTTAGTTGACAGCCATTCCATTATTATCCGAAGCGAGTATTCTGCTCTGTCTCTGGCTTGTTCCCAGTTTTTGTCAGACACTAGAAGTGCTGTATCGTCCGCATAAGAGAAGATTTCGCAGTTAGGGATTGAGAGCTTGCAAAGGTCATTGATGTATATTTGGAAAAGTGTCGGTCCTAATATACTACCTTGTGGGATCCCATAGGTGAGCCTTTCATATGAACTAGTGACTGAATCAATGAGAACACACTGGGATCTATCACAGAGGTAGTCTTTGAATAGTTTGAGAGGCACTCCACGTACTCCCAAGCTTTCTATCTTTGAAATAAGTCGAGAGACAGAGACCGTGTCAAAAGCTTTGGTTAAGTCTAAGAAGATGCCATAGCAATTTAGTTTATTATCTAGTTTGTTTACCAGACTGTTAGTGAAGGCAGCAACGGCATCCTCTGTACAAATTCCCGATCTAAAGCCGTACTGGTTTTGAGCTATTAATTTATGTTTTTCCAGAAAGCTGACTAAGCAATTGTTCAGAATTCTTTCCAGAATTTTTGAAAGCGTACTCAAAACAGAAATAGGTCTATAGTTTGTGACCATGTTTCTGTCCCCGCTCTTATATATAGGGTGCACGACGGCTCTCTTAAAAGGTTCAGGGAAGATTCCAGAGTCTATGGACAGGTTACAAATATGAGTGATAACAGGGGTTAAGGTAACACGCGAACTCTTGATAACTCTGGCTGGGATATTATCCCACCCTGTAGCGCAGTCACTACGGAGGTCATGGATAATACTACCTACTTGTTCCTCATCCACATGAAGGATTACAAGAGAGTTCGGTAATTGACTGGGTGGTGTTGTTACAGCTGTGGTGTTGATATTGGCTCCAATTTTCGACGCCAGGTTTGCACCTATATTGACAAAAAACTCATTGATTGTTTTAATGTCAACTGAATCACGCAAAAGTTCACGAGGGGGGCGGGTTTGTACATTAGTATTCGTGATAGATTTAATTACTTTCCACGTTGCCTTAGGATTATTTTTGGCTTTTAAAAATTCTTCTTTTTCAAAAGCTCGCCTCAACTTTCTTATTAAGATGTTACAAAAGTTTCTGTATCGTGTGTATGTTATTTTAAGTATGGAGTCGTCAGGGTTCTTCCTGACTTTGATATGCATTCTATCTCGGTTTTTTAGACAACGGACTAGGCCGGTGCTCATCCACGGTTTTAGAACTCTGCATTTATTATGGGTTTTTGTTATTCGGGTGTGATTAGTAATCACGCATTGTATGTTATCAATTAACAGATTAGTTGCTTGATTGGCATTTGTACAAGTTAAAATAGGGCTGAAGTCGGTGTTGTCTAGTTCTTTACGAATTGCTTCATAATCATACCGTGATGTTGTTCTTTGACCACAACATCCCAGACTGGAATTGAGGAGCAGAAATAAACAGATAGGTTGGTGATCGGTGACGTGAGAGTCTAGGACTAGCACGGTGGAAGTCTTCTTAGATTTAAGCATTATATGATCTAGACAGTTGTTACCTCTGGTCGGTAGAGAATGCGCAGGAAGTAGTCCAAGAGTGGCGGTGAGAGTTAAATAGTCACTAGCGTGCCGGTCACTGGATCCTGATTTGATGTCAACATTCATATCACCTATTAGGATAATGTTAGCGGAGGATTTCAGAGAAGATACTACTCCTTGCAGACTGTTATAAAAGTTTTCTAGATTTTGGTAAGATGGAGAGCGATAAACTGAAACTATTGCCGTAGAGCCCAAGCAGGTTATAATACAGTTAGCGTCTTGAAATGGTGGTTCTCTCGTCACCGTTTTCAAACTTTCTCTAATATAAACTACTACTCCGTCATTTTGTTTTACATTATTTATTGTAGCGAAAGATGAATAACCATGTAATATGGGAATAGGTCCAGAAACCTGCAACCAACACTCTGTTAGAACTAATACATCAAACTCAACCTTCGTTAATGAAATCATGGTTAGAAATTGATCCAAATTTTTATTAATGCTTCTAATGTTAATATGAACTATTTTTAAGTTATTGTTGAGCATCTGGACTAAATCAGGGCATTTTTCAGGGGAGCATAGGAAAGTTTGAGCGATCGAAATGTTATCCAATTCTTTGGAAATTTGGTTTAAATTAGCCATTGGTTACCGGTAATATTGAGTACAAAATACGACACACGGGATACAGTTGGGTGATGTGAGAGCTAGTAATTGGTCTGATAGAGGTCTTTTAGCGGTACAGCAATGGTATTTGTAAAGAGAAATAGTAAGATATGAAAGAATTGCCAATTGCCTGACGATGTAAGTATACTTGTTAGCTAGAGTGAAACTGTGTATGTGATTGAAGTGTATTTCTTGTGTTTTTAGTTTAAATAATAAGTAAATTGACAATGAAATGCAAAAGTTATTAAAATTAAAATAAAGCAGATATATAAAGTAAGTTTGAACGCATGCACAAACGCGAATTACTATAAGAGAAAGTGAGAGTAGTCATTGTTGAACTCTTACTGGTGATGGTACTGGTACAGGTACTGGCATTTGCACCGGTTGCACTGCTAACATGGTAAGACATTTCTCTGATTTAATTTCAATGGGTTTATCAACTGGGTCTTTCTTCAGGAGAATTCGTCCGTTGGAATACCAGCTGGAGTAACCCCTTGCCTTAGCAAACTGGCGGGCGTCATACAACAGTTTTTTGATTGCAGGAGGTAAGTGTTCGTCGACGTACACTGGTTTCTTATCCCCGGCTATCCCGATCAGTTGTGTGTTCAGCTTATCATTGATGGAACGTTCTTTATTAAACTTCCTCACCTTAGCGAGGAATTCGTTTCTCATATTGACACAGCTAAATTCAGCGACAATTGGTCTGCATAGACCTGATTTACCAGGTATACGATATACATCCCGGAAAGCAGATCTCCCAATTTCCATGTCAACAGTCTTCCCTACGCTGGATACCGCAGAAATGAGGTCTACAGATGTTTCTTTCTCCTTAGTCGGAATATTACGCAACTCGATTGTAGCTTGTCGTGACGTGAAGTTCAGATCTTGTATTTGCTTCTGTAGCCGGTAAATATGATCTTCGTTTTCAATTTTCTCCTTTTCGAGTTTCGAAACTTTGGAATTGAGACCTTCATATGTTTCATTTATAAAAGACATGCTGCGGTCCATTTCGGTGTTGGATTTCTCAATCGAAAGACATTTCTGTTTGAGCTCAGCAACTTCCCTGACCAGCTTGGATAAAATGGCAGCTTGTTCATCTTTCCATGACGTGAGCAGCTTTTCTTGTTCAGACTTCCAAGTTGCGAGGATCTCCATTAACTCCGATTTGAAAGCGGAAAATGCTGTGGATCGTTCGGCGTATAATTCGCTATTTGGAGAATCAGCAAGACGTTGACGTTTGTTCCGTACAGTGATATTAATAGCGTCTGCTTTTTCGGTAGTGGCAGTCGGAAGGTCCGACTCAGAAAGAGACTGTCCATGGCTCAGGCCTGTTTTAGGCGGAGTTCTTTGCATATTATTGCAGAACATTTATAAGAAAAGTAAAATTTGGAATAATGAAATTTTAAAATACAAAAAGAAATACAGTGTGCCGGATTCGAACTCTCGACCACTTGGTTCACGCCTGCGACGCAACGTACTACTCCACCGTTCTATGCGAACAATTACATAGCAGTTTGAAATCCGTGTGTGCCTTGCTGTGCGTTGGTTTAGTGGTCAGGATCGGCGTACGTGATTCCTTTGTGTATCTAATGAGTTCAAAGTCCGAAAAATGAGCACGTCTTAAAATTTTTAGTTCGTTATGATATTAAAACCCGTTCACACACAGAGTTATTGTCGTTATTTCACTGTTATTTTGCACTTAGATTGTCACTCGTTTACTGTGGGATATAACTATATAGTTTTGTCACTGTTTTATGCACTTTTTACTTAGTTTTGAAATTAAAAACACGGAGGTAATTATAGGTACGTAAGTGCGCGGTGGCGTCACGGACGGAACTCCAAAAAATAAAAAAATAATATCAGCCCATGGTTTCTCTCTCCTGCATGGCTTCTACTCTTTCCATTTCTCGCAGCTGTCCGCTTCTGTAGCGTCCAGTCTTACATGTAGCGGTCTGAAGTCCGGACTCCATCAATGCGCAGACATGAGACATGTGCGAAGTGGAGAGGAGATCCTTACGTCTCCTCTCCACTGCCACCAGCCATCAGCATCTATATCCAGCGAGGGTGTGCGAAGATGCGTACTAGCTAGACCGGAGCAGACATGTGTTGTGTACCGACCGCCGCACGCCGCTCACAGCACGCTGCTCGCTTGGCATATGAGACATCTCTCTGTTCTAGCGTTTCCTCTAAAGTGGAGACGAGAAGTGTAATTCACGAAATACTATTCTCTCCTCTCAACTCGACTCCTTATTGGTGGAATCCCAGCCTAATTCGTTTCGCCATCTTTGCTTGGATCTGCTACAACTCTACTTTGTTTACTAAGCCCTTTTTGTTGCAAGGGTGTAAGCCAAATACAGGGTGTAAACAACCTCATCACGAAGCCGTCAATCAAGCATTCTGTACATCAAACTAAGTAAGTTTACGCAAAAGTTATTGTTGGGAAACGCCTTTTTTTTGGGTGGTGCACAATCATGTTTTGTGGTAACTCAATGTAACGTACTCAAATATTGTGTTGATGGATAGATTGAATAGTACGGGGGTCGTGGAGGTGTTTAAAGTAAAAATCTTACATTAAAAACATGTATTAAAAAAAATACTTTGACCCCCAATATCTTCGTAACTAGAAGGTTCCCAGGTATGGTGTAGAACAAAAAAATGATCGCAATGATGGAGAGAACAAGTGCCTTCCGGCTTCGTTAAGAGATTTTACACCCTTTATACATACCGCAGTGCCTAATTAAAAAATATTATATCACCTTCATTCAGTGTTTGTTCTTACAAGTTAATGTAATATAATAACATATGTGTAACGTGTTATGTCTGGTGGGCCACTGCCCGACAGTTGTTGTCGGGTTCTCGTATGGTAGTCTTATGTCGCGGATAACTTTGCTTGCGCGATGTAGGACTGACTTGGGTGTTTCGTTTGTTACTTCATCATTCATGTCATAGATGGCGTTGTAGCACTTTTTGTCCAATGTAGCTGTTGTAGTACCGCTACAGCGTAATGGGTTTGGGCGTGTCACGTGAACCGCATGCATAACGACCGCTGGGCAAAGGTCTCAACACCATGAGTGCCTGAGGATGGACGGTGCCGCCGAGGATGGATGGCGCCGCCGAGGCCGGCCTAGACAGAGGTGGCGAGATGACCTAGACACGCATCACGGATGCTGGCTCGAGGAGGAGCAGCAGAGAGTACTTTTTTATTTCATTTTTTATTAAGTATTTCTCTTACACAAAAACAAGTTATTTTTTTACAGTTTTTACTCGCCAAACTTTACAGTTTGATGGCGAGAAGCGCTCGTTTATCATACATAACTTAAAATTATAAACTAAACTTAAAATCGAATATATAAAAATTACTGCTACATCTGTCTCGTGAATTTATTTCTTAACAACGGCAGACCGACACCAACATACAACAGACAACGAATTACAAACCGGAGTGACCAGCTGGAGCTGGCCACTCCGGCCTAGAACTCACCGCCTATCACAGTCCGACGACGTCCCCGCGTTCTCCAGAAACAAATTCTTTAGTTTTGATTTTAACACACCTTTGCTCAAGTTAGAGTTATTCCTTAATAATTCTATTTTATTAAGTAAATACTTTTGGCACCAAATCTTTAGACGTTCTTAGACGTTCTCGACCTGGAAGAATATGGGAGAGGTCTTTGTCCAGCAGTGGTCAAAACACACAAGGCTATTGAAAAAAAATCGGCGTTATTTTTATGCAGTTAGTAATTGCTCGTGTATTTTTTCCGCTCTGACTGACCATAGGGCTTCGTACCGAAAAGGTGTCAGCTACACATTAGCTGTTCGTTTATCGCTAACTCGTTTCTAGTAGCTCTACCTACACGCTTATAGTCAACGGTCGTGCAGATGCCTTATGTAGCTTTTCAGATATTTTTCTTGGTTGGCAACTGGAGACCTTGGACTTGAATAAGGGCGAATGGAACGTCTTATGGCTGGGAACCCATCAATCATTCCTCAACACCATTAATCGTACAAATTGATGTATTGATTCTACATGACACCACCAACTTTGTACAGGCAATATCATCAAATTCTGCGTAGCAATTTGAACTCTTTTACAAAACGAACAGAGTTGATTTTTTCTAGCTGCCTCGGTGCGGTCATTAAGACCTTTATCTCGTTTACATAAAGATGTTTTTGCCAATATCAAGCCTGCGTTCGTCGTGGCGATTTTGGGGACACCTTAAATTATTCTTGGGATATTGTTATTGATAATTCTGCTCTACAGCATATTACATCTACGTTCGGGAACTCCCGTCGTTTAGCTTCTAGATTCATGCATGTAATACGGTACCTAATGGTCTTACAAATAAAAAGGTCACACACATTTTTTGCTGCCTCTATTCAGCATATAATGCCTTCATAGCTTCAAACTGCAAATTAAATTAAAATAATGTTAATGTGTGTGTGTCTAAAAATGCTGCGAATTGAATAAATGTTGCTGACTAAGTAGGTATGTTCCTGCACGCTTCGCCCAAACTTACTCATAGATGAGTAAGTTTGGAACAGATATCTCTACAAATAAATTAAATTGTAGGTAGTGTTTGTTTATAATTTTCAAATAACAGCAGCAGCTTATGAAAGATGTTTAAGGTACTTAAAACAAAAAAATATATTTTTAAAGATTTTGTCCGTCTATCTGTCGGTCTTCTGTCTGTCTGTTTGTTACGGCTGATCTCTGAAAGGGCTTGACCGATTTTGAAGAAACTTTTACTGGCAGATAGCTGATGTTATGAGCTGACTTAAGCTTTTATCTTAGAAACAGGGTAAAATATTCAGGGTTCCGAGCAAATAAATTAAAACCCTTAAAATTAAATTAACAAAATCCGACACAAACATAATATTTTTATAATAATTTCACACGGAGGAAGATTGCGGGGCACAGCTAGTAATAAATAAAAGTGGCAAACGAAATAAATGAAATTATTTCATAATCAGTATGAGATTCACAAAATGAACTAACAATTTAAACTAAATGTGGGCTGCGGTTGACATTTGTACTACGAATAGTTGCATTTCCCTATATATTTCGGCTTTAAATATAAAACTTATTCGTTTTATTTTAAACTATTTTTAGTCGTATATAATGTGGACTGAATAATTTTAATTACTTTATAATTTTATTACATTTTTTCCTCCGACATTTTCTTCAGTCTGTCAGTGGCGTCTAAGAGGAACAAAGCCACTTTAATAAACCACAGTTAATATTAACTGATCTTTATTACTGTCTAACACGCAGACAGCCAGCTATCTCCAGGATTACGCACGTAACAGATTAGGTGTACAGACGTACACTAAACGAAATTGTGTGCCCCAGAGAATTCTCTAGCGTGCGACGTGCAAGACATTCTTGACACACCGTGAGCCAGTCACAGTAAACAGTAATGGACAGAAGGTTAAGAGCGAATATCAACAACAAAACTGATCGTGATCATCACATCTAGACTACGTTTAAGAACTGTCACTGTCAATTTTCCATACCAAATAGTGACACTGACAGCGCTTGAACGCAGTTTAGGTGAATGTGAAGTTTGTCTGGTGGAACTGGCCCTTGGAATTTTTGGAATCAAGGGTGAAAGAAACTTCACTCACCTGGAGCGTTAGGCTAGGGTTCCCAGATCTATAAAAAGTTTCCCGGGAAAAAATCCGGCCATTTAAGGAAAAAAATCGTTTTTTTTGACGTGAACGTCTTTAAAATCGTTTTAGTCGGGTGACATGTTCAGAAACTTGTGTCACACCAAAACCTCACGAGCGCGATCGCAGGTATAACGAGAGAGAGACGGACCGATCTCCCGTCTCATCTCGAGCGCTGCCAGTCATTCCGTGAAACTTGTCACGCGGAATCCTCACGAGCGGAGGCTGGCATAGCGTTCGAGTGAGTGGACCGATCTTCCGTCTCTCTCACTCTAGCGGCATACAAACGAATGGAGATTTTAAGTTAAAATCACTAATATCAGAAAAATAACGTTATCACGTAAAATTATCGTCCGTAAACCGACTTTACAGGCAACCATTTTTTTGCTTTTGTGCTGTATGATTTTATCCTATTTTTTTTACAAACGTCTCGATATCTATGTATACAAACATTAGTTAAAGATTTGTTGCAAAAAATTGTATAGTGCTTAAATATACGTATAATAAATAAATAACAATACGTTACATACATCACAGTCCTGCCGCCGATACTGATATTGTTGCTGGATATTATAGTTACTTATGTCGATTATGTCGACTTCTTGTTTTTATTTTCTTATATCATAATGGAAAAGTACCGTGAACCTTGGTTTGTTTTAATTAAATATGTTGGTCTCAAATATACTCTACGGATTAAATGGCTAATGATAGTAATCTTTCCATTTACTATCAAAACTGTCGAGGAATTAGGACTAAACTAAATACCCTATATTTAAATGTTTTGTCTCATACATATGACGTCATTATCTTGACAGAGACCTGGTTGACGCCAGAAATATCCGATAGTGAATTTATTGATCACCGCTATTTGGTATTTAGGTGCGATCGTAACCGTGTACTCACCAACAAAAAGGATGGCGGCGGTGTCCTTATAGCTGTATCGAAAGAACTGAAACCGACCTGTCTTTCATTCTCGCCCCCGTTAGCGTTATCCGAGCATGTCATTGTGAAAATTCCCTCCAATAATAATAAGTATCATTTAATATGTGCCACCTACCTACCTCCTACCGCTGTTGAAGATACATACTTAACTTTTCTTGATTCTATGTCAATTTTATGTGATGACCCTCGCATTGATAATATTATTTTAACAGGTGACTTCAACTTACCTTTAATTAACTGGGTAAAAAAATCATCATATATGGACTATGCTATAAATAATAAACACACAAACGTTAGTCACAATTTATTAAACTTCTGCTCACAACAAGCTCTGAAACAGTATAACCATTTATCCAATTCTGTCGGTCGCATCTTAGACTTATTCTTTTGTAACTCCCATACCGTAACGTCTACTCCTGATATTACCCTTTTACCCATTGACATCTACTATCCTGCTTTCTATGTACTTATTTCTTTCACTTGCCCTGCACATATTTCTAAAGTGATTGCTCGTAACAAACTAAACTATCACAAAGCTAACTATCAGGAAATAAATAACGACATAGGTAACGTTGATTGGAAGTTCCTACTTAATAATTTATCTCCTGATGAATCTGTTTCTATATTCTATGAAAAACTTTATGAAGTTATAAGATCACACACACCATTCTGTAAACACAAAAATGCTAATTACCCAAATTGGTTTTCCAAATCACTTATAGCCATTTTTAAAAGTAAAACTTGTGCCTAGGTCAGGTGGAAGAAGTATGGGAATTTAAGCGACTACGAAGTATTCTCCATCAATAGAACAAGATTTAAAAAAGTAGCTGACCGATGCTACGATAGCTATATCCAAGCTGTTTAGGACAGTGTTGCTACCAATATTAAGACCTTTTGGACATATGTTGCCAGCCGTAAAAATACAAATAAAATCCCATCAACGGTTCACTTCAATCAAATCTCATCCAATGATCCCATCACTACCTGCAACTTATTTGCTACATTCTTCCACTCGGTATACGAGCCTTCAGCTTTTGATTTCAACTCCTGGAAACCACCCACAAGCAGTGCTGACAATGATGTCAACCTGTGTAAGCTGCATCTTTCTCTTGATGCTATATGTAAAGAATTAAAATCCCTCGATCCATCTAAGGGTCCAGGTCCGAATGGGATCCCATCAGTTTTTCTAAAAAATACGTGTGATACAATTTGCTATCCGTTATTTATCGTTTTTAATAAATGTTTATCTTGCGGTGTCTTTCCAGATGTCTGGAAACATGCAAATATTGTGCCAGTTCACAAAGGTGGATCCAAGCATGATGTAGCGACTTATCGACCTATCTCTATTCTACCTGCTTTCTCCAAACTCTTTGAGAGGCTTGTACATAACGAGCTATATCCCGCCATTCACAGTGTGCTAACAAATGAACAGCATGGTTTTGTTAAGGACAGATCTTGTCTTAGCAATCTCCTTATTTTCACATCCCATCTCTTTGAAAGTATTGACGATAGACAGCAAATTGATGCAGTTTATACTGATTTTCAAAAAGCGTTTGATAAAATTGATCACGAACTATTATTGAGTAAAATTGCTTATAACGGAATCAGAGGGGACCTTTTGCGGTGGTTTATATCATACATAACTAACAGAACTCAGAAAGTAGTGATTGATGGCTTCGATTCCGGCTCTATTCACGTCACGTCTGGTGTCCCTCAAGGTTCTATTCTGGGTCCGTTATTATTTATTTTATTTATAAATGACATTAAATTCGGTTTTCAACATTCTAAATTTCTTCTATATGCGGATGATTTAAAGGTTTATAAAAAAATTACAAATAAACAAGATTGTATTGATTTCCAGCAAGATCTGGACCGTTTCTCAGACTATTTTCTTTCCAATAAGCTTTATCTTAGTCTTCCAAAGTGTCACGTTATAACGTTTACCAAGAAGAAAAATAAGACTGAATTTAACTACTCCCTTGCTAATACAATTATAGATAAAGTTACTTCTCTCCGTGACCTTGGGGTTCAGCTAGATTCAAAACTCCATCTAGATGTTCATATAGATAAAATAGTTGGTAAGGCTTACCAAATGTTCGGTTTTGTAATGAGAGCATCTACGGAATTTCGTCGCCCGTCCACCTTTCTGCATTTATACAAATCCATAATTAGGCCACAGCTAGAGTTTGCAGTATCGATATGGAACCCTCTATACAAAAAATATAATGACACTTTGGAGCTGGTACAACGCAAATACCTTCGTGCTGTAAACTACAGCAGCCTTACAAATAAAAATGTGTTATATCGCATCTATTCCATTCTTATACTAAGTAAAGTTATAACAGTTATAACTTAAGAATATGTCGAGAATATTTTTTTACAAATAAACCAGATATATCTTTGGTATAACAACTCTTCCGAAATGTCAAAATGCACGATTTGGCAACAGCGCGACCAAAGAGAAACTTCTAAAAAAAAGCAGTTTGTCCGTAAAAACTGTATGGACCCTTTGTCAACTTGACGTCTCTCGACCTTTTTTTTGTTCTATTCTTTGCGCGCGAACTGAGTCAATACAGTTGTAATTGAATTTGTTTATTTATGTGGATAGAGAAACATAATTTTAAAAGTGAATATTAAAATGGCTAAGAGAGACCGATCGAACTATTAGAATAGAATAATCTTTATTTACGTCCCCAGTACCTCAAAACAGAAGATAATCCACCTCCGCGCGTGTCCATATTGAGAGATCTACCAACTAATTGGTCTAAAAACACCACCTTTAGAAAATTGATATTATAACCGTAACTGCTCATTGCTATATACCTAAATCAAAAGGATTTCTCTTTTTTTAAATATTTTAACTTTTCTTTGAACCTGCATTAGATTTAGAATGTTATTTACTAGTTCTACTTCTTCTATTGCATCTAATTCCATAATCAAAACGAACGTAAAATATTTAAATGCGCGTAAACAAACACAAAACCTGGTATTTTTAAGGTTATACTAGCTTTATACAAGGGTGGAGGCGCGAATAACTTTGGAATAGCAGTTGTATGAAAACTTATGTCAAAGTTATACTTGGTATAAGCTATAATTTGTTTATTTGTAGACATTTTGCTTATTCTTAGTTTATTCTCGAGTATAACTTTTATACCACGTTTATTTGTAAGGCTGCAGATGTTTTAGAAAAAAAGTCTCATACCACTTACTTCTTAGGAAATACGATATCCTAACCTTGCAGTCAAGACGAATGCTCCTTGATGTTATGACTCTGTTTAATGTATGCCGCAATAAATTTGATTGTCCTGATTTGGTAAAGAATCTATGTTACCTTGTTCCTCGAACAGTACATGTACGTGAGGTGCGCGCACGGCGCTTGTTTGCTACTAGCTGTTGTTAATCTAACGCTGGCTCGCGCGCACCTCTTCATCGCTTAGTTGAGACTTACAATAATGAGTTTAGCATAATCGACATACTTTTCCTCAGTAAAAACGTATTCAGGAAGCAAATCCGTGCAATTCTTAAGGATCGGCTGTCGACGACTGTGATGTAATGTGTTTTCATATGTGTATAATATGTATTGTGTGCCGACAAATTGTGTAACTTTCTGTATATTGTGAATCCCTTAACATACTGAACAACTTACTTTTATAACTGTTATTTTAGTTTACATCATATACTTACGATCTCTCTAGTTGTATAATTACTTAAGTATAGTAATCTGTGGAAAACGTAGTGGGTAACATATTTATCATAGTTTAGTATGTAAGCCTTATTATGAACCTGTAATATGTGACTGTTTGTTTTTCCTAAATAAATAAATTAATAACGTAAACAAGTGAGATAATTGATTCCTATGTTGAATGTTGAAATATTGTTGTTTTACATATTTTTTCGTTTTAAGAAACTCCGGACGTTTAAGACTTCACTCCACATTCCGCTAAAATTACGGATTTGCTCGGTATATTCCGGACTTGTGGCAACCCTAAGTTAGGTAGACCAAAAGTACATCCACACAGGTTACACAACAACAGGGTAACTCCGACGTCAAGGGGGACGCGCCTTTAGCTTTCAACCTGGCAGAAGTCCGTAGCCAGATTCTGTGGCTGCTACTGAGAAATTCCTAATGGAAAAACCCAATAACACTGCCCGACCCGGGAACCGAACCACATACTCAGAAGTGGCACTTAGACGGCGACAACTAGACCAACAGGCAGGCTATAAGAAATTTGAATTAAAACTTCTAAAGAACGAAAGACGACCCGAATGGCGCAGCGGTATTGACCTGCTGCTGCCTTACGTTCTTATGGTCCCGGGTTCGAATCCCGCTAGGAGCAAATGTTTGTGTGACATTTGTTTCCGAGTCATGGATAATAAGTATGCATTTACAAACAAAAAGTATCTATGTAGTATATCAACTATCTGGTGTCCACGACACAAGAATCGTTACTTAGTGTGGCACTAGATGGCGCTGTGTGTAATGTCCATCGATATTTATTTATTTAAGAAGGCAATTCGCCTTCTGCAATTCATCTACCATCGTGCCCCTGAAACGACAAAGAAAAGCTCCGTTCAGTGATCGATGTCTTCGTTCACATCGGTCTTCGTGGGTCGCTATCGCCCACAACAATTATTACTACAAAGATATTAATAGCCCGCTACTAAATTACCTTCGTAATGAATAGGATTGGGCCCTATTTATTAGGATAATGAGATCTATAGGGAGGCAGGAATATTATCGATTAATACTTGTAATTAGTCAAGTTTTAGTGATATGGTATAGATTCTAATTCTTGGAGAGTCATGTTTTAGATATACATTTTTACGAGTAGGTATTGGCCTGCCCCGGGAACTCGTGGCGATCATTTTAATATTATTCCAGAGTGGGAGAGAGATGGCGCTAGACGACCTCCATAGCTCCGTCTTTTTCGAACACTGAACTGACATTAAAACAATACTGCTTTAAGACGTCATGGTTGACATTAAGCTAGCGTTGAGGAACCCTGGGCATTGTTACATGTTCAAAAATTAAGAAGGAAACGTCAAAGTAAATCAAAGCTGTGTTGCAACATGTTCAAAAATGTCTTCACTCGTAATAACCCAAGCACTCTGGGTTTGGTTCTAGGGTTAGGGATTTGGTATAGACCTTCAAACTAAACAATTTTCTCTATGGGAGCAACATCTTAATCGCGAAAACTTCTGAAAACTGTACATTTGAGGACTATTTTTTTTTTACAAATTCTTTTGGTCAAACATTTTCTTCAAATCACTGACAAAACAATAAACGTCATTCCTATTCCCCAATTTCGTCTATAACACTATGCCTGTCAATAAATCATTATCCAAATAAAAAAACCAGTAGTTAACCTTAATGTATTAAAGGAACTACGGAACCACAAATCGTGAGCGCACGCAGTCGGGTGAATGATTTATGAAATCTTGACGGCACCCTAATTTATCACCTGTTAACCTAAAACGCAAGGTGTTCCTTCTCCGAGGATAATGAGGACAACCCAAGGATATTAGTGGCCTGACCACTGACTTCAAAATTGTTCACTCAGAATTAAATGGCCTCAAATAGTTGGTGGTTTAAGATTTAAAATGGATGAACTTGGAATTCATCAATTTTTATAGATAAGTTTTTCAGTGTTTATTTTTGCGCTTTCGTTTAAAACAAAAGTCAAATCACTGGTTTATGTTTTCACGGTTTAAAACTAAAATAAACGTATACTGTCACTCACGGGATCATCCCGCGATCATGGCGCTTGCAACAGCGTTGAAATATCGGGAATCGTCGTATATCGTTTCGGGAATGAATAATCACAGAAGATAGTAAGTTCAGACCAAAAAAAAAAGTTAAGACGGAACCCTGCGAACAGCAAAGTGAGGCCGGTTTCGTAAACATGTTGTGCAATTATTGAGGCATAGTTTAATTGTAGTTTGATGTCAATGTGTGCGTGTGAGCGTAAAGAACAGAGCGAGACGTAATTTGTGCCGGCCTCGCTTTATTGTTCGCAGCACTATGTCTTGGTTTTTTACTTGGTCTGAGATAGTAAGTACCTACTACTAGTTTATTATACTGTGAAGTATAAGAAAAGTCAAATCGTGGCAAATCGTGTTCGTAAAGGACATTGCTGTACGAGAATGTAATGTTCGGTAATAGGCGAGACGATAAAAAAATCTAATTAGTCCTTCAGTTAGATTATCAAAAAATATTTGACCCATGTTTTTTCTTTTGTTACGTAAACCAAAAATGACGAAGATATGACGTTTTTAAAATTCTGAATACGTCACGCCTAGGTATAATTTTTAACTAGTTCTGACGTCACGAGCCCCCACTCCCGAGTTTTGATGCGTTTTATCTTTTGTCAATATTCATTGATTTACAGAAACAAAAAATACGTGTCCATTAATTTCCAATACTCTAACTGACGGACTAAACAGATTTGCAATTTTTTGATACTGTCGTCATGCCTATAAAGCAGTCAAACAAAGAATTGGCACAATATGTCACACTGAAGGCCAAGGCACCTACGCAAGTATTTATTTTCAAAATTCATAAATCTGCAATGGATAAGTATTATCAACTTTATGCCACCAATAGAAAGTCCATAATCATTACCGTAAATAACCCTAGGACAATCACAGTTTCAGTAGGTATAGACGCCAGTACATCGAGAAGATTGATTGGGAAACCAGTAGTTAGTGGCTACCCGAAACTGTCAATCCTCCCAATCAATCTTGAACCTAATGCTTTAGCGATAAAGTTGAAAATCTATTAAAGAAATTTGACAGTTTGTTGTAGCTTGATGAGCTGGCGTCTGTACACATGAATTGCTAAATTAAACCAAACGCCTTCGTAAAGCGGCCAGATTGTGTATTTTGTTTAAGCTTCAGTCAGAAAATAAATTTCTTTCCTCAAAAAAATTCGGAGCTCATTTCGTCACTGTGCCCCTTTTTCCTTATTGTCAATAAAAACATTGCAAGTGCAATCTCTCACCCTCACCCCTAATCTCGACTGACTTTTATTAAGTTCATTGCCTTGATGTTTTAATATTAAAGGGATATTTTTTACTTAAAATACTTTGACAGTTAAGTTATTCGCGTCTGACGTTATTATTCTTAAGTATATCCTATCTGCAAAAATAAGTATGAAGCAGATGGAGGAGGCCTTCATCCAGAGATGGATAACCCCTTAATAGGTTAAGTTTAAAAAAATACAGAATTGTAAATTATAGGGAAATAAAGGCTATTTTTATACTTTTTTAAACTTTCACGATCAGAACACATTATAAAAGATAAGGAAACGGATATTTATCGCGAATTTTACCTTTAATATAAGCCCGACGTTTCGACCGGATTGCACCAGCCGTGGTCGCGGGAAGAGGTACCGCCACAGCAAAGCGAAGTTGTTTATTCAACTACCCTCACTTAATCTTCATAAATGTTAATTAAGGCCGGTTCACACTAGGACAGCACACTACACTAACAGTGGCATACTAAGATGAGTTCACTTGACGAGTACACTTAGTGATCACTGGATTCCAAGCGGAAGAGAGTCTGAAGCCGTCTTCGCGATTGGAATTAGGATACTTGTTGAATCGTTTCCCGAACCATTCTCTTATAATAGTGCTTCTCATTGGCAAGGCTTTTTGGGTTGTGTAACTCCATCCAGCGGTTGGGTCCTGAGTTTACCACATGCTCCGCTATAGCGGACTTGTTTATTTGTCGATTTTTGACCGCTGCTATGTGAACCTTGTCCCTTTCAGCGACTGTTCGCTTCGTTTGGCCTATGTAGAAACGGCCGCAGCTGCAATCGATTTTATAAACACCAGGAACCTGGAAAGGTAGGTACTACATCCTTCGGTGTACGCAGACGCTTAGCCACTTTGTTAAGTATGGTTAAGTCCAATGGAACCTTGTCGCATACTGTGTACAGAAAACCGACACACACGGACAGATATCTGAATGCTGCCTCGCAAGTACGAAAGAAATACTGAAGAACTTTGTGGCCTAAAATAACGCTCTGCTCTGTGCTCTGAAACCCTAGCACGAACGCGCGTTGTAAAAGTAACTTAAAAACGTCGAATTAAACATACCTACTCGGATTTTAGAAATTGATTCATGAATACCTAATACTGATTGTGGTTTTTGCAATCATTTTACTAAAATAGTTTTTTCGATTATAAATCGGCGTATTTACGTTACGTTTACACGCGCGCTCGTGCTAAGAGCCTCTGGTCAATATAAAACAAATCCTTACCTAAGCCAACTTGTATGGAGGTGTTAAAACTGGCATGACTTCCTAATCTAATAAACGCCACGCGGACCACGCGCATTGTAGGGTTCCGTAGTAGCCCGTTATCACAATATAGAACGAACCCGTTGGTACAGCGCCATCTAGCGGCAGCTTTGTGAACCTTATGATAATTTATTATATTTTTTATTTTAGATTTTGTTTTTCAATGCAAGTCTTTACCCGTTATAAACAAGCAACTACTTCATCTTAGTCACTTTATAGGATTTATTCTAAGGATTTTGTATTCGGTACAAAATTATGCAACACCCAAGTTCAACGACTATTACTGCTAAACTAATAAAGTTATCTTAACCGCTATAGTTTTCCTTTAAAGTTCATGAAATTCACTATCATTGTGAATTTTTCCAGATTTTTCAAGCCCGCAATTTAGCTTTTAGAGGGGGGGGCACGCCCTGATGGAATAAAAATTGCACTTTAAAGTTTATCATTTGGTAAATAGAGCATTAAATCAAAAAGTAGTTTTAGCAACCCCTAAATCATTTTAAAAGACCTACTCAACGATACCCCACACGATGGGATAGACGACGAAAAAAAATCATCTCCACTTCACATGTAGGGGAGCTACCTTAAAAAAAAATACATGACGAAACTATAAGGGTTCCTTGTCAGGACTACGGAACCCTAAAAACAATCTAAACTTATCGAAAATTACTTTGATTTCTGTTTCAAAACTTAATAGTTCCTTGTCAAATTACAGTCATCTGGCTAATAACAACCTCTCATTAAGATCTGTAATACTCGTGTAATGGTGGCGCCATCTGTTGATAAGTTCGAATTACTTGTTAAATGACGATAATTATTCATAGTTTTGTGTTCTACGGCTTAATAGGTCAACTTTGAGGGTATCCAATAAAAAAATAAAGGCTGACAAATACGTAGACGTAGTAAAATAACATAACGCCTGTAATCCCTGAAAGGTTAGTCAGACGTGTACCTAATAGAGGTACACCCACATTTCGCCAGTTTTGTTTAAGTTCCATGTATTTATTTATTTAACACTTCAAGCACAAAGTACAGAGGCGGACTTAGGCACTTTCTACCAGTCAACCTTTGGGTGATGCAGAGACAAGCAGTCATCATCATCATCAGCCTATTTATGTTCCCACTGTTGGGACACGGGCCTCCTCTCTATGAGAGGGAATGGGCTATATTCCTCCACGCGGGCCCAGTGCGGATTGGTAGAAGTCACATGTCTTCGATTTTTTTTTGTTCTAGGACATGCCGGTTTCCTCACGATGTTTTCCTTCACAGTTTTGTGAGCAGTGGTGATGAGACAAGCAGTGGTAGGTCTATATTTGGAAATAATTTAATTAATACTAAGACAAGGAAATATAAAGTACCTACTATAAATATATATCACAATATGTAATAATGGGGGGTGAGCCCATTACCACCAAATGGGCACAAATCCATACTCCAAGGTGCTACATAAGTTATAGATCAGTTTAATATCGAAGCACAACTGCAACAAAGTAGGTACACTTAACAAACTATAAACACTAAACAATCTTACGCTTTTTTTCAGGTCAAAGAAAATCACGATTGTAGTTATCGACAGTTAAGTAATATCGAGCAAGTTTGAACTACGACTTACTACAGGCACTCTCGAAGCTGTCTATTGAAACAAAAGTTACGAACAAGGGCAGTCGCTTCATTGCATTTTATTGCTGTCCGATTCATGAGCGCGCACTTACAACATTTAGCAGTTATTTAGTACTGCCTTTATTACTTTCGTCTTATATTTCGGATTGGGAACTTAGGAACATAACTGGGAAAGTTTTGGGAAGTGTTTTGAGTATGTGAATATGGGGATGTATTTAGATGTAACATAAACATGGACTGCATCGTTGGTCTCAGTGATCGCAAGCGCAACTGTTGAGCGTGAGGTCCTTTTTTTTTCGGATGGGAAATCATCAAATGACTTCTCCCGCTCTGGGCGGAGCAGGAGGGAGTGTCAGACTTTTACTGACTAAAACCCATCCATGTTCCTTCATCGCCCTTTGTGTTCCGTGGCTACGGTATCTCTTTCGAATAGTCCCGCAGCCCCGGCAGGCTTCGGCCCTTGCGGACCCCTTCCTTATTGCTGACTCACTTTGGGGCGCGCGTGGAACACGAACGCGCCGTCGACACGGCCTGTCGTCATGAGACGGACGGACGGCGAGCTAGCCCATGCCCCCAGCCCGGGGCGTCTCCCGCGATGACGGCCGGGACGTGTGGATCTCTCCCTGTCCCGTTCCGTCACCTCCTTAGCTAGCATGACTGCTTCGCAGAAGGAGGTGACGGCATCCCATTCCGTCTCGCTGAGCGTGAAGTCCTTGCTTTGATTTCTAGATCGAGCAAATTATTATTGGATTTTCCCATCAGGAATTTCTCAGTAGCAGCCACGGAGTCTGGATTTGTTCTCGGTTGATGGCAACCGAGAACGGCGGTTGGGACTTAAACACAACTCGCGAAATTTGGGTATGCTGTAGCTACTGTACACATCTGCGTACCCCTTCGGAGCATACAAGCGTGATTGCAGCAATCACCACAGTTTTGCTGTCTATTATTGAAGAGTTGTATTTATTCGAAGATTTTAATGAGATCCTCGCCAAACAACGGAACCACCGCGGAATAATATTCTTCCAAACAAAAAAAAAGTGTTATGGATGAGGATTTACTCCGACGTCATAAACTCTTTTTATAGCCATATACTCTCTAGCTCAATGTACTGATACCAAGGAAATTATATACTAACTGGAATGAGTACGAACAAAATGCTAAAAAAGTAAAAAAAAACCCTATCTCAAAAGTTTAGAGTTTAAATTTGTACAATGGATTCAATAGAAAAGAAAAAAAAACAAAACGTTCCGAGCGAGAAACTGACAAAGGTTGCCTTGCCTCGTCACCGATGTAAACTATATGGCCGATACATTATCGCATTGAAGTCATTTAAGTACTTTTATTGAATATAAGTGAAATAATCCGCTTTAAAAATGGTAAAATTGTGTTGTGTGAAGGGGTGTAGTAGTAAGGGTATGCTGGATGTGGAATTCCGTTTTTTAGGGAAGTTTTTAACTTTGGTTGTTTATTACGACTAGGGTTACCAAGTTTTAGATTGACAAACGGGAAATATCCAAATAAATTAAGTAAGTAAGTTTGAAGTTTCGAACACCGTTGTCGTACATAGTAATCAAAAGTATATTATATAAATTAGAAACATCGGACATCGGACATCGCACATGGTTTCTGTAGTACCTAGTTTGCTTTTTAAATACAAATATTGAAAAGAAAAGAGTCCGCCGCACCATGCCGTGACCTAAGGATTTTTCCATGCTTCTCCAGCAAAAGAATCCATTTGGCGAGCTGCGAGTAAAAATGAATGGTTTCGGAATATAAAATAAATATTGGCGAATGTTACTAAAACATTATAGGTAAACTTCATAACTTGAATATGCGATTTTCTAAGTGTGAAAAAATATATAATATTAACGGAGTCCTCGAATCCCCGAATACAAAAGTCGTCTGGATAGACAGGTTGCAAAATGGATAATTTGCAACTGGACGGTACAGACATACATTTAAGTTAACATAAAAAGTTAATGACATCCACTCTTGAAGCTATTTCGCCTAGAATGCTATTGAGTTGCAGGTCATCATCATTAAATAATAAAATAACATCTACTCGTAGTGTGATTATTGGACACCCTATTAGAAAGAGACAACATCCACACTTGAAGCTTTCTCGCTTGGAACGTTCTTGGCTTGCCCGTCCTCATTCCAGTTAGTATATAAGTTTCTTGACTGATACTCTTTGAATCTAAAACTGTCATGCCGTTTCGTATTTATAATATATTAAAAAGTAAAAAAAAAGTTTTAAATCATTGACCTCTTTGCTGTCATGTCACTTTGTCCAGTAGTGATTATACATATACTCTGTGACTTTGTCAACATCAATGGTAACTAATGAACTAAGCTAGCTTTTTACGTGTTTTTACAAAAGCAAATCTTTTATTCACACTTCAACAAAAATAATCATCAAAATCGTCTCACAATTGGCAAAGATATCGCTGAAAATACACACTCAAAAAACAGGCCAATTTAAAACCTCCTCCTTTTGGATGTCGGTTAAAAACTACATCTCTACATTCACATGTATTATATTCCTCCCGATTCTCTTTATTAAACCATACGGAATAGGTACTAGCATGGGCCTATGAATAAAATAAACATTTATTCATACTTTTGTCTGAATATTACATATTCTTTGCATGTGAAGCAGAATTGCATTATAACCTACGAGGTTTCCTGCCGAAGATCTTGACCTATTTATCTTTGTCTGTTAAGGTCTTACTAAGGCGTATTGTGAGCGAATAATCTTAACGGGAGTATTTCGAAGGTCTAGTGTAGTTTATAATGAAATTAGGTAGCTCAGCTCTTCCCAAGGTGGCTACGATACCCTTTGCTAAAACTGGTGGACTTTCGTGCCACTGACTACCTGTAACAACTGTCAAAGATCTACAAATGACAGCCGAGACCAATGGCTTAACGTGCTTTCCGAGGCATGGAGGAAACTCGGTATGTAATAGGTGGTCACCCATCCACAGACTAACCTACCTAAGCCTGGGCGTCATAACCTAAAGATAGATCCGAGCGCACGTTATTATTTAGCCACGAGCTCCTCTATGTTGTACCACACTGCATATAAACTGCCGATAATGTTCCTTTATACAACACTTGCTTAGTAAGTGTACCAATACTACCCCACTAAAAGGCTTGAAAGCTGTTCATTAAACCTTCTCAAAAATCTAGGCAGTTATATAGTATGGTATTATTTTCATTACTGCCCTGAAAATCAGGGTAGTAATCCATTACTAACGCGTTTTGTTTAAGTTTTTTGTTTAAGTGTATATAAGTCTTGATGACGTTGTATATAAGCAAGTGTAGTATAAAGCAGTACCTATATAATATATCACTCGAGGGTAAGTACAGAATACTAAACTCGTGTGGTTCACGGCCCTCCGCTTCGTTTTGGGCCTCAAATGCACACTCGATTTGTAATCTGTGCCTTACTCCCATTGGTGAATAAATAGCTATTCCACTGCTGGGACACAGGCCTCCACACACTCCTGTTCGAGGAAGCGGGCTGTAATCGACCAAAAAGGCCTACTGTTTAAGGAGATACTTACTTCTACTATACTATACTTCTGCATCTCCTAATAGAACCTTCGTGTTAATCAATTCCTGCCTCTTATTACCGATACACGTCGTTTGTCCCGCTGTTCACTAAGACCTGTAACAGGCGACGAGCAACATGCCCTATTTACTGTGAACCATACACTTTTGACTCACGTAGTCGGGTAATTTGTAGACTAGAACCTGTGGCGGATGTGAGAAGTTGCGATGGAGGTGGTATATACAAATAATAAATATCGCTGAACATTACACACAGCGCCATCTAGTGCCACACTAAGCTACGAGACTTGTGTCGTGGACACCGGATAGTTGATGTACTACATACATACTTATAGAGTCATTTATACACATCCATGACTCGGGAAAAAATGTCCATGCTCATCACACAAACATTTGTTCCTACCGGGATTCGAACCCGGGACCCTAAGAACCTAAGGCAGCCTCAGTACCGCTGCGCCATTCCGGTCGTCGGGTATATGAGAAACTTGATAGGTTTGGGGTGATAAACGGGAAGAATATTCTATCGTCAATGATCAATCAAGTTGGATTTTCCATCGTGATGGGTTCAAACTGAGGAAGTAAGTCTTTATGAATGACCAGCAGCTTCGCCTGCGAGGAGTTCAGTAATTGTACCAAAGGAACGTACTACCGAGATAAAAAGTATCAAATATGTTGATCCAGGCTATAGTCTATGTGTGTGCCAAATTTCATCCAAATCCGTTTAGTTGTTCTTGCGTGAAAGAGACACAACACTTTCACGTTTATAATAGTAAGTAGTAAGATAAGATTTACTGTATTTTATTGACATTATGGTGAATGTAGGTGAACCGAGATGAAAACCAGACTTATTACGTTTAAAAATAATACACACAAAACTGTAACGAGCATGCGTGGTAATCAATCATCATGTTCTTAATGTCCCACAGTTGGGAAAATTTCTGTATCTAATTAAACTATTGGCGTATGTACTATCTCGTCCATTACGATACCCCAAAGTTATGACATCATACATATATAATTATGAAAACTTCGTCTGCGTGTATCACGCGAATTTTAATCTCTACAATAGCGTCACCTATCAACAGCAACACTAAAACTATCCTATCTTTCAAGTTGGAACCAACCACCACATTCACGAAATTCGTGATTTTTAAAAAGGTTAAAAAGGAACCCTTATAATAGGCATGACGACAGTATAAAAAAATTGCAAATCTGTTTAGTCCGTCAGTTAGAGTATTGGAAATTAATGGACACGTATTTTTTGTTTTTGTAAATCAATGAATATTGACAAAGATAAAGCGCATCAAAACTCGGGAGTGGGGGCTCGTGACGACAGAACTAGCTAAAAATTATACCATGGCGTGACGTATTGAGAATTTTAAAAGCGTCGTATCTTCGTCAATTTTGGTTTACGTAACAAAAGAAAAAACACGGTTCAAATATTTTTTGATAATCTAAGTGACGGACTAATTAGATTTTTTTTGTCGTCTCGCCTATTTTATGTTCATATAATTTTTACAAACAACACCAAACCGAATAAGATTTCCAATCTTCATTGAATTCCTTTCTATTTCTGACCTTTTCTCTTTTTGCTATCTGCCTTCGTTTGGCACTTCAATTCTTCAGTCATTGCATGCAAATCCCAAATTCCCATATCTGTTCTCAGAAACATCCCTTGAGAGTCTGTGTAAGGATAAAAATACGGCTGGAAAATCTTGCTCGGACGGAGAGTTAAAAATTCAAATTGCTTTGCAAACAGGGAGGGCAAACAATTTAAGTTATGCACACTGGCATTTTAGAGTTCTTAGTAACAGCGTGTTTGCATTGTCCATGTTTCATGAAGCATTTTAAGAATTTGGATAAACCAGATATACAGGGTGTAAACCACCTCATCACGAAGCCGTCAACCAAGCATTTTGTACTAAGCAACTTTACGCAAAAATTAATGAAAAATCATGTTTTATGGTAGAACTCAATGTAACGCACTCCAAACATTGTGCTGATGAATGGATTAATTAGTACGGGGGTCGTGGAAGTGTAAAAATCTTACATTAGAAACTAGTATTTAAAAAAAAAGTAGTCAGAAAGTTGGAACTTTGACCCCCAATATCTCCGTAACTAGAAGATTTCCAGGTATGGTGTAGAACAAAAAAATGATCGCAATGACTAGGAGAACAAGTGCCTTTCGGCTTCGTTAAGAGGTGTTTTACACCCTTAATAAATACTTCCTATATACGGGGTCTATTTTATTTATTTAAAAAGGAGCTTTGAGCCGTTTGGGGTCGAAACGCTCGGGTCATGGGGTCCGAGTGCACGTCTCCTTTTTAAGGAAATCTCTCACCGACTGGTCGACACTTCGCGTGACCAGAGGGCTGGCTCTTTCTTTGGCCAAAGAATTAGCATTGCCATTCAACGTGGCAATGCTGCCAGTCTTCTGGGCACGTTTCCGGATGACAGCGATGCGGAGGAGTACTTTGACTCCTATTGACGTCGTTGTACTTACGTTTAGTTTTACTTAAGCATTAGCAACTTAACTACACTTACGTTTAGTTTTATTTTTGTAATTATACAGAGTTCTAGTTTTAGTGTGTGCCTACATAATGTAAATAAGTTGGTTGACGGGTTCATGACGGGTCTGTTAACACCTTGTTTAAGTGATGTAGATGTAGATCAAGTCTTTCAAGTGTGTTCGCTAACTTCGTGGCTCCTAAAATTTGCACAAGCAACATTGAAACAGTGTGCTTTTAGTTGATTACGATACCGAAACTTTATACACTCCATCTCAATACGTAATAGGGTTGCTTGGCTTTGTAAACAAACTTATGTAGGATACAAACTTGAGTTTATTCTCAGTTTTACATTTTCTTTTTCGTATTTTTTACAATCTTCCTCGTTTCATATTTTAGATAGGAAAACTGTGATGGAAGTCAGTTTTACGTTGTTGGGTTTTTTCATCAGAAATTTCTCAGTGGCGGCCTCGGATTTATGTCCGGTTGATGGCATTAGGCTCGCTTCCCATTACACACTTAAACTTAATTGGCGAAATGTGGGTCTACTGTAGGCACGCTGCTGCCTAACTCTTCGGAGAATACAGGCACGATGTTACGTTATAGGAAAGAAATAAATAAGGAATACGAACAACGTGAAAGTGGGCATTACAGATTGATAATTATAGGCAGGATCGGATGAAAAGATAAGACGACAAAGCAGATAGCTGATGTTATAAGAATAAATAAGGCCTCAGTCACGAAGTCAGTGGGAGCGGGGCGAGGGCGCGGGGAGCGGGGCGGGAGCGCGGGGAGCGGGGCGTACCAAGAGTCAAAAAAGTCAAAAGTCAAAATTATTTATTTGCAATAAATGTGGTGCAGAAGATGGTAAAAATAATATATAGAGCAATGACACATTTCGCCATAAAATTGGCATGCAAACATTAAATTAGTTTTAGATGCTAATTTTGGAATACATTACTAACTATAAGATGTGAAACAAACCTTAAATTAGGTAACTAAGACCAGGGTGTTACAAAGTTACACAACACAAAACAAAAAAACCAAACAAGCAAATTGTCAACAGAAGGAATAGTATAATAGAGTAGAGTAGAGACTCTATTTTCCGCACTTAGACTCTTGTTCGGTCCGTTGTGCGTAGGTGTCCTGGCTAAGTGAGCCAGCCTAGCTCCGCCCAGAAGCACAGAAGTTTCCTGAGAGCTTCACAGGCTTAGCGGAGCGGACCTCACCGTTCCGAGGATTTGTTTTCGTTCGCTAGCCACGGCCTCGCATTCCTGGTGGGCGGCTGATTCTTCGGCGTGAAAGCAGCCCCTGCAGAGTGGGCTGTCCGTGGCGCCTATGTTAAAGAGATGTTTGTTTAGGGGACAATGGCCCGTTATTGTCACTATTATTATTATGAGGTTATTTCTACTTAGGCTAAGCAGTCGTTTTGTTAGTCGCGGATGTAGACTTGGCGTATCAATCTACAGCTATTATTATACTGGGTTTCCGGGAACGGATGGATAACCTTGAAATGGCCCATAGCAGAAGCGGTGGCAGAAAAAAATCCGAAAAAAAAACTATCTTATAAAAAAATTCACCCGCAGATGTAGGGCCTGCATAAGAATCGGGGGCCATTTTTTTGCTTCAGTAATTTTTTCTCCTTGTCTACATTAATAGCAATAATTTACTATTTAAGGCAGATACAATTATGAATTGTACCATTATCAAATCTACTTGAAACCGACATTATTTTAAAATTATTGGTCACTCATGTATGTTTACGTTTTTATTTTACCCAAGATGTTTAAACTTTGTTTAAACATTCATACTAATTTTCCAAAATAAACGAACTTGCCTACAGGTTCTACTTATGATAGATTTATTTTCGATTTTTTCCTAAATGGCCATAACTTCTACTATAAGCCATTTCAAGGTTATCCATTAATTACCGGACCCTGTATATAGTAGTGCTGGAGTTTCTAATCGAAATAACCCCGAAATTAAACGAAAACGTTAGGACAAAAGGCCATAGTCTACTTTAAAGTCTAGACATTTTGTTAGAATTAGGTGAATCTAATAATATAGGGCGAGGCGGCCTTTTGAGAAGACCGTGACATGCCTACGAAGTTACCCTGGCCGCCTTTTCAAACGCCCACAGTAAAAGTGCAAATTATTCTTGTCAAGGATATTAGGATTATAAGTAAGTAGTACTCGCACCACTGCTCTCAAAACGGTGAAGGAAAACATCGTGAGTGAACAAAACCGGCATGTCCTAGAACCAAAAAATTCGCAGACCTGTGTCATCTACAAAATCCGCACTGGGCCCGCGTGGTAGATTATAGCCCATTCCCTCTCTTAGAGAGGAGGCCTAGTGTCCCAGCAGTGGGAACATTAACAGGCTGATGATGATGATGATGATGATGAGTACTCGTTCCTAAGGTATTACGTGGGACATCAAAATAACTGCAAAAATGAGTTTGTACTATAGGCACACACACTTCTGTCCTTTCATTCAAAGATTATAGGTATACTGTTGTTTGGTTATCATTTGCATAAAATTTTAATATTTTAGTTTTATTTTTATTTTTTTTATTTTAACATGAGGTCCTGGGTTCCATTCCCAGGTCGAACAAAGTGTTATTGGGTTTTTCCACAAGTAATTTCTCAGTAGCAGCCACGGGGTCTTGATTTGTGCCCGGTTGATGGCAATAGGCACGCCCCCTATTACATGAGACTTAAACATAACTGGCGAAATGTGTGTGTACTATTAGGTACACCTCTGCCTAACCTTTTGGACATTACAGGCGTAGTGTTTATGTTCTGTTTTAATTATTTTTTTTGCTGTTTTGTTATGTTTGCTCAAAAACTTGAACATAACTGGCGTAATGTGGGTATACTATACTCGTGGATACGCCTCTGCATAACCCGGGGACCACAGGCGTAATGTTTATTTTTTACACCAATACAACAAACCCATGAGCAGGCGTCATAGGCCTCCAGTTCGAACCCAAGATCAGATTTTTCGGATTCATGTGCGTATTGTATAATTATCACTTGCTTTCGGTGAGGGGAAACATCGTGAGGAAACCAGCATGCATAAGAGATATTTCTCGACGGCATGTAAAGCCAAGTCAGAGGCCCGTGGGTGGCATGAAAAAAAAGGTCGGACACTAGGTTAAGCACTAACCAAAGAGAAAGAAAGATAGAATGATCTTTGTACAAGTCTACAAACATCTTGTACTAGAAACTTCACAGTACCTTTTTGATTTTTCAATGCAAAGTCTAAGGCTGTCTTTTCTTTATTTTAGAAATATTTCCTTTAACGCACTACCAAAAAACCTTCAGCTGATCAACATACAAAGACATGTCGTAGCCTATTCGTATAACACGCCGTATTACATAATGGCGCGTCGGATTGAAAAACGTCGCCGTTATGTAATACGGCGTCCTCACGTTCAGCCGGATTGTGGTGGCGATACGTTCGACAAAGCGCCGTTCAACGTTTAGCCGTATTGCCAGCAAGAAGAAACGACTGAATAAAATACTGAAAATTTCGAAAATATGGTGTAGTCAAAGTAGCCCCGCTCCTATTTCTGTCTGAAGGTTTTAAAGTAACCTAACCAAACCTAACGTCGGGTACCCTAAGTACCGAGCTTGCTTCGCTCGCTTTCAAAGCGGCGGCGTATCGACGATGCGCCCGTTTGTATTTCGGTGGCACGTTTACGACGATTTGACGAAAGCGTAGTGCTCATTCATGCGGCGTGCTTTATTTCAGCCGAATTATTCGTATTACATAAAAACGCGCCGGATTGTAAAACGTCGCGGTTATGTAATGCGGCGTCTTCACGTTTAGCCGCATTACATAACCGCGACGTTTTGCAATCCGGCGCGTCTTTATGTAATACGGCGTGTTCTACGATACACACTAAAGGATCAGTTTACACTTGATAAGGGTCGCAGTTTCTCGGTTCGACGGTCTGATCCGGATTTATTGATAGTAAGCCTGTCAGATGGGATAAAGTTGGCCTGTTTGTCGATTACAAAGTGTGATAGTAGTTCAACTATTGCATTAGTTTGGTGTGTTGCGGTCTTTAAGAAAGAGTTTATTTTTCTATTTGAACTTCACGTACCTACTCGTACATACGTGTTCTTAATGGGTACACTGACAAGTCACAAATCCGAATTTCAAAATACCGACTTTCATAATACCGAAGGGTCAAAATTCCGAATCTAACAACTCCGATTTATCATTAATCCTATTTTCATAATTCCTAAATTTAATTATTCCTAACGTTCATAATTACTATTCTCAAAATACCGAATTTCAATTTACACCTTGGCAGAGAGCACAAAAGTTTAAATATCTTGGTGACCAAAGAACGACGACGATGACGTTGAACGTGAGCGTAGGGCATTGTCGGTTAGAGCGAACATGTTGGCTCGCAGGTTTGCACGATGCTCACTTCCAGACAAGATCACGCTCTTTCGAGCGTACTGTACTTCATTTTACACGTGCAGCCTGAGGGCTAGGTGGACGCAAAGATCGTACAGTGCTCTCAGCGTTCAATATAATAACACGTTTACGATCTTGGTGGGGCTGCCCCGCTTCTGTAGTGCGTTGGGAATGTTTGCAGATGGGCATGTGGATTGTTTTTACGCAACAAAGCGTAAAAGGTGCGCTTCCCTGGTGCGCAGGGTGTAGAGCAGCACCAACAGTATCTAAAGCATGATTGCCAGTCGCCTGGACTGTGTTTATGTGGGTCGCTGTTGTGCAATTACTCATGGGTTGTCGCAGCAGTGATCCACCATTATTTGTTGTGTTGTTTGCTTTATCAGTGCTTACTAACATAGTCGTAAGTTTTACTAACAGCTTTTGAGTCATGGATACTCGAATAAAGAGACATTCTATTCTATTCTTTATTCAATAGTCCGACTAGCTCGCTACGCTTGCTTTTTACATTACACACCCACTTTCTGTCACAAATACCGTCGTCGCTCCGCCGGCCTTCGGCCTACACTCCTCACGCCAGCTAGCAAGACCCAATGCAGAAAAGCACTAAGCAATACTGAGTTCTAATTTATATTCTTGGTATTTGGTTTCTGTCACTAATACCTAATTTAAGCAGTAATAAAATATTTCGGAGTATTTCGGTATTCCCGTTCTTAATGCCATAAAACTTTCACTGTCACTTACGGGATATCTTCCGTGTTTTTCCATTATTGTGAGCTCCCCATATTTCGACGCTGTTGCAACCGCCATGATCGCGGGGTGACTGTAGGCAGGTGAGTGGTAAATAAACATCTTTCATAGGTGCAAACAAATCCATCTACTCTCTTTTGCTAAGCACACTACTATCTAGTATGGCGCTTGCAACAGCGTCGAAATATCGGGAGCTCATAATTATTGAAAATCACGGAAGTGTAAGTACCTAACGTAAGGTGGGACGCCCTTGTTTTTACTTTGTTTTATGGGTGATTCCAGGAGATATACTCTTATCAATTCTAGACACACGTTCAGTTCAAACTCCATTTATTCTAAGTATCTTTGACAGCTGGTTGACAGATCGGCGTTGACACTTGACAGGTTGTGTGCGTTCATAGACTAATCATAGATAATACAACAGCCCTCAGGCTCGGTGGAGTGACGATCTTCGCAGGGTGGCTGGTAGCAACTAGATGAGAGTTGCTGAGAATCGAGTTTAGTGGCGTGCAATTGAGGAGGCCTATGTCCAGCAGTGGACTGCTGTAGGCTGATGATGATGATGATAATGATCCCGTAAATGACAGCCACAATATTGAGAAATAAGTGCTTACGTGATAATAATTTCTTAGATTTTGCCTTAATTAAAAACCCCATTAACCGCCGATCCACTCTTGGTTTCAGGTAACACTCCAACAGTCAAAACCGCAGCCAAGTTAACAGTTAATCCTACAATCTAGCTAGCACCTATTTAATCTCTAGTTCATAAAAACCTTGTCGAACCCCTTGAAAACATTCACAAATTCCGGAAACAAACATATATATTCTTTTTAATTTATTGATTGTATTCAGACACAATGATCTATAATTTTGTTAGTAGGTACACTTAAAACATAATATTAGTAATTTTAAAAAATCAGAGACAAATAAATACACACTACACAATACTATTAATATTTTTACCAACAAAATAATATAAAATTATAAAATCTATACCAACTTAAATGAGAACACACGAGAATTCAAGCTCTCCTCTCATGAAACCACCACAAGACTATACCGCTCCGAGCTCCATTTTGTACAAGACGCGGTTTTATTCTCTCGCGGAACAAAATGGTTGAGTTCGGTGAACACATACAAGGAACTGTGGTAGGTACATACTTAAATTAACCTTTAGTAGGTTTGTGACAAAGGATGAAATTCAAGTAGAAACCGCATACAATACATATACAAAGAGGTGTAAACGGACCCTTTACGACGCCGTTAAATAACCAGTTTGTACATCAAACTACGTAACCCTACGCAAAAGCGATTGCTGCTAAATATCACGTCTTACAGTAAAACTCAATGAAACGCACTGCGTGCGTGCAACGTGCAATGAATATTTTCAAATGGTCAATATAATGAAAGCCATAGCCCCTGTTTGTAATGCAATAAGGCTGCAGTCTCCATTAATTTCTTCATAAAATCAAGTAATTTTACAAATATCTAATAATTTTTATAAAAGATATCCTATTTATAAACACAGTTTTTTTAATAATAAATAAATAATAAATTTATTTCATAAAAACAGGAGATTGTAGTACATGAGGCATACACAGAGTTATACATATAGGTTTGTACAATGTAAATCACAATCTGGTGGGTGAAGTTCTGTTTTCCTAGCTAGGTTATAGAATAACCTGTATTAAGGATTAACAGTCCCTGTCCCTTGCAAAAGTTACAAAAAACTAGTACAATATTTTTTCTTTTATACTACAATAATTTTAATAAGTAATTGAATACGTGCAGGTGTGTGTGTGTTGTGTGTGTGTAAGTGATATGTGCGTGTGTGAGAGTGTGTATGTGATGTAGTGAAATAGAGAGTGTGTGTTCGTTTTGATTGAAGTCGAGTGAGGTAATATTTGAGCTGTCACTGACACCTAGTGAGATAATTTTCTGTTTCATCATAGCTTTTATTTTGAAGAAAAGAACGTAGAATCTTTTTACATTTAAAGTTAGATAGTTCGTAGATCAAGCAGAATTTGTTAAATTTATTGTAGAGAGTTGGGCCTAAGCAGTTGCAAAATCTACGTGCAAATGATGTGCGTACTTGTGGAAGACTGCAAATTAAGTCTTTCCTACGCTTAGTTACTATTTTATAAGGGGTTTTACGGTGCTGTTGGAGAACTGTTTGAAGGATGAAATGTTGTCGGACGTTAAGAACATTACAACTATTATACAATAGATCAGTAGGGAACATGAAGGGTCTCGAAGTAGCTACTTTCAGTACCGCTCTGTGTGCAATCTCGAGTGGTTTTAGTATAGTTTTCGCAGCACCATCCCAGCAGGTGATACAGTACCTAACAATAGATAAGCACAGGGAAAAATAAACTACACGTATAACATTTGGGTTCGCGATACTTCGGAGGGTTTTAAATATATAAATTAACTTGCGGACTCTACTGGTAAGTTGATTAATTTGAGTTTTGAAATTAAGATTTTTGTCTATATATACCCCCAAATATTTGATATAATCGACTACATTTAGGGATGGGCAGAGGCAAGAGGCATTTTCTTGTAGACACCTGTATTTGTGGGCTTTAATAGACAATGGAAATCTTGGCTGAGTGGCGGGACTTATTGAATAGGTGATAAAGTTAGTTTTGGAGGTGTTGAGTGTTAGTGAGTGAGAATAGAGCCAATTTAGGGTTTTGTTGAAACCAGATTGTGCAATGTGCTCAAGTTCCGACCAGGTGTCAGCAACAAAGGTTATAGCAGTGTCATCCGCAAAAGTTACTATCTTAGCATTTGTAATGTTCAGCTTGCATAGGTCGTTTATAAAAACTAGAAAAAGTGTCGGACCCAAAATGCTTCCTTGGGGCACTCCGTAATAGATGGGAAGCTCTTCGCTTTTATGGGTATCTATACTAACCATTTGAGTGCGATCCGAGAGATAGTTTCGGAGAAGATCCAATTGCAAGCCCCTGACACCAATCCTTTCCAGTTTTAGTAAGAGCATAGAAATTGGAACGGTGTCAAAAGCTTTCGCAAGATCTATAAACATAGTTAATACCCTTTTGTTTTTGTCTAAGTTATGCACTATATTGTTAAGCAAATCTTGCACTGCATCTGTGGTCGATTTACCTTTGCGAAAGCCGAATTGCTGCGAAGATATTAAATGATAATGCTCAAGGTAATTAACTAGTCTTTTATTGATGAGGCGTTCGAGTACCTTTGACATGGCACTCAGAACGGCTATTGGGCGATAGTTACTGGGCACCTTCCCGTCCCCTCCCTTAAAGACAGGGTGAATTATTGCCTTTTTAAGGGATGTAGGAAAGATACCGGTATCGAAGCATATATTAAAAATATGGCTTAGGATAGGTGCCAGGGTATTTGCGTATTTTTTTAGAAAGTAAGGCGTGATGCCATCCCAGCCAGTAGCAGCATTAGATCGCAACGACTTAATTACAGTAATAATTTCTTCGGGATCAACACGGTCTAGGACAAATGAAGAAGCCGTTGAGGGATTGTGTAGTGGCAGAGCCAATGCTTGATTGCCGTTATCTTTTATAATGTCATTGGCAAGCTTTTCGCCGATATTAACAAAATATGAATTAACGCTATTACATGATTGTTTAGGTGAGAGTGACAATGAAAGTAATTGTGTAGCTGTGGTTTTAGTTTTTGTAGTATTGGTTACACGTTTGATGGTATCCCATAAGGTTTTTGGGTTATTACCTGCCTTAGCTAACTCTTTAGTATCATACAGTCTTTTTGCTTTCTTTAAAATACTAACGCAATGATTTCTGTATCTCTTATAAGTAATTTTAATTATTTCATTCTCTGGAGATTTTTGTACTTTTTTATGAAGCGCGTCTCTATTCCTAATGCACCGCAATAAGCCAGGTGTAATCCAAGGCTTCAAAATCCTTTTTTTGGGAGGGACTTTTTTGATAATCGTATTATCCGAAATGGCAGAACTAATAAGTTTAATGAGTTTATCAGTAACAGTATTAGCATCTCTTTCGTCGTAAAGAGGCGTAAGATCTAATTGCCTTATACTTTCATCAAGCCTCTCATAGTCTATTTTCGTAATTGTAGAGCAAGCTGCTATTTTCAAGTCTTTGTTTTGGATGCATAATAAGGTGGAGAAATGATCAGTAATTGTGGAACTATAGACGAATGTACGGGTGGGACACTTTGTTCTAAGTATCGTGTGGTCTAGACAGTTATCACCTCTGGTTGGAAGAACATGGGCAGGTAAGTAACCATGAAAAGCAAGACAGTCCAAGTATTCATGAGAACGCATGTCAGATGTGTTTGATTTTATATCTAAATTTAAATCGCCAGTTATTATTACAGATTTGAATGCGTGAAGCGAAGAGAGAACATTATTGAGGGCTGCTATAAAACTACGTATGCAGTCAGCAGATGGTGAGCGATATATGCACACTATCGCTACCTCAGATCCTATTTTTATAATAAGACCAGAGGCTGATTGGTAAAAGTCTGGTTCTTCACAGGTAGCTAACAAGTTTGACTTGAGATACACCACAACACCATCACTTTGATTTTTATGTTTAGAAGTCTTAAATGTATTATAGTTTTGCATGATTGGAATATTATAGTTACTAGCACAAGGTAGCCAGCATTCGGTAAGTACGACTAATTCGCAGTCAAAGGATATGCGGTGTAGGAACGTTTGAAGACTTAAAAAGTTACGAGTAATAGATCGAATATTTTGTGACAAAATTTTTAAATACTTGTGCGGATGCAATAGTATCAAATGAGTATCTTCAGGTGTACATGTATGGGTTATTGACGCAGAGAGCTCGTCAATATTGTCAATTACTTGGTTAATGTCATCAGCCATTGAAATGTTTTAAATACGGGCAAAACTGTGGTGATAGCAAGGGTTATTAGTATTCCATAGAGTAATAATTTTAATTGTGACTGCATTGAGATAAAATTCTGTATATTATTTCGGTAAGCCAAATAAGTGAATAGACACCATGCACCATGGCCACAGAGTGGTTGTTCAAACCAATTATTGATATGATTGAGTGGTTGTATGAATGTTAGGTGTGTAGTAGGGCATTGTGAATGAGTTGTAAAGATGATGTAGTGGTGTGTTCGTGTGTTGTGTATATAAGGTAAACATGCGATAGCAATATGTAATTTTAGAAACAAAGGTAGTAAAACGGAATTTAAAAATAGTGAGACTAAACAAAAATAAAAGTGAAAAATAAACTTGTAGTTACGTAGTCATGCATTGTTGGTTAAGGGCAGCTGCTTCAGTTGTTCTTCATTTTTAACCACTATGGATTGGCTATCCGAGTCCTTCTTGAGAAACACACGTCCGTTCGATGTCCAGCAATAGCTGTATTGATGTGATTTGGCGTATAATCTAGTTAAGTAAAACAGCCGTTTAGAGAGTGGGGTCAGCTGCTCCGCAATGTAGATAGGTGTTTTTTGTGCAGCATTGAAGTTAAGATGGGTGGAGTTTACTTTATTACTGGCATTCAATTTGTTGTAGTTTTTGACGGCAGTAAGGAACTTAGTTTTCTCGAGTGTGTTTGAAAACTCAATTGATATATTTGATGTCAGGGCTTCCTTTTTAGACGGTTGTCGGGTTATATCACGAATACTGGTTAGCTCTATTTTAGCGTCCAAGTGTTTAGACAAGTGCATCATAGTCTCAAACAACATTATCTTTGTCTCATGATTTCTTTTGGGAACATTGCGTATTTCTATGGACGATTTAACGAGATTACGATCTAAAGATTCCATCTTTTCCTCTAACGTAGATAGCTTTTTAATCATTCAAACATATTTAGGCTCTAGAAGGCACAAATGGAACTGGGCTGGCACATCTGTCGCATGCCGGAGGAGCTATGGGCTGAAGCTACCACCAAATGGGTCCCAAACAGCAGCAAACGGCCACGCGGCAGGCCCAGAAGGAGATGGCGGGACGAACTCGACTCCTTCCACAGGGACTGGCGCGTAACAGCACTGGATACGGATAAGTGGAAGGAGGGAAGGGAGGCTTTTGCCCTGCAGTGGGACACAAATGGCTGATAATAATAATAAATAAAAGGCATGCATCTTTGCTAAAATGAAAAAAAAAAGCATCTGCTAACTGTAGGATAGAATAGAATACCCTTTATTATGTACACCAAATGAATTGTACCACGTTGAACTTACTTTATCTGCGGAAATATAACACTAGTAGAAATAAATTAGAACAACCACGAGTGTGAAAACCGCCGTGCATACTGACCCATAGTGCGATAAGAGCCAGTTTTCGAGTAAGTGTATTGAAAAGATTGAAAACATTTTAACCCTCCAGCCCTCCAATGCTCGTTTATAAAACTCGACGACTAAAATTGGAATTGATGAAACCTACACCGACAGTTGGCGAGTTAAGCCGACGGATACCAGCTGGCCTAGCCAAGTTACAAACGATTCGTATCGATTCTCTTTCTACAATCGTAAACGTTAAGTCACGTGGTCAAAACAAACGAATATAAACCTTCGTAGACAAGTTTACATCGATCAAGATGATAGAATGAAATGTACTCGTTTCTACAATCCTGATCCCTTCATCCCATATAAATCGTAGCCAACTTACAGTTTTGACTAAACTTTAAAATTTCCATTCGTTTGGTTTGACCACGTGACTTAACGATGATAGATGTCATTCCCATACATTTGGTTAGTTTTCTATAGCGTTAACAATTGTAGATTGTCAACTTGGCTAAGCCAGCTGGATATACAAAAAAGACAGGTAACATGGCTCTGTATTTCATTTGCATACGTGAGTGCAGGGTTACAATTTGCTCGATCTAAAAAGTGATTTTGACATTTCAATTTTGCGAGGATACCCAAAATGAATCCAGTCATGTGAATCGAAACGTAAGGATTTTATTAAACAGAAACGGTTCTTTTGATACCAAAAGGCGTTTTGTACGCACGTGTTAACTTTTACTTTTATTCCTATTTTCTGTTATGGGATTTTCTACTCCCACTGCTGGGACACAGGTGTCAACTCTACCTAGAGAAGTAATAAGCTAAAATATACGAGGTGGGCTTAACGCGTGTTAGTACCACATGATGAGGTTAGTGCCACTTGAAAAGGTTTGTGCCACATGACGTTTTCGAATAGGTACTATCGAGGACACTCCCGCCTGATCACCGCTAAGCTAATTTTTGCTTGCACTTAAAACATAGAAACGCTCTCTATCCCCGCCCCGTTGACTTTATAATAAATAATTAATGAAAAAAATACCGATCGGCGACACATGCCAAACGAGAGTTTTTGTTATTTTGCGCGCCAAAGTTGACGCTTTCCTAATAGGCCTAAAGTTTAAGGTGGAGTGGCTCGGCGCCTCCGCATGATTTAAGCGAAAAAAAATTTAACTGATCAGGCGGAAAAGACCACGACTGTACAGTCGTGGTCTTTTCCGCCCGACCAATTACAAAATTTTTCGCTTAAATCATGTGGAGGCGCCGAGTCACGCCCCCTTAAAGTTTAGGCCTATTAGAAAGCGTCAACTTAGCCGCGCAAAATAACAATAACTCTCGTTTGGCGTGCGTCGTCAGTGCGCATGCATCTTTTCATTCATTATTTCTATACAAAGTCAACGGGGCGGGGCTAGAGAGCGTTTCTATGTTGTAAGTGCAAACAAAAATTAGCTTAGTGGTGATCAGGCAGGAGTGTCCTCGATAGTACCTATTTGGTACTACGACATGTCTGTTTTCTCACGATGTTTCTCGTGACCGTTTTGAGAGCAGTAGTGATGAAACAAATTACCCTAAGTAACCACTAAATTGTAAGCGGGAGTAGATAAACGACTAAAACAAACCCCAAAAACGATTTTTCTTCACACCTGTTTCAATTTTCGCTTAGTGAACGTATCAAGGCCGCAACTAACCTACTTGCCTGTCTACCCACCTAGCTACTTGCCATTCATTACCCAACGAATGGATATAAATTATGTAATGTGAAAATGGAAATTTATTAAGCTGTGTTTCTAGTTTTTTAGGCTAATCGATTGATGACTGCGTATGTGAGTTTGTATTTTGTAAATGCTATTTGCGTGTATTGGTTGAAAATGTATTTATGTCAGAATTGAATTTTATGATAACTTGTAGGAATTTAGGTAAAACTGTAGTTCTAATGAACGTGAGTTGACCATCGTTAAAAATAAAAATGTTAATTTTTTAATTTTGTTTTTTTTTTTTATATAATTTATAATAATTAACCATTAGGTATTTATAATGGATGTAAAAGTATACTTACCAAAGCCGAAAGGCACTTGTTTTCTCCGTCATTGCGATCATTTTTTGTTCTGTACCATACCTGGAAACCTAGTTACGTTACGGAGATATTGGGGGTCAGCGTTGCAACGTTTTTTATAATTTTTTTTTCTTTTAATTTAAGTTTTAAATGTCATAATTGAACTTTATATAACTCCACGACCACCGTACTATTCAATACATTCATCAGCACTATGTTTTGAGTACGTAACATTGAGTACTATCGATTTCGCACCCACAAAAAAAAATTAAAAATTTATCTGTTTTTGCATAGAATTACTTAGTTTGATGTACAGAATTCCTAGTAGATAGAACAAAGGTCCTTCTACTTGTGGTCTTGAATTCTTGGTTCGACACCTAATCTTGAAAATCAATGAGTTCCCTCGTATATTATGACGGCTTAATTTTCCGTAATTCCTGGTAATTATAAATGGGTAGAACGGAACTAACAAATTACATTTCTCTTGAAAACTTATACCGTGTTGCTGGCTCGTCACTATAAATGGACTAGACGAGACACGCAATGCGGGCTTGTCCATTCCCTAGAGAAATCTGGGACTGAAGCACGCCACATAAAGAAGACGTGACATGTGAAACGTGGCAATGAAATAACGTTATATGTTGGGAACTGTTGAAGTTGGAAACATTCGGAGTAATGCCCATTAAGGTGTATGCTCCAGGGTAGCCCGCGAAATTCAAATTTTCTTACGTTTTTTGCAATTTCCAGGTCAGTGTCAGGTTGTATGTTGATTAAAATTTGATTCGCGGCTGTAACACGTATGTAGTTATAGAATTATAATCACCAAAATCATCAATACAACCCTCCGAGCGCATAAAGGTGCAGGAATGACTTTGACCTTGAAAATAGTACATTTTGATACAAGTGGAGAAAGTTTGTTATTGCACCCGAGGCGGAATTAACTCCCGAGCCGTAGGCGAGGGTGTTTTTGAGCCGAGAACTGCAATAACAAATGTCCACGTGTATCAAACGACGTTTTTCAATACACTTTTGAAGAAATAAAATAAAATAAAGAAAAAAAAAACAATCACCGCCGACTACAGGCATTGCACCAATTTGTACTAAGTATAAGTAGTTTTATCTGTGGCAATTTTCCAACACCCACGTGCTGTGCCGCGTGCGAAATTGGCTCCTTTCTGCACGCGGCACTGCATGCGGTGATGGAAAATGAAAACAATCCACGTGTGTGAAATACATGGCATGAACCTAATCGTAGTGCGATAAGGGCCCGTTTTCGAGGAAGTGTATTGAAAAGTAAATTCCTACACCTTTATGAGCATTTCGAGATATTTTCAAGAAAATTTGACTTTCGCGGGCTACCCTGGAGCATCCACCTTAAGTGGAGAGTTACATTATTTTGTCGAAAAACGTTTTTTAGCTTGGCTTTACGCGTGGCTAAATAAACAGCCGCTCGGATAAATCTACAGGTAAGCCGTGCTTGCCTAGATTGGTCCGTGGTTTGTCGGAAAGCACGTTTAGCTGTTGGTCCCGGCTGTCATTTGTAGATCTTTGTTAGTCGTTACCGGCAGTCAGTGGCCCGAAAGTCTGACAACCAGTCTTACTTAAGGGTACCGTATTGCCCAGTACTAACTGGGTTGTGGAGGGTCAGATAGGCAGTGGCTCCTTGTAAAATTATTGTAATTGTATTCAGCTCCATCCGGTTAGACTGGAAGCCGATCCCGATATTAATAAATAAATAAATAAATGTACGGTCGACCAAGCTATTTGGTTTACATTTTACCATGTAATTTGCATGTTAAAATGTAAACCAAATAGCTTGGTCGACCGTACTTAATGTCCATCTCTATCTAAAAAATCCGGCCAAGAGCTAGTCGGACTCGCGCACCGAGGGTTCCGTACAAACTTTTAAAAGGTCAAAATTTAACTTCGCTGTTCGATCTCTAGAAACGTTTTTTTTATTTATTTATTTATAAAAAAGAGTGAGGTTCTTATTTTTGGAGCAAAGTCCTCAGATAAGTTTCCTTCCGTAAAGCTAGCAGGTAATGTCTTGAATCGTGTTCAAGAATTTAAATACCTCGGCCATATTGTTACCGCAGACAACAAAGATGACCTGGACGTAGAAAGGGAGCGAAGAGCATTGGCGGTTCGATGTAACATGCTTGTCCGTAGGTTTACTCGCTGTACGTCTGAAGTGAAAGTGACGCTTTTTAAAGCAGATGTCAGACACTGTACACGTGTAGCCTCTGGACAAGCTGTACGCAGAGAGCCATCAATGCTCTTCGAGTTCAGTATAACAATGCATTCAGGATGCTGCTGGGGCTGCCACGCTTCTGTAGTGCGTCGGGAATGTTTGCTGATGCGCACACTGATGGCTTCGTAGCTATCAGACGTAAGCGTGATACTGCAGAGGGTACGGGGCAGCTCAAACAGTCTCCTGAATGTCATTGCGGGGAAATTTGATTGCCCGTTTATGCATTTCATGACAAACCTACATGTTCTACTAACATAGTTTTTAAAAGTCATGTTTACTAACAATTTATATGGATGTGAAATAATTTGTCTGAAATAAAATGATTATTATTATTATTATTATAAGTTTGTAATAGTAAAATCGTTTTTTTTTTTTGTTATTAAAGTACATACTTACGGTTTTCAGATTTTTCCCTTTACATATGCTGTAAGACCTTGCTTTCTGCCAAATTTCGTGATTCAACGGGAACTACCATATAGGATTTCGACCCAAAACCTATCCCTTTCCACCCGAGTTAAACTGATCGTGAGTTTCGACTTTACAAAATTCTAAGCAAAAATTTAAACAACTTATGCGGACGCAACCGGCGTCGATCTATCGTGAGTCTAGTTATGAATGAGACAAAATATATTTACACTCTGCGCGCGCGTTTTTTCCTGATATTTCGTCGAAAGCCAGATGAGGGATGGCTGTGTTTTTTAATCCCGGCACCCCCGCACGAAAGTGGATCGACTTTCAGTAAATGTTTTGGAATAATTGATATTATTTGATGTTATTTGATTAAATACGAGTGTCTTTAGGTTTACTCATCAAGTTTTTGCAAATTAAAGCAAAAGTTTCGTAATTATTTTCTGTCAAAATTCAACTCGCACGATCATGCAACATCGATCGTAGCACGTAATGTTGTTTCATTTTGTATTTTATGTGGTATTTTGATCCTATCCAGTGTTAAAATGGCCTTTCCTTCTTTATTATGGATCCGAATTACGGATTATGTAATATTAGACCAAATGATGAACGGAAATCTATTCGAGATTGAAGATTTTAACGATGAGGACTTTGATTTTGAACCAAATACACTTTTTGATCTATTGGCTTGCGAAGATCTCTCTGATGGTGACAATCCTAATGCAGGTGATGAAAAAAGTCACCAAACATCCCTCTACATCGACGCCACGACCTCCTGCGTCATTAATGACACAATATCCTCCGCCACCGATGATACAATCTCCAGCAACAATACAACCTTCCTGCCTTCCTGTATTACCTATCCACTTCGCGTCGTTCTTCGCATTTAGAATGGTCAATATATTTATCCTCTGATCGATCGAGATCAATCAGCAGTCCTTGGGGAAGAAGATCGGCGTCAACACGATGTTTTAGAGGGAGAAGATTGGCATCAACACCAAATAGTTGGAAAAGAATATGGAAGCAGGTTCCATTTGTAGATAAACTGCATAACTATCTTCCCTTGCCTACAAAACCAGTAAGGCATCCCATCGACTACTTTCGTGATTACATCTAGATGAAGAACTAGTTTACAGAAACGATATCTCACAGTACTAACTTACGTACTACAGGCCGTGAATTGAAAAGTACCAGCAGTGAGACAAAGCTCGCGGCAATACAAAAGATCATGGGACGTGTTCCTTATCCCCGACTGCCCATGTATTGGAGGGCTGTTAGGTTGGAAATAATCAGCGGTTTAATGCCATGGAACAGGTTCTTTACTCTTCGCAATGCACTACACGTAGTTGACTCACGTTCTCCATCTCCAAACGAAACTGGTTATCCACTATGAAAGGTTCAACCCATAGTCGATCAAATTATGCAAGGAAAGACACGTTGGCTTTACTTGATTTCCACTTGGATGTAGCAGATGCCTTATCTTGTAAACCAAGTGGAGATCAAAGGGATAGTGAAGATGATGACCACTTATCAGGTCCTCGTCTCCACTATAAAATATATAGACCGCCAGCTGAAAAACGATAGGTATGATGGGTATGGGCATTTTTCCACCAGCGGCGACATAAAAGTACCAAGGAACTGCCAGTTTCCTACAGGGGGTTGGAAACTGGGAGCAGTCATTCAAAAATTTGGTGTGATAAATGTAACGTGTATTAAAATTTATGCTTATTTCGTGATTAGAATTGTTTTATGATTTATCACACACAATATTATGTCGATCTCAATAATTGCAGCATGTAAAAAAAATAAGATCTTGTTGATTGTTGAAGTAAATAAAGTTCATTTTTGTTCTGAATACAGAAATTTAAAAGATATCATGTAATACGTGATTTTACAAATAAATAATAGTTTATTTTGTAACAGAGACTGATTAAAGTATAACATAACAGAAAATCATCATATTTTATTTTAATTGGTATTAATTATTTCATTTATTTGAACTAAATCATTAATTATTACCATATACTCACGATCGTCCGACTAGCAAATTATTCCTGAACCTCACGAATGTGAGGGTCTGATTGCTGGAGACCAGCTTTTGTGAGATTTTTTTCAGTATTTTTTCCAGGACGTCTGAACAGTTTCAAAACGTTTACTAAGTTTTTACTGATCTAGTTTTACACTCCCGGTTGCAAAGGGTTATAGGGGTACTTCCGGTTGACCTAGAATTGACAATTTTGGTTAAGAGCAAGTTCTTACGGCACAAGTAAAGGGAAATTTCCGAAAAAGGACTAAAGACCTCAGTATCTGGTATAAATTTCAACTTGCTAGGTCCACCCGCTCCTGAGAAAATCGGTGGTGACTGACGGACAGACGGACAAGAGAGTGATCTTATAAGGAGGAACCCTTATAACCTTTTGAGGTAACTCTAAAAATGGCACAGATCCCCATTTTATTGATAGAATATTAAAATTCTATTTTAATAATAAAATATAAGTTGTCCCCTTGAGCCCCTGAGCGCGCTTTCAGTTCTAATCCTGCCTTTGAAAAGATTAGTTTGTAAACTAATATTAACTAGAGATATTCCTTTAGAGATATTGTAGGTAGGTACGCAATATTGTTTAGTAACTTTAATCCGTGCGTGGGCTTAAAACACGTGTAGTCCTCGCGAAATCTAAACATAGACTGAATAATACTGAAACCAGATACCGGCACGTGGAAGTACTTAAATTAAAGATAAAATAGTACATTTTGATACAAGTGTGCAAACTTTGTCATTGCAGCCGAGGCTGAATTTACACCCGAGCCGAAGGCGTGGGGGTTATGTAACACTACAGTGACAAATACCCACGTGTATGAAACGACGTTTTTCAATACACTTAAGAAATAAATAATAGTATGAAAAGTATCTTTGGTATGAATCACAATGAAACCACGGTAATATTATAATACAGTACTCCAACTTCATACAAACGGACGAAACGCGAGCTATACCTACGCGCCTCGATCTCGGGGTGCGCTCGGGGCGCAGACAGTCACGGCTGTACCGCAGTGTCGAACGGACGGTGTGTTGTTTTTTTAACAATAACCGCGCGATTTTTTCTCTAAAAATCAGTTAATATGACGAGTAGGAAATATTGTGCTGTTTTTGGTTGTATGAATTCGTCAATAACGCATCCAGACGTAAGTTTTTTTAAATTACCTGGAAACTCTGAAAGGTAAGACTATAAAATAATTTTTTAACACCCTTGCTCGTAAAGCTGATGTAATTCCACCGGTTTTAAATATGTAAAGCGGGTCATAAAAAACGCGTGTGTTATCAAAGCAAATAGTTAAGTTATAGTCCATACAAATTCCATAACAGTATTATTTGAGATTTCAAATATGGAACTGATCGCCGCCGCACGACTCCAGCTAGTGAGCAGCGCGCTGTTGCTATTCAAATTTCGAACTAATCGCTGCGCGGCGCCAGTCAGTAGGCAGCGCTAGCGCGCTGTTAAAATGGCGGGAAAGTAACAGTGTGCATTCACAGATTGAGTTTATTTAAAATAAAAATAAAACAGTTTATTCGGTAATTTAAAAACTTGGCTGCATGCTCTAGCGTCTTTGCCAACATTTTCACGCAGCCACGGCAGAAAATAATCCTCGCGCCATTTTTCTCAAATTCTCTTTTCTTTGTACTTGTATTGTGAATATCTAAAAATGTCAACTTTCAATAATGAAGATGAGCAATATATTACTTCAACTCCACCGGATATATTAACAGAAGCGCGAACCGCATGCGACAGCTTGCTGCCGTCAATATCCAAGGACAGATACATAACCACGTATGAAAAATGTTTTTTTTTCTGTTTCCTCGCAAATGTGTTAAAAAACGTCGTACGATATACGTGCGTATTGGTTATAACATCTTTACGCACTAATATCGTAATGTACTATTACTTACTCGTAGGTAGGTACATAATGTGTGTCTTTTTAATGGATAAGTATTTCCTTTTATCTCACGAAAAAAAAGTTGTTTGGATTAATAAATAAAGCGACTAAAGTAACGGAAAGTTATTGAGACGAGTGAAATAGGTAATTATATGCGGTTCTGAATGAATCATGATACGGTAGGTACCTACCTACTTACGCTTGTGTTAAAACTTCGGTGCATGTGTGTTTTGTTAGTTTGCATAATTCAAAGTAAAGACGTGGTATTTTATTATTAATAATATTTGTTTATTATCTGTGTGTATGAATAATACTAGAAAAAAAAAATTACCGTCTGTGTGTCATTAGATAATTTTCGAAATTTTCACAAAGTGTTTCTGCTGCTACTATAACAACATATACCACTAAAAACTGGTTTTATTTTCTCGGTATTAACAACAACAGCTAGACTCATATAAAATATTTAGATGTTTAACTGTTTAACTAAATAGAAACAGAAAGTAGGCAAATGTAATTAAAATGCTGGAGACGGGCAGCCCTAACGCATGTTTACGTACCGCGCGGCTGTAGGCATTTATTTCTATCATGCGGCCGAGTTACACTACTGTATTATAATATTACCGTGATGAAACTATGATTAAATTTCCTCTTTTTTTCGCCCGTTGCCTTTGCAGGTTAAAAAAAGCAAAGGTATAATATAAAGCCGATAAAGCCCAATATTAAAAATTCAAAACCGACTTCTAAAAAAAACACAACGGTTTTATTTTTTGCAAAAAAGTTTATTATTTATTTTTCCATTTTTAGTTGTTCCCAAACAAATTGCCATGAATTTATTTTACATTATTAACAAAACATGTCATGGTAACTGTCGAAATCTGGGTGTATTGTACACATCTGCGTACCCCCGCAGAGCATACAGGCGTGATGTTACGTCATGATGTTGTATTAACAATAAACATCCAAGCGATTGCAGCAATCACGACAGATTTGTCGTCTATTTTTGAAGAGTTCCATTGTATATCTCCGAAGATCAGCATCAGATCTTCACCAAATTTAAATGGGACCACCTGTGGAGTAGGTACTCTTTCTAATAAAAAAAGAATTTTGAAAATCGGTCCACAAATGCAGAAATCGGGTAACATACATAAAAAAAAATACATGCACACGAACATAGAACCTCCTCTATTTTTAAAGTCGGTTAAAAATACAAATCAATGATAACTTGACTAACACACTAATCACTAGTAGAAATAAATGAAAAAAAAAAGGATTCTGAACCTAATAGTAGTGCGATAAGAGCCAGTTTTCGAGATAGTGTATTGAAAAATTGATTACATACTGGCCGAACGAGACCCACTCAAATAAATATAATTTTATACAGATTAATAAGAGCTGTAAACAATTGTGGCCCATTTCATCTTTATTTCATTCATTTCATTTTACGGATTTGTTTGTTAAAATCAGCATTAAGCTCTGGATCAGCTTTATAAATTGGTGGCAATTAAACCTTCTATATACATGAAGAGGACAATCTGAAAACTGGCGAAAATACACATAAAAGAAATAGTGTCATCAGTAAGAGCGATTTTATTTTCTGCGGGGTAATTAATCGTAACACACTTACAATTTGATGGCAATGCCTTTCATATGGACAGTTCAACAACATTGATTGTTCAACAATATGATTAGTACTTCCACAAGTCAAAATAAAATAAAAAAGTGATAAGCTCACTTCATAACCTGAAACAAACGATGACGCGAACAATTGCAACAACCAATGTGTGAAAAAACAACGCAGCAATCAATGGACAATATTAATTAGGTGCAGCGTTAATTACTGTCCTGGGATCAAATAATCAATCGTCTGATCAGCGCCTAAACCACAAACGAGCCACGAGCCTCCGAAAAATGCCTAGCCTCTATGAAATCGATCAATATTTTTTAACCAAACAAGATTATACAATCTGTATCTACCAAATCTTCAGTATTGCCATGATGCCATCCTTTCAAAATCTCCACACCTTCCCCTCCTATTTTGGTGGTGTTGTGTCAATATTTTTTCAACTAAAACGTTTTTCTTTTTAAAATTGGGTCAAATATACTCAACTCGGTATAATAAGAGCGCAATGTAAATAATTGTTGAGTATCACTTTTAAGTGTGTAGTTGCGCTTGTGTGGAAAACTGGATGTTCATATCCTGAATGGTTGGGTTCAACGATGGGTACTTATTTTAAGTAGCAAAAATAAATAATGAGCCACTTAGCAACTTTTGTATTGACGTGAATCTGCAGGATATAGATGCTAAGGGGTGCGACGTTTCTGCAGTCAAGTGGTTCACTGCGACAATGGCGTCAAAGTGGCGAAGTATTTGGTCAATCTTCATCGACACCCAAAGAAAATTTAATGTAAATTACTGAGAGGCACATTCATCAGTTTTTCTAACTTTTCAGACAGATGTTTTTTACGCCACTTCTTCTCCTCAGCACTTATTTCATATTGCATATGTTGGCACTTTTGTTGCATATTCCGAGCATATAAGATACATATTTCGACGATTTTAAATTGCGTATAGCCCGATCTCTATTACATAAAACTATAGCATCAACTGTCAAATTACAGCGGTAGATTGCAAGCGAAGCATTCTACTCGATATCCTCAGAGAGAGATGTAAATCATATAATGGCAACTGTGATCACAGTCTATAATCCTCTCAGTAGAAACTAGGAAGTGCCACGGAGGAATATACTAATGGAATGCTAATGTATGGGAGATGGTGCGATTGAGGGCTTTCATGTTTCGGGGATTATTTCTAGCATAAGATTACAATATTTTCGGAGATTACAACCGTGATATTACGCCTGTTATCCCCGAAGGGTTAGGCAGAAAAAGAAAGAATAGTAGGTAGTCGTACCTATAGTACCTACCGGGGACATTTCTTGCGTAGGGGCGAGACCAGGGGGGAGACAGTTAGAACATGCACAACTTCAGTGAAGAAAGAGTCGCCATCTACTTTTCTTAACCAATAAACTAAAAACTAAATATCTCATAATTAACAATAGATGTCTCTATTCAATTATGAAGATCAAATAAGTTCTATATAATTTAATATAATTTAATTTAAATTGATATAATTTAAAGTAGTTATCTAGAGAATAATTGTTACATTTTTCATAAAAAATATCATGTTTTTAAATTCAAGGCTGTTTCGTATTATCAATTATACCACAACCTTGTCTCGGAAATCCTATTTTGTGTAACATAATCTGGCAACATCCCCTTGATCTGTCCACGAAGTAGACACAATGGTTAACAATGGTGTCTCGAACAAATTGGTCATTTGACAGATCATGATATATTATGGCTGCCGCAACTTGCGCTTGCGCTTGAATGTGTATCGTTGGTCCATTTTAATATACAAATTCTCTGTGTAACTGTCAATTCTGTTCAAATATAAATGTAGCCGGCGAAATTCTTTCTTGTTTTTTGCAAATAGGCGGTGTGCTTACATCGTATTTATGTGATCAAAATGCAATTCGTGAATTAAATGATGGCTCGTATTAGAATGTATCATCATTAAATTATGTATTCGCAAATTTCATTATGATCAACATACGACGTAAACAAAACAGCTGCTATTTGCAAAAAAAAACAAAAAAACTTGAATGACCACCTATAGGTGAACAAATATTGACCTATACGTAAGAAGGTATACATACATTCCTATCTACCTATAGCTACCTATAGAGCCTTAGTTCTCGTTAAGAAATCCAGAGGGCGCTTCATATCGGATGCTTCAAAATGGCACAAGAGGGCTCTCTTCTCCCATAATATTATTATACTCTTTGGGCGAGACTAACTGAATAATTTATGATGAAAAAACCTATTAACACGGTACCTAGAACCTGGATCCTAAGACCTCATTTTCAGCAGAAGCACTAGCATCACTTGGCCAACAAGTGAAAAACGTATGATTTTATGTGCTTCATTATAAAGTCAGTCGTGAAACACTTGGGTTAAAACCATGTAGGTCTGTACGCACGACAATCAATCCAATCAAGCTATACAAAACCAGTATAAGCGGATTTCTAATTGTACGGTTAATCCATACAAAGGGAGGTCATGTAATACTGAAATTGTAAAGTTTGATGTGTCGCCGTGTGTACTAATAAATACTCCATAAAGACTGCCATAAGTGCCGCCTGCACAAATGGCTTCAAAAACTCGGCTTCACGCTTTAGGTCACGCAGTTGTCCACTTAGCACTCCATTTTGTGCAGCAAAGGTAAGTACAACATCAAATATACAACGGCTGCAATTCTCGCCAGCTAAGCGATGCCTTTTAAATGTGCTCTCTCGCTCATTCTCAGGGCTGCCTATAGAGGATTAAAGTTCCTTTGCTATGCTGTGTAGTCTTTTTGTATCCAAAGCTGCTTGAAATATTGTTTGGCTTCTTTTCTTGGGATTTAAGTGTAGAATAGTTTTATCAGTGATCAACAATTAAAACCAGAAACTATTGAGGTGTAAGAATATGCTAAGACAGGATCGGTCAATGAGGCGACGCTTGATTGAGGTCAATTTCCAGCAGAGGATTTCTTTCATCTGAAATGCTGATGAAGATGATAAATCATCACAAATGTAAATAACTTTAAAACCATCAGCACAATTTTTTTTTTTAATTCAAGCGTTTGTGACAGATTTGCCGGAGAAAACAGCACAGAGAGAAGTGGAAAGCTAATGAGACCTTTGCCCAATTTTGCTATTTCAACATTGTAGCTAAGCAGTTAGATAGGTACCTACTTAAATACTACATAAGCACCTAGATGCTTAAGTACCTACTGGCGTACCGAGTACCGAGTTTATTGTAAGTTAAAAAGTTTGCTCTTGCCATGCTCGAAACAAACAAAGCCAATTGCACATTATTTTTGTAGGTTGCTGTTCAAATTAACACTGTAAGTAAATAAATTGTAGGTATAATTTCTAAGTATTTAGGTACATATTTTTACAACAATTGCACATTATTTTTCAAGTAGGACCTATCTACTAATAAGTATTTCATTTTAAAGCGCTTTTCTAACATCCAGTGACACCCCTAGCAATAGAAATTTCTAGCCACAACGGGAATTTGATATTATCTTCATTTTAATATCAGGGTTCTAAATGAGAAATGGTGGTGGCTTGACGCATCAAAATTTCACTTTATGATTTTATGTGAAACCCCTGTTTCGGTATAGAAATCAACTGAGAATTTAATATCTACTTGTCTAGATCCAAAACTTTCGTACTAATTGAAATTAAAATCTGTGTGATTGTGTGAGATTGATAATAATTGCACTTCAAATTGTGCTAACAATTCAAACGACTTATTGACTCAGACTAGGGCAGGCTGCCCCGCAACACGCCAAATTCATGATAAGTAGCTTCGAAGATTACAGTACCAACATACCTACATAATTAACATATATCACTTTTGTACAGTTTGCGGACTACAAACGGGCCTCGTTTTTTTTTGTGACCAATTTCGATGTTCTACAGCCTGGTGCGGCTGCAACGGTTTTAAAGTCTGTAGTAATTTAGTCCCATTAAAACTAAGCCCATTTCAACTCATCAAAAATTTTGCAACCTAATTATTCCATTCTTTTCAGTCTTGAGTCTGCAACTAGTGACATCTATGTATCGCATGAATTAACTACATACTTTAAATTGAAAAGAACGCCATCGTTGATGCAGACGTTGAACTACTATAACTACATACTCGTATTGCGACGGACAAGCGACTGATTGGAATCTTGAAAATCTTTAGGGCCCTTGAAAAAAGGACTATTTATTTACTATATTTCGTTGCCCTTTTTTAATTTACATAAAAAATGATTTAATGGAACTCATGAATAGTTATAAGTCAGCCAGTTACAAAACTTTTTTTTATTGCAGGGTTGCCAACTCAGGCTACATGGCTAGTTTTGCATGGTTATCGATTTTGAAATATCGATTTATTCTCTGATGACAAATACAGTTTACAGTAAAGTATGTTCTTACTTTATTAGTGGAATTAATAATATTTTATTGTTCCATCCATAGAATGATTAACGATTAACAACAAGCTTCCGTTAACAAATAAGATAGACAAAATACTTCAGAAAGTCCACAATTAACGTTTATTATGTATAAAAACAAAAAAGAAATTAAAGATATCAAGATTTGTGCAAATGCACCCACCGTACCGCTGTCTTGGTTATTCATATTTGATGGTAAGGTCGTGAAAGCGTCAGGGTAGCCCGCGAAATTCAAATTTTCTTACTTTTTCCAATTTGCCGGTCAGTCTCAGGCTGTATGTTAATCAAAATAAGATCCGCGGCCGTAATACGTGTGTATTTACAAAATTATAATCATTAAAATCATGAATATAACGGTGTCAGTGTCAGGTGCTTCCCCGTTCGGGCCTGTGGACGGGGAGCTATGGGCTAGCTCGCCGTCCGTCCGTCTCACGACGAGAGGCCGTGTCGACGGCGCGTTCGTGTTCCACGCGCGCCTCAAAGAGAGTCAGCAATAGGGAAGGGGTCCGCAAGGACCGAAGCCTGCCGGGGCTGCGGGACTATTCGAAAGAGATACCGTGGCCCCGGAACACAAAGGGCGAGGAAGGAACATGGATGGGTTTTAGTCAGTAAAAGTCTGACACTCCCTCCTGCTCCGCCCAGAGCGGGAGAAGTTATTTGATGATTTCCCATCCTAAAAAAAAATTGGTTGTTTGTAAAGTAGGTTTACGATCGAGATGTTTACGTGATAACGTATATGTATATGTATGCCGCTAGAGTGAGAGAGACGGAAGATCGGTCCACTCACTCGAACGCGATCGCGCTCGTGAGGTTTTGGTGTGACACAAGTTTCTGAACATGTCACCCGACTAAAACGATTTTAAAGACGTTATCACGTCAAAAAAAAAAAACAAATCTGGGGGCACAGCAGTGCCCCCGCCAAGTCGAAAAAAAAAAAGCGGCACGGCCGTACCATCCTTTTCTCGAAGCCGTACAGTAGGGCGTATCTCTGTTGACTGCTCGAAATGATAGTAACTGGGCTTAGTGTCCATCAATTAACTGTGAAAAGGTTAGTTTCGTATTATGTATGACCCTGTTAGTCACCGTAAACCACTCAGTGTGATACGTAATAACAATAAGACATTCACGGTTGTCATCAAAGTTTGGTGTACAATCGAAGCTTGATAGCCACTGGATATCAGAAAGATACGTAATAGCCCTACAGGTCATTTTCGACCCCCTGTAACTTCGTTGTGGATAAAACTAGAAGCCTGAATCTATTTATTACTTGGTATAACATGTATCTCACAACTTTTTATGGTAGAAGAACTGAATTGCGAGACTTGGTATTTTTACAACTTATGTTTTTGATGGCATCTAGTTTTCAGGACAACCAACAGCTAAACTAATTCTAAAGGAAGTAAATAGACTATAATAAACAAATAAAATAAGTGCATTATCTTTTAAAAATAGGACTGGGAAGAATGAATATCTAACTGGGAAGTACGTGGTAATATATTTTACCTGTTGATTGTCAGCGATACCTTCTGGTAGCCAGTTGTTGAAATAAAACTAAATAAAAGCTTGTAAAACATATCATGTGATATGAAATACTATGCCAAAGTCTCTAATGCTTCGATAGATGACTGACGGTCAATGACGGTCAAACCAATGTAATGCAACACTATCTTAGCAACAGCGGCTGCGTAGATTTATTGATTTGCAGGTAAACGCCTCTTAATACACATGCATAACTGCAGTTTCATTGCCGTTAACCGAGCGAGGTCTTCTGATGCAAGTAGCCAAAAGCATGAAAATGTGTGAGTTTTCTTAGTTAATTTTAGATATTTTGCTTTCAAAAAAATCTTAATTCGAACAGAGTTGTCTGTTCTTTAAAGTTTTCGAGTTGAAATGGGGTCTGCTGTGGAATCTGCAAGAACCTGCAAGAGTCACCTCATCAGAAACACAACTGAAGGAAAACACAACCTTTTCAGATAAAGTGCGTAGTGTTTTACAATTATTTCTATAGTGCATAGGATGAATCTTTCACACAATAACTACTGAACCGATTTTAATGAAGCGTTAAAGTAATATAGCTCACACAGAATTAAATATAGACTATACTTATTTTATAAATAGACATTGTGTAAAAAGAAACATAAGCTGAGGGCGGAAGATAGTTTTTAAAAATATCACTGTATTTCAGAACAACCAACTTGCTAGGTGCATGAAAATTCTTCATGAAGAAAAGATAACACCGTCTAGGTGTTAATTTAGCCAGGAAATTCTCGTTTGTATGACGGTAGAAGGTAAGTAAGGTAAGTAAGTATAAGGACTTTAAAGTGGGAGCCTTCAGTGTTCTTAAAATAAGTTAAGTATATCTTTTTCTTGAATAAGTGCTTATAATTTTAAATTATATGCAAATTCGTAATCGTGCATTGTGCTCTGTAATACTTGTAAGATTCCTGAGAAGTGTTGTGTGTAATTTTTAGTTATTTTTTAATGGTCGTCAAATGTATTATAATAATATAGCGTACGTAAACAATAACGTCTCTTTTCTTGCTTTATGTTGCATCTCATTCATCTTGGGTAGTTAGATCTTAGATATTAAGGTAGTTTTTATGTTCGAACAACAATATATAGCTATATAAATTGCTGTTCGAAAGCTTACTTCAATCAACAATATATAGAAATATAAATTGCTGATCGAAGACTTAGATGCTGCAATTCCTGAAAGATGTTGTGTGTAGAATTGGTTTTGTAATAGATTTGGCTGTCAATATAACACTTTTATTAAATTGTCATCATTGATATATTTTTCGGTAAACTTGATAAATTAATGAAAGTCATAATCTTCATTGTTATAAGTTTGTGTTGAAGTGGCATTGTCAGCGTAGGGCCGTAGGTAGGAAATCTGACATAGTCTAATCAATATTGAAAAATTTATCAATTACACAATTTGACTAAAAGTGCATTTATCACATGAATGTAGTCGTTCCTAGGTGTTGTTTGTATAAATATTGTAGTTTTGAAGCTAACCTGTTGATCAAATATTTTTGCAATAATTGGTAAGAGTTAAATCTGTTCATGTTTGTTTTTTTAAATAAAAAAGCACGAGCAATGATCTGATTGTGTTTAATCATTACCTACAAGTGGACTAGGCCTACAGGGGATACCACTATAAAAAAGCGCATCTAGTGCTTTACCTCAATGGTGATGCGGAAAATAGCAGTGAAATCTTAATAATAATATCCATCCGTATTTGTTCGAGACTTTAATTTTTACTGTATTTAACACGATTGTATCGACACTATTTGAACAATTTGATTGAAGCACAACACTAAATAATTCAAATGTGGAACTTTGCAACACTGTCATTTTTGTTTGTCATGTCATTTTTTATTATTTTTTCCGTCATCATTTTCCCAACGGCTGCGCTGGATGATCGTTCATCGCGGTGTCCACAAACACGTCATAATCTTCGGGAGAAATGAAGACCTGTAAGTATTTCATTATCAATCAACCATATTGGTGCGCTTGTGTGATTTACTCATTTCTGATTTAACCTCTCTATCTTTCAAGGTTATCAAGAACAATGGAAGCGTGCGAGTCGAAGCTTCTAGAAAACCATGATGCAACTCGAAGAGGCGCGGTCACCTACTTAAAGGCGAAGATGGTTTAGGCTCAAAAGTCTACTGGTAGAACAAAGATGAGATGATGACTACAGGAACAAATGCCCAGCTATGGGTATAAGGTATAATCTAGGTTCGATAGAACGAAGTGTAACTGACACGTTGCAGTTTAGCTTTGTTCACCCCGTTTTACAAATTCTATGCATTCCAATCGTCCAGTGTAGGTGTCTTAATTTCAATTGAAATTAAGTTTAAAATTAAATTAATACCAAAATGTAAATTGTCTAAAAAAAAAGTGACCAACCTACTATTCTAGTTCTGGACTTTTGCAATGCATACCGAGCGGAACGATTGTTCTGCTTTAAATCACAACTAGTATTAAGTGTAGGGACATGTTAGGGCTACGAAGAGTAGCGTTTCACAAATAAAGTGCAACTAGTGTGTGTATAAATGCAACAATGTGGAGGGTTCGAAGCCACCATGCCCAGGTATAGTGATTGTTGCAAGTGGATTAGGCCTACTGGGGAAACCACTATAAAAAAACGCACCTTGTGCTCTACCTCTATGGTGGTGTGGAAACGGGCACCATTATTTTAACAGCCGCTGTTTATCAAGATGTCATTATATCATGAGTGGATTCTAAAAAGGGAGTATTGTCTTTATTTCCTTTTATTACCCCCAGTATCTTTAGTGCTTTGTCTTCAGCAATCGGGAACGCACAATCATTATTAAACATTGCATGGGATCAGCATTGCCTCAACATGCTGTTCATGATTGTTTCCTTGATAATCCATACTGCAACACACTTTAACACCTTGGATAACAATTTCCTCGTAAAAATAATGTCTTGTGATGCTGGTCTGGTGCAGAGCTTTTAAATGACCTTTGACCTTACATAGACACTTGGCCTGTATGGTTTATCGCCCGATCTTTGTGAGAAAACTTGTGTAGCAATGGACATGTTCGGTCTGATTACACGTATGTCAGTTAGTTTAGCTACTGAGGAAGTGGCACTGGTGTCTGAGTTGGGTGGTAATTAGCTTCCAAAAATTTGAATTCCTAAGGTCGCTACCAAACATTTGAATTCCACATTATTGCTTCTTGCAACTGTTAAATATATTCTAGTTATAGTTTACTTTTATGCACTAATTATACCATTGTTTGAGAAATAACATTACTGCACTTAAATGTACACTTTTGTAATACTTTTTAAATAAATTATTCTTATTCTTAAAATTGGTTGGCTTTGTATGAGCATGTGATGCGGTGGAATGAGGAATGTTGCATGAATGGGGGTATTAGAGTAGAGGAAGAACAGAGAAACAATGGATGAACTGGGAGGTGTCTGATGAGAAGTATGGATAAAGACATGCTATGCTGACCCAAAATAAATTGGGATAAGGGCAGCAAAATATAATGAGCTGCATTCCTCAACTTAGGTATTAGAAGATTAGATAGACTAGTTCATAACTAAACATTACTTTTATGCTATGCCTATCTAGGATAATAACCTTTAGGCACATAAAGTCTACTTTATCAAAAATACCACTTTACCAATATGACCACTTTTTCATATTGACCACCGCCCCACAATGCACATTTGGTAAAGTAGACTTTATTGTGCCTAAAGGATAAATTCTACTTTACCAGAAAGACCACTTTACCAGAAAGACCACTTTACCAAAATGATCACTTTTTCAATGCCTTCTTAGTCAAACTCAAACTGTAAGGTGGAAGGGGTGGGGAGGGGTGACTAGGGGAGGGATTTCGGATGACAGCTGTCAAAAATAAAACTGCTATATCTCGGAAACTATCGATCTTAGACTAGCGGTGTGTAGGGACAAGTGATAGGTCTCGATGAGATCTATATTTCGGATGACAGCTGTCAAAATTAAAATGGCTATATCTCGGAAACTATCGATCTTAGACTAGTCGTGTGTAGGGACAAGTGATAGGTCTCGATGAGATCTACATTTCGGATGACAGTTGTCAATATCGCGATTTCGTACATCGGGATTTCATGAGTCGCCAGTCGCCATAACGTATTTCGCGATTTCGTACATCGGGATTTGATGAGTCGCGATAAGGTTTGTCGGAGATTCTGTGTATCGGGTTTATGTGAGTCGAGACCTGTCGCAATAACGTGCATCGAGCTGGCGTGATTCGAAATTACGTAGCAGATTCAGCGTAGTTGGTAGGTACTTTGCGTGTTGTAGTTTATTTAGTTAGTCTATCTATACATATAATAAAATCGTTGAGACCAAAAAATCTGTTCATTGAAGATTAAAAAAAAAAAACCAGCCAGGGTGACTTGAAATAAGTAACTGAACATATTAAAACCATTTAAAAAATTTTTGTTTGTTTGTTTGTTTGAACGCGCATCACGTAAAAACTGCTGAACCGATTTTGTTGAAATGTTCACAAATCTGTTTAAATACATTCAGAATAACATATAGGCTATAGAAATTTTGGATTTTTTTGGAAAAAGGGGGTGAAAAGGGGGGGTAAAGTTTGTATGAAAAAAAAAATTTAGATTGTTCTAGAATCATGAAACTCAGAATAAATACTTATTAATAAAAATAAAGAAATACCTGTCTTAGCATTTTTTTTAAATCTCATCCAGAGGCGCAAAAAAGAGGGTTTTGTGTTTAAAATTAATAAACTTCAAACACCTATACAATCAAAACCAATGAAGTGTAACCTTTTAAAGTTGCTACATATACTCCATATCTAATACTGGTATATATATTTTCTCAGTTTTCTTGAAATTTGATTTTTGAGGTGAATACGCACAAAATAGCGGAACTCAAGAAAATCAGCTTTCCTCGGTTTAAGTAGTTGGTACGAAATGTTTGTGCGCGCATCACGTCAAAATTACTGCATAGGCTTCTTCAATATTTAAACTATATATTATCACGCTACTTCCTTAAGGGGGTAGGCAATTTTGCATTATTTCCGTACTTCAATTGCTTGACGTTTCAGTCATGACGTAAGTACATGAGAACGGCTATTTGTGGCTTATGTCAACGAAGTAAATAGCCTTGCAGTTTCATGACCGCTCTGTAAACTACGGGGTTGCAGGTTCAAACCCTCCAACACATTATTTTCACTTTTTGTGATTTGTTTAATTTTTTTTTTTGATGCTGTGAGATTTCCTATATTTCATTTTGTATAAGTTGTGTGCATTTCTTATTTTTTTCGTGAAATATTTTTCCAAAAAGTAATAGAGTAGTACATAAGGAAGAAGAATACAATCATGCTACCCCCAAATAAATTGGGATAAGGGCAGGAGTATGATGATGAGGATGATTTCTCCAAAAAGAAGTATAGCGAACACCAGAAGCCTGATAAATCCACGTGTTCTTGCCGTGCAAGAACTGTGCTATGCTATTCGCAATAATCAATAATCCATACGCAGTTTACGTAGATTATATTTACAGCTAAATTGTTATTGGCCTCATATCGTGTTTTCGGGCGGGAGGAGACGCCCGGGTTCTTCCATTGTGAGGATCGACCGGAGGCCACGGTGGAGCACACTGTGGAGGTGTGCCCCACTTGGGCGGAGCACCGCCGTGTCCTCGAAGCGGCGATCGGCGGCGGCGACCTCTCTCTCCCAGCCCTGGTTCAATACATGGTCCGGAGCGAGACGGAATGGGATGCCATCACCTCCTTCTGCGAAGCAGTCATGCTAGCGAAGGAGGTGGCGGAAGGTGAGAGGGAGAGATCCTCACGTCCCGGCCACAGCGGGAGACACCCCGGGCGTCGGGAGCCACGTATTGGCCCCCGGCCACCGTAGGCGCGGGCCTGTGGACGAGGAGCTGTGGGCTAGCTCGCCGTCCGTCCGTCTCATGACGACAGGCCGTGTCGACGGAGCGTTCGTGTTCTACGCGCGCCTCAAAGAGAGTCAGCAAAAAAGAAGGGGTCCGCAAGGGCCGATGCCTGCCGGGGCTGCGGGACTATTCCCCGGAACACAAAGGGCGATGAAGGAACATGGATGGGTTTTAGTCAGTAAAAGTCTGACACTTCCTCCTGCTCCGGGAGGAGTCATTTGATGATTTCCCATCCGAAAAAAAAGCTATATCGTGTTTGGGCTCATTCATGCACCTTGATGAGAACTTTCGACCTAGCTGGAGTATGACTGTCATCGAGTGTCTAAGGATGAAAACCTAAGGCTGTCGAGGGAAGCCCCAAATTGGAAAAACATAGTAAAATATTTTAACGATGATTGCATATAATTCCGAGAAATTAAATTGTTACCTACTTGAATCTATACTTATTATTATAAAGGAGAAAAGTTTGTTTGTTTGGTTGGTTGAACGCGCTAATTTTAGGAACTACTGATTCCAGTTAAAAACATCTTTTAGTGTTGGATAGCCCATTTATCGAGGAAGGCTATACGTTTTATAACATCACGCTACAATCAATAGGAGCGGAGCATCAATGAAAATTGTTGCAAATACAGCGAAAAATTATTGCTTTTGAGAGCTTCCTTTCCGTGCGCTGCGTAAACGGTTAAAGTTACTCAACAATCATACATGTATGACGGGATTGTTCCTCTTAAAAAGTCCGCTAAAGCATATTATCTGCATTTTTTTTAGGTTGACTCACACTCTCTCTAAGCCTCTCTCTCTCTTACGTAACGCAGACGAAGTTGCGCGGGTCAGCTAGTCATTTGAATAAAACTCAGTAGATTATCTAAAAATTATTTATTTTCCGTTGCACTTACATCGATTCACTGTCCTAATTGTTAAATTATTTTCAACCATTCACGCGGACTTGGAAAAATAATACTTATCGTCCACTATTAACCTATTTTTAAACTACTTATTCAAGTTAAATCTAAACAGTAATGTACATTTGAGATATTTTTCCAAAAAAAAGGTGAGTTCAAAAACGGTTTCTAGAAACCTCAGCTTATTTATAATCAAAAAATTACCTAATTTTGTTAACCTTCAAAGTCCAAAAACTTTATTTCGATAGTGGTCTATACCAAATATACAATATGTATAACAGATGTAGCGACAATAAATATGAAAACGCTTCTGTATATGGCGACATTTAACCTTTTGAACGCCATTGTCACACATACGTGACAAGAAAGTTCGTGCCCTATATGCCAACGACACAAATGTGACAAAAAATGCGGTGCACTATAACACGAATTAAACAATTAAATAGTTTTGGAATCCCTATTTTTTGTAGGTATTTGAGGTGAAATTGTGGCTTGGCGTGAAGGGCATGCGCGTGCATATAAGCTCTGTAGGCTAATTCACGTAACTAAAGAAGTGCAGTTGCAGTTAAGTTTCGATCAAAACAACGCTTTTCGTATTCTCTACCGCTGTCAGACAAGCTCGCGTCAAGTTCGCGTCACGCGAGCGCAATAACGGCATTCTACTGATGCGCGTCTTTGGTGCGTGCTTCGGAACGCAACCCGCCTATGTACATGAAGTTTAAATAAATAAATGATCGGTATTCTATTATGTAAGAATAAGTACTGAAATCTGTACTGGGGTATTATTTTAATAACGTCATATTGATTGAAATATAATCGATTCTATTCGATTATTTAGTGAGTAATATTCTTTCTCTCATATTATGGCCACACCACAAGTAAGTTTTTGAGGTGCAGTTCACGCGCAGCTTACGCGCAGTTCAAAGATTACAAGAATACCGTTTATCACTCGAACTTGTGCTTAACTGCAACTGCACTACAACTTCATCGGCGCGTCATTAAATTACGTGAATTAGCCCTCTGGAGTTCAAGGTTAAGCAAGATTTACATTGGTCAAGTATTTAGCGAAGTAGTGCGTAAGGAGTAAGGACAGGGCCGGCAGTCTCGACAGAGATAGCAACATCGCTAACTTTCGATTGCTAATTACTCACGAAAGAATTCGGTTGCAATAACGATGCTTGCGGGAAATGCAAGTCTTTACATCCAAGAAGCGATTCTTGCAAGCATCGTTATTGCAACCCAATTTATTCGTTAGTAATCAGCGATCGTAAGTTAACGATAATGTCGTTATCTATGTCGCAAACCTCCGGACAGTAGTAAATTAATTGTCTAGGATTTGACCACTCCCCACTGTCCTTGAACAATGTAAATCAGACCTTAGAGCCTGATGCCCTTTACCGACGCTGCGATTGAGCAGTTGCTGCTACGGTTTGCGGTTCGCCTTTTGAGTTGTACATAAATCTTTGATTATCTTAATCTATAATTCTCAATAACGTGATCAATGTTTTGGAGCCCGTATTCTAGAATCTGTCATTCTTTAAAATACGGAAGCCATATTATTACATTTTTTTTTTTTTTTTGAGTAGTTCGTGAGTGCGCAAGCAAATTAAACAATGCTTGGTCTTCCAACAAATTGCTTGAATAATGCAAATTAATAAGTACTTCACGATCTATAGATAAATGTTTACTTTAATAATTCGAAGTACAAAAGTTACATACTTATGCTAATAATGCGAGTTTATACTGGTACCTATTACAAAATAATGGCTCTTTACTATATATTGTGGCTCAAGCCAATTTACTAAGGAACCTTTTGTCATAAAACAATATGCAGCATGTCTTCATAACAGTAATAAAGGCTCAATTGTAGGAAAGCGATATGAATCGCTTCAATACAATCGTGCTTTATAGTTCAAAGCACGACACTGATTCTATGTTTTTACAATGTTAAAATGTTTACAATTATTTTCATATTGTACAAAATTATAGTTCCTTTTTGATAGTCATCAAATAAACAAGTTACTCCTAGATATAACAATAGATCTGAGATATTGACCCGTTCGGCGATATCTAAATGAAAGTGAATGTGTCTATTGTATAACGGTCTGGTATCCGCAATTCTACGTCAAAGCATGTATTTTGCCTTGACACAGTTGAAATTTCAACTGCTCAGCGTTGAGACTTGATAATCCAACAACGCAATAATACTTGGAATCTATGTAGGTTTCGGCTAGTGTATATGAAAACTGGTATTCCTAGTTTCAATCAATCAAATGGCTTGAATCTAGTTTTTAAGTAAGTATTCTTAAAACGTTAAAAAGCTGTCATCAGTATTTTAAATAATTCTAAATATTAGTGAAAGGCTAATTTGCACACATTTCTTTATCGTATTTAATTAATTATCATCCGTTCCGTTTTTTTTAATTCAGATCATCACTAACTATAAAAAAATAGACAACAAAAAAATTGCACCTTGTTTTTTTAAAGTCTGTTAACGTCCCGAGAAATGCACTTACTTACGAATCACATACAAAACTACATTTTTGTGTTTTTCAGAACTTTGTCATTGTTTTAGAAAGTATTTCACTTTTTAACAATTATCACATATTAAAGTCCCTCTACACACTGTCTTTGATAGAAAGAAACCAGATATTCTCTTTCCTATAACATTCGTGTCTATGATAAAAATAACAATAAGTTGACACCAACAACCAATAATTTCAAAACACAAGATTCTTCTCTAAAAAAAAAAAACACTATGTTAGGCCTGAAAACCCAATTAATTTTCAACTAAATGTAAAATTTGATATTTTGTTGCTGTGAAATCAATAAATAGTAGAGTCACTGAGTTGGCAAGTTGTGACCTCACAGGAACTTACTTATTCTATAGTGCCCCCAAAATTAAAAAAAAAAAACATACAAATTGCAGTAATATAGCTTATGTATAAAAGCGGGCTTAACCGAGATAGCTGATAAAATCTAAAGTCAATTGACAGGTGGTGTCAAACGTTTTTGCTATTGGTTCTATGCTAGAAAGAGAAAACCTCGTCTTATTCATCGTACATGCCATCCCTGTCTATCTGATAACAGTGGGCGGTATGTATCGTAAACGCTAATCTTGGGCCTCCTGCCCATTAAGTGACCCTCAAATGTTGTTCATGTCGAAGAGAACCTGCGCGATTGTTCGCGAAGCTTCCACGCTGCTTAGCGCGATCGTTGATAGGTGAGCCTCGTAGGATCGGAGTTGTCTGTAACGGAAAAGTTATTTTTAAATAAATTACATTCTTTAAAATGTTGTTCGTTAAAATATTTTTTGTTTTTTGCAGATATAACTTCAACCTTTTGAACGCCTGTTTTTTTTTTCCGGATGGGAAATCATCAAATGACTCCTCCCGCTCTGGGCGGAGCAGGAGGGAGTGTCAGACTTTTACTGACTAAAACCCATCCATGTTCCTTCATCGCCCTTTGCGTTCCGGGGCCACGGTATCTCTTTCGATCAGTCCCGCAGCCCCACCTTTTGAACGCCTGAGCATAAACGCACGCGCGTGCCTCCACGCCAAGCCGCAATTTCACATATTTGCGTCATTTGGCGTACAGGGCACGCGCTTGTTTGTCACGTATATATGACAATATCAGGTGCATAAACAGGGTGTCCACATTCTGGAAAGCCAGTAAACAGTTATTTGCGAAACTTTAAGAGTGAATGTTATCCCAAATTAAGTGTTTCTCACCTCCGTCCAGTATTGGAGTAAATGACAATATTTCTCAATATAAGCGCTGCTGTCAATCGTATGCTTTTCGTAACTGGACCCTCGTTTTCATCCTGTCAAACAGACAACATTGTAATCAATAAAAGTTTCTACCAAAATATGTATACTATACAGGCAGACTATTCAGCTAAAGCAATCAGTACGCGTCATATTTACTCCCTCTCTTTTTAGCATGGCGTTTTAAATATTGTTGTCTCACTCTATCATCTCGTAGAAATTAAATTTTGGACTTAATAGCTAAATAGTCGACCTACACCCCTTTATATAAACGCACATACGAAACTGAGGCCCTACTCCCTAACGCTTCGTCCGTATATAGATGTATAGATCTATCCGTCTCTTTCACTCGCACTCATCTGCAGACGTGCGCGAGAGAGACGGATAGATCCGAATATACGGACGAAGCGTTGGGAGTAGGGCCCCCTATTTTTTAATGTGAATTTCTAATGGCATCGAAGCGTAGCATAGGTGGACAAAATGACATGCATTAAAATAAATGTAAAACATTAACACAATCACAATTTACACAAAAAAAAATATTATTAAAGTAATTAATGGTGCTTACTTCAAAATAACCAACATGCAAATACCTAAGATACTGTTGTTCATTTGAATTTTCTACATATCTACTGTTTTAACGGGCGCAACCAGACCCGATCCCCGACAGTCTGACATATTTTGAGTCAATATGATGCTTAGAGGTGACATTAATTTGAATCAATATGATTCTAAGAGGTGATATATTTGGATGCGACGATCAATCGGTGTCTGGTTGCACCATAAGACAAATTGAGTGAACTGATAAAACATTGAACGACGACAAAATACACCAAATAACGCACACATTGACATTCAAGATATAACAACTGCCTTTAACATAAATAGTCCGAAATGGCTCTCTATAAACGCGGCGAATAATTTAGTTGAGCAACAATCGCGCAACATTGTGTCTTCCAACATTAGATCTTGCCATGTTTAATTTAAATACGGTCGGGCAAAGAGTTACTGGGTTTTTCCAAGTATTTTTTTTTTAATATTTGCCCGGAATATCCGGTAATAAGCTCGCCTAAATAGGCGTAATGACCTCTTTTAACCATCCGGGGATTACAGGCGTGATTTAATGTTATATTTCTTCGATTTCGCTCCCTTTAGCCGTATAGCTCCGCTACGTTCATTGAAAACCATATCGAAGTGCAGTACTAAACAACAAAACACACTGACACAAACAAGCTACAACGTGTTAGGGGTGGGTCTCACCAGTTGTTCCGGCGTGCGACTGAGTTCGGCCCTGTGCTGCGCGTGCACAAACACATAGACACGTTAGTGACGTCACACGCAGCGTGACTATGAGTGATGTGACTAGGCGAGGGGAGTCAAATTGGAAAAAAAAACACATAATCCTTCTATGTGTTTTTTTTGGGTCTAAAGCAAGCTCATCTTCAAAATGGATGTCTTTAAATTAAATACATGAGGTATCTCATAAGTTGATTCCCTTAATAAAACGCAATAATAACTAGACAATAATATGACCTATTGTTACAATAATTTCTGCTGTTTTTTGAGAAGATATGTAAAGTTTAGCACAGCTCTCCATTTTCCTTGATATTCATTTATTAACTTATTTTTTAATGAATTTATGTTTTCAACATAAGCAAGACTATAGCCAGATGTAATGAATCAGATAGCGAAATTCGACAATGTATATTTGAATTGTTGTAAGTAAAATGAGTATTTGAGCAGAATGACTATGATAAGCTCTCCTTTACGAAATATCAGTCGAAACAAACATTAAGCAAGTTTATGAATGAAAATCTCATGATTCGTGACAACAACTTACTACAACCGTAACGGTAGTCACAAAGGCGTTACCCTTATTACTTGTGGTAGTAGGATTGATAGTGACGGATCACCGTTTTTATCATTATTTGTCAAATTGCAAATCAACCTAGATTACGTCTGCATAATTTTAAAATAACGGTTATCTCATCTATCGTATTAAATGAATGGGGAGAAAAACAAAAACTAGTCTTTGATCGTCGTAGAAGTGTTTGCTAATATCTTTCAGCAGCCATGGAGTTTCTTGCTGCTTTTACATCGCACTTATCTCTAACACTTACGAACTAAAAGAAAGACATACATGATATCCTTACCATTAGCTCCCTCGGGTTGAACATGTCGGCGGCATGTTTGTTGAGGGCGGCGAGCGCAGCGTTCGGTGGGTAGCCCAGCGTCACCGGCTTACCGTCCGCCCCTTCTGAAGCTGCGTGACGACGGGAGTTGTAGATGGCTTTTAACGCCTGAAATTTTGTAATGGGTGTTCAGAAATGAGAAAAGATAGGTACACACAGTTTAATTTCATCAGTGATAGTCTAGTGGTGTGACCGTCGGACTGCCAAGTCATAGTTAAGTTCCAAACCAAGGCACGCCCTTCTGATTTTTCGGATTTATGTGCAAATTGTTCTCAAATGTTTGATTTGGTTGATTGTTAAATGAACTTTTACTCAATTTTCACGACGACTTTTCGCAGTTTAGTTATTCGAGATCGCACGGCTGCGGTGTTCAGTTCTTCGTGGTAGCGTGCATTCGTTGTTAAGCGTTTCGAATAGGTGAAATTAGAGATTTAGTTATTCGAGATCGCATAGCTACGGCGTTAAGTTTTTCGAGGTAGTGTGCATTCGTTGTTAATTGTTTCGTATTCGTGAACTTACGGGGACGTGTTCTTCGGTGTTACTTTTCTAAAGCACGTATCACACTCAATAAAACATCGTGAGGAAACCAGCATGCCTGAGAGATATTACTCGATGGCATGTTAAGCCAATTCAGAGGCCCATGGGCGGGATTAAACCTCTGACACCAGGTTAGGCACTAACCACACGGTAAAGAAGAAACAGGCGAATTTACAAACATATTAAGCAATGATTGACAAAAAAAAATCCTTCGGATTGTGACTGCAGATTTGTTACGGAATTGGGGTGCAGATAAAACTTTATATAAACTGAATTCGTATAGCGCACTAAGCCATCCCTCTCATTGAGAGGAGGCCGTGTCCCAGCAGTGGGAACATTAATAGGCTGATGATGATGACTTAGCCATAAAGACGGACCGTCCGATTAGTTGCGGCCAAACTTCGTGTATTAACATCCACATCTTGGTCGAAGCATGGTCCTCGCGGTCCTAGAGGTCTCTCAAATCAGGCATACCATAATTATCAGTTCACTTACATGCGCAGTACAATGCTTGTCAGTAAGGTGGTTGAGTAGCGCGAAGGTCTTCCGGGGCACTCGGTCGCAGTCCAGCCACATGCAGGGAGCTTCGCCACCGGCGGAAGGCGGGCAGTGCGTGCGAGCTGCGTGCGTGAATACGTCCGCGGCGCTGCCGAATGATCTGAAGACAGATAAGCGTTAATGTTAATCGACATTTATCATGATTTATATGGCAATACAAAGTCCACTTATAAAACCAACATCGGGATTTATACTGTATTCTCCCATTGGCAAACCGTTCACATTTAAACATGTTATCTGATACTCGACAAGAATTTGTGAGAGATACCATCATAGTACAACTAAAAAGGCTGAAATAAAAACTTTTTTTGCAAAAAAAATAAACAACTTTCAAAAACAAGTGGTTTTTTTTTAAGTTGGTTATTTTTTTAACAAAAAGTTTTTTTTTGCTAGAAGGAACACAGATTCATTTCCAGTTAATTCCACTCAAAAACAATATGGAAGGATGAAAACGGAATGAAGTTGCGACTACACATCAAAAAAAATTTGCAATCAATTTGAAAAATCGTTTTTTTTTTGTTAAAAATAAAATAAAACTATTTTTTCATAATTATGATCTACCTCTATCTTATGATGTGACCATATTATGAAAAAATACAAAAAAACCAGACTGCATTAAAAATAACTAATAACTTTAAGGACGCGTTTGCAAAATTGATAGGTACAGAATCGAACTACTACATTGACACGGGTCATACACACAAGTGTACGCACGACTAACTGCGAGAATAGTAGTCAAGTGAACTCATTTTGATGCTTTGAAAGATTTTTACGTATTTCTTAGAAATAAAATTATGGTAGGTCACTACAAAAAAAATATTTTTGCTGTTTTTACGAATTACCTCCGGACTTGATGGAGTGACCTGAAGGTATACTTCAGTGACTGCCACTGGAACTTCTCGACGTGTTGTACTAGGTGAGCCGAGTTTGGGCTCGTTTTGTTAGTCATGATGATACCTTACCTCCGGACTTGATGGAGCGACCTGAAGGTGTACATCGGTGACTGCTACTGGAACTCCTTGACGTGTTGTACTAGGTGAGTCGAGTTTCGGCTCGTTTTGTTAGTTGTGATGAGACCTTACCTCCGGACTTGATGGAGCGACCTGAAGGTGTACATCGGTGACTGCTACTGGAATTCCTTGACGTGTTGTACTAGGTGAGTCGAGTTTCGGCTCGTTTTGTTAGTTGTGATGAGACCTTACCTCCGGACTTGATGGAGTGTCCTGAAGGTGTACTTCGATGATTGCTACTGGAACTCCTCGACGTGTTGTACTAGGTGAGCCGAGTTTGGGCTCGTTTTGTTAGTCATGATGATACCTTACCTCCGGACTTGATGGAGCGACCTGAAGGTGTACATCGGTGACTGCTACTGGAACTCCTCGACGTGTTGTAATAGGTGAGCCGAGTTTGGGCTCGTTTTGTTAGTCATGATGATACCTTACCTCCGGACTTGATGGAGCGACCTGAAGGTGTACTTCGGTGATTGCTACTGGAACTCCTTCACATGTTGTACTAGGTGAGCCGAGTTTGGGCTCGTTTTGTTAGTTATGATGAGACCTTACCTCCGGACTTGATGGAGTGACCTGAAGGTGTACTTCGATGATTGCTACTGGAACTCCTTGACGGAGTTGGCGAGCCCAAACTCGGCTCACCTAGTACAACATGTGAAGGAGTTCCAGTATCAATCACCGAAGTACACCTTCAGGTCACTCCATCAAGTCCGGAGGTAAAGTCTCATCATACTAACAAAACGAGCCCAAACTCGGCTCACCTAGTACAACATGTGAAGGAGTTCCAGTAGCAATCACCGAAGTACACCTTCAGGTCACTCCATCAAGTCCGGAGGTAAGGTTTCATCATAACTAACAAAACGAGCCCAAACTCCGCTCACCTAGTACAACATGTGAAGGAGTTCCAGTAGCAATCACCGAAGTACACCTTCAGGTCACTCCGTCAAGTCCGGAGGTAAGGTCTCATCATAACTAACAAAACGAGCCCAAACTCCGCTCACCTAGTACAACATGTGAAGGAGTTCCAGTAGCAATCATCGAAGTACACCTTCAGGTCACTCCATCAAGTCCGGAGGTAAAGTCTCATCATAACTATCAAAACGAGCCCAAACTCAGCTCACCTAGTACAACACGTCAAGGAGTTCCAGTAGCAGTCACCAATCACTTCATCAAGTCCGGAGGTAAGGTCTCATCATAACTAATAAATAATAAAAATCTTGCCATGTCAAGTATCAAATTTGGTTTATCGAATATTTTGTGTTTGTACAGCGATCTTTTTCAACTCGAGCCGCTCCAAACAGGCGTTACGTGTCCACTCTCGACGGCGGCCGTGCGCGGACTAAAGTTTCATTCAAAGTGTTTGTGCAATAAATCAAGACACTATCCAAAATAAAATAACCCCTAATGCAATCGATTAAGATTTATCCAGAATAGCAAAAAATGTGAAAAAATAAGATTTGGTTTTCATTTTTTCTGCAACTATATAAATCATTTAGATAAAAAAAAAAAAATCCTTGCACTAAGAATTGATTATGTTTGCCAACATACAGTATTTTTAGAAATAGTAAAATATGTTAATAATAGCACAAAAAATGTACCTAAACTCAACCCTGTATCGTTAATTTTAGGGAAAATGGCAACGACAGATCGATTTTACATTATAAAAAACTAAAATTTTCAATGATCAAGTTCCTATTATTTGAAGATGAAGAACCAATCTATACGAGGTAGTTATTAGTTATATTGCATTTTGTTTGGTTATGCCATAAAATTGTACCGAAAAACAGCATAATTTTACCTGATATGCAAACGCGCCCTTAAATAAAAACTGAAAAGAAAAAAGCTTTTTAATTATTTTTTTTATTTCACACTTTTTAGTTACTTAGATATACCATTGCTCATCATGACGATAGTAAGCCATTCAGGCTGCAGAGCGTGCCAAACATTTGAATTTGGCGCCAAAAATCCGCCATTTTGTTTTTTTTATTTTGATATAGAGATACGAATCCAACGACACATCTCAAGCTAAAATCCATCGAGCCGTTCAGGCCACAGAGCGTGCCAAACAATTATACATACATACTCTCGAAAAACATAACCCTCCTTCTGGCGCAGTCGGGCAAAAATTGTTTAATTTTTTAATTTTTATAGATAAAGATAAATTTAAAAAAATATATCAGCTTATGCTAGTGATCACAAACTTTTTTAATGTGTGTATGTTTTGCTGACGCAAATCCTCTACTCAATTTTGTCAAACACTGACATTTTACAAAATGTATTGTGAAAATGTATTGAGAAATTATGCCGTAAGGCTTCGACCATGTATTTTATGGGTAAGATGTTGTAACGAGAAGCAAAAGCGTAAAGTGGTAACAAATCCTGTTTCCCCTAGGTATGCTAACTGTTACTTACTTGCCACATCCCCTCCAGTGACATATCCAGGGCGTCTCGTCCTGAGGACTGACGGCTTGTACCAGCGTGGGTGGTGTCGGCAACAAGGGAGGCGGGGTTGCTGACGGCTTCGGAGTAGGTGGCTTTGGTGGCTAAAACAAAATATTACAACCATTCATTAATAGGCATGACGACAGTATCAAAAAATTGGAAATCTATTTAGTCCGTCAGTTAGAGTATTGGAAATTAGTGGACACGGATTTTTTGTTTTTGTTAATTAATGAATATTGACAAAGATAAAACGCATCAAAACTCGGGAGTGGGGGCTCGTGACGTCAGAACTAGCTAAAAATTATACCATGGCGTGACGTATTGAGAATTTTAAAAGCGTCGTTCCTTCGTCAATTTTGGTTTAGGTAACAAAAGAAAAAACACGGGTCAAATATTTTTTGATAATCTAAGTGACGGACTAATTAGTTTTTTTTTGTCGTCTCGCCTATTCGCCAAATAGGCCCTACAATTCAGCAAAATGCCGGACAACTAGTGCCCGACGCTGGTTTTCAACATACATTATAGGTAGGGTTGGACGATAATAATGGAGAAATAACAAGACAATAAAATTCCATATTTACCTCAGGAACAGGCTGGTTGACGACGAGCTCTTTATCACCGATCTTTGTGTTGCCTACCATCACCGGCTGACGGGTGATCACTTGTCTCATCACCGGCTGTGTAGTGGCTTTCTGTAAACATGTCATAAATACCAGGTTTTCTTTACTTTTGCTGGACACAATTGCGAAAAAAACGCATGTTACGACAGCCATGATCAACCGTAACGGGGTAAAAATGACTACGGGGCACTTGATATTACATAAATACTAACTTTTACATTATAGTTACAATGTGTGTACATTTCTGCTTGATGGCTGCCATTAATTATAAATTATTTGAGGGGATCGGCACTGATAGTCGAAGTACAGGCTTTTGCCTAATTCGGCTACAGATGTTAAATTCTTTTGCGTAGTGAAAAATATAGCCTAAAAGATATTAGTAAAATTCTGTGACATTTTCTTGAATAAACGTATTATTTATTATATTAATTGCGAAAAAAATCGCATGTTACGAAAGCCATGATCATTGAACCGTAACGGGGTAAAAATGACTACGGGGCACTTGATATTACATAAATACTAACTTTTACATTATAGTTACAATGTAGGACATAGCAATACAATATATTTACATAGTGTAAAACAAAGTCGCTCCCGCTGTCTGTGTGCATAGATCTTTTAAGCTACGCAACGGATTTGAATGCAGTTTTCAGCAATAGATAGAGTGATTCAAGAGGAAGGTTTATATCTACATTGCACCGTACGAAACCGGGGCGGGTCACTAGTGTATAATATATTAAACTCACCGGACAACTCTGTATAACGCTGGTCTTCACCTCACTAACGACAGAAACCTGGTTGCTCTGCACGCTAGTAACCACTGGACTCCGTTGTGGTTGTTGGGCAACCCTATGCACATTGCTTTTCATTGGAGCGTTCATTAAGATCGGCTGGTTGTTGGAGACGGTTATTATTTGCTGGTTCCCTTGAAGGAGCTGTTGGTTCCCTTGAAAATAAAAATGTTAAACCATAAATAGGCGAGACGACACAAAAACCTCAATTAGTCCGTCAGTTAGATTATCAAAAAATATTTGACCCATGTTTTTTCTTTTGCTACGTAAACCAAAATTGACGAAGATATGACGCTTTTAAAATTCTCAATACGTCACGACTAGGTATAATTTTTAGCTAGTTCTGACGTCACGAGCCCCCACTCCCGAGTTTTGATGCGTTTTATCTTTTGTCAATATTCATTGATTTACAAAAACAAAAAATATGTGTCCATTGATTTCCAATACTCTAACTGACGGACTAAAGAGATTCGCAGTTTTTTGATATTGTCGTCATGCCTATTAATTTTAAATGATATTTGTGCCTGTAAATAGGTCGACGCCACCTCTCCTGGGCAAAGGCCTCCCCCCATTCCTTCATTTTTTCGATGGTGTGCTTGTTCTCGCGAAGAAGCCACTCAATGCGTCCAGTCATCTTCTAAGACTTTTAATAACTCTAGTTATTAAAAATTAAATTATAATTAAAATAATGTGGGGACCATTAAGGTCTTAGCCCACATAAACGACTCCCACCCGGCAAAAAGAATATTATTCAAATATGGGCTTTATGCATTGCTCTTTAGATATACTTTACCTTGGCAACATAAATTAGCCGACAGCTCGCTGTCAGCAAGGTTATCGCCGTCAGACTGCTCGGTTGCCAATGTAAAGCATATCTAAAGAGCAATACATAAAGCCCATATTTGAATTATATACTTTTTGCCGGGTGGGAGCGGAGTCGTTTATGTGAGCTAAGACCTTTAGACAGATGTAATAAAATTCCTGTTTCAATGCGAACAACACCTGCACGACGGCACGGTTGGCGCAGTGGCTAAGCTATTGACGGCTGCGCTGCGTGTCGTGGGTTCGATACCCGCACGTTACAAATATTTTTACGGCCTACAGGTAGTAGTTCCGGGTCTGGTTGTTTGTGTATGTGACTTTAAAATGTTTGTAACGATACAGGAGAAAGTCCTAGCGGGGAGCAACGTAATTTTTTTAAAACACAAAACAAACATTCATACATGAATCATATTTTGACTAATAAAAAAATAAAAATAAACCTCGGAAACCATTTTCACTGAACCAAAAACTTTATAAGAATTAAGTGTCATTAAAAACACTTTTGAGATAAGTTTGTAAAAAAATATCTATCGGCTAAAGAAATCTTAAACTTACCTTGTATAAGTTGCGCAGTACTGGTCACAATCTGACTGCTGGACGATGTACTGATAAGAGCAGGTGGTTGCTTCTGCGTAACCATGATCTGTTGCGGTTGCTGTTGGTTCATGATCTGAGCCTTATGCGGCTGTGGTTGGTTTGTTATTATCGGTTGCTGGCTTGGCGTAATTTGAGGGGCGTTCTGTGGATGTTTTTAATCGATATTTAAGACGTTGCATTGTTTTTTGGTTAAGATACATCGATAAGCTACATAGATAAATAATAATTAAAAATACTCAACAGTGGTGTCGATTCTGTTGTGCACAAACTAAACTTAATTTAGGCTATTGCTATCTTTTACTAAAAGGCAGTGAGAGAAAAGGACGGCTATAGCTATCAACTAAGTTAGAGATGTCAAACTAGTTCATGCCTTGCGCTTCACCGTGTTTTTAGTCGACATGTTTTTACGTGCACCCTTCATTTGTATGGAAATATTAGTTCTAATTAAATTTGACAGCTCTAAATTACGTCCGTCTCTTTCTCGTTTTATTAGAGAGAAAAAGATAGCAATAGCCTAAATTAAGTTTAGTTTGTGCACAACAGAATCGACACCATTATGGAAATTAACTCTACACAAACAACAAAACTATAATTATGATGAAGGATAAACATATAATTATGTAGTTACATGATGCTACAACGTGTAAAATATAACTTTGTATAAGGAAAAGGTACGAGTGTATAATACAATATAGAACATGCTTGCTTCTAACCAAACACGCTTCATGATAATCAACCAAACAGTCCTGAACAAAATATCAAATCTCTTTATTGCAATGTCGTTGTTAAAAAAATATTTATTCAAGTTTGCATGGTTAGGTTACTGTAAATGCCCGCATATTAAGAAATCTTAGGTTTTACAAGTAAATCGTTAAGTCGTCGTGGTAATCGTTAAGTAAAAGTATGAAACGACAACGCGTGTGCACGAACGTGCGTGCGCGTGTGCGTGCGGGTGCGAACGTGTGTAGTAAGTTTTATAAAGTTCAGACGATCTTACGGGCTTTTACCTTTAGAATTTGTATCATGCTAGATTTTACCAATGACGGTTGGTAAATATTATTTGTATCATGCTAGATTTTACTCATTGGTAAAATCGGTTGGTAAAATTGGTAATTACGGTTGGTAAATCTTAGGTTTTACCGGAAAATCTCAGGATTTACCGTAGCTCGGGCTTTTACAGTAACAGATACACCGATTTACATACATCAATTACTTTGCCTGTACATTGCGAAACAATGATGCATACCAAAAGCGCAACAATAGCCCATATCCAAAGAATAAAACGTAAAAGGACCAAAATAATATGAAACATTTGAAATTGTATAAATAAACACGACCACCAAGCTGCCACGATGACTAACTATGGCTCAATAACGTATATACGAGTATTACGCATTTTTAACTTTAATATAAAGCAACAGAGTCTAAAATTAAACAACATGTCATGCTAGCAAAGAGCATTCAAAATATAGAAGGAATAATACTTGGTATAATATAACATCTTTTGTCGATTAATATTTTACTAAATGAGTTTTATATATTCTACAATATAATAAGTACTGTATGATACTCAAAGTACTCATGCACATTGACAATTACAACAACCTACGAAGAACAGGTTTTAAGGTATACGTGACGGTTTAAATGCGTATATGATGGCCATATTCTTTATACAGAATTGTTTGAAACTAGAATATAATAGATATTTGATTCATTTTACTTTGTATTTTTTTTGTATTTTAGTACTGCTAGACAGTGAAATGAAATGGCCTTTTATAATTTTCTAATAACATTGTAAAATATAACCAATTAAATAATAAGTTACTGACTGTAATAGTCTCAACGCGGATTTTTATTAAGGGCCTGCACTATACAATAAGCATTTCACACAGCTTAGCATCAATCATTTATCATAGAAAGTTGATTTCATAATCATGTTAGGAGACAGAGGAGCAATCATATGAACATAGTTTCAATTATTTTTTGAAATATGATTTTCAAGAAATAGTTAACTAACCTAAGGTGGCGCCAGGGTTGCCCGCTAAATTCCAATTTTCTTACAGTTTTTTGCAATTTGCAGGTCAGTGTCAGGTTGCCCGCTAAATTCCAATTTTTTTACGGTTTTTTGCAATTTGCAGTACGTTGAAACTAATTTCATGAAAATAAATGAACTTCGAGGGTTGTACTGATGATTTAATTATTTTAACTCTGTGAAGCCACATTTGTTGCGGTCGCGAATCAAATTTTAATCAACATAACCTGTCACTGGCCTGCAAATTGCAAAGAACGTAAGAATTTGAATTTCGCTACCTTAGCGCATGCTCCTTAACCTTTTGAACGCCATTGTCAAATATACATGACAAGCAAGCGCATGCCCTGTACGACACAAATATGTGACTAAATGGTAGGTGAAATTGTGGCTAGGCGTGGAGGGCACGCGCGTGCCTTTATGCTCTGGCGTTCAAAAGCCATCGCAAACGCTTCGAAACGCCCTTTAAACCTAAAACCTGTCCCACAAGCTAAAGTCTAAAATATTATGTGCATGAAACCTGAGCGAGGGCATTCTTCACCATCGTGATGGCGTGCGAAGTACTCACTAATGTTGGCTGAGACAACACCCTCTGGGTAGACTGTATCACACCTGAGTTCTGCGATAACCAATTTTATTTCAACAACGTTAAGTTTAAATTCTTATTGCTACATGTTCTATGTGCTGATCTATAGGATTTTGTATTGGGTGTTTATGCACTGCGGGCCATCCGATATCTTAATATACAGAATGGAATGGACAAAACGGCAAACGACACTACAACCGTTATCACGTATACATGATGTATCTGAACGCTCCCACCGAAATTTTACGTCGGTTATTAAAGGAAATGTTTGATTTTGGGCCACCACTGTGTAGTGTACATAGATAAATAGGAAAATAACAGGGGAAATTCATAAAAATACTAACAAATTAATTTAAAGAAATACAGGCGTTCAAAAATGATCATTTGAAAAGTTTTTTATTATGATAACCCTATTTTTAGGGCAGCCATGACAGTTGACGACTTTGACAGTTTTAAGAAGTGACGTCTTTGAGTCTGTCTTTGCATTGAGTTTGGATTGGGTGTGTTAAGTCAAATGTCATTTTTCGCATACTGCTGCTCTGATCCACAATGTTATATAGTATAGTATAGTTTTTATGTTGTGTTGCTCTCCTTGACCAAGTTAATTTGAATATACATTGAAACGAAGTGAAATTAAAGAAAGTTAACAATAAAAAACGGTTATTGTATTTTATAACGATATTTACATATTATAGTGTACATAGTGCTGGCCCAGGCTCCATGCATTTCTGGAACATCTCCTTTAAAAAAAAATTGCTGTTTTCTACAAAACTCCAATACCTACACGGTGAAAATGGATGGAGCAGTTAATTTCTTTGGCGGGTCGCTATTTTTTTTTACTGTTCAGTTTTTGATTCGGATGAGGCGCAGTGCATTTGCACCATTAAATTTATTGTTTTACACATATTTTAAATTTGTCATTTTTATGTGTGAGTACTGACCAGCATGAAAACCTTTTTTTTTACTTTCAAAGTATACAGGGCCTTTGTTAGTGTGCGTCTCACGTGGGTGCCTACCCACGTGAGGTCTGGTACTTTTGTACTCACTAATAAACATGACTTAACTTACCAAAGTGATCAATTAACATATACACCGCCGTTGATATAAATAAACATCAATAATTTAGTAACCCATAAGTTAGTAAAGCGACAATTGTTATATTATGAGATTAAATGAGCCGAATTATACACGCAACATAATAAAAAAAACGTGCATTCCCCATAAATTTTGAAAAATAGTTTATCAGACTTGATAATATTTAATCAGTCAATATCTGCATTTATTCTTAGGGTTTCGTTTGAAAAACTATGTAATTTGGAACTAGCTTTAATTATCTTGTTAACCCGTTTGAATGCTTTATAAAATGTATTCGTCAAATTGATCATGTCTTTTATTAACCGCCAGGCCTTTATAGCTGTTGCAATGTGCTCAACGACAGCAATAAAGACCCAGTTGAAACTGTACAACAACAGGTAAACATATTTGTCACGGTAAAATGTCGTTTCTGGGCCTTTATTGCTGTAGCAGAGCATAATCTTTGACAGCAATAAAGACCCTTTACAACATCGTTGAACACTTAATATTCGCTTAAAATATACAATAAATAAAGACGATACAACAAATTGATAGTCTAAAGAACCCTGATAAAAACTGGAGAACCCACTTTACCTGTAGAAGTTTGTTAGACACAAAGAAGCAAAACAGAAAGGAAATGATCGTTATTTTTATGAGAACCCAAAAGTTGCTATAATGCATTATTCGGAACTATTAGTATAAGTTGAAGCAAAGATTATTAGCACAGTATAGACAATCTACTCCATATAGTCATTCAGAGCCGATTTTCTACTAAACAGTGCAGTCTTTATTCAGTTAATTTTCACGTTTGGTCATAAAACGCAAGAGCGAGACGACATGAGACTCAATATTTCCTTCCTGCTCGCACTTTTTATGACAGCGACTGCACTTAGATCTTTGACATCATAGTCTAGTATCGTCTTATATCTCATGAGACAAATAAAGACAATTCAAACTGCCAAGTCTTTCAAAAAGTGCCATAAATTACTCATCCTTAGTTACATTACAGTGTGACAAGGACTCTGGTGCTCGAATAAATTTGAAGAGGGCGAAGGGCGCTGTTAGTAAGCATTTATGAAATGTATTGTAGCGTTAGTTCCGATTATGCCCACGCGCCAAAATATCCTTGTACATTTATAACATAACTTGGGATGTAATTACCCTCCACTTCCTCCCTTTGTATTGACCGACTATATGGAGTGAGATATAAAACTGGCTGTTAGCTACTTGATTTGAGTGTAACCTGTATAATTTGCTGTTGGGTTATCGCCTCTGTTGCTTGCGAAATAAGGCTGTTTAGCGTCGCCTCGTCCAGGCCCCCTGGGTTGTTCACCTTTTTGTCATAACACTTATGTTTTAATACCTTTTTTTTTGTTGATACTGTATTATTATTTTTCTATTTTTTTGAAATAGCATAGTTAAACTTAAAGTCGCCAGTGCTTGGCTTAACTCTTGGTTAAACTCTTCAACGACACCCAAGTATCGTATTCATGGCAAACAAGACTTGCGCAATATTGTTACAGCAACATGATTTTATGTTGCAGATAACATGTCACACACATTATGTAACATTGTCCGCAACATGTTTTAACAACACAAAAACAATTAAATTTGTTTACCACTAAAACGAGGCTTTAGCGCCTTAATTAACAGTTTTGCAAAATAGAGTCTGGAAAAATAAGGGCGTTGTTAGCGAGTTTCTGGCAACCCTGAGCAAGCCAATGACATTGCCAAGTTTGACAGAAAACGTGGTATTGCCAAGTAGGAAATATGCAGTTCCGCATTTCGCCATAGTACAAACAACAAACATACATACATACAAATTAAATCACATTTTTCTTCTGACGATTACGAATCGAATTACTTCCAGCCACTAATTTTGTCCGTAATACATATTTTTTGAACTATGTATAAAATAACTCCTTATAAGATATGAGGGATACATACTGTCAAAGTAAGAGGTCCGCCGCCGCTGGGTCCTTGGACTATAATAATAGTTTTCTGCATCATGCTTCCTGGTATATTTTGGGCGATGTAACTAATGCCACCTGTAATGTTTAATTTAGTTTATTGTCTATTTAAAAACATTGTCACAAGAACGCCAAATAAAAGTATTTTCAATGCTTTAGTCGAGAATACTGTACGAGACTCTCAACCCCGCATAATTAGATGGTACTGCCACCGGATGATTGAAACCTGTGATATATGGGACTTCCATAAACAATAAAATATTATAAAAAAACACGCTTTAGAGTGACGTCATTCTATTTCTCGTATTCTTTTCAGCAAACCCTTTCATTTGATACCCATATCATGAGAACGCATAAAAAAAACTAATCCGCCATCTTTGATTTAGAATGACGTCACTTAATTAAACATGCATTGTCATTCAAACTAAATATGTATGCAAAATTTCAGCTCAATGGGAAACCGGGAAGTGGGTCAAATTTAACTTCTAAGATTTTATACATACATATTTACTGGCGAAGCGATTAAAAGCGTGTAAAACAATACTATACCTTGGGCATTGCTTGGTGTGGCTATGATTTGCATTGGTTGTTGCATGTACTGTGTAGGTTGAGTTGATATTGTTTTCTCTGCGAACAAAAGATAACATTTTTTTTAATAGGGATTGATTAAATAATGCTTTTACAATAAAAAAAAATATACTACAGAAAATGTAATAACAAAGAATATTATTTTAACAAATTACGGAGGTGTCTGATGAGATGACGCGTAATAGAGAAGTATGGAAGAAGAAGACATGCTGCGCCGACCCCAAATTAATTGGGGTAAGGGCACTTAGTAACAATAAAACAAAATAACTTATGAGAGCAAGTCAATTTAAACACTACCTTGTAGGATAAGCTGTCCGGCCTGCGAAGCAATGATGTTCTGCACATCCATGGGCTGCACTTGCAGCATTGGTTGTTGCATCTGTAACGTCTGCTGTTGCGCAGTGAAAGAAAAGCATAATAAGCCTAGGTGCATAGTACACAAGTTCATTCGCATACGAGAAGCGAATCTTAATCGAGCTCCCGAAAAGTCGCACCATGAGGTATGTCATGTTAGGGCTGGCGCACATATGGGAGAGCACAGCGCAGAGCATTTTTCACTGTCAAACTATTATCAACATTGTCCTCATTGAAATAATACCTGAAATCATTTAACTGACTGCGCGAATTTTATTTGCGGCCGGCGCCGGCCCTTACCCACTAACTGGGTTGTGAAGGTGAGACTGGTATTCAGCTGCATCCGGTTATAGTGGAAGCAGACCCCGAAAAGGCAAGCAGGTGATGAGTCATGATAACTGTAGTTGAGTATTACCTGCATCGTAGACCCCTGAACTTGTAACGTGGGCTGCTGGACCTGTAGCGTTGGTTGTTGCACCTGCATTGTAGGCTGTTGCACCGACATCGTCGGTTGTTGAACCTGGGTTACAGAAACCCTTGTTATCACACGGTTGAGTTGTAAACCTTATTGCTATTACAATAGGGAGAGGGGGGGGGGCGGGCGTCATTATTTAGCTAAGTTTGATCGTTTAGGATTCTTAGTTTGAAACTAATAATTTGGTTTTCATTTTGTTAGCGTGGTTAAGTTACTACTAAGATTACTTGGCAATGCATTACAAAGTTTCCTTCAAAGAAAGAAAGTATATTTTTTTACAATATATAAAATTTATATATTTTATAGATAATTTAAATAATATTGATTTAAAACACGGTTTTATCCCGGCTCGGCCAAAGTGTTATTGGGTTTTTCCATGAGCAAATTCTCAGTAGCAACCCCGGCACAAATCCAGGGACCGCACCCTGGATTTGTGCCCGGTTGATGGCAATAGGCTCGCCCCCTATTACATGGGACTTGTGAACTGGCGAAATGTGGGTTTACTACTAAGTAAATCTTTGCCTAACCATTCGGGGATTACAGGCCTAATGTAATGTTATGTTTATACAGATTTTTAATAAACTGTCAAGCATTACCTGTAGAATAGGTTCTTGTATGATGACGGAATTGTCACCAGCTGCCATCAAAACTGGTGGTTGAATCATTTCAACAGTCTCTTGTTTCGGTGGCAACTGGTTACAGGAAAATATATTAGTATTTTGTCAAGATTAACTAAATTTTCTAAAAAAGCTATTCTACACTACTTCTAAGACATTCATTGTACAGTATACGGCACGTCTGTGACAGCTAGGGATTGGATACGAATGCACATTTACTTACAGTTTGTGTGTTGACTAGTATAGAGCGCGCTAATAGTTATTTTTTCATTTTATTGTTTAACTCCAAATGAATTATGTCCAGTCATATTTACCCTTTTGCCCTATTCGATATTTCAGCAGCAAAATTTGAATTCAAATTGTTGTAGTATTTTTTTACTTGTTATTTTCAACAAATTTCTTGCCAGGTTTTATATATAATATAATATTCGTTATGCTTTTGAGTACTACATTTTATACACACCAATGAATTATAAAATTCCGCGACCCCGGGATAAAAATTGGCATTTATAGACGCCGCTTCCATACTTTTGTACCCTTTGCGTGGAAAAACGTACAGTCGTGGTCTTTTCTGCCTGATCAGTTAAGAATTTTTTCGTTTAAATCTTGCGGAGCCCCCTTAAAGTTTAGGCCTATTAGGAAAGCGTCAATTTGGCGCGAAAAATAACAATAACTTTCGTTTAGCGTGCATCGTCAGTGCGCTCGGCCGATCGGTATTGTCTTTCATTCATTATTTCTATACAAAGTCAACGGGACGGGGCTCGAGAGCGTTTCCATGTTGCGAGCGCAAGCAAAAATTAGCTTAGTGGTGATCAGGCGGGAGTGTCCACGATAGTACTTTATACCATACCTACTCTAAAAAGCTTATTTTATTCACGCAAAACAGTGAATAAAAAGGCCTTTTATTCACTGTTTTGTTTTTATTCACTATTTTGGTGTTTGAATTTGGAACACAAATAGATTCTTTTTGTTCTATTCTAAAAATAAATGTACAAAAAATCCAATTGGAATAAATAAAATTGGTTCCATGCCAAAAGACATTGCAACATTTTTAAAGCTACCAAATCCCGAGATATATACAGGGCATTCTTTCCGAAGAACCTCTGCCACGTTATTAGCAAACACTGGTGCAGATATGACGGAATTAAAGCGACATGGTGGATGGAAGTCCACTACCGTGGCTGAGGGTTATATCGAAGATTGTATCGAAAATAAATCGAAACGCAGCCTTCAGATAGCAAGCAGCATAAACCTAAAGAAACCTGAAGACCCATGGACTCCACGCCCTTCAACGTCCAAAGATGCCCCAGAGTTTCCTCCAGCAGAAAGTTCTGACCATCGACAAGAAATAAATATTGTTTCACAAGTTGACCACCCTAATAATAATAATAAGAAAATTACGCTTAATTTCAGTCATTGCTCTAATTTTAATGTCCATTTCAATTAATGTAACAATTCTTATTTCTTGATTAAATTTCACTTTTCGCTTAAATTATGTCTTTTCTCGTAGTCGTGATATAAAGTATAGTATGCAACTCCTGAATAAAGTACGAATTTATATCGAGGGCCATGAATCACTCGCGTCGTTCAGGATTCTAACAGTTGAATCACTCGCTGCGCTCGTGATTCAATCATTAGAATCATTCACTTGCTCGTGACTCATCTACGGCCCTCGCTTTAAATCCGTCCTTTATTCACTAGTTGCATAATATACTATTAGAGAAATACTAGCAGATCCCGCGGCCTCGCCCGCGTGGATGTCGGTTATCACGACCAAAAGTCTAAAGCTCCCAGATGGCTTATTTTTTTCCGACACCTCAAACAAATATCATTATATTCTAGCCAATGTACACAAAAACTTGACAAATTACATAAAATTTTATAAATATTAAATACTAAAACCTTCCTCGGCAACCACTCTATCCATTGGTGAAAACATCATAAAAATCGGTGCAGTGGTTTTTGAGTTTATCGCGAACAGACAGACAGACGCGGCGGAGGACTCTGTTTTATAATATGTAGTGATGCATCCGAATATCCGATCCCTAGTGATAACACTTTGACCATGAGCTGGCCTAAAGGAGTACAGAGTTTCAAGAGAATACAATACCAGCTTTTACTAGTTTTGTGACAATTGACGTGCGGTCGACTGTACGTACTTCAAAGCTACCTACTACTATTTTAATATTAAAAAAGCCAATAGTTTTTAGTAAAGAGCGTACTAATGGAAAAATGAGAACAAAAACTAAGATATTTTTAAATACTAAGTAGGCTACTTTTTATTCTACAAAACTACCTTTAAGTTACAGATACCTGATTATTTCTAAATGACAAAACTAAAAATAAAAACTTAAAGCCTACTCACGCAAACAGAAATGCTCTTTAAACGAACGTTACTAAGGCTAATATTTATGTAAGCTAGGTGAGGTGATTCAAAAGATCTGCTTTGTATAGATGATTCTGATATATCTTCTCTGTTAGAAATCTGTACATACGATAAATATAATATGTTAGTATCTAGACCTTAGCTCGTAGTGCTCCTAAAAGCAATCCGTGGGGGCGCTTTACGGCACAATGTACAGACATGAAATAAAGAGGGCACATTTGACTTAGTTAGGAAATTGATCTCGTGGCTAAATTATAACAGCCCCCCTTTTTTTTATGGGAATTCATCAAATGACTCCTCCCGCTCTGGGCGGAGCGGGAGGGAGTGTCAGACTTTTACTGACTAAAACCCATCCTGTCATCCCATGTTCCTTCATCGCTCTTTGTGTTCCGGGGCCACGGTATCTCTTTCGAATAGTCCCGCAGAATAACAGCCCCTGGGTTCATCTTCAGGTTTTAAGCCGCGCTTGCCTGTGTTCGGCCATCGATGGGTGACCATCTATTACATACCGAGATTTCTCCGTGCCTCGAGAGCATGTTAAGCCGTTGGTCCCGACTCTCAATTGTAGATTTTCGACAGTCGTTACAGGTAGTCAGTGGCCCGAAAGTCTGACAACTACCAAGGGGTTTCGTAATAGGCCAAAATAGTTTTAAGTCTCGTGGCTTGTGTATTTAAATGAAGGTGTTCACACATAGGACGACGCGATTACTGTCGTCAACGACTTTTACCAACTAAAAATCAACGATAAAATTAATCGTCACGACATAGTGCGAACGGGGCCTTACCCAGTACTAACTGGGTTGTGGGGGTCGAGTGGCTGTTATTATTTATGAGTATTAAATTATTATCCCATGATCTGTCCACGAAGTAGACACAATAGTTAAACAATGGCGTCTCGACCAAATTGGTCATTCGACAGATCATGATTTATAAACAAGCTCTGCGGAACTAACACAACATTATTTAGTTTGTAAATAATAATGTGCAAACACAGTTAGACGACAGAGTTAGATATAAACTGCGTTTGCAATTTTAATTAGATGTTTTGAGAAAAATCAACTTTAGTAATTGCACATAAAGTTCAGTTTCTGCTTCAACTTCAAACGTAATTCTAAAATGAACTAAATTTACATAGTTGATATTAGTTTAAGGGGAAAGAAGTATTTGAATAGACTTGAGTAAGACTGCACATAGTATTACTATAATGCATTATTGCATATCAGAATCACAGACATTTAGCAGAATGATGAGGTTAGAAACAATATTTACCAAATCCTCTTCATCTTCCAATGCGGAGGCTGCAAGTGCTGCATACAGATTCGCTGCTGTTTTTGATACGCTTTCTTGTGGCTGAAAACGTTGTAAAATAATTATGAATAATATATCTACGTAATAAAAAAGTTGTCAAATTTATCTTAGAATTATGACGCATGAAATAATTCAGTGGACCCATGATTTGAGTTATTCATTACCGTACTTTATTTAAGACTTGCGGACGTCACGCGTTTTCACCCGCGTAGTTTCCGTTCCCGTGGGAGTACGGCGACAAAATATAGCCTATGGTACTCAGTAAAGACGTGGCTTTCTAATGGTAAAAGAATTTTTGAAATCGGCGCAGTAGTTTTTGAGTTTATTCATTACAAACATACACACAAAAATACAAATCTTTCCTCTTTATAATATTAGTGTAGATATATTCCCGTCTCCAGCTTCATAGTTGTGAGAGAGGAACAGTGATAACGTTATGGTAAAACACTGGCCCAGCAACGTTTAAAAATCGCACATTTTGCCTGTTTACACGGTGTAAACGTACCCTTCACGAAGCCATCAATCAAGCATTCTGTACATCAAACTAAGTAACTCTACGGAAAACTTATTGCTAGGAAACGAGGTTGTTTTTTTGAGGTGAAAAATCACAGTTTACGGAAGGACTCAATGTAATGCACTCAAAACATTGTGCTGATGGGTGCATTGAGTATAGTATACAGTCATACAGGTATTTAAAGTACCTTTACTTTTTTTTTTTTTTCAAGTTCTCGTTCTCACATATACTTTTTTATACATGTTATTATGGGGACTACAGGAGGTAAATACGAGTTTTATAATGCAAAAAAGCATATGGATTCACTGCAATAAACAAAACCAGAAAAATATAAGATATTCTTCAGGATATATGCTAGTATGATAGTGTTTTGAAAACATACTACAACTAATTTTACTCGATAAAAAAATCACAAACTTATCTCTAAAAAATTCTTTTATCGAGTAAAAACCATACTAAAATACATGCGATCATTCTGTTTTTTTAACGAGTGTGAACCATACTAAAATACAAGCGATCATTCTGTTTTTTTTTTATTATTTTTCTTATTTTTTTAGTCCAATCAATAGATTTTTTGTAAATCGCAAAAAAAACTACTCATTTCGCACTATTCGGCCCGCAGTGACCGACGTAACAACCACTTTGTAGTGCAAGCTGATTAGAACTTTATTCTAACAGTATTTCAAACGAAGTTACGGGAGCTAAATAAGCAACTACTTGTGGTGGTTCACCACCAACTTAATTATTAAGTGCTTTTCGGCTTTGTTAAAGACATTTTTACACCCATTATAGGTTCAATTCTAACACAAAAAAAAACTAACCTTTTCTTCAACCTTAATTTTCTTAGCAGGCGGCTCAGTATACGAATGATCAACAACTGTGGTCTCAGTTCCATCCTTCTCCGTCTTGACCTGAATTTGACCTTCAGACTTGACCTGAACCAACTGACCCTGCTCATTCGTGTACTGAAGAATCGGAGCTTTTAATTGGTCACTCTTCAACTGAATGATTTGACCTTAAATAATAATCAAAAATATTTAAATAAGTAAGAAAAAAAATATTTTTTAATAAAAATATTTACTGGTCAAGTGTAAAAACACCAGCGTGTGTAAATTGTCGTTAGACGTACCTTGTTCGTTCTTTATTTGAATGAGTTGACCCTGCTCGTTCTTTATTTGAAAGTATTGGTTTCCTTGGGATACTAAGCCAGAGTCGTTAAATTGAATGACTGGTGTCGGGTCGGACTTAACCTGAACGATTTGACCTGTTTCTGTAATTTGTATGGTCGGGGCATTGATCTGAGGACCCATTTGTACAACTTGCAGTGGAGGGTTAGAGTTTTTCTTTAGTAAGTCTGCTAGCATCTTGTTTTGGGCTGATTTCTGTAAAGGAAAGACGATTTTAAGTCATTAATTTTTTATAAAATTGCTTTGTTTTCTACAGGATCAAATTAAATAAGGTAGCATTACTCCGAAAATGTGATAGGTATAAACAAGTAAACCAAAATCGGTTGTTTCGTGAGTTTGTGTGTAAAAGGGAATTTCCTTGTGTCTATTTTGGACTCTGCTAGGCCACGCGCTCGAGCGCCAAGGTCACCTACCCAGTACTTTTCCGTTTAGCTCAAGTGCCTAATACGATGGACCAACTCCCATCCAGCCATCTATTATACGTTTTGAGATATAAAGCTCGCTAAGCTCAAATTGTCTTGACGCATTTCTACGGTGCACACCCAGTTCATTGCGAATATACGCTCGCCTGTAGTTTAGTTACTTAAAAGATCAATTTTATCATGTTTATCTTTCGAGATATCTAATTTGATTTTTTTTTTACCATTAGAATTTATGTCAATGTTAATCATTTTATTTGTTAAACTGCGAAAATTTCTTTTTATTTTAATTATTAGGGGCTTAATTTATTAACTTTATTGTGCATGCTGTGGTCTCCTATAAGTGAAGGAGTACACCTAATCAATACCTTGTGTTTTCCATTATATAATTATGCTTTGTGTTCTTTTGTTGGAGATCCTTAAATCTATACATATAATAAAATCGTTGAGACCAAAAAATCTGTTCATTGAAGATTAAAAAAAAAAACCAGCCAGGGTGACTTGAAATAAGTAACTGAACATATTAAAACCATTTAAAAAATTTTTGTTTGTTTGTTTGTTTGTTTGACCGCGTATCACGTAAAAACTGCTGAACCGATTTTGTTGAAATGTTCACAAATCTGTTTAAATACATTCAGAATAACATATAGGCTATAGAAATTTTGGATTTTTTTGGAAAAAGGGGGTGAAAAGGGGGGGTAAAGTTTGTATGAAAAAAAAAAATTAGATTGTTCTAGAATCATGAAACTCAGAATAAATACTTATTAATAAAAATAAAGAAATACCTGTCTTAGCATTTTTTTTTAATCTCATCCAGAGGCGTAAAAAAGAGGGTTTTGTGTTTAAAATTAATAAACTTCAAACACCTATACAATCAAAACCAATTAAACCTTTTAAAGTTGCTACATATACTCCATATCTAATACAGGTAAATATAATTTCTCAGTTTTCTTGAAATTTGATTTTTGAGGTGAATACGCACAAAATAGCGGAACTCAAGAAAATCAGCTTTCCTCGGTTTAAGTAGTTGGTACGAAATGTTTGTGCGCGCATGACGTCAAAATTACTGCATAGGCTTCTCCAATATTTAAACTATATATTATCACGCTACTTCCTTAAGGGGGTAGGCAATTTTGCATTATTTCCGTATACTTCAATTGTTTGACGTTTCAGTCATGACGTAAGTACATGAGAACGGCTATTTGTGGCTTATGTCAACGAAGTAAATAGCCTTGCAGTTTCATGACCGCTCTGTAAACTACGGGGTTGCAGGTTCAAACCCTCCAACATTATTTTCACTTATTGTGATTTGTTTAATTTTTTTTTTGATGCTGTGAGATTTCCTATATTTCATTTTGTATAAGTTGTGTGCATTTCTTATTTTTTTCGTGAAATATTTTTCCAAAAAGTAATAGAGTAGTACATAAGGAAAAAGAATACAATCATGCTACCCCCAAATAAATTGGGATAAGGGCAGGAGTATGATGATGAGGATGATTTCTCCAAAAAGTAGTATAGCGAACACCAGAAGCCTGATAAATCCACGTGTTCTTGCCGTGCAAGAACTGTGCTATGCTATTCGCAATAATCAATAATCCATACGCAGTTTACGTAGATTATATTTACAGCTAAATTGTTATTGGCCTCATATCGTGTTTTCGGGCGGGAGGAGACGCCCGGATTCTTCCATTGTGAGGATCGACCGAAGGCCACGGTGGAGCACACTGTGTAGGTGTGCCCCACTTGGGCGGAGCACCTCCGTGTCCTCGAAGCGGCGATCGGCGGCGGCGACCTCTCTCTCCCAGCCCTGGTTCAATACATGGTCCGGAGCGAGACGGAATGGGATGCCATCACCTCCTTCTGCGAAGCAGTCATGCTAGCGAAGGAGGTGGCGGAACGTGAGAGGGAGAGATCCTCACGTCCCGGCCACAGCGGGAGACACCCCGGGCGTCGGGAGCCACGTATTGGCCCCCGGCCACCGTAGGCGCGGGCCTGTGGACGAGGAGCTATGGGCTAGCTCGCCGTCCGTCCGTCTCATGACGACAGGCCGTGTCGACGGCGCGTTCGTGTTCTACGCGCGCCTCAAAGAGAGTCAGCAAAAAAGAAGGGGTCCGCAACGGCCGATGCCTGCCGGGGCTGCGGGACTATTCGAAAGAGATACCGTGGCCCCGGAACACAAAGGGCGATGAAGGAACATGGATGGGTTTTAGTCAGTAAAAGTCTGACACTTCCTCCTGCTCCGGGAGGAGTCATTTGATGATTTCCCATACGAAAAAAAAAAGCTATATCGTGTTTGGGCTCATTCATGCACCTTGATGAGAACTTTCGACCTAGCTGGAGTATGACTGTCATCGAGTGTCTTAGGATGAAAACCTAAGGCTGTCGAGGGAAGCCCCAAATTGGAAAAACATAGTACAATATTTTAACGATGATTGCATATAATTCCGAAAAATTAAATTGTTACCTACTTGAATCTATACTTATTATTATAAAGGAGAAAAGTTTGTTTGTTTGGTTGGTTGAACGCGCTAATTTTAGGAACTACTGATTCCAGTTAAAAACATCTTTTAGTGTTGGATAGCCCATTTATCGAGGAAGGCTATACGTTATATAACATCACGCTACAATCAATAGGAGCGGAGCATCAATGAAAATTGTTGCAAATACAGCGAAAAATTATTGCTTTTGAGAGCTTCCTTTCCGTGCGCTGCGTAAACGGTTAAAGTTACTCAACAATCATACATGTATGACGGGATTGTTCCTCTTAAAAAGTCCGCTAAAGCATATTATCTGCATTTTTTTTAGGTTGACTCACACTCTCTCTAAGCCTCTCTCTCTCTTACGTAACGCAGACGAAGTTGCGCGGGTCAGCTAGTTAATAAATAAATATACAAACTTTCGCGAACTTATTCATTTGATCATGTCTTTGTAAGAAAATGTTACTCACAATAGTCAATTGTGTTTGCTCATCTATTTGAATTTGCACTGGTTCTTCCTTCGGTACTGAAAATATTACAAATAAAGTAAGCACCACGAGGTTATAAAGATAAGTGATCATCATCATTCAAATAATCGTTGAATTAAAAACTTTGTATATTTACCAACTAATTCCTCTTGCTGATTGATGTGGACCTGTAAATAAGAAAGAAGAAAGAAAGAAAGGTAAAGGTAATGCCAATAAACAGTTCTAAACTGTTTCCAGACGTGGAAATAAATTTATTTTGGGAAAAACCACTTTAACCTCCTGGATGCCAGCGTCATTCCTGACTATAATCACGCAACAAAGATTGATGCTTGGGCTGCAGAACTGGTATTAAAATGACGTTTAAATCTTTATGTAATATGTGTATGCCGCTGGCATCCAGGAGGTTAAAACTCATACGTGTATAGTTTAGTTTGCTACAAACCTCAACCTTTTTATGACTTCTTCAATGGAACTATTCATACTGATATCATTACGGTAGTATTAACTTGATATTTTTAAGCGTAACATCAATTGGAAATATGGATTTGAACGGATCTTAGGGTGGGGTTTACTCTTTGGATGCTTTTATCGATTTGTTGGGAAAATTGATCCTTTTACATGTATGTATTTACCTTATCAGTTGGCGTACTACTAGCAACACCGCCGGGAGTTATTGTTGTACACTTGATCAATGCTTCGGGATCAACGTCCATAACCTGTATGGGTTTAATATTTTATTACATTGCCTTCGAGACTACTTCGTTGTGATACATATGACAATGAATGAAAATGGCAACGCCAGCGAATTTAGTGAGGCTGTAAGCTAGCATCGAGGGGCGGCTTTGAGTACTTTCCCCTTCCTGTTGATAATGGACGCTATGACGTCGGACATACAGGAAGAGGCCCTGGTGCATTTTGTTAGCCGACGATCGGTGAAGATGGACCTGAGATCCAGAGCAGATTGTAGAAATGGCAACAGAAGTTGGAGAATGTTGACTTGAAAATCAGGAGAATTAAAACCGAATACATGGTCTGATATTTAGCCGGTCCCTCCAGTTCTGGAGACATAGCACTAGATGGCACGTTAATCGCGGTCTGCTTCGACTTTCACTCGTGCGATAGCGAATTAGATCGAAGTGTTCAGCACAGAATTAACACTGGATGGCTGAAATGGCAGTTGATGATGGTTAGACCTGCTATGTTGTATGGATCAGAATGTTGGGCCACAAAAGCGGTGTATGAAAGGCATGCATGTGGCTTTGATGAGAATGTTAAAGGGGGGATATGTGGTGTTGCAAGAATGGATAAAAAAAGAAATGAGTACATGTGAGGAAATCTGAAAGTGGCGCCGGTGAGTGAAAAGTTGTGTGGTAATCGATGGTATTGGTAAAGCATGTGATGCGGTGGAGTGAGGACTACGTCATGAGGAAAGCTTTGAGTATGAATGTGGATGGCTATAAGAGTAGAGGAAGACTAAAGAAACGTTGGATGGACTGTGTGAAGGGTGATATGGCAAGAAAGGAGATGTCTGATGAAATGACGAGTAATAGAGAAGTATAGAAGAAGACGACATGCTGCACCGACCCCAAATAAATTGGGATAGGGGCAAGACAATGATGACCTATGGCAATTTAGTTTTATAACAATTGGGTACGGACCTAAATGTTATCTGTCAGTCAACTTTCCCAAGTCAAAATATGCACATCAAAGCTACCGGTATATAGGGGGCATTTAAGGGTTTTTTTTCCAGTTTTGCCCCGTTTGTTTACGGTAGTAGACAAATTACAGTAAAATACATAAAACTTATTTACAATATTGAATACAATAGAGCAAACTTACCTGAGGATTTTGCACCACAACTGAACTCTGAGCAGCAGGTCCTCTTTGCTGACTTTGTTGTCTTTGCGCAACCTATATTTTTATAAAATATTTAATTAAATTGTTCCTGAATTGTCTATGTCCCTGATCCTACGTATAAAATAAATGATAAATAATCGAAGGGATTAGGAAATGAAATTGAAAAAAAAAATAATGAAAAATAATGTTTGAAAAGAAAATGTAATAAATTTTTTGTGAGTTTAAACATGATGTTAAATTGTAAAAGAACCGATTTCAATTAAAGATAGTATCGCTTTGCGCTCTATGCGTATTTGAAAAGTTTTATTTTGAAATGTAAATAGAATAATTTTGAAGTAGTTTCAAATAAAGTTTTCTGTAGAAGTGTTACCATTTAATACAAAAATATTTAGGTTTTTTCACGAGGTCCTAAAAATTAAATAACAACAATAATAAATCCATGCTCAACAAAAGCTAGCGCAATACTCATGCCGTTTCAAACCAGTTATTTTATTATGTTAGTTTATTAACTAGTGATACTTGGCATGCCTTTCTACGTCGCTTTTAACTGCCACTACTCGGCAATGTCGCCATATGCAAAAAAAAAGTTTTACTTTACAGGCAACTCTATGCCTGTATATTTTCGCCCTGCATTACAGAGAAGATTTATATTTATTCTCTCTTACTAAGGCATACTTGTAGTACGTTGTACTTTCAAGCGTTTAGTCCAAAAATACTTTGATACAGTACATGCTAGATCTAGCAGTTCGGGGAACTACCAAATCTTTGTTATAACGTTCAAAAACTCAAAATAACATGCAAATTGTTAATTTTCACTATATTTTCGTTTTGTATACCTTTTTTCGTAAAATGCACGTCACCTGGTTTTGTCTATGTTTAGAAGTAAATTGAGAAATTATAACAGAAAATAAAGAATGGTGAAAATAAAGTCGAACAGAATGATGAAAAAATATTGGCCAATCATCACTAAGATGACCAATATAATTTATGTACAAATAATTCCCTTAATTCTACATTAAATCATTTAAAGAACTGCTTTACATTCACTTTTTTTTTAATACCAGATTTTCGGTTATAGTGACAGATAAAAATTGTTCTAAAAAAACTATTTCACTTCACGTTTTTCACTCAACCACACATTATTTCAAAATAAATACAAAACATTCATAACTAATCAACTCAGAACTCCTTTGCATCCTATGAACTACTTTTATCTATCCCCCACTCTTTCATCTAGAGACCAACCAAAAATCTACTTTTCAAAGATGCAAATAACTATCTGATATACAGGGTACATCATTCTGAATCCGGGGACACAGAAAATTTTCATCGCTAATTAAAAAATAATAATCTGCTGTTCCATACATACTGACCGAGTAGGTATTGCACTGTTGTCTATGAAATAGCAGTTTTTTTTTTAAATCACAAATAAAAAAATTCAGATGGGTCAAGAATGATTTACTGAATACTTGGAAAGCGTTTGTGCGTTATTCTATAAACGAAAACGACTGATCACTCCCAAAAATGAAATTTGGTCGGACTCTAGTTTTGAACTCCACTCCCTACCCCCCTCTACCACCCACTCATCTCAGTCACACGTCCCTAAAACAGTGGTACGAGTAAACAGTTAGTATTGTTAGTATCACTTACTTGCGCTGTCGGTAGTGCGGGGCTTACTTTGTGCGCTAACAAGTGCTTGATGAGCGTCGTGTTGGAGGGGCTGGACTCTAGGGCTTGCGAGAGGTGCGGGTGCGGTGCGGGGGGCTGTTGTTGGCTCTGAGGATGTATTTGCAATTTGTAAATTCGATGGATTGAGTACAAAAGAAAAGGACAAAAATAAATCACTTTCAGGGGGCTTAAATGGCCGGTTTAGCAAATACTAGGATAATAGTATGAATTACTTTACAATTCCGAAAATAGTCACGTGACAATAGGCATGACGACAGTATCAAAAAATTGCAAATCTATTTAGTCCGTCAGTTAGAGTATTGGAAAATAATGGACACGTATTTTTTGTTTTTTTGAAAATCAATATATTGACAAAGATAAAACGCATCAAAACTCGGGAGTTGGGGCGCGTGACGTCAGAATGCACTAAAAATTATACCACGGCGTGACGTATTGAGAATTTTAAAAACGTCGTATCTTCGTCAATTTTGGTTTACGTTACAAAAGAAAAAATACGGGTCAAATATTTTTTGATAATCTAACTGACGGAATAATTAGATTTTTTCAGTCGACAAGCCTATTCATGATATTAACTGCGTCTGTGACCATTTTAAGAATTTTAATTTACATTATTATTCTATTATGATTCAGCTAAACTGGCCATTTTAGGCCCCCAGGCTGTTATCTTATCTGATTCTTTTTTTCTAAAATATAGAAATTTTGGCTTTTATAGTGGTTTTTAACGTCTGTAGAAGATTTGATTCCGAAGGTTTATGAGTACATACATTCATACATACGCCTTTTCCCCATGGGGGGAGGGAGACAGAACGTCACCTGCTACAATCCATACATACTCCTTTTGACTCATCCACGTTCATACATCTGGTCATACAACCACACCGATTGCGAGTACTACATTAACATTTCACTTAAATACAGGAAGACGATTTGGTTATCTGTATCCTTCACAAAGGTGAGCCTATAGAAATATGTGTATACCTAGTTGTGGCACAAAAAATGATTGCTTGATTTTACCTGGACTTGTGGTTGAGATACGACGGGCTTCGCTTCTGCTGCTGCCTTGTTCGTTAGCTGCGCTTTCAGTATCGGCGATGATGGTCCTTCACAAAAAGTTATAAACCTGGTAATATACAATCCCTACTAAAAGTCGATAAGTCATCTTATCTTTCTTCTATTATAAATGCGAAAGTTTGTGTCGACGGATGTTTGATACTGTTTCTCTCTTCTTACGTGACAAGCAAGTGCGTGCCTCGTACGCCAAACGACACGAATATGTGACAAAATGTTAGGTGAAATTGTGGCTTGGCGTGGAGGGCACGCGCAGGCGTTTATGCTCTGGCGTTCAAAAGGTTAAAACTACTAATTAACGACACGGTTGGCGTAGTGGCTAAGCGATTGACCGCTGCGCTGGGTGTCGCGGGTTCGATCCCCGCACGGAACAAATATTTGTATGGCCTAAAGATAGTTGTTTCGGGTCTGGCTGTTTGTGTGAGTTTAAATGTTTGTAAACGCACCCACGATACAGGGGAAATTCCAAGTGTAGGGCAACGTTTTTCAATTTAAAAAAAAACTACAGAACGAATATTGATGAAATTTAGCACACAGATAGTTTATAACCTGGATTAACACATAGGATACTTTTTATCCCGGTTGTAAGATCCCGTGGGACAATTACCAAACTTCTCGCGGGCGAAGCCGCTGACAGAAGCAAGCCTAGAATATTTTTTGATAACCTACAACCCACCAGTTTCCTTTCCAAATCCGGAACAAATCTAATGATTTATCCCGGTAGTACGGCCTCGCGGGGCAATTACTGAACTAGACATGGGCGAAACAGCAAGCATAAGCTAGTCAACCAAGTTTTTACTATAAATATTCAGTCGGTTTCCTCATGTAAGAATTGCTTTTCAATTTAACTGACTGACTGACTTGACGACCCGAATGGCGCAGCGGTAGTGAGGCTGCCGTACGTTCGTTGGGCCCCGGGTTCGAATCCCGGTAGGAGCAAATGTTTGTGTGATGAGCGTGGACATTTGTCTCCGAGTCTATGTATAATAAGTATGTATTTACAAACAAAAAAGTATCTATGTAGTATATCAACTATCTGTTGCCACGACACAAGCCTCGTTGCTTAGTATAGCGCTAGATGGCGCTGTGGCTAATGCCTAGCGATATTTATTTATATTTTAATTTCCTTTCCAATGCAATTACAAACTTTAATAATTCAAACCTGCTGTCGGATTATTCCTATTCTGCATAGTCCTCGATCTGATGCCAATATATGCCTGTTGTGTCTCCCCCGACGATAACGTCACAGTATTTGGTCCCACTGTGCCGCCAAACACCGTCCTATGAAGAGAAAATTGTTTAAATTAGGAATCAAGTGAGGTGCCTAGGGGCCAACAAGACGGCGAGCCCATAAGGCAAGCAGACAGTTAATAGTACATTTTGATACAAGTGGAGAAAGTTTGTTATTGCATTCGAGGCGGAATTAACTCCCGAGCCGTAGGCGAGGGTGTTTTTGAACCGAAAACTGCAATAACAAATGTCCACGTGTATCAAACGACGTTTTTCAATGCACTTTTGAGGAAATAAAATCGTGAATCGCAAAATCGCGTTTGTTGTATGGGAGCCCCACTTAAATTTATTTATTTGTTGTTATAGCGGCAACAGAAATCCATCATCCGTAACATTTCAACTGTCTAGCGATCACGGTTCATGAGATACAGCCCGGTGACAGACAAACAGACAGACAGTGGAGTCTCGTTTTTACCCTTTGGGTACGGAACCCTAAAAAAGGTTTATTTTTATTAAGCTGGAAGACGTCATAGGCTGCACACAGGCCTCTGTGTGCAGCCTATGACGTCTTCCAGCTTAATCATGACGATGACTTACCTGACTAGCCTCGGGAAGTGTGCAGGCGCAATGACTCCCTTCCTGGACAGCTTGGTGCAGCAGGCCACGTACTGGCGGTACATATCGTTGGCGTCGCACGCGCTGTTGTCGTTCGCTGGTAACACTTCGTACGCCGAGCGGAGCCATGCTTGAGCGAAGTGTTCGTTTTCCTGTTGGAGAATTACGTTTTTTTTGTATGTAATATTTTTATTCTTAAATTTCTTTTTCTCTTATCTTTCCTGAATTTTGGGCCAAACATATTTAATAAAAATTTGCCCCCGACACGCTAAGATAATTGACAATGTTTTTTCCGCTTACATACAAGGTGTGAACGAACCTTCACGAAGCCGTCAACCAAGCATTCTGTACATCAAACTAAGTAACTTTACGCAGAAATTATTTTATGTATGCTTAAGCTTCTACATTTAGTTTATCAAGCATAACTATAAAGAAAAAAATGTAAGTACGGAAAAACTAAGGATAAGAAAGTTGTGGAACTTTCTCGAAAGATCGGTCGGCATATAAATAGCCGTCGGATTTGCGGGAGCAGTCAGGCCCTGGCTGGAGGCCTTACACTTAAGGCACCCACAGGAAAGTCCGGTTAAGTAGACGACAACCTCTCTGGTTGAACTGCGAGATGCCATTTCGAAAAAAAAAAAAAAAAAGCGGGAGCAGTCAGTCTGATTTAGGCGATACAACGAAGCGAATCGAAGTGAACTACAAATGCTATACTTATCTAAATTAATAGTGATCAGTAGTAAATTAGTGATTGAGTTATAAGTGTTTTATAATCAAGATATTTGGTGTTTAAACTGCAGTGTTTTAATTAATTTAATTAATCCTAACTAAGCCAACAGATGAAATATTAAAAAGAATAGTTAAAAGTAATGCGTCCCTCACCTTGGTATCACTAACCTGTACGGTTCGCTGCTGCAGATGCGACTGTTGTATGGTGGAGACGGGCGCCAGCGACGACGCGGCCGAGCTGGGGGCGGAGGCCGGCGCCAGCGGCGGGGGCTCCGGGACGGCCTTCGGGGGCGTGCTTGAGCTCTGTGGGTCAATCTTCAGGTTAAGCCGCGCTTGCCTCGGTTGGTCTGTGGATGGGTGACCACCCATTACATGCCGAGTTTCCTCCGTAACTCGGAAAGCACGTTAGCTGTACCAACAGCTGTCATTTGTAGATCTTTGACAGGTCGGGAGCCATTTATAAATTACGTCACACGTTAAGGGGGAGTTCGACGAAGTGTGTCCCAGAGAAACAATTAACTGTCTTGGGACCCGCAACGAAATTAATCCGAAAAGTATAGCGGAGGAGTAGGAAAAGCATAATTTCCACTTCCCTCCATATCAGCAGGAGACAGAACAAGACAAGGTCAATAGGCACAAAGGAACGTTTACAACTGATATGTGCCCAGTAGATTATAAACGAGACAAACCAACAAAATATATTCTCAACTTGCGATAATAGCTATTTATTCAACAAGGAGAGTAAGGCACAGATTACTAATCGAGTGTGCATTTGAGAACGTGAACCACACGAGTTTAGTAATCTGTACTTACCCTCGAGGGATATATACTGCTTTATACTAAACTTGCTTACGACGTCATCAAGACTTTAAAAAAAAAAAAACAAAACACGTTAGTAATGGATTACTACCCTGATTTTCAGGGCAGTAATGGATTACTACCCTGATTTTCAGGGCAGTAATGAAATTCCGTACAATATAACTGCCTAGATTTTTGAGAAGGTTTAATGAACAGCTTTCAAGCCTTTTAGTGGGGTAGTATTGGTACACTTACTAAGCAAGTGTAGTATAATAGTAGATTATTGCATCGAGCACAAAGTAATTTTTTATTGCACCGAGTGCCTGATTTAGAGCCCGAGCGTCAGCGAGGGCTCTAATCTAACAGGCACGAGGGCAATATAAATTACTTAAGGCGAGGTGCATAATCTGCTTTTCTTTCAACTATTACCTATAGGAATAGTAGATAAAAGAAACTCATATCAAACAGTTAAAATAGAAGTTTAATTATTGAAATTAAAAGTTATACTTGAGCAATTATTAAACGTAAGGTTAAGAGTTTTGTTGGGCAAATTTATATTTGTTTGTTTAACTTGGGACTGAATAATATTATCAGACGAGGTAAATGGGCCTGGCTGATTTGTTACAATGAAGTCGTTATCACGGGAAGTAGATGGGCGCGGCGATGTCGATTGATTTAAATTTCTTTCATTTTTAAATCTAGAGTTAGCAGCAATCATTTTTTAAATTTGGAACAAGTAGGATAGAAACGAATAATACGTACGTAAAAAAAAAGTATTGATATCGGCTGGCTGAATAGAGCTAATCCATTGAGATTGGCACCTTTTGGTACGATTTAAAAGAAAACTGTGCAATAATGAAATTTCATACATTTTTATTGCTCTAGAGCATTAAAGACTCGCTTTGTACTAAGTTTTTAGTGTGATTGTGATGAAATTAAAGCATAGTTGGAAGAAAACATAATTATTAGTTTTCTTACCGATTGTTGTGGCTGAGTTTGCCTCTCCTGCGCATCCCGCTCGGCCTGCGCGGCGATGGCGCTGGGCCCGCTCACAGTCTCCACCACCCGCATGAGTATGCAAGCGCGGGGGCCGTAGCTTTGAGCCTGGAAAAGAAAAACAATATGTTGTTGCCATAATAAGATATCATAATTCATCATTCTCCTACCATAAATTGCGGTAGGTTGGCGAAGCATGTCTTAATCTTCCATACTTCTCTATTACTCGTCATCTCATCAGACACCTCTTTTCTTGCAATATCATCCTTCACACAGTCCATCTCCGAAACGGCTGGTCCGATTCCGACGGGACTTTTACTGGCAGATAGCTGATGTTATAAGGAATAACTAAGGTTTTTAATTTTTATTTTACCAAATGGATTAGGGTCCGTGCAAAAAAACGAAAACGCTTGAAATTGTTTCATAATATTTTACCCGGACGTAGGTTGCGGGATAGGAAGAGATAAGGAAAAGAACAAAACTAACAGACGCTCTCCTACACGCTCTACGACTGAAATGGAAATGGGCGGGTCATATTTCGAGATGTAGAGATCAAAGGTGGACATTGGAGTCAACGAAGTGGTCTGCACCGGGAGGCAAGAGGAACAGGGGCAGACCACGCAAGAGATGGGCGGACGACATGATTGAAGTAGCTGGTCCGAATTGGATGGAGTTGGCCCAAAACAGGGAAAATTGGCACGGGATGGAGGAGGCTTTTACCCAAAAGGGATCCATATCCAAATAAAATATAAAACTATTAATTTTTAAATACATATTATGTAAAGAAAAATATGGACTAAACGAGCTTTATTATCAGGTTGCGGGCAACAGCAAAGTAAATATAACATACCTCGACAGTGACGAGCGACACAAGCGTGTGTATAAGTCCGGGCACCCTAGCGACGGACTCGCTGGCGCGGTCGCCCAGTGACGTCAGCGCGTACACGCACTCCAACGTGCACACCAGCACCATTATGTCGCGGAGAGTCAGCAGGGCGCACACGTCGTGGTACAACTGGAAATTAATTCATATTATACTTCAAATGTCACTTACTGAATATCTTCCGTGATTATTGTTTATGTTTGAGTATAGTTATGAACCGTGAAAGCTTAAAACAGTGTTTGATATTCAAATTTTTGAAGTAAAAAGTTCGTAGTTTTATAACCAAGCTCTTGAGCTCAAACAGAATTAATATGGGGTGGCGATTTTGTCACTTGCATTCGTGAACTGCTTGATTCTATCCGTCAGACTTTCGCTATGAAACTTATAATTGATTCAGACAAAAAATTACAGGAGAGAATTAACTTGGAATGCGTCACTAAATCGCCAAACTGTATAAATACATTGCTTTCACAACAGAAGATATTGTAAAAAATGAATTTTGGTAATATTGAAATAAGGTCGAAAATATAACTAAAAAATTCTCTGTGATCAAAGTTGGTATAGTAAGTGCCAGTTAAAATCACAATAGCGGTCATTGACCCACCTACATTTATTAAGGTGGATGCTCCAGGGTAGTGGATGATCTTCAACATTTTTCTAATGGTTCATTTGTTTTAGTTCGTACGAAGAGATATTAGGGAAAGGGCAATGACCGCTATTGCGATCTTAACTGGCACTTACTATAGAGGCTCACTATTTTTAGTACATACCTTAGATTCCAGCGCTTTAAGCAGTGCATCTTCATTGACCTCATTCTGGGCAAGTTTATTCAGCAGCTCAAGCGCTGCAAGCACTCTAGCTCGATCCTCAGATACTAATGCTGCTTGAATCGTAGACAACACATGTCGGGATATCAAACATGTTGCTGGGTCCTGTAACAAGACAAAATGTTATGGTGTAGTACTAACAACTCGATAACAATGTCTTGTGTGGTAACTCTCAACAACTCTATCACAACAATTCGGTGTGTTTTGAAAGGTATTAACAACTCTATAGATTTATTTATAGCCTGAAACACAGGTTTAAATAAACCTAGATCAGGCAGGTCGCTACCTAACATTTTAATTCGACATTGTTGACTGTTATATATATTGTAGGTTATAGTTTACTTATAAGCACTACGTATACAATTCTTTAAGAAATAACACTACTGTACCTAAATGTACACTTTTTGTTTGGGCTTCATCCATCTTTCACTCATCATACGATTTTGTACCGATCGCATCACGTCATCGCCAGCCAATCAGCGTACAGTAAAATGACGCGATACTGCGTTCTGATTGGCCACCATTGTTCCCATACCCCCTTTCCTGTATGTCATCGCTGTACTAAAATTATTCTAATACACTTGCTGACGAACACCACATACGACAACATTATTTTTTTCTTCATTTAAAACCCCATCATAATCTGGGTAAAGTAGCAGCCATAAACCAAATAACAAGTAGCAATATAACGCCGCTACACTTTTGTAATATCTACTTTTAAAATAAATTATTCTTATTCTATTCTTATATTATGTTGAGAGAAGAAGGGAATGTAAATATTTCTTTACCTTGACTATCAGTTCGGTAGATACATTGCCGAGTGTGTCGAGACCCGACTGCCGCAGTGTGCCTACCCAAGAGTTTGCACACAGCAATAGAAACCTGAAAAAGAAACAAAATAGGCTTGTCAACTGAAAAAATCTAATTAAACCGTCAGTTACAGTACACACAGTAGGCGAGACGACAAAAAAAAAACTAATTAGTCCGTCAGTTAGATTATCAAAAAATATTTGACCCGTATTTTTTCTTTTGTGACGTAAACCAAAATTCACAAAGATACGACGCTTTTAAAATTCTCAATACGTCACGCCGTGGTTTAATTTTTAGTGCGTTCTGACGTCACGAGCCCCCACTCTCGAGTTTTGTTGTAAAAATACGTGTCCATTATTTTCCAATACTCTAACTGACGGACTAAATAGATTTGCAACTTATTGATGGTGGAAACTAGCCTATTAACATAACCATTGCTTCACTTGGGCAAAATTCGACAAAAGAGTATAATCATTCGCGTATTACTGTATGAAGGCGTAAATACGATAGATCTAGGTCACAAGACCCCTCTGTGGGAGAGTGGACCATATGCCACTACGAGCCTAGCGCGACTGTTGAGCATGAGGTTCTGGGTGCGATTTCCAGGTCGGGAAAAGTTTTATTGGGTTTTTCCTTCAGGAATTTCTCAGTGGCAACCACGGAGAGAGGGCCAATGATATAGCTGTGCAGGTGGCTACATACTAGTCAAATATTTTTCAAATACAAACAGCTTCTTACCTGATAAGAGTAGTATTCTTAGCTAAATGCTGCACGTTTTCATCGTGGAAGGACAGCGAGCGCACGATGGAAGCTATCTGCAACACTCGCTGAGAGTAAACACAGGAGGCGCCGCCCGGTAGCTCCGGCGCGAACAGTTGGGTCTCCTCTGACGGGTCTGACATCCAGTCTTCTAGTGTGTCCTGGGAAGAAGGAGACGAGCAGTTGAAATAAATAAATAAAATAAGTAAATAAAATTTTATACAAAAAATATAAGGTAATCGTTTACAGTTTTTCTTAAATCTATGTCAAGTTCACCCATGCTTTGAAATGGTGTCAGACTAATATAGAAGGCTAGAAAACGATATAAATAAATAAATAAATAAATAAATATCGCTGGACATTAACACACAGCGCCATCTAGTGCCACACTAAGCAACGAGGCTTGTGTCGTGGACACCAGATAGTTGATATACTACATAGATACTTTTTGTTTGTAAATACATACTTATTATACATATATACATCCATGACTCGGAAACAAATGTCCATGCTCATCACACATACATTTGCTCCAACCGGGATTCGAACCCGGGACCCTAAGAACGTAAGGCAGCCTCACTACCGCTGCGCCATTCGGGTCGTCGGGGGATCAATGACTTTTGTGGAGTTTCGTTAGCTAATTTAATTTCTCTCTCTCTTCTTCAACCTTTGTCCACCCAATGCTGAGGTAGGACTCTTCCAAATCTCTTCTAATTTAATGTAACCTTGTATTATCACATATTTTAAGAAAAAGAATTGATGATAAACTTTACTGTGTATCATTGTGATTTTTTTAAGCAAAAGGGTTCAGCAAAGGAGTGTATTAAAAATGGTGTGCCAACCATAACCTTAACAACAATGATTGACAGGTTTGACCGACTCAACTCAATATTTCTAGGTTAAATGAAACCTCCTTTTTACCAATAACAATTTAGCAGGGCATGACCACTTTAGCAGTAGAGTAATGTAAGTCAATCAAAATTTCCATCCAGGGAAAGCAAGGTCTTAGCACACTTAGCACACTTTACATTGGCATTGACGGCGGTAAGCCCGCTGACAGCGAGCTGTCTGCTAATTTATGTTGCCAAAGTAAATTATTTCTAAAGTAAAATACTTAAAGCCCATTATTTAATTATATTATTTTTGCCGGGTGGGAGCGGAGTCGTGTAACTGGGCTAAGACCTCAAGTCTGGACTAAAACCTCTAGTTTCTTTATTCAAACGTCCAACTGAACAACAAAAGATAAAGCTCACATCCTCATAAACCTTCTCCACCACCACCTCTTCTTCCTCAGCAGGATTCAGCAGACAATCCGTCAGTGTATTATACGCCGCCCTCGCTTGCACTATCAAGTCTGGTTGTTCGACCCCTGGCTGCATGAACGTGGTCTCGTCAGCTAACTCCTTGACTCCGCCCCCTCCCGCCCGAAGGCTCCAGAAGTCATCGGGGTAACGACCGCGCGCTTCGTAGTATGAACGGCCGATTGTGTCGCGGAGACTCGCTGTGGATTAAAGATTTCAAAAGAGTTCATTGTGTTTATAAATCAAATAAAATAAAGTATCACAGACTCATAATAGAAATCACACAAATTCATACAGTCACATTACATACACAATATTTTCAATTTGTAACAATTTCATTTAATAAAATTAAATACACAATAAAAAAAAAACACTAATAAAAATGATTATGTTTAGGGATGTATATTTGTATAATCTATGTGTTGACTAGTTAACCCTGGATGTATTTGAACAGCTCTATTTCTACATTTTATAAACTAGACTGACTTCTAGTACACATCAATGTTTTAGAAGTAAAAGTTATAATCATTATCAAAAACTTATTTCAGTTAAAATTTTCTTCTGAATTCACAAACATCTCGTTTATCTAGTTGCCCCTTGGGAATTCGAGGGATGAAAAAGTGTTTTTGGGTTTTTCCATATGGAATTTCTCATTAGTAGCCATGGAGTGTGGATTTGTGTTGATGTTATTCCTGAAAGCCAATTCGATTTGCCTGATGTCAAATCAACAAACCTAGGTTATTCTATTGCGTGTTGTTTTTTTTCATCAAATTACAGATAAGACATTTTAACTGGCTTTAAGGAATCAAGAAATATATCATTAAAATATGATCTTTAAAATGAAACTCACAATGATTATAAACCCCAGCATGTGCCAGCAAGAAATCCAATATATGCGGCGTAGTACTCAACGGCAATCGGTTCGAATGGTCGGCAGCAAGCACAGTGCACACGTTGACGGCGAAGTCCTGTTCGTTCGGCATCGGCGATAAGAGCGAGAGGGCCAGTCGCTCCGATGCTGCTGCCACGCTGGAGCGCTTGTTAAGCGTCTCACCTGATGCTTAGATGTCGATAAATAATATTGCCTAACTACTGGGAAAGTGGCAGAGGTACCACAAGCACCAATATGTACCTGAGTATACAATTTGAATCTTTAAAAAAAAATCCTTGTGTTTTTGTTCTGCTACTGTATTGATTGCAATTTGATATTGTTACGAACATAGTATTTTAGATTTCATGTTATTTTATTACCTATAAAACGAGAAAATTGCATTTGAATATAGGGAATTGTATACATATTGGTGCTTTTGAATGTACCCGTTTGTGGTGTAGGTGATGGTTAATAGCAGAAGAGGTTATTGCTACTAAACTATGAGTTTTGTAACACTATTTTAAGCTTTCACGGTTTAAAACTAAACTTATATTGTCACTTACGGGATATCTTCATCATCAGCCTATTAATGTTCCCACTGCTGGGACACAGGCCTCCTCTCTATGAGAGGGAATGGGCTATAATCCACCACGCGGGCCCAGTGCGGATTGAAAGATGTCACATGTTTTCGATTTTTTTATTCTAGGACATGCTGGTTTCCTCACGATGTTTTCCTTCACCATTTTAAGAGCAGTGGTGATGAAATAAGTTACCTAAAGTAATGCGCCTGCCTGGGTTCGAACGCACGACTTACTGTTCGTAAGTCGGGGCCGACATCACTCATCACATATCGGAAGCTCAAAACAAATAATAATCACGGAAGATATCCCGTAAGTGACAATATAAGTTTATGAGTTTGGTGTTGAAATAAAGTTTTTTTTACTCTTTTTAAAGAGGACAACATACATGTCTTTACTATAAACACATAACACACTCTTGATAATTTACTAGCTTCTACATTTTAATGAATATACACCCATATATTGTACAGCTGAGAGTTCAAATAAAAAGAACAGAAAAGGCAAAGTAAACTAAACACTATTAGTACTAAGAAAAAGGTAAATTTGCAATGGATAAATAACTTTAATTTTAACCGACTTCCAAAATGAAGGTTATCAATTTGTCGTTTTTTATTTAAGTCAAAGTCTTTACGGTTTTAGAATCTTTGGACATATTTATAACTAAAACAACAGAGAAGAACAAGCACAGATATCAATATGTTTCCGGTCGAAACATACCTGATATGTACGTACCCCCTCCAAAGGATATGCGCGGCATGGCACCGCGCCCGCGCCGCGGGTCTTCATCTACGTCATTGTCGTCATCCCTGCCTGGAGGACCTTTTGCTCGCTCATACCTGGTGAATGTTAAAGTTGTATAAATAAATAAATAAAATAAATAAATATCCCTGGACATTACACACAGCGCCATCTAGTGCCACACTAAGGCTTGTGTCGTGAACACCAGATAGTTGATATACTACATAGAAACTTTTTGTTTGTAACTACATACATAGTATACATATAAACATCCATGACTCTGAATCAAATGTCCTTGTCCATGCTCATCACACAAACATTTGCTCCTACCGGGATTCGAACCCGGGACCCTAAGAACGTAAGGCAGCCTCACTACCGCTGCGCCATTCGGGTCGAATACTTCCAAATATTCAATCACATTCTGAAAGTTGTATAGCAGAGAACAGAGGGTCTACAATGGCCATTAGTAAGGCTGTCGGGGTTGTCCAGTCCAACTAACCATGTAACAACTTACGAGTATCTGTTTAGAAATGACCACACTAATCGAGTGGTAGCTTGAGCTGGCCACGTAAGACAACGTAACATAATTTTTTTAAAAAATGCTGTCTCATACAAAAGTGCAATACCTACATGGTCAAAATGTATGGAATGCCTGTTTAATTTTTTTAAATAAATGATGAAAATTTCAGTGGGGTGTACTGAATTATGTTGTAAGTGTTCCAATCTTTAATTAGAATGAATTCTTAATAACCATTTTGGTCAAAAAATTAATTCAGTTATAGCAAATATAAACACGTGCCATCTTACTTTTCCAAGTATGATCCATATATTCTTCTGAGCAGTGTAGATCCATTGATACATGGATGAGGCAGCCTCAACGGTCGCAGGAATGTCTCCCATGTGTCATTCTGATTTACCTGTAAATAAATATTTGTGATAATCACAGGTCCCCCAAATGATAATAATGTGATTATATTGGTGGAAGGCACATCTATATTAACTGTGTAAGACATCCCTTATCCCTTGATCTGTCCAGGAAGTAGACACAATAGTTGAACAATGGTATCTCAAAAAATTGGTCCTTTGACAGATCATGATTTATAGGATGTTTGTTAAGATTTAATCAAATCAACAAGTTGTTTGATATTTTTTAACTTCGAACAGTTCAGTTATCCTACAAATTTTGCAATAAGAACTCGTATTATGAAATAAATATTTGCATTTTATCTCTTCACATGGTGGCTGGTATCAACTGGATGATATTTATCGAAAATCAAGTAGTGAGGCAAGCGGTTTGAAAAGCCTAGCAGTGAGGACAGAGGACTGCTGTAGGCTGAACACAGTGATAATGACGTCAAGAGAGTAGGTAATCTAATAGGTAACTTTTCTTAAACATGCATGGAAATATTGACATTATTTTCGAAAAAAGAACATCAAATTTACTGACAAAGAAAATCAAATTCATTGCAGGAGCATTTATTGAATTTGGAACATTACAACGCTCCAGCAATGTTGTATGAAACTTAGTTATTAAATACTCTTTTATCATTCTTGGCATACCAAAGTAAGTCTCTTTGCTTAGTACAAATTGCGTTCACGTGGCTGTAAAGCCATAAATGCGTTTGCCTTTCGGCACAGATGATAAATAGAAAATTGGCGGCAACGCTGAACATTTGTCTTGTTTTGTTATTTACTTAATTAATAAATATAAATTTAATAATTAAAATGAGTTCCAACTGTTCAGAGAGTGAAATGGAGATTGATTGTACTCCACCAGATATAAGATCAGAAGCCAAATTGGCAATGGAAAAACTGCTTCCAGCGAAGTCAAAATAAAAATACATGAAAGTATATGAAAATTTTATGATTTGGAGTACGAGAAAAAGTATGTTTTATTTCCCTGCTTTCTTTTGAGAAAAGCACTATACATATATGCCTCGGCGGAAATGGCAATTGCCTGTCTCGTATTCGTGAAGTCAAACTCATACTTGACCTGCAATTGCCTATTTCACCGCCTTTTGCAATAATGTACTATTAAATTAATATCAAATATATTTTAGCTGTACATAAATCTCATGGAAGAAGTCTTTAAAATACTAGGAGATACTGTTCTATATAACATACCTTTCCTACTCCTCCTCGTTGTTGCACTAATGTGTAGAACAGATACAGATCTATTTCTAAGCCATTTACTATTGGCAGTTTCGTAGGTAGGCTGAAAAAAAAACATTTATTAATTTCCAACAAACAAATATGTTTTTTGAATGAAATTAAAGAATTTGATTATAAAAGTCAAGGAAATAATATTGTAAACTGTAGGAGTTTTTAGGTTAGCTGCAGTATGTATACAAACGGTTTTCAGGCAGCTTTCAGGGAATAAAGTAAGTGCACTTTAGCTGTGCAAATTGTATGAATAAAGTAAGTATATCTCATAACAGTATCACAAAAACAACAAGCCTATTAGATAATGCGGCCTAAATGGCATAGTTGATGATAGGCATACCGACCTAGGTACCCAAATGTACAGTAAATTTAGGCTTACAAACGGTGGCGTAAAATCCATGTACTTACTTTTTACTCTCGTTGAACTGCTTCAACTCCTTGATAAAATTTTCTCGGTCCTTAATATAGTTGCTGGATTTCGTATTTATTTGTGCTTTTGCCATTATAACAGTATCTCCCAACGGTGCCTACACACGCTTGGAACACAAAATACCGACACTTATGGATGTCGTCACGCGATGGTAGTGTTTATAAAAGAATATACATGTCACATAATTAGCTAATTGATGTATTTTATCTCATAATTAATATAGAAAACGCAATTTTTCAATATTGTGAACACTTTGCTTGGTTTTCTTTGACATTGACAGCAAGCCGGATCGAACGACGCTTGTGCAGTGTACAATTGTACATTGATATGACTGATATTCTCGGTAGCTGTGCTTATTTTGCCACAGACTCACATCAGCAAGTGAAGTACGCAGTAAGCCTGCTGGCAATGCTGGCTTTCAAACTTTGTAGAATTTCCGGCTTATTTTCCTCAACAATGAACAGAATGTATGACGTTAAATCTGTTTCAATAACTATCTCCGTCATTCATTAGATTGACCTCAGCTGCCAGCCATCCAATACTGGGTAAGGTAAAAGCGTCAGGCTAGCCCGCGAAATTTTTTTTTTTTTTTTTTAGACCAGTGCTAGGTTGTATGTTGATTAAAATATTGTTCGCGACTGTAAGACGTATGTAGTTATAGAATTATAATCATCAAAATCATCAATACAACCCTGCAAGTTTATAAAAGTCGAGGAACGACTTTTTCAAGTTCAAAATCATTCCTCGACTTTTATGAACTCGGAGGGTTGTATTGATGATTTTGATGATTATAATTCTGTAACTACATACGTCTTACAGTCGCGAACAATATTTATATCCTCAACTGTATATTGGCAGTGTCAACCAGATCTGGGTGGTTTCCCGTTTTTATTGTCGTCAATCGTCATTGTGGTGGCATAAGAGCTATCAAATTCAAATTCAAATTGTTTATTTGTGACACCTAGGTAAAAATAAATAGGTACATGGTGTTATCAAAAAAAAAATGTCTCACTATGTGTTGCCTTGCAAGGCGTACAAATAATGTTTACACTTATGTAGTGCAGGTAGTTTTTATGTGTATAAAACTGAAAGTTAAATAAAAATTAAAACTAACGTTATTACAGCTAGTTACCAACCTAATATTAAATCTTTAATAAAATAAACATACAATAAACAACAACAATTTTATCTATTTAGTTGAAGGTTTATTTTATAGCAACAAGCTGAATTTGGATTATGGTACATCGGGACTCAGGTAAGGTACGGTGATACGGTGGCGATGGAGGTTAAATTCAAGATTTCTTGTTCGTATCTAGAAAATACTAGACCGACGACCTCCGTAGCGTAACGAAGGTTGTGTGGGAGAAGCGTAACTCAGAGACGACGACAATCAAACTTTTTTTTATGGGAAAAGAAACCCGAAAACTCGGACAGTTTTTAAATAAGGTTTTAGATTGTATTATGGGTTCGTAGGGGTTTTCATACTGTTTTACGGGGAAATCTAACGGAATTTCCAATTCATGGGTGCATGGATTCTCAAAATTTTCCTTACGGAATACTTCTCAAAAATACGAAACTCGCGAGCTGCGCGCAGCTCGCAAACCCACGCAAACTAGAAATCCGTGCCTTCCCGTTGGGTTGGTTACCTGTCAGACCCATAACGGACAGAAAATTATTAGAGCATTCTCCGTAAATGCATAAATTCTTATCGGTTGACAAGAGCAATATTTTGACAATGACATGAATGACACTATGACAGCTCGTAATAAACATGCTGAAGCCGTGTGATTATTTTTGTCATTTTAGGTTATAAAGTGTCGCAATTCTTTTTTTTCTTGTATTTGTGAAATAAGATAACAAAATGGTGAAAAAGAAAATAGATAACCGTATTAGGGTAATGATAGAGAATGGAGTTAAGTTGGGACATCGTACTATGATCCTCCTTGTGGGGGATAAGAGTAGAGATCAAGTAAGCACATTGTTCTATTTGTTTTTATGCTTTGGAAAATTATTTTAGGCTACCTGGATCGTCTCTTAAGTTGATCTATAAAAAAGATGCCCTAAGCCCTGACTTAAAAGACACAGATTTACTTCTAGAAGCAAAACTTATGCTAATAAATAAATGGCTAAAATTCACAGTCTTTGAAGATTAACTGAAATCCTTAACTGTTTCGCATAGCTAAACATTGATTTATATGCATTTGCATTTTGGTATATGCAAATGAATCAAACGCTTAGACCGACAAAGAAGAAAGATTGTTCACTACAAATGTTCTGCTTTCTTTCAGGTACCCATTTTATACGATATGCTAGTTAAATCTACTGTCAAAGCCAGGCCTACAGTCCTATGGTGCTATAAGAATAAAGATGAAGCTATAAGCAAGTAAGTTTTTTATGAATTATGTAATGTAGATCTAGGCATTTTTTTTTTTACTTTTTCCATCACTAAGAATGTCTCCTTTATAGTGGGTGCATTTACACATTAAAATTATAATAATAGAAGAAGAAGATACATAAGCCAGACCCAGAACAAGTACCTGGATCGAACCCACAACACGCAACTAATCGCTCGGCCACTGCACCAACCATGTCGTAAAAAATGGTTGCTTTACACCTAGTAGTCCGCACTAGCTAGCTACTAGATAACTAAATAGATAAGATTAGAAAGAAGATAGAGAGACCTTTACCCTTAAATCATGAGCATTTATTGCGAATCATCATCATCATCATCATCATTTCAGCCGAAAGACATCCACTGCTGGACATAGGCCTCCCCCAAGTGTCGCCACATTTATTGCGAATGCCACAGCATTATCCTGAATTTGAAGCCAAGGAATTTTTCATTTGTGCAAGTTCACAATAAATTACCTTTTCACTTCTCATGCTCTAAAAGTACGCCAAAAGTATAGTTTGCACCTCGAGATTAAATGCCAACTTAATATACTCTCGGTTTCATTGACTCAAACCACCTCTGGTATATTATGGCTTCGTTTAGTCCCTCAATATAAAATATACTATAGTTATTTTCTTTAAAAAAAAAAAAATCTGCTGTAAAATGTCTTTAAGATCTAAAATGTTTTTTTTTTCAGTCATGGCCGTAAAAGAGCAAAGAAGATAGCAGCAGGCAAGTTGGAAGTGTCAGAAGAATCTCTATTTGATGCCTTCAGAGTAGCAACTACAATACATGGACGGTATTACTCTGAGAGTCACACTATGCTAGGTCAGACTTATGGAATGTGTGTATTACAGGTATGTTGCTTTTAAAATATATTAGACTAGAACGAGACACTCTTAGCACATTAGCCGAGCGATTGGCTGCTACGCTGCATGTCTCAGGTTCGATCCCCGCACAGAATAAATATTTGTATGACTTGTTTGTGTATGTTAGTTTAATTGTTTGTAAACGCACCAACAATAGATAGAATAAGCAAGAAATACAAAAAAAGAAAGACTGACCATTGTTCAGAAAAAAACTATCATGTATTATGTCAAGAAAGTGGATATTGTGCTGCCTGATTAAGTAGAATTTGGACATCGGTCCTGATTCTGTAAAATTGTGATGCATCTTACCACAAATCTGATCATAGTCAGGGATGACTGATAGCAGATAAGAACATAAAACAAATATATATAAGGTCAGATTTATTCTGCAATCCATTCCCTCGTATCATCATGAACCACACATTGTTATACATAAAAAAGTTGATGTTTTATTCAGGATTTTGAAGCCCTCACGCCTAACTTGATGGCACGCACAGTAGAGACCGTGGAAGGTGGCGGCTTGATTGTATTCCTGCTCAAATCCATGGACTCCTTGAGGCAGTTGCATTCCATCACTATGGATGTTCACTCCAGGTATGGTTTGGTTCAATACGGGCTTTTAAAGTAGTCACGTGCCATAGCTTAGGGCTGAGTTCAGTATCGATAAACGAACCCGTAAAAAATAAAAAATAAATCCCACAAAAATATTAAAAGAAAACATAAAATTAAAAACATAAAAATATCAACCTAATTTAGTACCTACTAACTTCAAATAGCAATATAAAATAATTTGTATTCTAAATGATTGCTATTTTAAGTTAGTAGTTACTAAATTAGGTTGATGCATTATATTTCTTTTTTTTTTTTACGGGTTCCTTTATCGATACTGAGCTCACCCCTAAGCTATGGCACGCGACTACTTTAACACCCTGTATAGTATAGAAAATAAAAATAAAACAGTTTTTTCATGCATTTTGACCGTGTAGTTATTTATGTATGCAGCAGATACAAATATTTACTTAAATGAATGTATTATTTACAGATTTAAGACAGAAGCTTACGACACAGTAGTGAATCGTTTCAATGAGAGGTTCCTGCTGTCGTTAGCAGACAACCCTCGTTGCTTGGTGCTGGACGACTCACTCACTGTACTGCCAATATCGTCCAAGACTGCGCAAGTAGAGCCCGTTGATGTTGCTTCTGAGGTTAGCCTAAGTTCTCCTTATAACGTCAGCTATCTGCCAGTGAAAGTCCCGTCAAAATCGGTCCAGCCGTTTCGGAGATTAGCTGGAACAGACAGACAGACAAAAAAATGTTAAAAACGGTTGTTTTTTTAAGTACTGTATATATTTTCATATACATTCAGTAAAAAGCTGTTATTTTAAAGTTACAAACAGACACTTGTTATTTATTACACAATTTTATTTATTTGTATGTATAACTACAACCTCAGGATTCGACAACTGATGAGAGTTGACCACCAACCGTAAAAATAAATATGGGAGCAGTTTTCATAAAGTCCAAAAATAAATTGTGTAGTTGTGAAAGCAATTAATTAAATGATTGTTCTTTCAGCGCGTCAACCCAAAACTGACAGAACTGATATCATCTCTATCGGATTCACCACCAGCGGGACCATTGGTCGCGTTGTGTCGCACGTACGACCAAGCGAGTGCGCTCGTTGCGCTCATCAACACGCTTGCTGATAAACAGTCGAGGTGAGTTACTCTCAATTAGTCAATTCGTTTTAACTAGGCAGACCAAATGAATTTGAACTACTAAAAACTCGCAATTGTAAACGATAGCCCACACTAATTGTTGTTAAATATCATATCTCACTCGTATCATACAACAGGACCTGTGCGATTCTACTATAGTTAATACTGAATACAAACTAGTCTACACAACATCCTTCTTTTTACCTTTAGCCAACACATGAAGACAGGCTTTGATCCCTTATCCACGACTGTCTGGCAGTTTGAGTACTATAAGCGACCTACCCAAGACCCAAATGTCCTTTCTTTGGTATTGTTCGTCGCTTCGTTGAGCTCCTTGAGTTATAAGTCGAGCTACACGATAACTGACTAGTGCTTGCACTGACTGGACAGGTCCACTCAAATCTGTGTGGTTCTTTCTTCAAAAGACCATCTCAGACACTAATCTGCATTGTCCACATGTGAATTGAGCAAGATTATGTCTGGACTTCAAAAGAGACTATGACCTCTGAGTTTGTTTCGACTGTTTCTTCTCAGAGTAGTCAGGTACGAAACACCGGCCCCAACTAGTTTTTAAAAAATGACGTGTAAAAGTGTTTGTAAAAACCTACTTGCAAAAATAAACATCATTTCATCATTTATAGAGCCATGCATGCAAATTATTAACAGTCAGTGACTAACCGCAATCCCTTGCCCATGTGTATAGCGGCATGAGGGACTGTGCTTCTCGCTTACTCGCACGACTTTGGGCGAGACAGCATGCGTTTTAGCCACGCCCAGGAAAGTATTCGAGCCGTCGAGTATCGCAGCTTTAAAGCGTCACTGAGTTCGACAAGTGAGAAATACAGAAAAGCGTTTTCATACATCAAACCTTTTTTTTTTATTTCAAAATTGGTCACCAGTCATGAATGTGCCGTGTCTTTAGGCCTCATCGATACCATGTTAAATAAAATCATGATTCTTCAAAATTTTTCATCAAAATCCTGTCTTTCGCAGACCACCTCACTGCCTGACCGCAGCCCGAGGTCGCGGCAAGTCTGCCACCCTGGGCCTGTCCATCGCCGCAGCCGTCGCCCTGGGCTACGTCAACATATACGTCACTTCCCCCCACCCGGAGAACTTGATCACATTGTTCGAGTTTCTGCTCAAAGGATTGGACGCTTGCTTATATCAAGAGCACACTGACTACAATATAGTGAGGTCGACGAACCCCGACTTTAAGAAGGCGATCGTAAGGGTCAATATTGCGAGGAATTCGAGGCAGACTGTGCAGGTGAATATTTGTATTCAAAAGTCCTTATTGCTAGAAAATAAAAGCTACCATCAAAGACGGATGAATACCATTGACGTTAAGTTGACTAACAAAAAGAAAACACTCTCTTGTATTAAACGTATAAAGGGTGTAAAATACCTCTTAACGAAGCCGAAAGGCACTTGTTCTCCTCGTCATTGCAATCATTTTTTTGTTTTACACCATACCTGGGAACCTTCTAGTTACGAAGATATTGGGGGTCAAAGGTCCCAACTTTTTGGCAGCTTTTTTTTAAAATACATGTTTTATTGTAGGATTTTTACTTTAAACACCTCCACGACCCCCCTACTATTCAATCCATCTATCAGCACAATGTTTTGAGCGCGTTACATTGAGTTCTACCACAAAACATGAATTTTCACCCCCAAAAAAAAAGTCATTTCCCAGCAATAATTTTTGCGTAAAGTTACTTAGTTTGATGTACAGAATGCTTGGTTGACGGCTTCGTGATGTGGTTGTTTACACCCTGTATAAACGTCACATCTCCAACTTCTAGCAACTTACATAAACGACTGCCTCGTTGGTCTATTGGTTGCAAGCGCTACTGCTAAGCATGAGGTCCTGGGTTTGATTCCCTGGTCGGGCAAAATGTTATTGGGTTTTTCTATCAGGAATTTCTCGGTAGCAGCCATGGAGTCTGGATTGGTGCCCCGTTGATGGCAATAGGCTTACCCCCTATTACATGGGACTCAAACATATTAAGGTACACCTCTGCCTCACCCATCGGGGTTTACAGGCGTGATGTATTGTATGTAATTCGTGAAATCGTCAAAATATTGTGCTCTATAAGCCTACACCAGTTAGTAACCATACACCGTCATGACCTTTTCACATTCAAAATCAATACTCTCTTCCGGAGAGCAGCAATTCGTGGGCTCGAACCCAGACAGGCGCATTGCTTTGTGTAATTTATTTCATCATCACTGCTCTCAAACGGTGAAGGAAAACATCATCAAGAAACTGGCATGTCCTAGAACCCAACATTCGAAGACATGTGACATCTATCAATCCTCGTTGAGAGGAGGCTGTGTCCCAGCAGTGGGAACATTACAGGCTGATGATGACTCTGTTGCAGTACATAACGCCAGACGACCACTCGCTGCTGTCGGCGGCCGACCTGGTGCTGGTGGACGAGGCCGCCGCCGTCCCGCTGGCGCACGTGGCGGCGGCCGCGCGGGCGGCGCCGCTGGCCCTGCTGTCCTCCACCGTGTCGGGCTACGAGGGCACCGGGCGGGCGCTGTCGCTGAAGCTGTTCGCTCAGCTGCAGACGCAGCACAATGCTCCCCCGCCGGTGAGTCATCTATACATAGATATATTATGTTACACTAGATTAGCAATTACCGCGCTAAGACGTTGCCACGGGACTTATGACTAGTCATATGCGTAGCTAACGTCAATTCAGTGTTCTGTTTGACGCTTACCGAAGTGACACGCGACAAAAAATTGGTAAATGCGTAGTGAAAGAGTACGATTCAAGATCACAAACACATAATAAATTAACTGGAATTACTTTCCAAAATTTTATTGTTTCTGTGTTATATAGTGGTATAAATCAACGTAAAAACGCAATTAATTAAATAAAATTTTGAATGTTGACGATTAGGTTCAGTGTTACCACTAAAAACATGGTTTTAGTTTAGTTATGGCTTAAAATGTTGGGTAAAATTTCGCATGGGTAGGCAACCCCATGCCGCCAATGCAAATTGATATTGCCGTCTTTGTCTAAACAAAGCGACGGTATTGTTCTTACGACTTGTGTAAGCGAGACAGATATATGTTCACTTTTAAAAATTTAGCACTTTTTTTGACACATTTTAATGAGGTTTCCTTCTCTCATGATCACAGCGGTCAGACCGTTGCTTTCGCGTCCAATATACAATTACAAAGAATTCAGATTCAATCTAGACAAATAACACCCAGCAATTTGGACAAGTTTAATAATAATTTAATTAGCAAGCTAGGTATACCGGACCATATTAGAAACAATGTAAATGAATTTTATGAAGAATTCTTTTCGGTAGTGCACACCGAGTTCAATAATACTTTAAAAAAGAAATTTAAAACTATTGGCCCAAAGTTTATTTTTAGTGACTGGGCAACACCGGGTATTAGGAAAAGTAGGGAACGATTGTTTGAGCTGTACGGCCTTAAGCCTTACATCAACACAGAATCTTTTAATAAATATGTTGCTACTTATTCGAAAATTTTTAAAAACACTTTCAAGGTAGCCAAATCCTTATTCATTAGCAACAAGATTAAATCAGCCGATAATAAAATAAAGACGGTTTGGAAAATTATCAACAGTGAAACAAATAGAAATAAAAAACTAAATAATGATTTCACACTAGAGACATCACGTGGCCTCCGGGGCTGCGGGACTATTCGAAAGAGATACCGTGGCCCCGGAACACAAAGGGCGATGAAGGAACATGGATGGGTTTTAGTCAGTAAAAGTCTGACACTCCCTCCTGCTCAGCCCAGAGCGGGAGAAGTCATTTGATGATTTCCCATCCGAAAAAAAAAAAAAAAGACATCACGTGGCCTTGTGAGCTCCAACAATGAAGTTGCTCAAGAATTTGTAAATTTCTTTACCAGTATCCCACTTAAAACTACAGAAACCTTAAAATCCTCTCCCTTGCTCTCTATTGATTTATTGAAAGCGAACGTTTCAGCCTGTCCAAATGAGTTTGAATTTCAGCATATAAACCCCTTAATAGTCATAAAAGCTTTTAAGCAAATCAAGATCAAATTAACGGAAGATCTATGGGCTATGTCTATCAAAGCTTGTACCTCAATTATTGAGACTGTAGCACCGTATTTAGCCTTAATATTTAATTTGTGCGTGGATCAAGGGGTCTTCCCGGATCTAATGAAATTCAGTAAGGTAATACCGCTTTTTAAATCTGGGGATAGTAAAGACACCAATAACTATAGGCCCGTATCCGTGTTGCCGGTTTTCAGCAAGGTGTTTGAAAAGATAATGCTCAATCAAATGCTTAACCATTTTAACACCAATAAAATATTGCACGAGCAACAGTATGGTTTCACCAAAGGACGTTGTACAACTGACGCCGGTGTCACTTTATTAAAACACATATTTACTGCGTGGGAAGAGGCACAAGATGCCATAGGAATCTTTTGTGACCTTTCGAAGGCATTTGATTGCGTAAATCACGAAACCCTGATCTTGAAACTTGAGCATTACGGTTTAGGTAAACTTGCGCTCAGGTTAGTAAAATCGTATTTGAATGATAGACAGCAGCAGGTACAAATAAATGGTGTCAATTCAATGGGTTTAAATGTAAAAATAGGTGTACCACAAGGTTCGATATTGGGTCCCTTCCTGTTTTTAGTATATATTAATGACCTACCCCGTTTATTTAACAACCATCCGCATATGGTGTTGTTTGCTGACGATACTTCTTTAATATTTAGGATAAACAGACGTGCCACTGATCTTGACGACGTAAATAACGCCCTACTGCAGGTCCATAATTGGTTTACCGCTAATAATTTAGTACTAAATGGGAAAAAAACTAAGTGCATTAGATTTGCTCTACCAAATGTCAAAAGTAATGATTGTGACATAATATTGAATCAAGAGAAACTAGAATTTGTCGATAAAACGGTTTTCTTGGGAATCACGCTCGACTCAAGGTTACAATGGGGTCCTCATTTAACATCTCTTGCAGGACGGCTGAGTTCAGCTGCATATGCTGTTAGAAAAATCCGTCAATTTACTGATATTGATACCGCGAGGCTAGTCTATTTTAGTTATTTTCATAGTATTATGTCATACGGTATTTTACTATGGGGACGGGCTGCAGACATCGAGTCTATATTTATTCTGCAGAAAAGAGCCATCAGAGCCATATATGAATTACGTAGACGCGATTCTCTAAGAGAACTGTTTAAGGAAATTAATATCATGACAGTACCTTGTCAATACATCTATGAAAACATCATGTACGTTAGGAAAAATCTGCATTTATTCAGTAAAAGAGGTGACAGACACCACTATAACACTAGAAATAGGGACCAACTAGTTCAGCCAGGTTTCAGGCTTGCTAAAGTAGATTCATCTTTCATGGGGTACTGTTTGAAATGTTACAATAAATTACCTCCCCACATTCTTCAACTGAATGAGACGAAATTTAAATCTTGTATAAAACGCACACTATGTAGGCAAGCATATTATAAGTTGGGGGATTACATTGATGATAAAAATGCTTGGCTACATGCTGGTCCTGCTCCACAACCATAGTTGCAAACTAATTGATTGCACTGGTCGGGCATTATTTGAGTCTATCGACACGGAAAGAAGTAGAAGAAGAATTGATTCCCATGTTAATGTATTGTGGAAGCTGCAGAAGATTGTTAAAATATACCTACTTGCATTATATAGATTCCAGTTTTTAGTATTATATAATTGCATAGCACATGTGTGAGTACGTTGTACTGTTCAGCCACCACTTACATTTAGTTATCTTTCATTGACTTGAATATGCCTTGGTGGCTGAGAGAATGTCATGCTCACTCAAATGTCTCGCTGATGGTGGCGGGTGTGTCGGGTCATTTAATTCCCTTAAATATGGTCGAGTTGTTTGGCGCCGATACATGCGTCATGTTCGTGAACGGGCGCTCTCAGTTGGGACTGGTCATCTCTTGGCTGCCACGGTTCGTTCATTTTAATTACTTTTTTTTTTAAATTTTTGATTTATTATTTTACTCTGGACGCTCTTAATGTGCACGTCTTTCTACATCGTTCTCACATATATGTATAATCTCAACATAAATGATGTAACCAAGATTTTGTAACAATATTTTGATTTAAAAGAGTGTCCATGGAGTTTCTTGCCCGTTCTTCTCCATAGAGATCTACGTTAGGGAACGGGCAACTACAGTACTTTCTCAAGTTATTATGCCTTGTGACTGTGACTGTAGCTTTGCTTTTATTGTATTTTCGACTTTCAAAAGTGCCGTAATGGTCTAATTGAAATAAATGATTTGAGTTTGAGTTTGAGTCTAGTATATTTAACTCAATGGCAGGGAAGAGTAAAAATTGAATGATTTATAGTCGAATTTCGGCTGAATTTCATCGGATTTTCCTGCGTAGTTTACACGATATATTTGCACAAATGTCTGTGCTAACAGACGTACACTATCTTCCTTCACTTCACAGAGCTATAGCAAACTAACACGATCTTTGATAACCATAAATAATCCTAATACAGTGACACCTTGAAGCAGAGGCCCTACTCCCTAATGCTTCGTCCGTATATTCGGATCTGTCCGTCTCTCTCACTCGCACTCATCTGCAGACGCGCGCGAGAGAGACGGATAGATCCGAATCCGAATATATGGACGAAGCATTAGGGAGTAGGGCCTCAAAATTGGCCTGCTCTAGCTCAAGATAGAGAGGAATGGAAAGAAGAAAGGGAGATCTTTGTCTGGTTCAAGTCGACTAACGCCCATAATTAAAACATCATTGTTTCAGTTACATATTTTTGTGTTGCTGGAAACATGTTATTCGCAACATTCCGTTCAATTCGAGTGTGAAACATGTTGGCACCAACAAAAACATGATAGTCTATTGAACTGTCAACGTTGACAATAATCGATTATGAATTTTTGTCGGCGTTGTCGTTTCACCGGTACTGTAATTTGCTATTGTGGAAGTTTCTAAGAATTACTCATGGTACCTATGTACCATGAGTAATTTTATTTGTGTCTTGGAAAAGTACTTTTAGTCTTTAACAATTTCTATGAGAGTCACACCTCTCATAAAAATTGAACTATCTAAGTTAAAAAAAATATTATCTATTGACATTGTACAATATATTACAATACGCATTTATCGAAAAACAATTTTGTGCGTGTACTTATTATAAAACAGCGTCCAAGAAAAATAAAAAACAAATGGATCGATTACTTCCTTTTTCACAGATTAAACTAGAAGAACCAATCCGTTACCGCTCCGGCGACCCCGTGGAGTCCTGGCTGAACGGGCTTCTGTGCCTGGAGGCGCCGCCCCCGGGCGCGGGTGCGGGCGCTCCGCCCCCCGGCGCCTGCGAGCTGTACCGGGTCAACAGGGACGCCTTGTTCTGTTACCATAAAGCGGCGGAGGCTTTCCTGCACAGACTGGTGGCTATTTATGTGGCCAGCCATTATAAGGTGAGGATTTTATGTAACTGGATTATTTTTCCTCTTTTCATTTCTTTGTAGGTTGATTTAATAGACCGTTTGCGTTCTGCATCCAAAGTAAAAGTCTAAGTCAAATTTATTTGCATAGATTGCAGGTACATAAAATAAGTTGTTACAGTAAAATGGGTGAGCCTTGTACAACCTCCCTTATATTAGGAATGCAAACATTAATTTAAATTATTATCTAATGAATATTAAAAATAAAATTGAAATATAAAATAAATATGAATATAAAAAAAAAAATATGAATTAAAAAAAAATATATAAAAAAAAACGAAATATAAAATACAAATAAAAATCCAATTCGAATTCGATTATTAACTCAAATGTTCTAAATTCGAATCTAGTGACCTTAAAAAGATGGCTAAGTCAGATTGGCTGCAGAAGGTGGAGTTATTGTGGAGCGACTTGAAAGAAGTCTGGGCCCTGCATTACACTAGCTGAGTTGATTGAACAACCCTTCATGCAAATAGTACCTACTACGGCTACTAGCGTGCTCGTTCTATCGTGGAACCTATTCATAACATAACATATCATCACGCCTGTAATCCCCGAAGGGTTAGACAGAGATGTACCTAATAGTACACCCACATTTCGCCACTTATGTTTAAGTTCCAAGTAATAGGGGGTGAGCCTATTGCCATCAACCGGGCTCAATTCCAGACTCCGTAGCTGCTACTGAGAAATTGCTGATAAAAAAATACAAAAACACTTTGCCTGACCTGGGAATCGAACCCAGGACTTCGTACTCAGCAGTCGCGTTTGTGACCGCTAGACCGACAAGGTAGCCAAACCACAGTGTAACCTATCCATTAAATATTTTATTTCTAAGTTCCAAGTAACAGCTGACCAGCCCCCGTAGCATGACCGCTGTGGAAACGAGTTTTGTCGACGAAGAATCGACAAAATGCTAGATAAACAAAAGAAATCTGTCATTTTGTCGATTCTTTCTTCGAAGAAACCCGTTTCTACGGTCGTCATGCTACGCGGGCAACAATAAACCCTTTGATCTTGACGTGTCAAATTTTATTGTTTTGTGTTCAAAACTACACTAAACAGCCATCTTATTCACTGCATGATAACTGTTAAAATATATTTTTCTCCCACAGAACAGTCCAAACGACATCCAGCTGCTAGCGGACGCGCCTGCACACTGCCTGTTCGTGTTGCTGGCTCCGACGCCACCCAACAGTACGGCCATGCCGGAGATACTATGCGTCATACAACTGTGTCTAGAAGGCAACATATCTGACAAGTAAGCACAGATTTTGTTTTTCAAATCAGTAAGACTAATCCTTTTCAAATTATGTGTGAAATTACTCCATTTAGAATGACGACGTCCTAGTCGTTGATAAAAGGAACATCCACAAGTGGATAAATGCTTTCTTTGATTAATGCTTCGTTTTCTTTTTATTTTCTTTTTTATGTTTAATTTTTATTAGTTGATAATTTCACCATTTTATTTATGTGTTTTGTCCTGTGCGGGCTAATAAATGCTTTTTCTTTCTTTCTTTCTTTCACATAACATAACATCACGCCTGTAATCCCCGAAGGGATAGGCAGAGTCTAACCTAATAGTACACCCACATTTCGCTAGTTATGGTTAAATTCTTTGTGATAGGGCCAGCCTATTGTCATCAACCGGGCACGAATCCAGACTCTGTGGCTGCTATGGAGAAATTCCTGATGGAGAAACAATTTGACCGACTCGAGAATCGAACCCAGTGGGCCTACCATGACGTCTTAAAGCAGGATCGTTTTAATTTCGTGCCAGTGTAGGAAAGAGCTGGCGCTAGACGTCCTCTATAGCTCCGTCTCTTACCCACACTGGAACGCGATTAAAACGACGCTTTAAGACGTCATGGTAGGCCACCAGGACCTCATGCTCAGCAGTCGCGATTGTCTCTTAACGAAACTCTTCGGTTGATGACAATAGGTTCGCCCACTATGGGCGAGACGACAAAAAAAAATCTAATTAGTCCGTCACTTAGATTATCAAAAAATATTTGACCCGTGTTTTTTCTTTTGTTACGTAAACCAAAATTGACGAAGATACGACGCTTTTAAAATTCTCAATACGTCACGCCTAGGTATAATTCTTAGCTAGTTCTGACGTCACGAGCCCCCACTCCCGAGTTTTGATGCGTTTTATCTTTGTCAACATTCATTGATTTACAAAAACAAAAAATACGTGTCCATTAATTTCCAATACTCTTAACTGACGGACTAAATAGATTTGCATTTTTTTGATACTGTCGTCATGCCTATTACATAGGACTTAAACATAGTTGGTAGGTTACAAATAAGTACACCTTTGCCCTTTATGCTTTAGAAAACTATAGCCGTGATTTAATGTTCTTTCGGGAAATATTTTGTGGCCATTTTTCTACATTAAAAGCTATGTATTCCAGGTCAGTCCGCGACAGTCTAGGCCGAGGCCGCAAGGCAGCCGGCGACCTGATCCCCTGGAATATCTGCGAACAATTCGGTGATAAAGACTTCCCCAAACTGTCGGGAGCTAGAGTCGTGAGGATAGCTACGCATCCTTCTTATCAAAGGGTAAGTAATTTATGGAATTTAAGTACGACTTTTATTCCCGTATCCCACGCAGTGAAATTGTCATTTAGACGTGCTAGCTACTCTCATGTTCGACTCGGCTTGATTTGGCTCAAACTGGGCTGCAAAAATTAATGTATATGCCCCGAATACAAGGTGCTATCAGACGCTTTACGAAGCCGCAAACCAAGCATTCTTTATATTAACATAAGTAACTCTTTGCTGGGAAACGTCTGACACTTAAAAATCACGCTCTACGGTAAGATTTAATTAACGCACTTATAACATTGTGTTGGGAGAGAATATATTTAAGTAGGTATAATAATAAGTTCCTTAGTGTTGTTATATTAATTATTTAGACCTTTCGATTAGTATTTTTTAAAACTAGATTAATGTTTTAAATTGTACAACTTCTTTATGCATGCGGAGTTTACCTATAAGTGACTGTTGCACTGTTGCATTTACATTTTTGCATACAACCTGTGTAAACAATTGTTGGTGAACCAATCAATAGTATATTATGCAACTAGTGATTAAAGGACGGATTTAAAGCGAGGGCCGTAGATGAGTCACGAGCAAGTGAAGGATTCTAATGCTTGAATCACGAGCGCATCGAATGATTCAACTGTTAGAATCCTGAACGACGCGAGTGCTTCATGGCCCTCGATATAAATTCGTACTTTATTCAGGAGTTGCATACTATACTTTATATCATGACTACGAGAAAAGACATAATTTAAGCGAAAATAGAAATTTAATCAAGAAATAAGAATTGTTACATTAATTGAAATGGACATTAAAATTAGAGCAATGACTGAAATTAAGCGTAATTTTCTTATCATTATTATTAGGGTGGTCAACTTGTGAAACAATATTTATTTCTTGTCGATGGTCAGAACTTTCTGCTGGAGGAAACTCTGGGGCATCTTTGGACGTTGAAGGGCGTGGAGTCCATGGGTCTTCAGGTTTCTTTAGGTTTATGCTGCTTGCTATCTGAAGGCTGCCTTTCGATTTATTTTCGATACAATCTTCAATATAACCCTCAGACACGGTAGTGGACTTCCATCCACCATGTCGCTTTAATTCCGTCATATCTGCACCAGTGTTTGCTAATAACGTGGCAGAGGTTCTTCTGAAAGAATGCCCTGTATACATCTCGGGATTTGGTAGCTTTAAAAATGTTGCAATGTCTTTTGGCATGGAACCAATTTTATTTATTCCAATTGGATTTTTTGTACATTTTTAGAATAGAACAAAAAGAATCTATTTGTGTTCCAAATTCAAACACCAAAATAGTGAATAAAAACAAAACAGTGAATAAAAGGCCTTTTTATTCACTGTTTTGCGTGAATAAAATAAGCTTTTTAGAGTAGGTATGGTATAAAATAAATGAATAGTACAAGCGCATTGAATAGTACAAGGGTCGAGGTATTTAAAGTAAAATGATAACATTAAAAACTGCAAACTCACGCTCAATTAATCCGCTCGTTCATTTGCCATTCGCAAGTTATTAAGGGTTGAACCTCATCTAGCCGAACGTGCTGCTGAGCCTATCGTCGATGCTACCGCTTGCGATAGCACTCCCACTCTGTTTTTCGCTCTAGCAAATGACGGTTCTGAACGAAAGAAAAGTATAGGAGAATGGAAAAGTGCGATTCCGTGCTGCTTAATGACGTTTAACCGGAAATGCGTCGTTAACGACACAATAATTAGGGCCGTTTTCCTCCAACAGATGGGTTACGGTAAGCGAGCCTTACAGCAGCTGGCGGTGTACTACTCGGGCGACGTGCCGTGCCTAGACGAGGATCACTCCGACGACGACGACGCCCGCGCTAACGGTAACAGTAATACGCTGCAGACTGAATCTATCGTGCCCAGGTAAGGACTGAACTACATGTTAACAAATTTTATAGAAAAGTACCTAATAGTTGTTTGTATGATTTTATACTTGAAACAGGCGATCTCTGGGACTACTTAACCGATTACAAATATCATTACATTTTATGACTGTTCCTAGTGAAGTATTCCTATTGAGATTAGGCTGATAAATAAGACTTCTTGAATTTAAACTGAATAAAGCATTCATAACTATCTATGTAGTATGTCAACTATCTGGTGTCCACGTCACAAGCCTCGTTGCTTTGTGTGGAACTAGATGGCGCTGTGTGTAATGTCCAGCGATATATATATATTTTTTATTTAGTGAATACACAAACTGCACAGAAACGACATGAAAGACAGATAAAAAATACGGCGTCCTCAAGTGTTACAATAGATAAATAAACAGGCAAACACTCAAGGCATATCGCCTAGTATTAATATAAAATTTATTCCAATAATTCCGTGCTTCTAGATGAGGTTCGACCCTTAGTTTTCTCTAAGAACCGTTCATTTGCTAGATGAGGCGCAACCTGAACAGTAAAGACTGTCAAAGATTTACTTACGACAGTCGGGACCAACAGCTGAACGTATTTTTCGAGGTTATTACGGGTCTCGGTACAATACGGATGGTCACCCATCCAAAGACTGACCCCAGCAAGCTTAGAAAATCGACACTTGCGCCTGTTTTTATATAACCATTCCACTTCAACTTGCGATTACTAAAAGCTGTCCTGATGCGTCTTTAAATGTTTTACAGGTTTCTATTTCTAACCGGTTACGAAACTCTCATTGGGACTATTTTGTATGAACTTTCAGAGCCAAACCGCCGACCCTACTGAAGCGCCTAACCGAAGTGCGCGCAGAACACCTGGACTACCTCGGCACCAGCTTCGGTCTCACGGAGGAACTGCTCAAGTTCTGGAAGTCGCAGAAATACGTACCTGTTTATCTTAGGTAAGTTCTTGCAATTGATCTGCATAGCTGTTCACAACGCTTCGATTCGATTTTCGATTCGGTAAGTCGTATGTCTATCTCGCTCGATTTCGTAATGTCAAAAAAAGGTAGACATACGACTTTCCGAATCGAAAATCGAATCGAAGCGTGGTGAATAAAGGGCCTGGAGGGAAAATTAACTGAAATTAAAACTTTTTATCCGATTGTCATGTACAATCGGATAAAAGTTTTAATTTCAGTTAATTTAGTGAGTCTGGTCTGGCTCAGTGGGAGGTCAGTGAGTTTTTCAAGAGAAATATTTAAAAAAATAGAAAGCCTGACAATCAGTCTTATCAAGGGGTATTGTATTACCCAGTACTAACTGGGTTGTGAAGGTCAGATAGGCAGCCGCTCCATGTAAAATACTGGTATTCAGCTGAATCCGGTTAGACTGGAAGCCGACCCCAACGAAGTTGGCGTGTTATGGGTGGTCCTGGTCACCCATCCACGGACCAACCCAGGCAAGCGCGGCTTAACCTGAAGATCGACGCGAGCGGATGTTATTATTTAGCTACGAATTCCTCTAAAAAGAACCGTACTTCACTACATTCCTATAAAACAATTGGTAGTCCTTCCTTTTTTTTTAATATTGTTACCCTAGGGGTGAAAGTAACTTATTTAGTCCCGAAACGGGGTTTGGTGCCCGAGCGCAGTGAGGGCGCTAATAGTTCGAGGGACTAAATAAGTCTTTAACCCGAGGTAAACACTGTGCTTTTCATTACGAATACAAGGAAAGTAAAATAAAAACACGAAAAACCAAATGAAGATCGGATTGCCGCTCTCCCGCCTATTTTGTTTTTTTTTCTGTGGCCGGCCAGCTATGAGCTATTCAGCCATTACCTATTATTCATTTTCATCATCGAAAAAATGGTAAATATTCTGCCCAAATCTATGTTATTTTAAAGAAATAGTTGAAATTTTATTATAATAAAGTTATTTAAAAATATATATTCTTTAATTAATACTTAACTTTATGTTATTTCAATTTTACATCGTGGCTGTATAGAAAGTTGGAACATGGTTCAATAGAAAAATTAACTATTTTTTTTTTTATAATTTGACAGTTATCAGTTGAAAACGATTCTCCCTAGGGCTGAACAGTGTTACTTTCAACCCGCTCCTCAGGCAACTTCAGACCTACTTTCAGAGTATGAGTAATGAAATAGTACATTGTTACCCTAGGGGTGAAAGTAACTTATTAATAAGTCTTTAACCCGAGGTAAACACTGTGCTTTTCATTACGAATAAAAGGAAAGTAAAAAAAAAACATGAATCAACTCGAAAAAAAAATGAAGATCAGATTGCCGCTTTCCCGCCTATATTGTTTTTTTTTTCTATGGCTGGCCGGTTATTCAGCCATTACCTATGTTTCATTTTCATCATCGAAAAAATGGTAAATATTTTGCCCAAATCTATGTTATTTTAAAGAAGTAGTTGAAACTTAAATAAAACAAGTTATTTAAAAAATACATATTCTTTAATTAATACTTAACTTTGTTATTTCAATTTTACATCGTGGCTGTATAGAAAGTTGGTACATGGTTCAATAGAAAAATGAACAATTTTTTTTTTATAATTTGACAGTTATCAGTTGAAAACGATTCTCCCTAGGGCTGAAAAGTATTACTTTCAACCCGCTCGTCAGGCAACTTCAGACCTACTTTCAGAGTATGAGTAATGAAAAATAACTAACACACGTACGCACGATTCTCATTCTTTGTTTTATTAATTTTTCTTTTTATTGTTTTTTTTTTTTTCATTTTTCTCTTGAAAAATGTGTAACATAGACCTAATTAGCACTGATAAGCAATTGTTAATTAATTCGAGGAAGAGCGAGGTTTATCCCATCACAAGTATCTTCGGATTACTTCCTTGGAAGCCCCGGCAACTTAACTGTATAGTTTTAAAATAATAAACACATTTTTTTTTTTTTTATAACTTATTACCTCACCCAAAAAGTATCAATACATATTGTAGTGTTTCTGATGTGTATGCCTCCCGCGGGTCGCCTGCGCGCTTGCCCACGAGCGTGTGTTACATAAACGAATCTTATAACAGACGGTCGTTAGTTTCATTGCGCACAAACAAAACGAAACTGATATTCGTTTTATTGCTTTAGCTTTAGGAGGATAGGACACAACTAGGATATGTCTCACGTTGTAGTATCATGAATCAGCTTTCCCGATGTCTTCTTCGTCCAGTTTCAAGACATAATAAAGGTGCAGGAATTACTTTTTCAAGGTCAAAGTCATTCCTGCACCTTTATGCGCTTGGAGGGTTGTATTGATGATTTTGATGATTATAATTCTATAACTACATACGTCTTACAGTCGCGAATCATATTTTAATCAACATACAACCTGACACTGACCTGCAAATTGCAATAAACGTAAGAAAATTTGAATTTCGCGGGCTACCCTGGAGCATCCACCTTTAACATTTCTATCTTCAACAGCCAAAAAGCGAACGAGCTGACAGGCGAGCACTCGTGCATTATGCTTCGTTCACTCCGCGACAGTGCCTGGCTGAGTGCATACAGCGCCGACTTCCGGCGGCGCCTGGCCCGCCTGCTGGGGCGCGCGCTCAGGAAGATGCCCGCCTCGCTCGCTCTGACTACCCTTGTCAATGATAGCGTGAAGGTGGATAAACCTGGTGAGTTAAGCTACTCAATACAATGCCACGATTATTAAAACATCATTGTTTTTGTTTCATATGTCGCGATGAAAAACACTAGTAGAAAATATGCGGGGCTGTTTTTGGGGACTGCCGATAAAAGTGAAAACTAATTAACTTGTGAACTGTTTCGTCGAGCTATTAGATTATTATTTTTTCTCAAACATGCTTGGAAATTTGAGCATTATTTTGACAACCTTCTTCGAGATAAATCGAAATTGCTGTACTAGCCAGATACATGCGACCAGCGGCCGGCAAAAGTTGTATGAAAATTCATGTCTGGCGTGTTTAGCGGCCAAATAAATTACATAGTATACTCACATCTGTCGTGTTATTTAAAAATGGAACGATCTTTTACTCTGAAACATGGTAACCAAGGAGGTAACTTATCAAAAGCTTTTTCTAGTTTTTTTTTATTTCTGTTTTGTTTTTTTAGTTTTATTATTCTTTAAGTTTTTTTTTATCAATTTCGAATTGGCTTGCAAATAGAAAGCAGTTTATTGAAAAAAAAAACAAATGAACTCTTCAACTTGAGAAAAAATATTGTTGTTTGTGTGCTTCATTGATTTTGAAAAGTAATTTTATTAAGTTCTTCGTATTATTTGAGAAAAGTACTATACAAGCCCACAACTAGGCATTGATGGACTTACGTATGTGTGCCTCGGCCATCAATGCGTCTGTTGCTGGCCGCTGCAGTAATGTACTATTGAATTATTTTTGGTTTGTAAAGAAGTGTTAATGATCAATTTAAACTTTAATCCCTGATCATAAACACTTCTCCCCCCTTTCCCCCTTCGGACTCGCGCTGAAAAGGTTCCAAGTGACATAATTATGCGTACGATGTACGGGACTGCACACACTACATCGCATCGGTTCCCGACGCCACAGCAATCCACGAAGTGACAATCGTATGGTGTGTGTGTTTTGGCCCTTACGCATACTGAAACTCAAACTCAAATCATTTATTTCAATTAGACCATTACCCACTCACTAGCCCCGCGCGCGAATTTTTTGCACCAAACCGCCACGCGTGCAAAAAATTGCGAAATATTCGCATGTAATTTGACACTTTAGATCTTTAGATAGACAATCGCAAACTACAAGAGTTATAGCTAAATAAAATTTACAGTGAATAGCTGAATAGTTATGGAATCTATATATTACAAAAAAAAAACTAATATTAATTTGAAACTCAAAAAAAATGTAGAACTTGAAAAACAGGGATGAAAACGGATATTTAGCTATTAAAATATTAATTTGAATTTTTCTAAATATTAAATTTCAATTAAAATAATTTTAAAATAAACTAGATTATATTTCCTTTCCAACAAGACCATAATCTTATTAGTTTATTTACGATAGTCTAATTAGAATTAAATTAGAATTTGGATACTCGCTGTTTATTTTGACGCGGCCTGCGCCAACGACTGTTTTTGAACACGGTTATTTACGTACCTATAACTTTACGAAGCCACTTGTTTTTGTATATACAATTTAATAATATGCTCACAATACTAATTATGCACTGTTTTTCCGTTAACACACACGTTTTAATCACAAAAACACTTATTTCTTGTATAAACACAATCACTATAGGTATAAACCTACCACTTTTTCGGAGGCGAAATACTCAACTTTGAGATTCGAAAACTAGATTTCCTTTATGATAATATAGTAGCACAGATTTTCACGATTAATTTGATATATAACACTATCCGAAAACAACAATATACATAACAGAACAATTGAAATACGACGCCACACGTCAGAAATGGCGGAGTTTGTTTACACTAAAGTTTTTACTTTTATTTTGACATTTGTCGATGGAATAGTGTTGCTATTGTTGGTCCGAACGTTGAGGAATATAGTATAGAGTTTGCTACAAGAGGAATAAGCTCTAGAAATAGCAGTTTAGTAGATTTTTTATTAAATTTGTTGGACAAAGGCGCTACTGGCCACCATGGTGGCCAGGACTTTTAGCAAAATAGCTACTGGCCACCATGGTGGCCAGGGGCGGTTGAGTGGTTACGGCACTTTTGAATGTCGAAAATACAAAAAAAGCAAAGTTACAGTCACAGTCACAAGGCATAATAACTTGAGAAAGTACTGTAGTTGCCCATTCCCTAACGTAGATCTCTATGGAGAAGAACGGGCAAGAAACTCCATGGACACTATTTTAAATCAAAATATTGTTACAAAATCTTGGTTACATCTTTTATGTTGAGATTATACATATATTCGAGAACGATGTAGAAAAACGTGCACATTAAGAGCGCCCAGAGTAAAATCAAAAATTTAAAAATAAAGTAATTAAAATGAACGAACCGTGGCAGCTAAGAGATGACCAGTCCCAACTGAGAGCGCCCGTTCACGAACATGACGCATGTATCGGCACCATTCAACTCGACCATATTTAAGGGAACTAAGTGACCCGACACACCCGCCACCATCAGCGAGACATTTGAGTGAGCATGACATTCTCTCGTAGCCACCAAGGCAGGCATATTCAAGTCAATGAATGATAACTAAATGTAAGTGGTGGCTGAACAGTAGAAAGTACTCACACATGTACTATGCAATTATATAATACCAAAAACTGGAATCTATACAATGCAAGTAGGTATATTTTTACAATCTTCTGCTGCTTCCACAATACATTAACATGGGAATCAATTCTTCTTCTTCTTTGCGTGTCGATAGACTCAAATAATGCCCGACCAGTACAATCAATTAGTTTGCAACTATGGTTGTGGAGCAGGACCAGCATTTAGCCAAGCATTTTTATCATCAATGTAATCCCCCAACTTATAATATGCTTGCCTACATAGTGTGCGTTTTATACAAGATTTAAATTTCGTCTCATTCAGTTGAAGAATGTGGGGAGGTATTTTATTGTTACATTTCAAACAGTACCCCATGAAAGATGAATCTACTTTAGCAAGCCTGAAACCTGGCTGAACTAGTTGGCCCCTTTTTTTAGTGTTATAGTGGTGTCTGTCACCTCTTTTTCTGAATAAATGCAGTTTTTTCCTAACGTACATGATATTTTCATAGATGTATTGACAAGGTACTGTCATGATATTAATTTCCTTAAACAGTTCTCTTAGAGAATCGCGTCTACGTAATTCATATATGGCTCTGATGGCTCTTACTGTAATACCAACCCACATTTGCTATTCGCATCCAACGCATCTGCATCGTTGTCTTCAACTTAAGGGCGCGTTTGCATATCAGGTAAAATTATGCTGTTTTTCGGTACAATTTTATGGCATAACCAAACAAAATCCAATATAACTAATAACTACCTCGTATAGATTGGTTCTTCATCTTCAAATAATAGGTACTTGATCATTGAAAATTTTAGTTTTTTATAATGTAAAATCGATCTGTCGTTGCCATTTTCCATAAAATTAACGATACAGGGTTGAGTTTAGGTACATTTTTGGTGCTATTATTAACATATTTTACTATTTCTAAAAATACTGTATGTTGGCAAACATAATCAATTCTTAATGCAAGGACTTTTTTTTATCTAAATGATTTATATAGTTGCAGAAAAAATGAAAACCAAATCTTATTTTTTCACATTTTTTTGCTATTCTGGATGAATCTTAATCGATTGCATTAGGGGTTATTTTATTTTTGATACCCGTCTTGATTTATTGCACAAGCACTTTGAATGAAACTTTAGTCCGCACACGGCCGCCGTCGAGAGTGGACACGTAACGCCTGTTTGGAGCGGCTCGAGTTGAAAAAGATCGCTGTACAAACACAAAATATTCGATAAACCAAATTTGATACTTGACAAGGTAAGATTTTTATTAGTTATGAAGAGACCTTACCTCCGGACTTGATGAAGTGATTGGTGACTGCTACTGGAACTCCTTGACGTGTTGTACTAGGTGAGCTGAGTTTGGGCTCGTTTTGTTAGTTATAATGAAACCTTACCTCCGGACCTGATGTAGTGAACTGAAGGTGTACTTCGATGATTGCTACTGGAACTCCTTGACGTGTTGTACTGGGTGAGCCGAGTTTGCGCTCGTTTTGTTAGTTATGATGAGACCTTACCTCCGGACTTGATGGAGTGACCTGAAGGCGTACTTCGATGATTGCTACTGGAACTCCTTGACGTGTTGTACTGGGTGAGCCGAGTTTGGGCTCGTTTTGTTAGCTATGATGAGACCTTACCTCCGGACTTGATGGAGTGACCTGAAGGTGTACTTCGATGATTGCTACTGGAACTCCTTGACGTGTTGTACTGGGTGAGCCGAGTTTGGGCTCGTTTTGTTAGTTATGATGAGACCTTACCTCCGGACTTGATGGAGTGACCTGAAGGCGTACTTCGATGATTGCTACTGGAACTCCTTGACGTGTTGTACTGGGTGAGCCGAGTTTGGGCTCGTTTTGTTAGCTATGATGAGACCTTACCTCCGGACTTGATGGAGTGACCTGAAGGTGTACTTCGATGATTGCTACTGAAACTCCTTGACGTGTTGTACTGGGTGAGCCGAGTTTGGGCTCGTTTTGTTAGTTATGATGAGACCTTACCTCCGGACTTGACGGAGTGACCTGAAGGTGTACTTCGATAATTGCTACTGGAACTCCTTTACGTGTTGTACTGGGGTCCGGAGGTAAGGTCTCATCATAACTAACAAAATGAGCCCAAACTCGGCTCACCTAGTACAACACGTCAAGGAGTTCCAGTAGCAGTCACCGAAGTACACCTTCAGGTCACGCCATCAGGTCCGGAGGTAAGGTCTCGTCATTACTAACAAAACGAGCCCAAACTCGGGTCACCTAGTACAACACGTCAAGGAGTTCCAGTAGCAGTCACCGAAGTACACCTTCAGGTCACGCCATCAGGTCCGGAGGTAAGATCTCATCATAACTAACAAAACGAGCCCAAACTCGGCTCACCTAGTACAACACATCGAGGAGTTCCAGTAGCAGTCACCGAAGCACACCTTCAGGTCACTCCATCAGGTCCGGAGGTAAGGTCTCATCATTACTAACAAAATGGGCCCAAACTCGGGTCACCTAGTACAACATGTCAAGGAGTTCCAGTAGCAGTCACCGAAGTACACCTTCAGGACACTCCATCAAGTCCGGAGGTAAGGTCTCATCAAAACTAACAAAACGAGCCCAAACTCGGCTCACCTAGTACAACACGTCAAGGAGTTCCAGTAGCAGTCACTGAAGTACACCTTCAGGTCGCTCCATCAAGTCCGGAGGTAAGGTATCATCATGACTAACAAAACGAGCCCAAACTCGGCTCACCTAGTACAACACGTCGAGAAGTTCCAGTAGCAGTCACTGAAGTATACCTTCAGGTCACTCCATCATGTCCGGAGGTAATTCGTAAAAACAGCAAAAAAATTTTTTTTGTAGGAACCTACCATAATTTTATTTCTAAGAAATACGTAAAAATATTTCAAAGCATCAAAATGAGTTCACTTGACTACTATTCTCGCAGTTAGTCGTTTGTACACTTGTGTGTATGACCCGTGTCAATGTAGTAGTTCGTTTCTGTACCTATCAATTTTGCAAACGCGTCCTTAACATGAACTTGTTCCATACATACATAAACTCGCACACTTGACGCATGGGAATAATCAGAAACAACAAATGGCCTGCTGCTACGATCCTCATCCTCATTTTTTTGTTCTACACCATACCTGGGAACCCTCTAGTTACGGAGATATTGGGGGTCAAAGTTCCAACATTTTGACAAGTTTTTAATGTACCATTTTTACTTTAAACACCTCCACGACCCCCGTACTATTCAATCCATCCATCAGCACAATGTTTTGAGTGCGTTACATTCAGTTCTACCACATAACATGATTTTTCACCCCAAAAAAAAAAGTCGTTTCCCAGTAAAAAATTTTACGTAGTCAGATGTACAGAATGCTTGGTTGACGGCTTCGTGATGAATCTGTTTACACCCTGTATAGTCCTGTCGTCCACGTTCACACATCTTGTCATATATATATAACACGTCTAAATCTCTCCAGCTTTATCAAGGCAGCTGCTAGAACAGCACCTGTCCGGCCACGACCTCGCGCGGCTGGAAGCGTACTGCCGCCAGCAAGCGGACTACAGGCTCATCGCGGATCTGTTGGCGCCGCTAGCTAACCTCGTGTTCCATTCCAAGACGACGGCCAAGTTAGATGCTATACAACAAGTAAGTGTCATGTTATTTACTTTTACGTTCTTTATTACATGATGCCTGTAATCCCTCAACGGTTAGGCAGAGGTGTAACTAATAGTACACACAGACTGCGCTAGTTATGTTTAAGTCCCATGCAGTAGGGGGCGAGCCTATTACCGTCCACCCGGGCCGAATTCAAAGTCCGTGACTGCTGCTGAAAATTTCCTGCTGGAAAAATTCAATAACAGTTTACCCGACCCGGGTGTTAAGTGTGTGGGTCAAGATAAAAACAATGAACTATGCAGAACGAGTTATATTTGGAGAAAATATAGGTTTAGGTAGTACAAAACTTTTTATGCGGAGGAAGCGCGCGTTGCATTTCGCGTTCGTAATGGCACTGTCTATTCGTTCGCGGAAAAAACATAGCGGTCGCCGACTCGCCCCTCTCCCGTGCATACAATTTCGTTTTCGCGCCGCTAACACCGGGAATCGAACCCAGGACCTCATGCTCAGCAGACGCGTTTGCGGCCACTACACCAACGAGGCTTCCTACTGGGAAGACTTTTCCAGATCAAGTTTCATAGTAATAACCCCGAACAACCCTAGTTGAGACAATATTGATACCATGCATTTCTTCAGTCTGATAACTGAACGTTGACCTTAAACTGTGTAAATTTCAAGTGAATTTATTTGACACTTGCAATAAAGTCGAGACTCTTTTAATAATTAGTTAAAACAACTAAGATCTGAATTTCAACTTGGATACTGTAGTGTCTGTGAGTGAAAGAGAAGGAAGCATTATGTCATCTCTAGCGCACGTGCGATAGCATAGCAGCCAGTTAACTGTGAGCGGCGGTAGTGAGAGGACACGCGCGTCTTAGAGCCGATAATATGGAGGGAAATACCACAGATACTTTTGACAACATAATAGCTTTTACTGTGAAATAGTATATTTCATTACAAGTGCGGAAAGGCTGTCATTGCAAAGAGTTCCGACAAATGTCTACCCGAGCCGAGGCGCAGCCGAAGGCAAGGGTTGACAGTCGGAACAAGTTGCAATGACGGTTCAGCAGGTGTACTGAACGACTATTTTTAATACAGTTGCGAAAAAATAAAGCCATTTAATAAAATAATAAAAACACAATAAACTCAACTAACTAATCATTTATTTCTTATAAAAGTTATAGTACCTACACCATGTACATTGAAAATTTTCTGGAAAATGGCGCCAACCGTAGAATATAAGCAGAGTTTTTTTTTTCTTCACCCATTTTGGTAGGCAAAGGGAACTATTCATACAGCTTAGTCTTAGTAGATTTTTTTATTGATATGAAATGAAAATGAAATTTAATGAGATGAAATGAAATGAAACCTAACCTAACTCATTCAATTAAATCATTAAATCTGATATTGAAATAAATTAGTAGCTTCTTTTTAGAAATATACGTATTTGTATGAATCACAAAAACTCTTTAGTAAAAACTTCATGTTTGGTTTTTTTTAGACATTATTTTGACAGTTGGGAAAGAGAACGCACGAGTTCGGTAAAGGTGAAAAAAAAGCACTAGTATGTAATAGCCCACATCCCGAACGCTATACGTCCCTGCAATACACCACTTTTTGAGCAACTGTATTAAAAAAACGTTTTTGTAAGTTCTTCTTCTTAGCGTATCGATGTCAAATAGTTCAAATGTGTTTTATTATAAAAGTATTATATTATCTGTGATTGAGGGTAAAAAGTTAAATGTAAACAAGGCAGATAGAGAGAAATTACGTCAATCGCTTTGACAGGAATGGCCGCAACAGTCACGGACGTTTGTACTGTCGTAGAAAATTGTAGGTTTTTTTTTTTGAGCGACAAGCAGTCGTTTTACTTAACTTTTAATAATTTTCTTGGGTTGATAGTACTGTAATTTTTTGATTTAAGTGATGAAAAAAATTGGTTGTTTGTAAAGTAGGTTTACGATCGAGATGTTTACGTGATAACGTCTTATTGGTGGTATAAGTTTTTGGTTCTTCACATTTTGTTTCACTGTTAAACATTCAACGAAAACTTAACCGCACGAGAAAATCTCCATTCGTTTGTATGCCGCTAGAGTGAGAGAGACGGAAGATCGGTCCACTCACTCGAACGCTATGCCAGCCTCCGCTCGTGAGGATTCCGCGTGACAAGTTTCACGGAATGACTGGCAGCGCTCGAGATGAGACGGGAGATCGGTCCGTCTCTCTCTCGTTATACCTGCGATCGCGCTCGTGAGGTTTTGGTTTGACACAAGTTTCTGAACATGTCACCCGACTAAAACGATTTTAAAGACGTTATCACGTCAAAATACATGCATATTCCCTATAGTAACAACTTAAACCCGCTCTCTGATAACCTGATCTCTCCCTCCACAGGTCCTATTCATAGCAATGGGCTTCCAAATGAAAGACGTAGACGACATAGCCTCCGAACTAGGCCTACCAGGCTCCCAGATCCTCGCGAAGTTCTTCGAAGCCTGCAAGAAGATCAACGCATCCCTTAACGCTGTTCTAGAAGATTCCGTCGCCAAAGAAATTGGTATAGAAGATAAGAACACTAGTGATGTTACCATGGGTCCTGTGAAACAGAGTCTGCAAGATGAATTGTCGAAGGCAGCTAAGGTAATTTGTTTTAGTGTTGTTGTTTTAAGTGTTGTGTTGTGGTTTAGAAATAAATGATTGTAGTATTTTGTAGTTTTTTTTGAGTTTTATTTAGTTTTGAGCAGTTCCTGGTACCTTGTCAATACTCAATCATTTATTTTACGGCATTGCACCTTTTTGTACAAGATGGTAGCTTAAAATATAACCATTATGGACCCTATCGACATAGCAATATAGTTGAAGAGAGGATGAGAAAAGTAGTAGTTTAGACTAGACGTCACGGTTGGCGCAGTGGCTGCTGCGCTGCGTGTCGCGGGTTCGATCCCCGCACAGAACAAATATTTGTATGATGTAGTTGTGCTTGGTCTAGCTGTTTGTGTATGCGAGTTTAAATGTTTGTAAACGCACCCACGATACAGGAGAAATTCCAAGTGTGAAGAAACATAATAAAAAAAAAACTATTATGAAAAAGAAACCGTGCTTAAATTTTTTAAATTGTAAACTTGTATATGGTTTGCGTTTTATAATAATATTAGGTGCGTATTAAACGTAGTTTTTATTAGATTCTGTTTTTCTGCATTATTATAATATTATTGAATACATTCAAAGTTAATCTATATAATTTTTGGTAACCTTGAACATTCTATGACCAGATTAAAAGTTAAAAAGCACCTCCAGTTTTATTACCTTTGGAACAAAGCGAATATCCTTAAAACTAAGATTAAAAACCTATCCTATCAAGTAGACTAGCTAGGTTTATAATCATCATCATGTTACTTGAGGTCGGCGCAACCCGTTTTTTTTCTTACATTCTCTTCTGTCAACCGTCACGCTATCATTTACTCCTTTATCTTTCAAATCATTCCTCACACAATCCATCCATCGTTTCTTTGGTCTTCCTCTCTCCCTCCCTCTCAATCGAAGGTCTCAATCAACGATTTAATGGTTTTCAGGACTTGGAACGCAAACAACGTAAAGAGCTATCTCGTCTGATGGGCGAGGACCTTGCGCAGTATCGCATCAAGGGAAGCGACCTCGACTGGGGCCAGGCGCTCGCAGGCACCAAGCAGAAACAACTGGTGTCTGTCAAGAGGTATGTACCTACATCATGAGGGCTATCGTTTTTGAGTTCACCAGATGGCGCCACTGTCGAGTAAGGTCCTGTAAATAATTCTGTTTTATACTCTAAAGTACCAATAACTTCATAAAATGTTTATTTTATTACGTACAACATAGTGTAAACTTCAGATACATATTTACAATATTCTCCCTAAAATTAGCAAGCAAGAAACATTTAAAAATCATTCTACCTCTAAATACTAACAAAATATAAGATCTTAAGATGCTACTTAAAAAGTCATAATAAATCAGAAATGGCTCAATCTGGACCACAATCGTGAGTATTAGTAAAAATACGTGATAAAAAAGCACGAAACGCGCGAACACTGTATAACATCTGACATTCAGAAGACCCTACTCTACACGAGCGCCTCTAGCGGCGAATTCATGCGCGATAGCCCCCATTTCTTCGGTTCGATCTAGCGCACGTTAGAATCACCTGGCTTAAGTTTAAAAAGGGTTTTATTGTTCTATCAATAGGGTCTTCGATTAGCTAAAACATGCAGGGTGTTACAGGGTTGTATTTTTTTTAATGTTTTTACTGATACGGTTGTGACTTTACTCTACTGATTTCCCAGTCTTAGTGTTCGCAATAAATTCAAACATGGCGATGTATGAGAGCGTTTAACGAGAAGTTTACGCGCATTTGCTTCAAATGCCGCGTTACTGGCGGCGCACGCAACGTGGCGGCTAGCCAGCTTTTATTACTTAGTTGCGTGTCCGTGAACTTAGCCTTTAGTGTTGTTAGTACGTTGTTTCCCTAATACCTGTTATCTTTAATTTTTAGCGGCGAGAAGCGTCTCGGTGACGACAGCAAAGAGATCGATGACCTCATAGAAGCTCATTCGCAGAAAAACAAGAAGAAAAAGAAACATGTACGGAATCAAGAGTAATAAATATTGTTGAACTTGTATATGTGCGTTTTATTTATTGAAGCATAACATATCGCCTGTTTTACCCGAGGTTAGGCAGAGATGACTTAAATATCCCCAATCCAGTTTTTTGAGACGTATTTAAATTTTTTTTTATTCATCTTATTTCGACTTTAATTCTTGGAGAAATACTACATTTTCGTACACACCTAGATTACTTACTAACACATGGTCCATTGCTTTTTGTTCCTGCGCGCTGCTTGAGTCGATTTACCTACGTTTCGCGTGTAAAATCCATTAGGTACTTACATGTATGTGGGTAGTTGAAAAATAACACAAGGACAAATGAAGAAAACAACAGATTCAATAATAATTTCTATAATTATTGTAATATAAAAAAGTGTTGGTAGTTATTCAACCCTTGGAATAGACAATAGATATTTCCTCTTAAACATAACAAATATGAGTGCGTGCGATGCGACCAGGGCGGAGTTGCCGCGCTCGTAAAAAAATATCATTTTTTAATCCGACCGTGCGCGCGCGTCGCCGCCCCAGACGCGTCACCGCACACATACTTCTATACCATTTTATTACAATATAATGTGATCTAAGAAAAATAATATTTCGTCTAACGCCCGATACGGGGCGTCTGGTAAACAATTTATACTATAATTTGTTTGTCCCTTATTTTAATACACGCGTTCTACTCGTTACAAATGTTCGTAACCTCGGCTCGTGCCGCTATGTGTGTTACAGCGAAGGCCCGACGTTGGTCTGTGCCCGCGGGCTGCGGTACAAGTGCCTGGAACAGTCGCACAGGCCTCCCCCGGCGGACTCGATGCACATCTCGTCTCATCCACCTAAGCCCGCCGCGAGAGGCCGCCACTTACATTTGCTCTAATATTTGTTAACATACGAAGACCACCTCCGTACTTTACGCTATCATATCGACAATAAAAACATCCACTACAAAACATAATTTAGAATATCATTAACATTAGCTGCTAGTATCGTTAAGTTAAACGTTATGGGTTTCGTTAAATTTATACACTATTATTTTCTCACTTTGACTTGCGGGACACTTTCAAAGGTAGAGGGAAGTGACAGAAGGAAGGATGTTTGTAAGGAGAAACGATACAAACATAACAGACAAGTATAACGGTTTGTAGATACACACAATCTTGCTAAAGCTAGGACGCTTAAAATAGAACGTTCTTATATTAATATTGGTGTTTATGATTAGAAGTATCCCGTAGTTGATAACTTTGGCTAAGCGAGACGACACCGCGGCGTGCGCGTGAGGCTATCAGACGTAGATACAAGGTACAGAGTAATTGAGAAGGAATTGCACTTAGGAAAGGATTCGCGACTCTTGGCACTTTCACTTACGCTAATAATTTGTCTCGGACATGTAGAGTAACTGAAGAGATTGGACAGTGAGGAAACGTGCGATGGAAAGCGAAAGAGTTGAGGAAGTAGTTCGTTATTATGTTGAGCGCCGCGCAACCGCACTGGGCCTATCTACTGAACACTGTATGCGTGGTGCGGGCTGCGCGCGGCACTGGAACATAACGCGAACATTGACCAAACACACAATACTCGATACATTCGATTCACTACGTAACTAATTACTTTCACTTGAGATAATATATTATAAAATATAAATATACTTTTAAAACGTCAAGAATTTAAACTTATTGTACGTACGTGATGATGTAAGCAGTGTACAGCGCCGGCTCGACTAGTCGCCACTGGGTACTCTATACATACACATCGTTTGATTTATTTACTCGAGAGACACAAAAGCAAATGCACTAGACCTTATTGCCACACTTAAAGTTATTGCTACGACATATACATACCGCTCTACGTATCATATATAATTGTAAATATAATCAATCACAACATCCAATAAAACCAAAATATTGTTTAAATATTATTGCATTAATTAGTTCAACTATAACTCGGAAGGGGTTCAGTTGAACCACTGTATAATCTCTTTACATTTAGTGCGAGTAGTGTACAGTGCAGTGAATACCAGAAATACTGCGAAGTTAATACTTCAAACCGACATCGAGGAAAATAACGTTACACATCTCTTAACCACGTTTCAAGATCGAGAGATTCCAAACGAAATTGGAGCTAAACGATTTGTCACTAAGGCACAATTTAAATTTCCCATTTGAACTTTATTTAACTCTAAAATAAATGAATTCAATTCCCCTTCTCACACCAAAGGCTGTGTAGACCAGTGGCGTGGCCATCGCTAGCCACTGTGGGCCACTGTGAGCCACTCGGTACCATATCTATACAGATCAACGCGTATCAAAATGACTGCAAAAATATTCAATGTGCGTGCACGACTTATTCATTGACTACATACGACATTCAGTTTAGAATTCCGTCGATAGTTTAGAATATACAACGTTAATGTTTTAATGGTTTGCTTACTGGTAACTTATAATATAATCGCTTGGTGTATAAAATTCTGGCTTTGTCGCAGTTTTGTCAATATCTTAATGTAACATTTATAATACCTTTGCGTCGGTACAGCAAATGAAACATGACAACAAACTTTTATTTAAGTTAAGCAAAGTTATAACAGTACAATAATGTGATTTTAATAACAGGCATAACTTTAAATATTTGACTAAGTAAATGAGTTGACTGTGTTTGAAGCTCATCAATTCTAAGTACAGAACCACTACTTGAGTATAAAACTGTTAAAAGTTAAGTCTAATGTTAATATTTGTGTTCTAAATGAGGGCGCTAGTTTCGATATAAAAATATAATTTCTTCCAAATTAACGTTTGTATTTCGAAGGGTCTAACTAAGGGTAGGAAGTGACAAAATTTTGTGTTAAACCTATATCTATAGTTGAGCTTAGGTACCGAATCGTTGACAGAGAAACTAGAAGATTTTATACGAAAAATGAAAGGGCACTAGCGAAAAATGTACGGACACGAATTCTAACATGGCCGATTTGGCAGAATCATAATAATATAATAATATGAATTACGTTAACATTCTTAAAAAAGTCACAGACGCAGTTAATATTATGAATTGTGACACTTTGTGACTACATATTTTACAAATTGTGACGTAATTCATATTATTATCCTATTATGATTCTGGCGGCCATTCTAGACCCCCTAGAATGATAGGTGAGCTACGACATTACCGACATTAATCTGGAGTTTTCTCGACTCATGAGTGGTTTGTATAACGTAGTTCATATTATTATACCTAATCATCACAAGCAATCATTAGATTGCCATAATTATCTTCATAAAGTTGCGACGTGTGAATGCTGCCTTAGTAACGATGTGGTGATGTGCTTATCCAAGTCACATGACGATTATCATAGGGTGTAAACAGAACACGAGTGAAAGAGACATGGCCATAGACGCATGATGCGTCGACACTCGTGTTACGTTACGTGGCAAACATTTAACCTTTTGAACGCCAGAGCATAAACGCATGCGCGTGCCCTCCACGCCAAGCCACAATTTCACCTACCATTTTGTCACATATTCGTGTCGTTTGGCGTACGAGGCACGCACTTGCTTGTCACGTATATGTGACAGTGGCGTTCAAAAGGTTAATAACGTATCTAGGTACTCAGACAAGCACATTACCTTAGTAATCTTATGCTTATGTATTAACGTCAACTATAAATATAAGTGCAAGTGAATGATCTCTATAAATAGTATCTAATTTATCAATATATCGATCGCTGCGTAAACATATTTATCGCAAAACTATTATTATCTATCGTATACAAAAGCGCGTTGCGTGAGCCGCCACACGCCGCCGTACGCGGCCCACAGCATGGGGAGCTTGCAGCGGTCCAACACGAATCTAACGACGACACACAGACAACTAGAATTATAAATATACGAGCTTCCTATAGAGCTTTTTAATTGATATTATCTTTGCATACTGGTGTTTGTTATACTGTGGACTCGGTACAGTGGCGATAGTCGTAGGCAGTTTAACATAACATTTAGGCATTCCCTTATAACTCCGATTGTTTGTCTCATTCCCTTGACGCTTACTTCGTGGAGTGGAAGTTGCTAGCGCATATCCCCGGTATATAGTTATCTGGAAGCGATAATGTCATACAGTGTCTGCCGCTCCCAGTTGAACAGGCTAAAGTAATATTGCTTTCATTTACTATTTCAGTAACTACATACCATTGTACTTTTGTATCCTTTATCCTATTCTAACATCAATATTATGTATTAAAATCTTATTCATAAATGCTTACAATCAGTTAATAACCGTTAAACATAACACTGATCGTTGTATTCAAACATTCTGTGGAAGCAGAGATAAATATATTATAATGATATTATTGATCTATAAATATTTCTGCAACAAGTAGGTATTTGTTTCGATTGGTGTTGAATACAGGTACATCGTATTAAAGTAATGTATCCTACTTATGTACAGCTGAACACAGAGCTCTAATCTACTCTATACTAATGTAAAGCGTGTCCCGTCTCACGTAGATTGACTCCACTCAAGCCCCTGCACCGAGTCCGCAGTGACTATACTGTATAATAGTGCTTCAAAATTACTCTAAAATCGGCAGCTGAAAAAGACACTTGCTATAAGGCGTTACTGACGACCGCATCTGCGCTGAACGACAATATTATTGCGACGATAGCCTGTACGTGTCTCCAAATGGCAAAATTGACGAAAGGCATTTTGTATTACACTATCACTTAATTAAAGCGTCCGTATCATATAAAACGCGATCCAAACTCTCGACACAAGGTTCCTTCCATTCACTATCCGTAATTTTGTGAAAGATCCGAATTGACTCAAATGTCTAACGTCTGCTGGCCACACACACATCCCTCGCAAAACAAAAAGGAAAAGGAAAATAAAGAAACAAATATAAATCCATACATAAAAATTAATGTATTCTATTATCAATAACATAAGGTATAGTTACACAAAATAATAAAATTAGAGGAAAACAAATTTATACATAATCTTAACGCGAATAAAAAAACAAATTATACACGCTATCAACACAAGATGCTATTAAAAAAAAGAAAACAGTATTTTACAATTTCCTAAAACAATCGCCTAATGCTTTCTAACCAGCGCTCACTTGTTCATCAACTTAGCATAATAATTGTCAATTTGGTTTCAATTTTAGGGCTCATTTCATTGAGATTTAGGATTCACCTCAAAATGGTCAGAACATACTACACATGTGCGAGGGACGAATTTATGTAATTAAGTAACCCGTTGACATGGTAGCGAGGAAAGGATGTAGCTACATTCACTCGCACATCTAGCTAAGTGCGAACCACAATAGGGACTAAGAGAAATAATTTAACTAGGTAAGCCAACCGGCTGATTGTGTACTTTATATTAGTAAGTTAGATATTGTATTGGATTTAATTCAACAATAAATTGAAAGGGTCCATTAAGTAATTGAATAATTTCATAATAGATTAATTAATTTGTTGATTCGTAAGTAATAACTCGATCACAGTTCTTTTTTCAATGGTAATTTTGTGATACTTTTAATAATAAGGCCAAAGTAATAGCTTAATCACAAAAAAATAAGCAACAAAACAAAAAAATAATAATTGTATTATAACTCATTATGAACTAGAACGATAACAAAAACCAAGTACATTGACGCGAGTTCCCAAACGAGATGCATTTAATGATTGTTGATTAGTTAAAATAATAATAAATTAAAAATGTTCGTAAACGGGTCAAAACGATTAACTAACGCCAATTGTTTGCAAGACTCGATAATGCCAGATCTTTGAAAGAATGCCTCGCAATAACTTCTACAATTTAAGTAAACTTCGCTTCATGTGCAATAAAATTAAAAGTAATACAATGCCACAATAATAAATAAAAAATAACTAAAATTTAAAATAAAACATTTGTGCGGATAGTAAGTACCTATGGTGACGAGATTAATGTCAAACGTTACTGCAAATATATCCAATTAAGACCAACAAAATTAACGTAACGTTAAATAAAAAATCTGTACGTTCAGACGTCTGTTGTATGTACGAGTTTTCTTATTTATTGTTGTAAGTGTGCGACGTATATTTGGACTTCTTATTTTCGCGTTTTTCACACAACAATGTTCGAGCGGCTACAGTACTATCCATTAGCATCTTAAGACTTGTCCCACCTTTTAAAACAGGCGGCACCTTAACTAACTTACATGTTTTAATAGACTCGCCAAACTTAGTATTCCGCCACAGCGAATGCTAGCGTTCTCAACAACTATCGTTTGACAAGTGCGTACAATATTACAACTATAAAACTAATTTATATATAACTATTATATCTCTAATTGGAATATATTCCCGGCACTATTTATGTGATGTTTTAAACTAGACTTTGAACGTGTGAAATGTAAATTGGATAGTACTGTAACGGGAAGGCGATATGTAGGTCGGTGCTGATAAGTTTTCTGTTATTGCTTAGCACCGATAGTCTACGATACCTGTTGAACACTGCGGTGTGCGCGGCTGAACGTACGGACCAACAAATAATCATATTAAGTAGAGAAAGTATGCGCTGGCTCGTGCGACTCAACAGCGGGTAACTAGCGTAGGGTAAATAACGGTACCGGAGAGATTGCTTCAGGGGACCGAACGCGTCAACACCTAAACTATAATATACTAATAACTGAACGCTGCAAGCTCATCTACAAACATTTACAATAACCACTTCATTTAAAAATAAACAAATGGTGTGTTATTGTAGGGATCCCGTGAACTTGCACTCTCACGCCAGGCCTCACTTACACATCCGAACACGCACCATTATACAAACATTATTATGTTAATTTCTCCTTGTCCGCTTAGCTATAAATATAGTTTACATAATATAAATTAAAATATAGAGTGAAAACTACACATTTCTTACAATATACTATGTACAAGGCATCTCTTGTCGCTCCTTATTAACAACACGTGACCGCGGCGCGGCCCTCCGCCCTCACCTCGCTTACTATAAACGTTCATACAAAAACCTATCTGGCACTAACATGTATATTCATTACAAAATGTATAATATAATAATATTATGTATATACAATCACAACATAAATTTGATAAACAACCGAGAGAAATAGATAGTATATTGGTGTTAACGGACACTTTGTTGCAGAGTCAAATCTGTTCATGTCAAGCATTTATATTGTACTCTTTAAAAGTATTCATTAAAAAATATTTGAACTTTTTTTTATTATTAAACGAAAGGAATTATTTATTTTGATTTGTTCAGAATAGCGTTTCACTATCGAAACGATTGTTTAGTGATTTTTATCCTCCATTGCGTTTCGAAGGGCAGTGTGGAATTTACATATAAACGAATCTAGCTCCCGTAGCAGAGTATTTATTGTCATTCCAAAAAATGTTAATAATGCGATGATCAGAGATTAAAGACTGTCTTGATCGCGTACTTTAAACATTTAAGCGTACAAAATTATATAGATCGCCATTGATTACATTGGTAATGAAACTACCTGATTTGTCCTCAAATTATTTGATATGTATACGAAATAATGTTTTTTTTTTAGTATCAAGACATGACAATAAACAGGGTTTTGCTCAATCATTGTTCTGTATTATTCAGTTATCTATGTGATGTAGGAACACGTTTCCTGGAGTTGTTCGCTAGACGCTGTTACATTGCACGGCGCGAGACGAGACGGGCGCTACAGTCCTACTATATTAATTTAAACTTATTCAAAATGGAGTTATCATATTTCAATATTCACGCTCAAAATATATTAGGCATAGATCTTTACATGTATTCTAGCCTTCATGGAAGATTGCATTTAAGTCTCCGAAAGCCGAACATGGACTGCGCCTAACACTATTTAAGCAAAGAAACTTGATTGAAAAAATTACTTTTATCCAATAAAAACAGCCTATTTGTTTAAGTATTTGGCTTATTTCTAAAGGCCGCTTAAGGTGCGATTCCTTAGGCAAGTCTTGCATGCAAGTTTTACTTGCATACAAGTGAAGATGTTCAACAATTGAGTAGAACACATCACTCGTTCGCAATTCGAAACGTGCAACTAACGTTTCCGCATTCAATTTCACTTACACGTCACTTGAATGAAAAATGTATAATTTAAAACTACGTATGTGAATGTATGCAATTTGCAACTTGCAACAAGTAACTTGCTTAGTGGAATCGCGCCTTTAAGGTAAGCGTCTACGATTCGAGTCTCTGGTCTTAAGGTGACACTAGTCGCGGGCTCGAACTCATTGGTGGGCGTGGCCAAATAGTACGCTGTCTAACCTGGCATCGTGCCGGACAGAGTGAGTTCAGTGAGATGCAGGATAATTCATAGTAAAAACCGCGCGACCTTTGTAAAATCGAGTTTTGTGAAAAAACCACTGCATAAATCAATTTACAAATAAAATTTATTGAATTCTTCGATAGTTTTGTTTTGTCGGTACCGACTTTGTTTTGGAAATTTGACACTTCTTTTATTACTAATTTACGCCCAAAGTTGCGTTAAAATTGGCAATAAAAACAAATCTTTAGTAGCTCGTAACTTTTTAATGGCTTTTTATTTCACTATTCTGTTTCCGCAAAGACAAAATTAACAATGAGACAAAACGATATCATGTTTAACTTTGGATGTACAGTGTCAAACAGTGGAGTAATACCCTCCCGAAATTTCTATCGCAAAAATGTCGACTAGTGTCACCTTAAGACCCGTTCTCACAAGTCATTGCTCTATGCCGTATGGAAGTATAAAGTGCGGAAGTATTTCTGCGTTAAGTATCAACTCTAAGTTAAGTAGCGACCTTAACGTTTCATGAGGTAGCTGAAATATCACGTCATTTCATAGTCACAGTCAATTTTGATAAAATATACACCGATATGTGATGCACCTTAATTCTTTTTGCCTTTAAGTAATTATTATAATTATCTAAACTAATTGGTGTTGTATTTTGTATTCGACTAATTTTTACCCGTCTTATCTCGACGCCGCGCAATTAAATATTTATTATAATTGATATATTTGAATATTGGATTCAGTTTGTTGGATCGCCCCATTACATCGTCGAGTGATTACTTTCCGTCGCCGTTGCACTATAATTATACATCTAAACTAAATTATAAATCAAATTACACGTAATTCACTCGCGTAAATCAACATAGCGAAAGTATAAATCTGTAAATTATTGCGAAGACCTACAAGTGATCCCATACATGTTGAGATATTAATAATATACTCGATTGGCCCACATGCGATCAAAATATTATTTTTGTCGTATAACTCCCATTACACTAAGAAACGAGCAATTCGTATATGTGTTCCCGACAGTAAAACATTTCCATTGATAGGGAAGTAAAACTACAACGAAAAACACTTAAGATATGAATAGTCTATCACTTATATAATACAGAGTCGGTAATCAAATCGGACTCGACGCCGCCCGTTGCTACGCAACGATGCCTTATTTACAATTTTCTTACAATTTTTTACACTTTGCTTTTTGGTCATCGATTTGGGAAGAGAACGAAATGAGAAGACGTTGAGTTGGGCGATATCGCGGAAGTCTAGCTGGGACCGGATGTACTGGTCTAGACTAGTACATGGAAGCCACCATCGCACAGATAACTCTCGCGTTCTTCTGTTGCTCACGTTTCATTGTGTTTACACTCGGTTCGGTTGGTTTGCGCATCGTTTTCTGTCATTTGTAGGACAATGCGAGGTAACCAATGCATCAAAACCGTACGTTTGTTATCTTGGGATAACTTCTAAAGCGTTGAGGGGACAACGTTGCGCCTACATACCTCTCTTCGTTCAATATTGCTGAGTTTTAAAACTGATATCAGAAGACGCAGACCAAACAGGTGCCATCTTCTAATAAATGCGAACACCAAGCCACGTTACACCAATCATAGCGACTGAAGCATGCATACTATTCCCATTGAACGACATGAGTGATTATCGTTCTCATTCGTTCAATGAAACTATAACTACATATTTGCACAGTCAAATCGCTACAACCATTATACAGTATGTGACGAATTAGGAATTTATATTTTTTGACCAGTTTTAATAAATCGCTTTCGAAATATTGCTGTCAAAATATCAACGTCACCTTTTCATACACGTATCAACTTAGGATATGTTCATTAATCAAATCAGTTGTTTTTTCATTCAACATTAAAAACGAAACTTAAAAGCGGTTTATTAATACTTGCCAAAATATTGATTTACACACAGAAAACGTAGCGAATTATACCTCCTTAAGTACTTAACTAAATATAAGGAAGCTCTTTTTAGACAAACATATTAAAATTAAATTATCCCTTCTTCCTAAAAAGCGCGTACTTAACATTTAGTTAAACACTCAAAAAACAACAGCGTCTACAACCCAAGTGATCACATACTGTACGCACGAACACAACGTCACTCGTCACTAGTGTCAGTGGTGTCAGTAGTGTCAGGCGTCACTAGAAGCAGCGCCGGATGAAGTCCCAGTGTCACTCGCGCGGCGCGTGCTTGAGCAGCGAGATGGCGTGGCGCACGTACTGCACGAGGTGCCGGAACGTGGACGACAGCGACAGCGGCCCGCACTTGCGGTCCACTGCTATGAACAGATCTGGAACACAAAAACACGATATTAGGCGGTTGATCTTGTGAAGTGTTACAAAGGGTGAGCGGTCATCATAGTCTATGGACCTTGCAATATCAGAGTTGAGAATCAGAATGTTTTATTTCACATAACGTCGTGAATGCCAATACAGAGACAAGGTTATTTATTGGTTGTCCGGCTTTCATACCAAAATACAAGAAAACTGCTTGGGGCAATAAATAGGTATGGTGGTTAGTGGTATTTTATCACGACCAGTTCCATACTCCGACTTACTTATAGCTGTACTAGTATTCAGATTTCGTTTTGTGGAAATTCCCGAATCCTTAAAAACATAGTTTCACCCTCCAACCCTTACCAATGCACCAATTTGGGTTTGGCATAGCATAATATCTTCTTTGACTTGAAGTTAAGGCTAGGGCTTTTTCGCGGGCCTGTGGACGGTGAGCTACGGGCTAGCTCGCCGTCCGTCCGTCTAATGACGACAGGCCGTGTCGACGGCGCAGGAGTGTTCCACGCGCGCCTCAAAGAGAGTCAGCAATAGGGAAGCGGTCCGCAAGGGCCGAAGCCTGCCGGGTCTGCGGGACTATTCGAAAGAGATACCGTGGCCCCGGAACACAAAGGGCGATGAAGGAACATGGATGGGTTTTAGTCAGTAAAAGTCTGACACTCCCTCCTGCTCCGCCCAGAGCGGGAGGGGTCATTTGATGATTTCCCATCCGACAAAAAAAAAGAATAGGGCTTCTTTTACCAGAACAAATGAAGAAACAAAACAATAACATTTAGAACGTACCTCTATTAGCCCTAAGCCTGCACAAGGAGTCCGCCTGCTCCCACAGGTCATGCGCCACATACAGGAAGGCGTAGTACTTGTTGAGCAGCAGCAGCGCCTGGTGCGCGTGCGCAGGCACCGAGTGCGCCAGCGAGCAGTAGCCCGACGACGCCGAGCCCGAGCCCACCGAGCCCACCGAGCCCGCCGGCGACGGCGTGGGCGACAGCGGGGACACGGACTCCGCCAGGGCCGGCTGCAACAAGCAGAGAGGGCCGGTTGTAGTAAGGGAAGTGGGGGGGGGGCTACTTAAAACTACTGTTTTTGTATTCAGGTAAAAATAATGCACTATTTGAAATTAACGTACATAGCATTTTTATTTAATCAGCCTCTGTGAGAGAAAATTGAACAGAGAAATATGTTTTTTTAATCTTGGTTAAGTTAAAGTCGATTTACGGCAAATGTCACCATCATCATCATTCTCCTGCCCTTATCCCACCATTGAAACTAAACTGCGATCAGTACACAAACCGTGTTCAAGAGCTGCCAATTTCAATATTCCACAACAATTATGGCAATTCTTGAACGCCGTTTTTATGCTGATCAAGTTCACTTTCATTGGTGAAATTCGCCCTTAATTTCGTTAGGGTGTTTGCATAACGAAGCGGGTTTCAGGTACCGTATTTAATAGATTGATGCTGATTGATCTACAGTCGTTAAAAGAAGTGTTAGTCTATTACCCATTTCTTTATTGTATTTAAGGGTTAACGGTACATGTACAACATTGATTTCTTTTCGGTACCGACTACCAGTAATGGCTAGCAAAGATCCAACCCAATGATTTGATATCGTTTAAAAGGGAGTCGAACCCTATTTCAAAATATCACTATTTACTACTGATTCATCACTTATATAAAAAGCAAAAAATTACTATTAACTACACAAACTGAGCAACAAAAAAAGTATATAAGTGTAAAAATCATCGATATATTATTGCATACATGGCAATGGCAAACACGAAAACAAAAATGGCGTAAATGCAAGTTTTTGCTTGTTGTCCTTTTACATAGGACTTGAAAACATTACAGGTCAAATGCGGGTGGTCTAGGCAAACCTCTGTCTAACCCATCGGGTATTACAGGCTTGATGTTTGTTATGTGAGCCTTTTCGAGTTTTCTGATTACTTGTTCTCTTCATAACGCTATTATATAAACTTAAAATAACACTCAATCAAAACTTATTGTTATTCGCATTGCCAATCTATGTAATAATATATCTAAAGTGTATTTTTCTTTACTCGTCTAAAATTGGTAAACAAATATGATGCTTATGGACATCCAACTACAAGTTTATTTTAGTATTTAAATGCTTAATTTGAAACAAATGTTAATGTAACTGACACCAACTACATTTCTTGTGAAGATCAAGACACTTACACGTTACTTGCAAGTGAGTATTTGAAAACGAATGATTGTTAACCAAGTATATGACAAGTGAACAAAAACACACAGTAGGATAAAAATAAAAGACAAATTGATACAGACATCAGAACGTACCTTCTGTTGGTACTCGTGAACGATCTTGTTGTACTCCTTAACTTCGCGGTTGTACATCTTGAACATGCGCAGGTATAGGAGCGCTTGGACTCTTAGGCTGGAAATATAGCGGGGATATGTTACACACTAACAATTTACATCAACGAAATTAATGAATGATGATTATTGGTAAACGGCTACGTAGGCAGACTGCCCGCATAAGAAAGAAACGACAAAATGACAGATAAAACATGAGGTTTATTGCAGAAACTTGTACAACTTTTACAGTAAATCTCATAGGGACCTCCTTTTAAGTAAAAGATATACCTGTGCTAGGAGATCCTGCTCTTCAATGACACATTTTGTAATGGTAAAAGTAGTGTACAAAAAGAAAGCAGAATTCAAACTAAAAATTACAACTAAGATGTAAAACTAAACAAGACAAGACTTGAACTATACTAAATAAATGAAAAATAAACTTAAAGATATATCCTAAAATAGTGCATGTGAGTAAGTGTGTATGAGTATGTGAGTGTATGTACCTGTGAGTGTGTGTATGTTTGTGTGTGCGTGTGCGTGTGTGCATCTCTTTGCAATATCATCATAGGACTTGATGAACAAAAGAAATCTGTCATTATCTGTAATTTTGTCGATTCTTTCTTCGAAGAAACCCGTTTCTACGATGGTCATGCTACGCGGGTTGGACGGACTTATAATGCCATATTCTATGTTAAAGATTGACATTAATACTCGATATCGAAATCGATGGCGAATAAATCGAATAATATCTATTGCTTTGGAGTAAAAGTATGTCAATTAGAATCGAACTCATCGATTTCACAGCATATCGATCAGCATAATGTCGAGACCGCGTTCAAGGGCCGTTAGTGCCGTCGTCTGTTCTTGAACGCAGTTTATATTTATTTTTTGTGATGAAATTCGACCTTAAATTTTTGATCTCAGAGACGAGACTGCAGATAGATTATTATTTACTATAACTATGAAACAAAATCTCTGTGAAGAATGAAATCTATCAAAATATAACGAAACTGTCAATACACGATAGACACATACTTACTTGAGTACAACCCAAATTAGCATGAGAGTAATGAAAAAGACTTGAATTTTTTTGGAAATGACAAAAACAGAAAAACAAAAAACAAATTACCTCAGTATATCAAGCTTATTGAAAGTATCATGCGGCGACGCCCTAAACCTTTGCGGCATCGAGTGTATACTCTTTATATACTCGATAGTTTCCCGGTAGATGGTAAAGGCGCCTTTAGTGTCGAGTTCTAGCTCCAGTACTCGCCCAGTGAGGACGAAGCACAGTACTGACTCGAGGTACAACATGACGCGGGGTAGTGGTTCCTGTTCCTTCTCGGCGGCCGTGCGCAGACGCGTCGCCTCCTCAAGGTAGTATCTGTCGAGTGAAATGTTTGCGTTACGGCTTGTAACAACAATAAAGGGATTAGTATGATGGAAATGTTCGTGAAATTAACGGCAGGTTCTTTGTTTATCGGAGTTAGTTTTGTTTGTTTGACCCCCATGCCTTTTGAGGTAAGGGCTTAGAATCCAACATACCATGCAGTGCGCAACTATCACCATAATGTCTTCTAAGTAAGTAAGTCGTAGTTGAACTGCTCACGGTTTAAAATCGCTTGACAAGTCGCACTACACTTTCTCTCAAATCATGCTATTTGTCAATTAATATTGCCCTGTAATCTGTGATCATCAACCCATAAAAGTCTGCGCACGTACATTACGTGCAATGCACGTTACGTACGTGTTGCATTATGTGCATGCGATAATGGTATGATAATGACAACATGGTATTTATGAAGACAACTTGATATGGATATTGACAATTTCAACATGATATTGACCATTTCAATATGATATTGACAATGACAGCATGATATTGACAATGACAACATGATATTGACAGTGACAGAATGATATTTTTGATGACAGCTTGATAATGAAACTCACTTGTGATCCCTCTCCTCGTCGGAGAGCGCGTCGGCAGGCAGCCGCTCGAAGTAGGAGAAGTAGATGGGCGTCTGCCCCGCGTATGTGTCCGTCCGCTCGTGGTTTGTCGCTGCTACCTCGCCGCCCTATACGAGAATACAGATTAGATTTATTTTTTACACGACTGCCCAAAAAAGGAGTGTTTATATTTTTTAATTAAAATCACTAAGAATGCTTAGCTTAGCGCTCAACGAATTTAGAATTATCAGCCTGTTCTGATGACTGTTTGAAGATGATAGAGACAGAATTATGTTTTTTTGGTCAATAGCCATTAACATTTTGCAAAACCGTTACACTTGTGCAAAATATTAACGGTTTTTGATTGTAAACCAAACTAAAACCAAGTGCTGATTTTTCTAGACTCTGACCTCCAGTTCAGGTGTACAAGGGCCCGACCTCATCAATGTGCCATGTAACATAATAAGGGGCAGTAGTGTTACCTGCTCAGGATGCGGCGTGTGCGGCCGCTTGGGAGCGTGGCGCCGCACGGGACGCTGCAGCGCGCGCACCGTGTCGGCGCGCAGGCGCGACAGCGACACGCGCACCACCAGGCGCGCGCGCGGCCCGCGGACCACTGATAGACAAGGAAGATCAATGGTCAGACAATCAACTTGTTTATTCATGTGACAATCAACACTATTTGAACGTCAAAAAGTTCTAACTGACTGTCACCGAAACCCTCGCTGGATTTGGTGAAAAAAAAAAACTCCCCGGAAAAATGTTATGTTTGAAGAAATGTTTTTAATCAGATGAAAAATCAATAAATTCATAAACGTAAGACTCAGATCCTATGATAGAGACCCAAAGCACTCCAGCAGAAGCGCGGGAAGCGCGGTTCTTAGATGGCAGAGCAAGAGATTCCGAACGACTCCGATCGCAGCCAAAACCAATTGAGGAGAAAACGCGTGCCGTTCTCTATAATTAATCTTAGGCATGCCATTTCCATAGAAGTTAAAATTTTGTTTAAACTGCTATCTTAGGCGTTTCCACGCGCCTCCAAAGGTGTGGTTGGGCCGGATCTAACGGGCGTAACGTATGAACTGTACAGGAGTCTCTAGGCAGGTGCTTCTACGAACTAGGTCTCACACGTGGTAAAATTTTAATCACATACAATGGTATGTGATTTAATCTTTACAAAAACAGAGTTAAACACAAATACAGCATAGTATAGTCATAACACTCACCATTGGAAGACGCTTCCTCGAGTCTCTCGGACCCGCGGCCGGACTTGAGCCCCGAGCCCACGTCGGCCTCGGCGCGCACGTACCGCTCCGTCGCGATACGTTCCACGCGCTCCACCGGCTTTTCCAGCACCTAATCATCAGAAAATATCGTTTATTTATTAAAAAAAAGGCTTATTTACATTATCATCTGCCTAACGCAACTATGTTTGGATCTGCTTCTAATATAACCGGATGCAGCTGAATGCCAGTATTTTAAATGGAGCGACTACCTATCTGACCTCCACAATCCTGTTGCTGAATAATAAGATACCCCTTGGTAAAACTTGTTGTCGTAACAAATGTAATTTGCCTGAACTAGGTTGAACCCGTGCTTCAAGCCAAAAAGCCAATACTAAAATTAAAACTTAAATAAAAGTAAGAATATAATACCTTGCTCTCAAGCCGGTCATGCGACAACTTGCTGTCGGACAACCGCGGCTTTATTTCCGGAAGGCGGTCGTGCGATAATTTCTCCGCTATCCGCTCATTCCGCTCGTTCCGCTCCCCTGATAGTCGATCGCGAGATCTTTCTCTCGGCAACCGATCTATCGACATCTTCTCGCTCGGTACCCGTTCAGTAGACCGCCGGTCGTTGAGCCGATCTGATGAGGAGAGACCCCCCGATAGCCTGTCAACTGAAAGCCGGTCGCTGGCCGATGAAGACCGGTCCGACGTGGACGTACGCTCCGTCGATATCCGATCGACGGGGCGGTCGGGTATCCGGTCGTTGGAGGTACGTTCGGTCGGTATCCGATCGTTGACGATCCGATCGGAGGGTATTCTCTCGTAGGAAGTCCGTTCGGGTATCCGATCGCTGGGGGGTCGTTCGATGGGTACTCGGTCGTTGCTGAGTCGGTCGGCGGAGCGGCGTCGGTCGGATCGGTCGGATCTTCGGTCGGGCTCGTGCGGGGAGAGTCGGGCCATGGCCTCCTCGTTGCGTCGCTCGGCGGAGCGCTCCCGATGTCTCCTCTCCTCCTCGTCGGCTTCGGGCGCTGTGACCTCTATGATGGTCACCTGGCCCTTACCTTTGCCTCCCTTCCCTTTCCCGCCTTTACCTCCCTTGCCACCGCACTCGTCGCTTTTCTTCGGTGTAAAAACCTGTAAAATAATAAATATTAAAGTTACAAATTCTCATATTTTATTTCCTGAGGAATTCGGTGATAATGGTGATGTTATGTGGAGGGACGAGAAAAATCTGGAAAGGAAATTTGGTATGAGTGAGGGGTGGTTGGTGGTTATATCGCTAGATATGATATTAATACAGAGATGACGGTTAATAGAAAGAATAGACAAAGATATGAAGACCTTTGGGGCCTTCATTCTCTCTATTAGTCAATAATGGGGCAGGCTTATGAAGATTTTCTTTCCGATACTAACCTTACGGAAGATATGCGTCTTGGTTTCTTGTAGAGCATGATGGTGTGCCGGCGGGTCGGGCTCCACGTCACTGTCCACCAGGGGGGCGGGGGCCGCGTGAGCGGGGGCGGGGGGCGAGGGCAGGCGCGGCTTGGGCGGGCGGCCGCGCTTCTTCTTGACGGGCCGCTCCTCCGAGGGCCGCGCCTTGGGCGGCCGCCCGCGCTTCACCGCTCCCGCCGGCGCAGAGGGAACCACTCGGGGTGATGTCTGAGGATAAAATATTCGTATTAAAGCTAATATTTATCAAAATTCTTATTTATTATATTTGGCGGCGGCATACAATAGTCGGCCAACCGGATAGTTAGTAGTCTCCATCGCCCAAGACATCTACAATACCAGCTGAAGCATCGCATTGTGTTGCCATCGCAAATACATGACTGAAATGTCTTTCGTCTATACCGACATCCATAACGCATCACTGCTAGGTACAGTGCTGCATGGTCCTTATAGGGCGTGGACCTAGTCAGAACTACGCCACCATCTTGTTTTTTTAATACTATTTAATTCAAGCGCCTAATCTACAAATATATTAGTTACCGTATGCCTGGGCGTGTCCTCATCGCTAGAGGCCGACGGGCGGCGGGTGGGTATGGACCGTCTCCGCCGCACGACGCCCGGCGACGGCGACGACGTCTCCGAATCCGACATCTCCGAGATCGGACTCTGCAACAACATGATAGTGATACGTTAGTGAAGAACTAGGATGAGTTTCTTGGTAGAAATACAAGAATCGTTAAGACATTGGATTGTTTGTTTCTTCATTCTTCAATCTTCTATCCACAATGACTGTCAAGATTGAAGGTTTTCTCAAATCATTCAACTCAGTGGATGCACCGCTGGACATATGCCTCTCCCAGATTGCGCCACCAAACTTTGTCTCCCGCTTTCCGCGTGCAGTCTGATCCAGCCACCTTTTAACTTGTTTGTTTCTTCTCGAATGCCTCGATTTAATCATCATCATCTTCGTCAAAAGATGTCCAAGTACTGCCATCGTATGTCCATCAGTATATCGACAAGCCTTCCTCCAAGAATTGCCAAGGGTACCAATCTTACCCACATTCAACAGTAACTTTTCAACATGTGTTAAAAATCACCATTCTCTCTAGAAATACTTAAAAATAATAATAATAAATATCGCTGGACATTACACACAGCGCCATCTAGTGCCACACTAAGCAACGAGGCTTGTGTCGTGGACACCAGATAGTTGATATACTACATAGATACTTTTTGTTTGTAAATACATACTTATTATACATATAAACAACCATGACTCGGAAACAAATGTCCATGCTCATCACACAAACATTTGCTCCTACCGGGATTCAAACCCGGGACCCAAAGAACGTAAGGCAGCCTCAGTACCGCTGCGCCATTCGGGTCGTCGAAAAAATGCGTTCTTTTTCTTTCACTTTTACCTGAATAATACTAGGTACAGTCGTAGATGCAATATTCCCATGAATCGCCCCCACAGCTTGCCACAACAAATCCTTTAACCTGAGGTACTGGTACCAAATTCTCTCTCGATCTTCAAACGGCACATCACTGATACTGTTTTCAAAGTTCATCAGTCCGTAACGAAGGGAACTCTTTAGGATAGAAAGCTGGATCCATTTCTGTGTGATGTCTTCTTCGCTTTCAGCCATTATGTGGTATAGTAAGTTGTAGTATAGTCCGAAGTAAATATCCATTTTGTACTATCATCACTTTGTATCTTGGTGTTAAATTCTGTCAATGACTCTTTTCACGCGGTCATCATGATTATGAGTTGACGATTTTCTTGTTTTGGAAACTACTATGATTATTTTAATGTTTTTTTTTTATTTGGATGCCTAGAACAAGGTTTACTTCAGCCGTGAAGACCTATTTTTAAATCGTCCGAACAATGTTTCGCAAAAGGATTCAGTTACAAAACGTCTTGTAACTCAAAACACAAGTGGTGCGAACTCAACGCGATCCCAGAATCAACCGCGAGCTTACGACTCAGATTGTAACAAACGCTTACTAAGTATTCTTAGTAAGAAACGTATGGCCACTTTGTTTCCAAGAACTGTTTATCTTTAGGAACATAACACCTGGGAAAGGGTCGCTCAATATAGTCGAGATACTATTACATTGCAGGCTTAATACGGAAAGTGCTGGGTAGGTCATTCTTGAGCGTGAGAGGTGGATGTACCTACAGCATTTCAGGTACACCATAAAAATATCGGTCTTATCGCTAAAAGCAGTCTTTTCAAGACAACGTTTGGATGGATTTCAGCATTATTTATGATTCTAATAACGGTGAAAGAAAACATCGTGGGGAAACGGAAATGTAGTAGAACCAAAAAAAACACTCACTGGGCTCACGTAGTGGATCATCGCCTAGAGGGAAGCCTTCGTCTCACCAATAGGAACATTATACGCTGATTATGCTCAGTGGCGCTACTTTCATACAAATCTAAAAGATTGCAGGTTTGCGCCAATAACCTGAGACTGTTCAGAAACCCTTACATCATGAAGAGTAGTTCTTCATGATGTAAGGGTTTCTGAACAGTCTGCTTGCCTTATGGGCTTACCGTATTATTGGCCCATCGTATGCTTATGCAAGTGTCGTTACTGTCTTTATAAATCATGATTTGTCAAAGGATCAATTTGTTCGAGACACCATTGTTTAACTATTGTGTCTACTTCGTGGACAGATCAAGGGTTAAGTTGTATGGTCACCCGAGTCTAAGTTTGTTGGCAGTTTCTATCAACACCTGCTGAACTTTCAGACATTTTAGACATGTGACAAGTTGACGACAGCTTCGAGAAATACCGACTTGTCATCCGATCTTCGACACGTTCGCTTGCTAAATAGGGCAGCTGTTTATACTTAGAAATCTTAGGGTCACAAGCTGTTTAGTACTGGAAGTAATAAATTACATGAAAGATTCACTTATTATTTTTCTATTGGATATTAAGACCCGTCTCATCATGATTTCCTGCTCGTTGTATTTTAATATTGGCACTGTGTGTGTTGGTGGGTTTCAGCTAGATAAACTAAAGGTGACGACGTCAAAAGAAGACTGCGAGGAACTAGAATCGGAAGGCGATGAACGGGTTTCCTTTTTCTTTTTGAATCTGGTACTCTTCTGATCAGATGGACCCAATGAGTGGTCACGTTAATTAGCAACGGTTGGCGTGAAAAAGAGTTTTATGGTGCAAAACTCTATGTCAGTGAACTAGGCTAATGGCTGAGCTTGAATGATTGAAGGCTGTGTTCCATCAGTCATTGGCCAGGTCAAGCTGCAAGAAAATTATTCTAAGATATCATCCAAACTCACCGGCTTCCCCTTAATATCAGCAAGGGCATGTCTGACATCTTTCCCCGACTCATATGTCTGGTCAGGCGGGTGCGCGGGCGGCGGCGCGAAGTTGGACAGGCTCCAGGAGGGGCGCTGCGCGGGGGGCGGGGCGGCCGGCGCGGGGGCCGCGGCCGCTGCAGCCGGGGCCGCCGGCGCAGGGGCCGTGGACTCCGCCGAAGAGGATTCTGATTCGGAATCCTCGGAGGGAGATGAACTGCCTGAAGTCGGACTGCCTGACCCGATTGGTGATATAGGCCTGTAAATTAAAATTATAGTCGGACATTACAAATTTCATCAGGTCTTCTTTGTTAGTGGGCTTTGTGCTGAAACTGAACTGGCGCCTACTGATGTCAAAAATCGGAAATACGATTTTTCGATACAAATTGAAGTTTACTTTAACTTTATCGCGATTGATTACTTTTGTTTTGTCAGTTATAAAAACTAGCACTGAAGCATTGAGAATTGCTGTAAAACATTCATTATGCATAATTTTCATTTCGATTATTATAACAATCATTATTTTATTTTATGTAAAATGTCGCATTCAAAAATAAAACGACCAAAATCGTAATTCACAAAACTGCAATCCTTTCAAATCAAACGAGAAAGCTCCGGTTCACTTGGCTCTTAGACTTGTTGAAATTAATTCAATTTCAGTCGCGTACTTAAAACTTACCAGTTTCCACTCGAGATAAAAATCAATTAAAAACTTAGCGCTTACAAAGGGAAGTGCAGACGTGGCGTAATTTAGTTAGCACGGGAATGAACCTGCGTCGTTGGTTCAGTGGTTGCAAGCACTACTGCTAAACACAAGTTCCTCGATACGACTCTCGGGTCGGGGATTTCTCAGTAGCAGCCCAGAGTCTGAACCTGTGCCCGGTTGATGAAAATAGGCTCGCCCGCTATTACATGGGACGGGAAAAATGTAGTTGTTGTTACATTCCTATTTAACCCTTCATGGATTACAGGCGTAATGTTATGTTATAGGACGTCGCCTATTACATTAGGGACTGGCAAAATGCGAGTATACGGTATAAGGTACAGCTCTGCCTAAACCTTAGCACATTACAGGCGTGATGTTATGGGAATGAACTTACGGTCCTATCGCGTGTGTGTTGGCGACCTCGTCATCACTCGCATCCGATAAGCCGAGGTCCTTGTTCACCACATCACTGGAAACAGAAATATACAAACATTTAACAAAAAAAAAAGTAAGCTTCCTTAACTTGAGCCCTTGTCTCCTTTTAACGGCTATGAACGACAAATTAATGAATGCCTGGTTTCAATAAGAATATCGAAAGCAACTTTGATATTTAAAACAATATTTCACAATAGTACGGATTGCAAAATACTATGCTCAGTATGCTCGTTACAACATCAATTTTCAATCAGCGCAGTAGGAGAAAATCACTTTTAAAGTAGCGACGTTTATACATAAAGGGTGTAAAAAAAACCCGACTGCGTAAAAATAAACTGAAATGAAAAAAACAAGTTCAGTCCGGAATAGTCGGGACCCATATTGGATGGAATTATTTTAGTCTAGATTATTTAATGGGTCCCGACTGTTGTGGACTGAACTTGTTTTTTTCTTTTCAGTTTATTTTTACGCAGTCGGGTTTTTTATTTTACACGATACGATTATTATAAGATGGAGAATTTCTCATTATTTTGTTACGTTTGTTACAAATTCCGTAAACGTCTAATTCTTTAAAGGAATGTGTGGATGATTTAATAATATGGTCATGTACACCATTTTAAAATCCTCATGATGAGCACTTTAATTTGCTACCCATATTGCAGTAAGTACCCAAAAACATTTTTTTTTACTTTTTCAATAGCGTCTCACAGTCGTCACGTTGGTTTTTTTTTCACGTCACTAAGAACACTTGGGTTACCAAGACGAATCTAACGATACCTTAATTAAAGAAATCCATCGAGTGGTTTGGAAGATATTAGAAATTAAAGAATATTACAAACAAAGACTAGTTACGGAGATATTGGGGTCAAAGTTCCAACTTTTCACAAGTTTTTTTTTTAATACATATTTTTAATGTAAGAAATTTACTTTAAACACCTCCACGACCCCCACACTATTCAATCCATCCACCAGAACAATGTTTTGAGTGCGTTACATTCGAGTTTTACCGTAAATCGTGATTTGTAACCCAAAAAAAAAGTCTAACCACGCAATAATTTTTGCGTAGAGTTACTTATTTAGATGTACAGAATGCTTGGTTGACGGCTTCGTGAAGGGTCTGTTTACAACCTGTATGTACTACCGAGTTCACTGAAGGTCGACCAATTATCAACCATATTACTTACAGCATAAGGGGCCTCCTAGCCTTCAGTGAACTCGCTAGTACAAGCCAGTCATTCGTGTGCGTAGCCCCATAGTACATAGCCGAAAGACCTTTCATTTCAATGTAGGAGTTGGGATATCTGTTTACAAGACGGTCCACTGAAACTGACGGAGTGAATTGTTCGGTAGTCACTATATCGGTTATTCTAAGCTCTAGATCATGTGTGGAGTTACTAACTTGACGTGTGATGGGGGTGAGGAGAATTGTAACTAAAGGTCTAAACATCTAGATCTAATTTAGCAAGGAAGCGTATGCATTATGTTTGATAGAAGAAAGGATTCAAAACAGTAGATATAAACAGCTATAGTAAAGCTTGACATTCAATCAAAATGAGCTGTAACTCTCACAATTGCTTAGATATTCATGCCTTGATAGACCAAGTATGTCTAAGTATTGTGGCGTAAAGTCATCTCTGCGTACCCCCATGTTAAAAGCCGTGAGTTGTGTGTTTGTAGTCTATGTTTAGAAAAATCCATAAAACAATATAACGATATCTCTTTATCGATCCCGCAACTCGAAAGTAAGGCAGCTGGTACACAGCTACACTTATACGTTTATCTATTACTCTGAAATTTACGAGTTACCCTTTTAAAATGAGATAAGATACTCACGGCGACACTGAATTCCTTGAGTTCGATATCCGGTTGTCCAAACCTGTAACAACAAACAAAAACATATATTTATAAAGGCTTCAAAACTTTAAACATCGTAAAACACTCGTAAAGTTACCAATTATGTAAATCGTCTCCGTTCATTTGAGTTAAACACAAAATTTAATAACTATGTACCGTTGGATGAACAATATATTCTCATTAAAAAACGTAATTAATCTTTCGATGTTTTTATTGGTAAGAAATGTTTCGTTTAAAGAGGTGCAATTAAGGAGTTCCTGCGGTTCTTGCTAATTAGTGTCGTGTATTTGTTAGTGTGATCATATGTCACCGCTATGTCCATAGTTGCCCGTCTCTGAAGCCCAAGGCTACGATACATTAGGCTTACAGCATTTAGCAACCGTAAATTCTACAGCCGACTCCATTACTTGAAAGTATCAACCATATTTAACATCGAGACTGCGATTTGCGATTATTGTCCTAAGTAATATCTTATAAACTTCACTGGTTATTTTCTAAAAGCAGATTGCCTTTTAAATGCTTGAAAATGTGAAAGAGAATAAGTAAATAAATGTAATTACGTCGAGTCCTATCAACATCTAGAACAATCTTTGTTAATGCGAAGTACTTTCGTATATTAGAGCAGAGAGCTTTTCATTTTCTCTCATAGTTCGTAAGGTTGGTTATATGGACGTAGGTGGCTCAGATTGTGGCACAGAATCCGCAGTGAGTATTCATTAGCTGCGACAAGGCACACAAATAACTCTATGCATAATAAATGCCACTGTACAAGTGCCGGCTACTTCGATAAATTAGACTTTATTCAAAACGACCGGACTAATGTAGTTGGCTGTTAAAGGACGCAGTGACACATTCAATGCAAGTGTTTCCTTTAAGCTTTTTGCTTTCTATTTTTCAATGACGAATGGACGCAAAGTTAATAATGCGTCTGAATAGGATGTTATATTGTAACAACCTACAGCTAACCTCGAGTCTGGCCATTAATATGTATTTAAATGCTTGTATAAAATCATGATTGGTCACGCATAACATCAAATTATCTTTTTTTATCATGCAACACTAGTTTACAAATGCAGAAATACAACCTCTGTTATAATACAAAGGTTGCATTCAAAAGCCACACCATTTAATCGTATTAAAGGTTGCTTTATTAAACCATTCCTGTTGACCAATGGTGCATTAAAGCCAATCGGCAAAAACCCGAGAAAAAACTGAATAAAATCCCCTTCGTCCATTGCAGAGAGAGTAATTAGCTAAAGAGTCCAATTGTGTGGTTTGACTGTAGCACATACACGGTGTACCTATAAGTGCATCGCGTCGAGAGCGGCCGGTGTTTACTTAGGCGTAGAGAAATGTAAACATGTCGGTGGACTCGCTGTTAGCGGGTTCGGTACCAGGCCGATACCCTACCGACTTTAAACAACCTATCAAAGTGCCTTGAACTCTACGGTGCACATAATTATGTTTAGTGTAAACATTACACTTCTCACAATTCTCACGGGTCTCGGGGGTCTTAAATACTTGGAGTGATTTGAACTTCCAGCTGTATGTTCAAAAAGTTAAGTGTGAAATGAAACTTTGATTATACTGTAAACTTGTTTCACGTATAATAAGTACGTTTCTAGACAAATGTATTGATCTAAGTATTAACATTAATACACAATCTATAAAAAAGCCAGACAGCTTAAGTACAATCAATCTAACAAAATATGAACACTCATGAACAGCATAAAAACGAGATTGAAACTACGCATTTATTTTCCACGTAAACACCTGTAAATCCCATCAATAATGTCAATGGATGCCGTCGATCAAAATCATTCACTCATTCATTCGCGGCTTATCCCGCCATCGAAATCGAGAACAGAGGGAATACATATCGGGAGAAGTGAATACTATAATTTACCCCGAGACCGATGACGTAAGCCGAGGACTATGACCGACAGTCCTTCAGGGTCAAAGACCTCTAGGGTTGCGGTGACTTGCCGATGTCAGACAGGCGACGGCCGAACCTGCGGCCCATTCGGCTACGAAACTAAGGCTATATAGGCCGTTTTTACTTCAATATAGGTACTGCTACGCCCCTTGAACTTGTATGAACCCGTGAACTTGAAAATGAATGCCTAGTTCTTTTTAGGTTTTGTATACAGTAAGTAATGGCTTTGTGTAATGTAGTTTCAGGAGTGGAACGTGCTTGATCCAATGTCAAAGTCAAATGTAGTTCACAACTGTTCGCATAAACGTCCTAGTGTTGGGAAAGAGCAACTTCCCATTCATACAACCCACGCTCAACTGTAAGCAACTAAAAACACACTCATCAAACTTTGTGCGCTATAAATAGGTTGAAACTAGCGTTGTAACGTTGTTTGTAGCGTCACAGCGCGGAGCGGCGAGTGACGTCATTATACTCCACTGCTTTACGGATACAGGATACGGAGTAGAACACTAATGGAGTGACAATGCATCAACGACGTCACCTGTCTAGTGTATAGCTAGCTCGCTAGCGTTCGATTAATTACTGACGTTTCAGACTCCGACTATTGAGTGGACTTCATAAAAATTCGTGTGTACTCTTCTGTTATTTGTACTCTTTGGTACGGAAGCTAGAGTACTGCGCTGCCGAGTGCGACATGCGCTAACTTGCGTAATGGATGACCACCCACGTTACTTAAGTTTTCTTGCACGTGGATGCGGCTCGAATACGAGTACACGTTCGTGTGCTTATAATAGTGGGGGATTTCAAATTGAGCGATGTTTTATAAACAAGAGATAAAGCATGAAGGAAATCGATAGCTACGCGTAATCTTTTGAAATCGAATCAGACGATTACTTAAAATTTTAACTAACTTAATCGATGATGAAGATGCGAGCGAGGCTAAGCAATCCTCCTTAGTAACAAAAACCTTTTTACCGATCAACAAAAAGTCTACATCAATACACTCTAATAAATTCAAAAGCTAACTAATTACGTGAAGCAATAAAATAATTTTGTTTATTTTCCTCAGGGTGGGCCAGTGGGCGTTATTTCACCACGGGCTTATTTCCCATCACCGTATACGCGCTGTTTGTGGCAAGCCGCGCGTGTGTGCCCGATAGTTTTTCTTGTGACGTTTAAGGCGACTACAGGAGCTAAACGCGAGTTTTATAATGCAAAAAAGCATATTATGATTCACTGCAATAAACAAAATATACGATATTTTTCAGGCTATATGCCATGATAGTGTTTTGAAAACATAATACAACGAATTTGACTCGATAAAAAAATCACGAGTTTATCTCTAAAAAATTCTTTTAACGAGTAAAAACCATACTAAAATACATGCGATCATTCTGATTTTTTGGCAAATAATTCTACAAGCAACATAATTATTAGCATGATTGTGTTTTATTTTTTAGTCCAATCAATAGATTTTTTGTAAATCGCAAAAAAACACTCATTTCGCACTTTTCGGCCCGCAGTGCCTGACGTAACAACCTCTTTGTAGTGCAAGCTGATTAGAACTTTATTCCAACAGTTTTTCAAACGAAGTTTGAACCACCACAAATAGAGTTACTAATTTAGCTCCTGTAGTCGTCTTAAGTACATGTTACCGTTGCGTATCCATCATGGTAATTATGGCGAATTGTTTAATACTTGTTTTGATGTTACAAATGCGTGTAGAAGAACGTGACATAGTGATGGAATGAAAGGTTTTTGCTCGATGTTTTGAAATGTGGCGAAGTAAACACGGTTATGTTGGCAACATTTATTGTACTTTGTAGGGCTTCAGAGAAGTTGTCAGCCGGAATGAAACGTTTCTTCGTATATTTTACGAACTGCTCTTTAACTTATTAGCAGAATTTTTAAATCATTGTTTACAAGCAGTTTTTTTTGGTGGTTTATTTTGTAATTATATAGAAACGCAACCCTTTCGACTTCAATAGCAGTTTCTTCACCATTCTTATTTCTCTGATATTCTTAACGAGGACACGATGATCACAATTATATTCCACTTATACTCAGTCCAGTACAATCGAAACGAAAATAGTAAACAAATCAATATCCTTTGTTATAGTTGGTGTTATGCTGTTCTTACGACAACATCCGGCTCGTTGGGCAAACCACTTAATATCGAGTAGGTTTTAGCACTTAGCACACTACATAAAACCGCTAACGAATTTATGCGTGTATTACTACACAGTTCGAGTGCAATAAAAAGCTAGTTTGTTAAAGGTTTACGGTACCTAAATATTTATTGTACTTTCAATCAGTTTTGTCTGTACCTGTACCTATAGTATTTCAAACTGTGTATTCCAGTCCTTTAGCGCTTTTATCGTGACATCACGTCCTCTCAAAAAGTTATTACGCCTTCGTACTTACGTCACAAGTACCTTAATAAGGTTCTAAAAATATGTATCGAATTCTAATATAGGCTTTGGAAAAATAATGTTTATTTATATACATTCTCCAATCTATATCATCAGCAGATGTTTTGTAGATAGTTCCTTTTTTTTCTATAGGTAATTATACTTGTGCCCTAGTGCCTTTAAATTTCGATCAATGGCGAGGAATGTGACTTCATTGAATTTCAGCACTGGAAAACGAGTATACAGGGTGTCCGGCAACGAATGGATAACATTGAAATGGCTCATAGCGGAACCCATGGCCATTCAGAAAAAATACGTAAAAAAATCTATCTTATAAAAATTTCATCCGCAGATGTAGGGCCTGCATAAGAATGGGGCGCCATATTACATTTTTTTGCTTCAGTATTTTTTTCTCCTTGTCTACATTAATAGCAATAATTCACTATTTAAGGTAGATACAATTATGAATTGTACCATTATCACATCTACTTGAAACGGACATTATTTTAAAATTATTGGTCACTCATGTATGCCTATTATTGCCTATGCATACATTATTTACCCAAGATGTTTAAACTTTGTTTAAAAATTAATTCATACTAATTTTCCAAAATAAATGAACTTGCTTACAGGTCTGATAGATTTTTTTCGTATTTTTTTCGAAATGGCCATAAGTTCTACTATAAGCCATTTCAAGGTTATCCATTAATTACCAGACACTGTAGAATATTTGTAGTGAGCTAATAAGTTAGTACCTCTTTCGTTTTTCCTTTGTAGTTGGATGTGGATAAGCACTCATCTGCCTTTTCCCAACTGAAAAGCCCTTCAACTCAAAGCTAAGTTGGAAATACCACTAGCCTTGTAGAGTAGTGCTCTAATAAAACATACCGCAGACAAAGAATTACATATCATTTAGCAGAAGTCGATAAGTGATCCGATTTTAAAAATTCTTTCACCATTAAAATGCTACATTATCCCTGACAAACATAGGCGATATTTTTTACTAGAAAAAAATATCCCCCCCGCCCCCCCCCCTTGGGAAATGTCCACCCGTGCGAGCCGCTAGTCAGTTATAAGTGCACTTTCAGACAAACGGCGTGACTGACTTGTCAGGATTACGATCAACGTCGTTTAGTCGTAGTTCTACTAAGAACAAAGTGCGTAGCGGTCGTCACCATCGAGATAGCTATGCAACGTTACGAATCGAACAAACGACACGCATGGCCGCGCCTCCATCGACCACCGACCACCGCGCACCGGTCAACAACCACTAAATATTTGTTTACGTTTACATCGCGCCCACTTTCATGTTTATGGCTTGATTCAACACGAAATTTACTGTGAATGGAATGTATGAGAGGGCAATGGATTTTATGCAGCCATTGTTCCATATTTTCTGGCTGAAATTGGACAATTGTTTACGCATATTCTGTAGTTTATACGTTTTTTTAGCGCTACTTACCATATTAAGGTAAATACATTCATTCACAATTCAAAAGTCCCTATTAATGGTTTCATTGAAATACATGCTTTTAGTTCGAAAACTAAATAATAAATTGATGCCAGCCAATAGTAAGCTATTAATGGGCCTTTAGAATTAGAAGATGCCCTAATCTGAAAACTGTAACAACAGTAAAAGATGATGACATTCATGTCATTTGATTTTAATTAAATTTTATATCAATTCAATCTGTGCTTTTGAAAATACAACGTTTTAATCGAATCCGTTCACAATTTATTTATCAAAGCTCAGAATAGCTCTACTTTGTGCATACTATTTAAGAATGTACAGCAAAAGAAGAAGATGCAAGTCCGTATACATAAATCATGTCCCAGAGTGCAGTTCGCGAGTGCGACAAGCCGCGAATAAGAGCAGCGGGTAGTAAGACAAATATGCTAAACATGGCATCTGTTGCTGTCTGCTGAGTTTTCTCAAGTCCGCAACTCCGCACCAACGATCGCGCATTTGTTGTTGTTTTTATGTTGAAATTTTCGTAGTTCTAAAGGTACTTTATAGAAAGAGACTCATTTATTCATGAAACAAGATTTTCATAAAAGTGTACCAAGTCATCATTTTTCTTGTGTTTTGCCTTTATAAGCTTAATTATAGCTCTACTACTGGAAACGTGTTAGGTACTAAAGTTTTACATATCGTGACGGACAGATAGCCTGCAGCCATAAAAAGCAAGAGAGCGCGAGGCCGGTCGCCAACACGATGGTCCGAACAAGTAAAAAGAGGCTTATGTCCTCAAGCAAATTTCAGCAGGTGGTGATGGCAATTTTGGTTCGGAGTAGATGGAGGCAGATTATCTGTTTAAAGGGGTCGAGTGACCACGATCCTCAGTAAAGAGAGGACAGATTGAAGAAGGTTAGAAACATTTTGAAAAAAATCCAGTTACTTTTGAAAACTACACAAAAACGCAGCAATTCTATATCGGTAAAGAATAGTAGATTATTGCATCGAGCACAAAGTAATTTATTATTGCACCGAGTGCCTGATTTAGAGCCCGAGCGTTAGCGCGGGCTCTAATCTAACAGGCACGAGAGCAATATAAATTACTTAAGGCGAGATGCATAATCTGCTTTTCTTTCAACTATTACCTATAGGAATAGTAGATAAAAGAAACTCATGTCAAACAGTTAAAATCGATGTTTAATTATGGAAATTAAAAGTTATACTTGAGCAACTATTAAACGTAAGGTTAAGAGTTATGTTGGGCAAATTTATATTTGTTTGTTTAACTTGGGACTGAATAATATTATCAGACGAGGTGGATGGGCCTGGCTGATTTGTTACAATGAAGTCGTTATCACGGGAAGTAGATGGGCGCGGCGATGTCGATTGATTTAAATTTCTTTCATTTTTAAATCAGAGTTAGCAGCAATCTTTTTTTAAATTTGGAACAAGTAGGATAGAAACGAATAATACGTACGTAAAAAAAAGTATTGATATCGGCTGGCTGAATAGAGCTAATCCATTGAGATTGGCGCCTTTTGATGCGATTAAAAAAAAACTGTGCAATAATGAAATTTCATACATTTTTATTGCTCTAGAGCATTAAAGACTCGCTTTGTACTGAGTTTTTAGTGTGATTGTGATGAAATTAAAGCATAGTTGGAAGAAAACATATAAGTTCACCCGTGTCGATAAATAAAGTTAAAGTTAAAAAATCTCTTACTATTAGACAGCTGACATTCTCGATATACGGGCTATTTTTAACTATGACCCCGAAGTGGGCAAGAGGGCGTTAGTGCTCTTTAATAAAGTTATCCCACAGCAACATAGTATTAACTAGAAACCCACTTTATGTGTTACGTTTTTAACATCATCACGCCTGTAATAACCGATGGGTTAGACAGGTCCCTAATGATCCAGACTCTGTGGCTGCTTCTGAGAAATTCCTGATGAAAAATCCCAATAACACTCTTTACCATGTTCTAAAAAGCAAAACATCATTTCTATATACTAAAACGCTGTTCAAGTTTAATAAGCCTCATATCTTATGCTACCCACTTAATTATTTATACCTCGTAATCTGACTTAAGTACGTTACTTAAGTGATTGAATAACCTGTCGTCTGTTAGAATTAAAGGTCAAAGAAAAGCCTAAAACCTTCTTCTATTTCCAATTTAATAATGGCGCGGGAATCAAGTACGGAAGCGCTTTTAACAGAACACGTGACGTAATAATGTAGTCCGTTGCCCTTTTAAGAGGACTACAGGAGCTAAACGCGAGTTTTATAACGCAAAAAAGCATATGATTCACTGCAATAAACAAAACCAGAGAAATATAAGATATTCTTCAGGATATATGCTAGTATGACAGTGTTTTGAAAATATAATACAACTCTAAAACATCTTTCAACGCGAAAAAACCATACTATGCAAATAATTCTACAAGCAACATATTAGCATAATAGTGTTTATTTTTTTTAGTCCAATCAATCGATTTTTTGTAAATCGCAAAAAACCACTCATTTTTACTATTCGGCCCGCAGTGAACGACGTAACAACCACTTTGTAGTGCAAGCTGATTAGAACTTTATTGTAACAGTATTTCAAACGAAGTTTGAACCACCACAAATAGAGTTGCTAATTTAGCTCCTGTAGTCGCCTTAATTACTGACAACGAGTTAGAAATGTTTATTAGAAGGATATTAGAGGCAGCATTCCGATGTCAATGTAAACATTTTTAATTGTAACTGTAAGTTTTATGTTTGTTGTCAAGTCTTTTGAGTGAGAACCATGTTTCGTTATTTTATTGGATTACGGTGAGAAGACGGGTTGGTCGTTTCGTTTTTATTAGGTCACAAATTATATTATTAACTAGTTGGTGCCCGCAGCCCCGCAACCTTTGTCCGTTAAATTGTTATAAAAATATTACTTCCCTATTTGAATCGGATTTTGTTGACAATTTCAATAGTTTTCTAATAAAAGTAGCCTAAGTTAGACCTTAAAAGACCAGCTATTCGCCAGTATAAGTCCCGTCAAAATCGGTCCAGCCGTTTCGGAGATTACTATTCACAGACATTCAGCAAAAAGATTTTATTTTAAAATTACATAAAGACACTTCAATTTTATTTATTTGTATAGATGTATAGATAAAGTCGGGCGATAGAATCTTCTATAATTTAAGGTAACACACGATTTCAATATGCAGGTGAACAATGACTCACGTTTGTAGTTTTTCAGGATATACAGTTATACGTATTAGCGTGTATCAAGCTGACCGTGAATGACTTATTTCACAATGTTATTCAATGTCATGTTTATTTATTCAGTTGTTATATTATTACCTACTTCAGTGTTCCCTAACAAAGCACATTATGCTAGAATTATTCAAAATACCTTTTCTTTTTAAACAACCGTAGAAAAGGATACCATGCAAAATCAGAACAGTGTGTTTAACGGGAAAAGAATAAATGAAATCCTGAATGAATAAACACTGGGTATTTGTAAACACAAAAAGAGGAACATAAACATTTTGTCAAAAAAAAAACAGCAAAAGAAATGTGTCGTCTTTAGAAATTGGACTTAGTTGCGCAAAAAAGGGGTGAAATATTAACAGGGGCAGCCCTTTTGGGTCTCTTTGTTTACTGAAACCAATTAGTTACGAAATGCGAGGCCAAAATAATGCTGGCATTGAAATATACCTTTTTTATACTCAAACAGTTCAATATTTGTGACTAGCAGTGCTGCGTCTTCGCACGGCGGAACATATTAATGGGATACAGAGTATTTAAAGTAGTATACAAAGGTATAAATATAGTATAGTCTAAATAATGTCGTCTTAACCCACGTCGTGGTCTAACTGTGAGCTAAGTTTGATGCAAATCCGTTCAGCCAAAAATGCATGACATGACAGCGTTTAGAGATTTGTAAAAAAAAATGTTAGGACGACTTGAATAAAATATTGTTAGGAATCTGATAATAAACCTCGTGTATTACATAGATTGTGAAGTAAATATTACCAAATAGCCTCTTAATTACATATAATTAAAAACAGAGAGATAGACAAATTTATTTTCGCATATGTAAATTCCTAGGGCCATCCCTAGGAATTTACATATGCGAAATATTCAATTAATATTCAATTGAAAATGCAGCCAGTTCACATAAAATATTAAAGGACCGTTTCCATTACTATTTGTATAGCCGAATTCACTGCATAAATCGCTACACTGCACTGTCCAATATTTCAATCAAGAATAATAAAAGTCGGAACTGCCTCTAAATTGTGTCCGCTAAACGGAAGAACTGTCACTCACATATAAATACTGAAAAGGCCGCACTTCGTGAAATGTTGCTACATTGATTTAATTTAACTCGTATCCGGGAGGAGCGATACAAACTGTTTGTCGCTTTGCACTGGCAACACTGTTGACAAACGCTGTTCACTTTAATAAGGCTATTAAATGAGTGATATTGAATTGCAAGCTTCAATGCTGTCGCAAAAGTATAATTTCGATTGCTCTTTGGCACTTTATTGACATTCTTTTATGTATTGTCATTTAGAACTTCCCCTATATCTTTATTTATTGTATGTCAAACATATTACTGATAACCACGAGACGAGACCGCGAAGACTCTTCCTTAGGAATTAGCAAGAAGTGGAACAGAACCAGGACCTCTGGAATGAATGGAGAGTCACCCTAGCCCAGCAGTGGGACAGTACAAGCTAGCTATACTAACAAGACAGTATTGTTCATAATCTTTCCGTTCTAGATATACATTTGACTCAATCATGTGGTCTAAATAGAACTTCCAAGACAAGAAATAAAAGATATTGCTGGGTGAAAGAGCAGGGGAGGGGTATAATTAACCCACCCCACACTGTATATTGTAAGTGCCCGGCCAGACAGGTGGGTGGCTATTGTCCGATTCACAATGAAAAAATAATATTTCCAAGTCAGTGATACAGGTGGGAATATCACAATTGCTTTATATCAATCAGACTTCTTTTCAAAACATTTGTCCCATTTAAATGTTCTATTTTTTAAAGGTGCAGCAAAACCGACCTGATCTGACTTCGGACACCGGACTTTGACAGATAATGTACTGGAATAATGTCAGTGTCCAGTCTTGTTTCTTTATCGTGTGGTTAGTACCTAACCTGGTGTCAGAGTTATGGGCCGTAGGCATTTGGGACCAGTTGATGAATTACTCTTTTCATGCCGCCAATGGGCCTCTGACTTGGGTTTACATGCCGTCGAGAAATATATCTTAGGTAAACTATGTTTCTTCACAATGTTTGCCTTCACCGTAGCACGCAATACGCTTATGAATTCGAAATCTAAGGTGCGTGTGCGCCTTGGATTCGAACTTCAGATCTACATATGACTTGGCAGACCGACGGTCACACCATGGTATCATTGCCTCAGCTATCAGTGTCCTGTGTCCGCAGCCGATCCGAATTATGTCCGTACTTGTTTGCCCAAACCTTTGCCGGTCCAAATAAATAATTTTATTTAGATACAAATGTCATCAGACCTATAAAAGGCACACACAACAATTACAAACACATGTGCAATTTACAACCGACAAAAACTGTTAACTATTAATTGCGGGGTGTTTCGTTAATAAATCTCAATTTACTATTGCATTTACGACTATTATTAAGTACAATAATAATAAGGATGTACGCGTGGTAGTACTTCATTGATTTTTATTGACTTGTTCTAATTATATTGCTTTTCGGTATGTACTTACTATGTACAATTTAAGTGTAGGTTCATAGCATAGGTTGTGACTTGTAGCATTTGTAATTATTCAGATTTATTGATATAATACCATGTTTGTTTGCTTTTATCACACTTATTATTAGTTATTATAGTATTTTATGTGGAAACAATAGTAGGAAATTACCATATAATATAATCTTTTCCTAAGACGACACGTGGAGGAAGTCGTAATTTTTCCAATAAGTCGTAATCAATGTCGATTTCCTTAAATTACAGAAATTTCCAATTTTGTGGCCCTACAAACATTCGCAATGAGATTATTCTAAATTCAATTAGCGAGGAAAGTTAATTCTAACGATAAAAAATATTTAATAAGTATCAAATAAATCTTCTAAAATGGAAGTTAATTAAAGCAGAAAGGCAATATGTGGGGACAATGCGACGATAAATAATGAATTGATACGATCGACGCGACGCGTGCGCAGTGCTCCCGTCAAACGGTGTGCCGCATTATTCTCGCAGTTCCACTTCTGCATATTATATGAGACGATTCTTAGTATTATACGTCGTTTTATTGGCTTAAGCCTCAAATACACAACCATGCCAGTAACTAGCACAAAAGTATGCAAGAAGCTTCCAATCTTGCATGCCATTGTGCTGGATGGAGTTTCTTGCTCGTTCTTCTCCATACAGACTATCTTTGTGAAAGAGTAAATAGAATAAATTCTTTTGCCGCATGAAGTATGACTTTCAAAACTGCCATTTATTGGCCTAATTGAAATAAATGATTTGACTTTGTGCCATAACTTCTGTTTGGTGAATGTTACAATGGCATGCCAGCCTACTTGCATACCTTTGTGCAAGTGACTGACACGTGTGTTATAGATTTATAGTCGTTTTATTGTCTTATAGTAGCACCTAACAAGCATTGTTTGAAGACCTGACTTCGACCTATACTCATGGCCACTGAGATTTCATTAAACGTTGCTTGACGCAATTCTGATTACTATTAATACTAATTATATATTTTATTCGAAAATATTCTATTAAGTACTTAATGCCGTACCTGAATATTCTATTAAGTACTAAATGCCGTACCTGAATATTCTATTAAGTACTTAATGCCGTACCTGAATATTCTATTAAGTACTTAATGCCGTACCTGAATATTCTATTAAGTACTTAATGCCGTACCTGAATATTCTATTAAGTACTAAATGCCGTACCTAAATATTCTATTAAGTACTTAATGCCGTACCTGAATATTCTATTAAGTACTTAATGCCGTACCTGAATATTCTATTAAGTACTAAATGCCGTACCTAAATATTCTATTAAGTACTTAATGCCGTACCTGAATATTCTATTAAGTACTTAATGCCGTACCTGAATATTCTATTAAGTACTAAATGCCGTACCTAAATATTCTATTAAGTACTTAATGCCGTACCTGAATATTCTATTAAGTACTTAATGCCGTACCTGAATAATACATTTACTTGGTTTATATCTAGTCCTCTAGCAAAAATAATTGTTTCTAGAAAATAATTAAATTACTGGTAATTTGGTAATGTTCGGTTCATAATGAAAACATAAAAGCGTAATCTAATGGAATTTTTAATTTAAAAACTTATTAGATTTGTAGCACAATAAAAAAACTTGTAATATCAAGCAATTAATTTCACTTTGTTGGTGCTGTGGGAAAACAAAATTGTTTACCATGTTGATGGTGTAAAGACGTCATTTATTGCAGTTACAATAAAAACAAATATTTGTGATGTCAATATTTTTACACAAGTTTTTTACAAACAATACACCTAAACAAATAAACACTCCTATTTGAAGGACATTTAAGGTTAATCGATACGAACCTCTATTTTATTTGCCAGTAAAAATAAAATTAAGAGGATTATGGAAATATTATGGACCATCCTTTGATTACTTGAATTATCTCACAACTGGGCTTTCAATCAGTTCTTGTTACTTCAATAACTTCCGATAAAGAAACTGAATGAAATGGTTATTCCACTATGATATTTATTGATTACCCCTATAAATAAACATAAAGGAACGGTCAGCAAGCCACTTCATTTGATAAATAAATAACACAGTGATAAAGTGAATCAGACGAATTATTATCGTTTTAAATTGCTATGTAAACGTCAGATAATGTAGTTTTCAAGCGATGACATCATCATTATGTATGTAAGTCACAATAAACATTAAACAATAAAAACATAAGTACCATAAACTAGCTCCCTGCCTAAAAACAATAAAAATAAACATACCGTAAGCTAGCTCCCTGCCTAAGAGTATATCTCCGCACTCAATAAGCTGTTGCAGCAGAGTTAAGCGGTTCTGGTAACCAAAATCCGAGGTAAGCAATCCCAGCATTGTGTCACATTTTCCTTTTACAAGCACAGCCATAAAAAAATAAACTCTGTACACACTTCTCAAGGTACTATTGCTCACTAACTCACAACATACTTTATTCACTGTTCATTGTTTCAAATGTACTATCACAAACACATGTTCTTTTGGCGCGAAAGCAAGACAGATGCGCTTGCGGCGCGCGCCGGTTGCGACTGCGTTGCGTCTTCCGAAAGCTATTACAACGGACAGGTGGTGACAAAGGAGTCCCTACTTCCCCTCTTCACTAAGTAAGCTCTGCGACTAGTCGGCCGATTGATCGCGCTGTTAGTCGCTGTTATAGGGCTATTCTTTAGGTTTGATTGTAATATTATAGTTAGGAATTAATTAACAAAAAATATAAGTAGTGGATTGCTGAACAGAAACGGCAATTATTAAGGCTTTACCTCGCTACCTACCTTCCTTTTCTTAATTTTTTATTGATTTTTATCAGATTGAAACAAGAAACTCAATTAGTAAAATTGTTTTCTTTTAGAACATTAATGAAAAGGAAACTCTTTTTGTGTTTCCATGTTTATTTAGCAAAATAACCCCTCTCATTTGAATGATCACTACTTTAAAAGTTGAATCCAGCGCCAAAAAGCGAAACGACACAGCTTCCAATATTTTTGATGTATGAAACTTCCGGATCAATGGGAATACCGAATAACCCAATTGGAATTGGCTAAGTGCATGCATGCAGGGCGTACGTGCGCGGGTGCACGTCCCACCCGCGCCCCTTCGCTATTATTACTCGCATCGTACGGACGAGGGTGGTTGAATCGGGGTTTGATTATTCGCACATCAACATGTTTGCATTTCATCGATTTCGTCTGAGAACAAGCCGACAGGGCACTTTCGGACCAAAAAATGATCTTCTGTACTGTTTACTTATCACACGATCGGTAATTATTGGTGGCTTTATAATCGTTAAAGGATTTTGGATGGTAGACATTATAGTGAGATAAGGCTACCGGTGTATACGGAGGCGGATGAAGCACGCGTCGCGTTTATTTATTTTTGTCTGCGCGGCACGTGGGTATCGTCGCGCTCCGAACGCCTCGGGAACGTCGCGACGCACCGACGCACGCGAGTGTACTGACCGCGCGGGTTTCGGACGCGCGTCATTCGTTGCACTATTGTGCATAGAGCGTTAGAATAGTAAGGACATGGGCCGTTAATTAATAGAATTAACTTTATGCGTGATGGTGATGACAGGGTAGAACATGAATTTAGTTGATTAATTATTTGATTAGGTGTCGTTAATATGCAAATTGAGGAGTTTATCAATTTTATTGACTGCACTTGGAATTTAAGGTGTAGTTTTAAATGTTAAATTGTAACTTTATGACTGATTAAGAGAGCAACTCACACTGTTATTTATACAATCATCATCTACCTAGCCTTTTCCCAACTACGTTGGGGTCGGCTTCCAGTCTAACCGGATGCAGCTGAATACCAGTATTTTACATGGAGCGACTGCCTATCTAACCTCCACAACCCAGTTAGTACTGGGCAATACGATACCCCTTGGTAAACCCCCCTGGTTGTCAGAGTTTTTGGGCCACTGACTACCTGTAACGACTGTCAAAGATCTACAAATGACAGCCGGGACTAACGGCACGTGCTTTCCGAGGCACGGAGGAAACACGGTATGTAAGGGGTCATCCCATCCACAGACCAACCTAGGCAAGCACGGCTAAGAATAAGAATAATAATATAATAATAATAAGAATGATGTACTGAATAATGGTTATTTATACAGATGAATTAAAATGAACCCATCATTACATTACCCTTTCATGAAGACAAGGAGACAGACGACTGGAAATCCCGACAGTGAGAGGTGATAATGTGGTTCGCGTCGCGACGCGCGTTATAAATATTTCATCCAAAGAAAAGGCGTTTAACGCATCGACAGCGGTCGCACATGCCGACATACATACACATGTAGGTACACGTATTGTACAGACATGTATACGTGCATGGAGTCACAGACAAACCCCATCTATTTCCGTACCCGACAAGCATTTAAGCTATTCTACTTGCTCACCGACTAGCACAAGTACTTAACTAGTGAAATAAACTTATTAAAAGCTTTGTTTCATGTTTGCGAGGAAAATCTTAGTAGAATATACAAAATGTATGGATGGTGCTTTAATAAATTTTCATATCTCTTGGGTTAACCCAAGAAATATGAAATACTGACTTTAGATCATAAGTATATATTACTTTACCTAGTTAATTTAAATATTTTCCTGTGTATCATTGTCAACCGCAACTTCACCGACGACGATAAGGATGAAGTTTACCTAATTAAATGGGTTTTTTATAACTACAAGGAAGAATACTAATATTTCAACTTTTAGGAGCTTGAAGCGTTGTTTCACGCCAAAGATATGATTCAATCGGTCTTTTCAACCTGGCAGAAATCTTAACTTATAAAATAATTGTGAAACAAGTAACAAAGTATTAAAAACAATGAAATTTCATTGTAAAAGTGTTGCATAATTAGAGAAAGAGCCGTTTTTATTATAGTGAAGCCTCAGAACCTGCGGACTCCCAAAGGAAGACAAAAGATTCACGAGCCCTCACAAACAAGGCCAACGGACGCTTTCAAATATCCTATTCGGTATTCCTAATTCCACAATGTCGCCTCAGTCGTGAGAATTCTTTATTTTACTTTTAAAGGCATTGACGTGTAAAACATTATCTTGGAAAAAACATCACGGTGACGCAATGTGTACCTAACACATATTCAAAATGCTACGTTTGTTTGCATTTACCTTATTTTCGATACAGATTTTCCCGTACGTCACACGATGTAAAGCTGATGTTTATGGTAAAGAAATGTTTTGCGATCCGACCATCCATCTCATTCCAATGACAAATGAAACAAATCTTACAAAAGAGGACGATATGAAAATCTCGAGCAGTTAGCGGAAAACCCTATAATGTAAATAAATATCTAAATACGGATCGGATTAAGTCTAAAATTTTCCGAAATACCGGATAACCGGTCACGAGGTCGACAGGGTGAAAACTTTTGTTGCGGAGCTAAATTACTGCTCCTACTTCTGGATTTGACGCTCAACGTTATTTGATTGAACGTTTGCATAATTAATCACGAAAAATTCAAGACTTGTTATCGAGTTAAGGCACTCAAGTATAGTCGAAGCTAATGCAAACTAGTGAGCGAGTGTGGCGCGCAATTATTTTAAGATTCCGACGTCTCGTACGCGAATAATCCATGCTGCATTCAATTAATTGGCAGGCTTGCTACTACTCTACTAGCCTAACCACTGGACCGTGTGACATCATTTTCGTTGATAAATTGTGTATGATGGTTCACATTATAGTCCCCTTATCGCTCAGCGCAAAACCACAGTGACAGCGCAATACATTAAAATGGCGATATTTGTACGTACAACACAAAACAAGCACCACAGTTCACAGCCGAGCTCTCACCTGATAAATTATTACAACAATTTAATAACAAAGTGATCCACATTATCATCAACGCTCATCTACAATAGAGGGGTTGTTCTCGCATGAATACAGCGGCGAAATCACTACCCTAAAATTAATATAACGCTGGAAATTTAAACGGACCGCTTCGACCAAGCGTCGGGATCTAATTTATATGCATATCTAACTTTGCCACATTGGCACTGACCCTCGCACAAACTCTGCAAAATAAGATAACAGGAGTTCGCCACGACCTCGCTACACTTTAGTGTGCCACTCAAATCGGTCGGCTAATACTATTCCCCTTTGATAGTTTAATGGGTGTAATACGAACAAGTAGAGATGTTAATTGTTTACACGCTACACCTATGTGTTGCGTCGTGCAGTTGGTACTATTGTTTTAGCGCACAAATTCACCTTGCGCCCCTCATCCGGTGTTTAACAGGGGATGGTGCAAGACCGCTACAAACTTAGTCGCTCCCCGCCCTACAGCACAAATTATATAATTTATAACTGCTTTTAATAGCGAACTCGTCGGACGGTTTATCGTGAGAAAAGGGTTAAGAGACGACGTCGGACATCGATCAGGATTAAACTTGGGAGATGACTTCCAAACTCTGTAAATAGGGCACGTGTTAATTTAAATAAGGCCTCTACCCGAGAATTCCTTTAAAAAACTTGTAACAAAACCCTTATTGGAGGATCCCTCACTGGAATCAAGCGGCAATAAATCACGGGAACAATCAATACAAGACACGGTTTGATCCCAGCGAGGCGAGAACAATAGCGCGTTTTGTTTACGTAAAGACTTCGTAAAACTGTGATTCAAATGTGGAAATAAAAATGTGTCATGACACTGACTCCTGCGCTATTATTGCTATTATTTCAGCATACTATCAGACTACTAAAATTCCTGTACCAATGTCTACATAAGCAGAATTTCAAATCACACATGTAGTCACAAATCGGTGTGTGAACAGCATTTTAAAAATTCCATCTATGGCAAGTTCTAAACCGCAAGCGTTTAAAGACGCGACAGAAATCGCCTTAAAAGCGGAGCAGTGACAAACTCGAAGAAAAAAAAATTAGCTCTCGACCGGGAAGCGGAAAGTGCGACGCCTCGCCTTCAGCTTTCAGACGCCATTATTTCATCCGGTATTAAGTTGGAAAATATTTCGCAACAGCCACCATCTTTTTAATGTGGAATATAACTTGACGACGATACTGTAGAGTTCAATTTTCATCGGGATCACATTGTTTTTAAAGGGTCTTGTTCTGCGGAGCTTGGTAAGTCCCTTCTGGTTGAAAACAATAGGGTGTATATTGATTCCTAGATAAATGTGTAGTTGAGACCTTTTATTTCGCGGTGGATTCGATACTCGTCCTTGTGGATGCGATTCGTCTTTCGTATTGGGGCTTACAGAGATTTTGCAGAATGCACGCCACGAGATTGTTTATAGTTTTGATTGTAGTGAATTTTCCATGAGGTCGACGTTGTTGGTGGGCTGCACAGTGCGAGGCTTGCTCGCTCCACCTAATATCTTTGTTGACGTTATTATTGAATGCACGGAAGTGGTTTGAAACGGTCTTTAAACATTGATGGAACTGTAGAATTTGAGCAAATGCTCTGAACGTTTACAAATAAGAGGAGAACTGTTTTCATAAAAATACAAAGTAACAAGAAGCAATAATAAAACCTTCTTTTACACCGTGGCTTATGAATGTCCGAGAACCTAAAATTTAAAAAAATAACTGGAAAGTGCATCGCCAACGAAGCGAGCGGCCTCAAATTAGTGCGCTATAAAACAGTAGCCTGAGAAAAATTATATGTAGATAAAATCTATGAGTGTTTGTGTGTGTGTGTGGACATTGCGTAACATAATGATGGCTGTAGTTCGTGGAGCTGAGGAGGTGTATGGCTGGGCCTGGGGGCAGAGCATACGCGCGCTGCATTTTAATGCCGTGTCCCGTATCCAGCGGTGCCCCTACGATTGCAATACGATTACACGCACATCTCATATCTCTTTGTTTTAAATGTCTTCTAGTCGGATGTGTGTCAGCTGTTTATCATAAAGTTGCTGGGCTAGGCTAGAATACCAACCGATCTGGCTGACTATTACATACTTTGTTTTATCTAGGTTTCTTTTGTGATAGATTTATTTTACATCTGCATGAGTTACAGAATATTTCAGCCTTACTTTTAAAGCATTGGTTTAATTCAGAAAGGTACTTTTCTAACCTAGATCTAGTTATTTAAGAAAACAATGCCTGTTCTACAAATCCATTTCCAATTTCAAAATTCTGCTAATACCAGTCAGAACTCAGCATTAATTCTATTCCTGACACGAATTGTTGTTACCGTTAGAAAACGGGAAAACGGGTCACAATCGGGACGTCCTAGTTTCTTCATTTATTTATATGCACGTGTTTAAGACGTGCTCACTGTAATATAAATAATGTGTATCATCGTCTAATAAATAAAATAAACTTCAGGAATAACGACTACAACCGCGTTTGGACTTCCTAATCCAGTTATGTTCGAATAAAAGTCGGTCGGTCGCATAGAGTCGCATCTCTACAACGTATATCAGTATCTCCGTGGGAGTATATGGCTGTACTAGATACTTTAACGTTCCCATGATAATGCACTTCAATGTACAGACGCCAGCACATATCTACCCGAAACTGTCAAATTTCCCCAATCAACCTTGAACCTAATGCTTTAATGATACAGTTGAAAATTTATTAAAGTAATTTGACAGATTGTAGCAGCTTGATGTGCCGTCAGGTACATCTTTACCAAAATAATATAAAATTCAAGAACGTGTTAAAATCCCGAGAACCCGTGGTTGCCAGTCCCCACCCACATCACGATAGGCGTTTTATCACCGAGTCACCCGCCTATAAAACATAACATTGTACTGTGGCGTATACCTTCCGGAATTCACCTCTTCAATCCCTTTGTTCCCAAGATTCTGTGAAATGAGTCACACGAAGGGCGTTCGTTTCCATCTTTATCTATTTCATTTATTAAAGAGTTCGTTTGGAACGCGTAAACCGTACCACTTTATTTTCATAGTACTTCGGCCCACTTAATATAACGATAAACAAAGAAATAAATTGCGAGTTCAGGACAGAACATCACTTATCCTTAATACCCTTTATCTGATAAATAAACCACTTCAAATGGAATAAAAAACCTAATTGACTTTTATTCAAGTCTAGCGAAGAATTAAATGGAGGTTGCAAGGTTTAAACTGTTCATAAACGGCTTTGACAGAAGCAAGGGGCAGCCTTCAATTAGTGTTGCAAATTATCGTTTATCTGCGGAAGGATTAAGGTACATATATTGTTACAAATCTACCGTTTACACTTCGTTAGAGCACGGAGCAAGAGTAGAGCATAACAACTTTGAATAAGGGAGTCGTTAGTCGGCATTGCGCCACCTAGGTACTTTAAATATTCTCTATTTCCCATTGACCGGTGCGGTGGATGCTGTAGCGGCCAAAATAATCTAAATCGGTGCACATCAATACAGTAGTAGTAAACTAGTGTCTGCTCTCGAAATAGCTGTAGCTACGTTCTCGTATAACGTAGTACGCGTAGTATGGGCGTCACGGCCGAGGCCGGGGTGGCCCCCCCGCCCCGCCACTGGCCCCTGCCACCCCGACGACCTACCTATGACGACGATAGATGGCGCCCCGAGATTAAATTGGCATATCGGATACACGATTTATTTCGCTCACCGATCGAAATGAAACATTACTCCTTCGAGAGAAATAAAAAATCAAGTCTCCACATCTCATCTTATAACGCTTATCGTCGAGTAATAGATTCTGTTTCGAGATAACGGAATCCTTCAATTTCCCGTCGTCGGCGCGTCGCGATACGGAGTTGCTGAAATGAGTGTATCGGCTGAAATCGGCTCGGTTTGAAAACCCTTACGTTTCTTTAACTTCTCAATTCTCCGTAAGTAGGAGTTGCGCGGTGAGAACTATTCGCAACTGCGCTAATCTTTTATTTAAGTATTCGAAAATGGTAGCTTCTGTTTATTTAAAAGGATCTCTGTCAAATTCTTCAACAAAATAAAATTCGCTGCACGTGCGAAACGCAATTGGACGTCACAATATTTTCTACTACTTAAAGAGTCGTTCTTTAAAACAAATAGTCATTTCAAGCTGCTTAACCATGCAAACAACGTTGCAGATGTTAAGTCAAGCCGGCGCGAATATAAAATTAAGTATAAGCACAAGCACAAGTATCAATAATAATAACGTGCTCATAAACTAGTACTTAAGCAAGAAGTTCCAAGCTGCGGCCGCAAACTGTACGCGTTAATTAAAAGTTACAGAAGATAAGACAACTTTGTTATTGAATAAATAAAACGTCCGTTTAAATGTCTGCGGAGGGAAATGAACGAATCCACGTTGGTGTGGATTGGCGCCTTTTTAGCAGAAGAAGCTCGGGAGATGAAAAGTTCGTTATACTCGCCCGTCCGCGCCCGTCCCGCGGCTGTACGCCTTTACAAACTTATCGCTCAGATTAATAATTGAATCCGAATAGAACTTAGATCGAATAGACAACGATGAAGAAGATAGCAATATTGTTGTGTTAGGATAGTTATTGATAGGCATCAAATCGGTAACTTATAGACCACTTCAAATGTGTATCTTCTTGAAATTATTGGCTATACGCATGTTAAAGCAACAACTGCTACAATTTCAATTCCATTGCAATAAATTATGGGATCCACGTGAATCATTCCTCATACGTTACCTATATGAAAGCTACAAATTGTATTCGTATCTCGTCATATCTAGATCTGGGGCACGGAAGCAGATAGCGAAGTAAATCCCTGTTCTAGAATTCGCCAGATATTGGTAAACAGCCATTGCCGCCTATGAAATCCCACAGACTGAGCGCGGTACAACGTAACTAAATTGTTTCGTCGACCCGTCTGTCACTCCTTTTGTTTATTTCCATTTATTAGTCTATTTCTAAAGTAAATACTGTTTATTTTTACAAGACTATGGCAAAAAAGAAAGGGTTATTAAAATATATTTTGTTTTATAAACTGAGGGTAATCTTCTTACAGCGCGTAACGTTAACTGGTTTAAAAGATAGTTAGACAAGTTAAGAAAATGTTCCAGCAAAAAACAAGAATTTTCCCGGGAGTAAGAAAGGAACTCTTTCCAAAAGTGTCATGACACGCGAATAAGAGATTACGTCAAGACATCCATTTGTCAAACATGGTAATTTTAGTATGTATGCTATATTCCCTTACGACGTTTTATCTTCAGTGCATAAAGATACCCATTCCACCAATGTTCTTTTTAACCAGAGAAATCCCTAAGGAATCATATTGTGCTGCTGTTCACATATTTATTAAAGACAATTAATTGATTTCATCAATTGACTTAAGAAGGTATCTGTATTACATATCAAGTGCTGATTATTAATATGATGATAGCGAACAGATTACAGATACAAGCTATCTGCGTGCTTAAAACGTCACGTACGACGATGACTCCTTACAGACGACATGAGAAAGTAAATCCCTGTCAACGATAAACAATCAGAAGTATCTATTGGTACCAAACCAAGTAGGAATGATTCAGATTCAGCTAGTTTTTAGAAGACGAAAAAATGGAGGATTTCTCAAGTCGACGCGTATATTTTTTTTATGTATGACTGACGCATAACTTTTAGCTTTCTAGCTTTTACGAAGTTACTACTTCAAGTTACGCCACAGAATTCAATATCCTTGCTGAACAATAGTTTGCAAATCAAAAATTCTAACTTTAAACAGTTATACAGCGGGTTCTTGCGTTGTTAGCGGGGAATGGGCAGCAGTCACGCTAGGCTCCTTGTTGTTCTCTGTTGACAGCCAGGGGTTTGTTAATAAGCGATCGTCGTCACAACTTGGCAATGTCTTGTCTTGGCTAGAATACAATTAGTGTATGTTTCTTCAAGAAGCTTTCATTACTAATTGTACTAATTAAAGCTCTGCTACATCTATGTATTCTGCTAAATATGCAGGACTAACTAGGAAATATGGTATAAAAGAAAAGAGACCTATCTACCTATAATTTGCAGTGTATGCTGTTGCTGGGTATGATTCCAAAATGATATGAATGCTGACAGTGAAGGAAGGAACACGAGGAGCGAGTTACTGGTTCATTATCATCTGCCTTAGCCTTTTCCTATGTTGGGGTCGGCTTCCAGTCTTACCGGACGAGCTGAATACCAGTATCTTTTTGCATGGAGCGAGTTACTAGTTATTTTCATAAAATTCGTTCTAACCGAGTACCGTGTTTAATATTCAAGTGCAATAAAATATCGATAAAGCGATTGAAAATTCTTAACTTCGACACCGCTCCGCGGGTCGCGAGCCGAGTGCAGTAACTTGTGGAGTTCCGAACTTTACATAATAAAACTTGGGGATAAGGCGGAGAGAATAATCTAACACTAGTTGATTGGTTCAGTAAGACGACGAAAAACTTACGGAACGCGTAATTGGAAAAGTCTTTGTGCATCATGCAAACTCTGGCTCTAAAATACACTATGACCGTATATGGAATTTTACAAGGTAATCGTAAAAAAAAGTCTTGGGAATTTAAACACAATAAAAAGAGCGAATGAAAATTCCATACAGAGTCGTAAGTTATGATTTTATCAGTCAAGCTTGGCTGTCGTCGCGTACGAAACGCATTCCTGACATAACAGCATGTGGTACCATTATGTAACATAATGACTGCAAAAACCCCTTTAGATATTGTTCGAGTTTATATTTATTTACGATCATATTAGCAAGATACCTTAACATTATTATAAACTTATAATGGCCACACCCTTCGACGTGGAATAAAGTGGGTCCATGCAATAAAGTGAATAGTCAAACAGTGTCAAGTCGCGACTACTCGCGACGTCCGAAGTTCCGAACCGGATCGCGTAAATTACCTCTTTTTCGATTTAAGGCGACTACAGGAGCTAAACGCGAGTTTTATAATGCAAAAAGCATATGATTCAGTGCAATAAACAAAACCAGAAAAACATAATATGATATTCTTCAGGATATATGCTAGTATGATAGTGTTTTGAAAACATAATACAACTAATTTTACTCGATAAAAAAAATCACAAACATCTCTAAAAATTTCTTTTAACGAGTCAAAACCATACTAAAATACATGCGATCATTCTGATTTTTTGGCAAATAATTCTACAAGCAACATAGCATGATAGTGTTTAATTGTTTTATTCCAATCAATGGATTTTATGTAAATCGCAAAATACCAGTCATTTCGCATTATTCGGCCCACAGTGACTGACGTAACAACCACTTTGTAGTGCAAGCTGATTAGAACTTTATGCTAACAGTATTTTAGAACCACCACAAATAGAGTTGCTCATAGCTCCTGTAGTCGTCTTAACTGCAAGGAAATAAAGCTCATTCTGACAAGCTGTTTCTTCGCGATAAGTGTGGCAAATCCCTAAACCGCCACTATTTATTTTATTTATTTTAGGATCTCCAAGAAAAGATATACACAAATCACAAAACATTAATATTAGACAATGGACAGCATAAGCTATTAATAATTAAGTAGGTGTACTCCAGTATGCTCATTGTACACAATTTTAAAATGCCTATGTCCGGCTAAGGAAACATAAAGGCTTAACTTAGATATTCACGCATATAAGAGTCTTTTGTTAGATTTCCATTTTCCTCCATTGTCGCCCATACCAAACGTTTTGTAACGGGGTCTATGGTAATCGGAACGACATCGGCACTCATGAAGACTAATGTTGCTTAATGAACGCGTTAAATTATGCGCGCAACAAAGTAGATAAGAATAAATACATACAAATTACAAATGGACAGGGACGTGGAGTTAGTAGGAAATGGAGTACAAAGGTCATGTTCATCTTCTCTTGTTCTCTATAAGATGATGCCGTAACCTATAATCTTCTTCTTCTAATATATTAAAAAAATCTCGTGTCACAGTGTTCGTTTTCAAACTCATCCGAAACGGCTTGACCGATTTTGATAAAAAAATTGTGTATATTAATTATGGTTGTATATTGTAGTTGGAATTTTGTTTAAGAATAGGTCATCAAGTATATTTCACACTATAATTGCTCATGGTCATAGCTGACCATGAGCTAATATTATAAAAAAAGAGAGTAATATTATAAAAAGGTATTTTTTGTAACTTGGGATGTATAAGGTTGTCTCTGAAACTACTGATCTGATTTAATTTGATTTTACCTTGGTAGCGGCATAAGCTTATGGAAAGCTACATCTTTACCTACCATAGCATGTGTTTCCACGCAGATCTATAAAAACAGGACGAGTAATTATTATGTAGTAGGGCTTTGGCTTTTCGTGAGTATGGCTTTTGTCACATGTCTTTCCCGTGTTAGCTTATCTCGACACTATCTTTAATAACAATCGCTAGAATAATACAGAATTCATAACCCTACGGCGATCGCACACAAACATCTCTCCATTCGCTCCATACTCCATGTTGCACATGGCGATGGCGGGTCGCTTATGCAACATCTCGTAGGTGATATTCATTCTAATATTGATGACATTTGGTTTACGACTGCCACGTTCTACAGCGAGGATGAAAGGTTCTGTGTTCACCGCTTTATCATGCCGGTTAAAAAGTAATGGCGGCTTGCACCATATTTTGAAGCCAAATATTTTTTGCTGTTATTTTGTTGGTATCGAAAACACTGTTAGTGAAAACACTATGTCGCATAATTATGAAAAAACACCACAAAGTAGAAAAAGGAGCTGTCCTCATTATTAATTTAACTAATCACACTTGTAATTGATGTTGTTTAAAAACGAAAACGGAACGCTGCTACAACTATTACGAATTTCCTAATCAACACAATGAATTCCGTATCGGAATGTACCACTGGAAGCCTAATAACAATAAACCACATTAGGACACAAACTAGTCAATGAAATTCACTCGGTAGCGGCATAAACTTACCGATTAATTACTTTGAATCGATTATTCGGGACGTATTGCGAGTATCGATTAATATTTAATTAGTCGTCTCGTTCATTAACGCTACGTCTAACTTCGATCGCGAACTACATGAAAACTCTTATTTACCGAACATATTTAGTAGTTTACTCGAACATGTTGAACAGTTTAGCCTTTCATGTCGGTATTTAACGTGGCCAGTCATAATGGCTGGAAAAATTGCATGCTTCACAAGTCCACATTGAGTGCACGGTTTTGATTGCCGCGTGAGATTATTCCAAAACAATATTGAGGAAAGAAGCAATTATTTTTCGATTTTATAAGAAATACGTGAAGATTCTTCGATAAGACATTAGTAAACATGGTTGATTATTTGAGGCCGGATGGGGATATTAGATTTTTCAACGTCTGAACAAATTCAGGTGTCGCCAATCTTTCGCGTTCATCTATTATTCAGTTCGCGTGCTCGCGCCGTGAGAGTGACGATACGTACAATGATATTATTCATTCACGAATACTCATTACATTAAGAGAAAAGAATTATAAGTAGGTAACTGTCTTTCCCGATCTTCGGAGAAGAGCAATTGATATTCAAGGTGAGCTTATTGACTTTATTACAGCGTGAGTTCAAATCTGAATTATTCGAGACTTTGTAACTTTGTACAACAACAAATCAGATGCTAAATCTTTCCGCAAAAACTTCTTATGGTAAAAACTGGCAATTGAAATAAGTGTACTTACAAAACACATGAAGCTGTAATAATAAATTAAAATGAATAAGTACTTCTTTGCAATTAGCATTATCAAACAGACTGCAGCTTGAAAAACAATAAAATAAACAAAGCAAAAAGTAATGGACATAAGCACATAATGTAACGAGATAATGACCGCCATTGTCATATTAAAGGCGGCCGAGTTTAATCACATAATGGTCCGTTATTTATCGCAGAGCACACGTATATACATTGTCCAATAAAAGCTACACCTTTTCAATGACCTAAATACTGATTTATTTATCAGCACTGAACCCTCCACATAACTCATAGGGGGTAAGGGAGAATGCGAAGATGCGAACGGCAACGGTTTTACGATTCGACAATCGTAAAACTTGGAAACAATTCTCTTGAATACGTTATATTAGAAGGTAAAGCTATCTATATTTTTTCAGAACGTTTTATTTTCCTTGTTTTATTGGAAATTGGTATGTTAATTAAATCAAATTTATGTTTATATCGGTAGCGGTACTTATGCTGAAAAATCACTGCAATAAAACAAAAGTTATGATGTTTAAAAATGTGAAGAGTTTATCTCCAAACAAAGAAGATTAAAACGCTTTACCTTAAAATACAGTTTTGTAAAAATATTCATAAATTCGCATTCACTGTTCATTCACCGACTAGAAAAGGCTGAGCACCGGGATTCGAAGAAAATTCGTACCTACACATTTTCTACGAAAACCAGTTTTGTTTAGCAATTTTCTATATGACTTGGACTGAGCCACTATTAAATAGAGGTCGGATATTGAGCAGAAAAACTATTTCATAAAGGAGGGGGAGACATCAAAGCTTAGTCCTCAGATAATGTCAGAGTTTGGTAGATCCGTAATTCCGTAGTGTCCGAGGAACGAAATAAATAACGTTGCGTGGTCGTAAAACCATCGTCAACAGCTCATATTAGTTGCTCGATACGGATTATGTAAGATGGTTCAAACGAAACGTTTATAAATAAATGTTAATTATGCTAACAGATAGAGGTTTTGCAATGATGGTTTCCTATCAAGGATATTGCGGTTTGACCGAAACCGATCTGTGCCTTCTTGCGGGGGGATGCCAATGTGGGTGGGCTCGTGAACTTTTACCTGTAGTCCTCAACTTTTATTTTTGTTCTTTTAATTACTCGAGTTCAGTTATTGAATTGGAATTTTCAATGAGGAAGAAGGAAAATCGGTTCGCAAATTGGTGCTTTTTGCATCAATTAAAGCCTTTAGATCATGCACTGTTACCCTGTATCCTGATTCAATTTATCGTGTTTTTAAAAAGGTTTAATGACAACGTAACGTATATTGATTTGCAGACGTTTTATTGAAAGAAATTGACTTATTTGCAGAATAATGAAGCAATAAGAAAAATCCGCAATCCAAGAGGAAATAATTCAAAAAAAAAAATATGCTATCGGCACCCAGATGTGTCGAGGATATGGGGGAAATTGGCGGAAGGCAAGATTGAAATACGAACTAAAGGTTCCCACCCACGTGATATACAGCTTCTCTATCGCACACAGGAAAATGTTATTAACCCATTGATGCATAGGAATAGAGGTACCATAGGATCGGTCGGTCACGTGTTTTCTTAAAAGGTTGTGCGGAATCCCAAGCGACGCTCAATAAGGTGGGTTAATACCGTTTGGTTACAAACAAGTATAATTTATAGAAGGTATAACTTACATAGACATATTTAACTGGTGCATCGCTTAAGGTGGCTAGTTCTCAATTATCTTGAGAGATAAGTAAGTGATAATTTTACCTTATATCCTAGTTCCTAGTGTAGGGGTTTTATTGAGCACCTACAGTAAGCGTCCTTACTTGCTTATTCAGTGGTACAAGAATCTTTTGACGCTCCAATTATGTCAAAGGAGCGTTATTGTGAAATTTTTACTAATATTACAAAAAGGTAAAATTTGTTTGTAAGTTTGTGTGTAGGGGGTAATCTTCGGAACTAATGATCCAATTCTAAAATGTTTTCACTGATAGAAAGATACATTATTCGTGGGTGCTATAGGCTATAAATTATATTTATATCTTGTATAGGCGAGCTATCACAATTATTGCGGACGAAGTCTCGGGCGAAGTGCTAGTATTTTTTATTCAGGGTGTAACAGGATAAACTAAGTGCTAGTTGTTTTATAAAATGTTTACTGTATTGAAATAATAAGCGCTAAAGGATTCTTGTGTATCTTTAATAGTTATTTACTATACCATTTAGTGCGTTAACCTGAATACCCTGAAACCTGATAAACGCATCAGAACGGTAAAAAGGCATACAAAAGAATCGCTCGTTTGCAATGATAAAAACTCAATGTTGAAGCGGTTCAATTTACAGACAGAAAAGGAAGGTTTTAGCCAGTTTTCATTGGATAAAAAAGAGGAATCTAATCCGCGAAACTGACTCCCATGTTCGTGTCACAGGCAGGGACGCTGATTCCGTTCGCTGAAACGATCTAAACGATTCAACTATCAATAGACGAGCCTATGGGCTCGGGGACATTTAGCAAAACGAATTCACAATACGAGAATGCGATTCACAATTGAATAAACTGAAAACTGGAATCTAAAAATGTTTTTCAACATTTTCAGGTAGCAATTACATTTTTAGAGTGACAAGTGAGACTTTATGAATAGTGTATAACTGTAAAAAGCTCTGTTATTGTCTGCAGAGGAACTTTATGAACAAATCCTTTTAAAGTGAACATTACCGTAGCACAGTTCTAGACACTTTTTGTGGGCAATTGTTAAGGTGGATGCTCCTACCAGTCCGCGAAATTCAAATTTTCTCAGGCGCGGTAACCTTTATGCGCTTGGAGGATTGTATTGATGATTTTGATGATTATAATTCTGTAACTACATACGTCTTACAGTCGCGAGCAATATTTTAATCAACGTACAACCTAGACTAGAAAAAACGTAAGAAAATTTGAATTTCGCGGGCTGGTTGGAGCATCCACCCTAAGGGCAGATAAACACAAACTATAAATAAAAGAATGCGAGATGAATTAATTTCTGTGTTGCGCGGAAACCAAAAGCGAATGTTAAATGGGTATTACAAGCAAACGAATTACTTGAACGTTAAGCGGCAGTAATAGTTAAAATGCAATACTAAACACGTTATATACCGTTGTTATTAAAAAAAAACTAAGCTGTTATTCTGAAAACGTTCGTTATCGTTTCGAACGAATACAAACGTACCAACAAATCTGCAAACCGTAGGATTTTAATCTGCACTTCGCACAGTTTTTATTTTACTTTTCGTTCTCTAGTCGCGACCGCTCACCGTTGGCACTGGCAGGTGATGCATACGTACTTTGCTGTACCCGTACCCCGTACGTGCACGAATATAAAACCTGCGACGATTTAACGAGACGTCAACTTTAAGCCATTATAATAGGAATGCCGACAGTAAAAATAGCATTTCGAGAATACAACACGTTTAGTTAGTGGTTAGCTAAGCTAGTTTTTGCTCGTTTTGGACAATAAACGTGGGTTATAGAAAAAAAACCGGGGTTTTTAAACTTCATGGTGGAAATAAGGAAGATATTCGTGATTATCGCGTGCACGTAATGATACAAGAATGGAGTGTTATAGCATATCGTAATAATGAAAATGCGAATGAGCACAATACTTTCTAAATAACATTTCTGTTAACGCAATAGTAACATTTTGAAATGCAGACGCGATAAATAAAGTGAAGCTACGATTATTGTCATAAGCCTGTAATTATAAAGCCACCAATTTCGTAGTCAAGACATCAAATATTAATAACGTGTATAATAGCAATAGCAAATGAGTTACACAAAGCAGTAGAAATTACATTGAAGCGATTCCTGTTACGTCCGGTTCGGTCATATTCATTATTATTCAGTTAGCAAGCGCAAATATTTTCGCTTGCAGTCTTGTTTTATGAGCGCCGGGTATGTGTGTGGAGACGCGGCCATGTGTGCAGTTTGCACGTTTACGTTTTGTGCTTTTTTTTCACAATTTATTTATTCACGTCGCCGACAGGTGGCGCTGCCGGGCGATCTGTGCCCGCGATACGTGTAAACTGGCTGTTAATATTTCATTCCACATTTTATTTAGGCGCAGTCAACCTTAAAGCGCGCAAGCTGTACGATGTATGACCTTATTGTTTGTGGTAGAAAATGAATTTAATACATCACCCGAGGATCGATTGCACTGCACTTAGCAGTATCGCAGCCACTCCATTTACTGACGTGCCATGTTTGACTTGTACATTATTCATATAATTAACAGGCAACACTCGAGTCAAACCGAATCTTTTCTTACGAGTCTTATTTACACAAGAAATGCCGATGCGGTTGGAATTTACTTTTTCCGAGTAGTTTTTCATTGGTCGTTGAGTGAGTCGGTGAAGTTATGAGCCAATTAGCGGGCTGCTAGGATAAAATAGGGTTTTTATCGTGCGTTTGAGGAGCGACATTTTAGGCATAGCGGTGGGCGGACGTGGAACAAGTCTGCGGAGGTTATCGTCACTATAAACTACTTCACATCGGGCCTTCACACGCCGTCCTTTATCGCTAATAGAACCTTTTTGTACCCACAATCATTTATACGCCGAGCCATCCCACTTATCCGTGACTTCTCGGATCGATTACTGTTTGTCTCATATCTCATTCAATTGATCACCCATTATATCAGAGTTAATTCCATTAATAAACCCTATAATTAATATCTAGTAATTATTTTCTAAACATCCAACAGGATATCCGTTCGTTTGATGTCTGGCATTAATGCATTTATCGCGTATGTTTACCATAACATTCTCTATCAGTAATCGATTGAAAATAATGAGAATATCAGAGAGCATTCACTGAATACAACTAACGTAAATATTTATGAAAGAAAACTGTCGATTAACTGAAGGTTTTAGGTTTGACGTCACCGACCACATAGCCCGATGGAAAAAAAAGAAAAATAAAGATGGAATCAAATGTCGGAAGAGGGGCAATGAATTAAATATGCATGTAATTTAAAGGCGAAACAGGAAAACGAGCGAAACGGTTGGATAACCCCAAGCTTGTGAATAACCGATAATCCACATAATTGACCGCAGGGGGTTTCTATCTAGTTAGAGACAATTAAGGGGAGTACAGGAGCTGCGCGAATTTTATAATGCAAAAAAGCATTATGATTCACTGCAATAAACAAAACCACAAAAATATATGATATTCTTCAGGATATATGCTAGTACGATAGTGTTTTGAAAACATAATACAACTAATTTTACTCGATAAAAAAAAATCACGAACTTATCTAAAAAAAAAATATTTTAACGAGTAAAAACCATATACATGCGACCATTCTGATTTTTTTGGCAAATAATTTTACAAGCAACATATTAGCATCGTAGTGTTTTATTTTGTAGTCCAATTAATAGATTTTTTGTAAATCGCAAAAAACGACTCATTTCGCACTATTCGGCTCGCAGTGACTGACGTAACGACCTAACGACCACTTTGTAGTGCAAGCTGATTAAAACTTTATTCTAACAGGATTTCAAACGAAGTTTGAACCACCACAATAATTAATTGCTGCAACATAGAATTGCTAAATTAGCTCCTGTAGTCGCCTTAATGAGTACTGTGCTTTAGGGTTGCCAGTTCTAAATTGAATAACCACTTAATCTTTTGAATCACTCCCCACTCTAGAGTAACAGTGTTCAATAATTTTGAGGAATCGTTTATTTGAAAATTGAATAGATATCAGTTTTTTTTAGATCTGGCAACCCTAACCTTAAAGTTCTATTCACACTTACCGGGCTTAGGTAAGGGTGCTTTGAGATCGTTGGCGGCCAACTGAGGTTTTTCTTGGACCTGAAAAAGTGTTATTTGTTAACTGTGTAAGCATATTTAGTGAACAGAGATGAGTAGACCAAGAAAATCAAGAAAAAGTCATCTTTAAATCTAAAACCAGTTATATCTAAAATGTTGGTGCAAAAAATCGCTTTCATTACTTTTTGATACATATTGCGTTTTATGTATCCCGTTAGTGCGTAGTATCCTTACAATATTGATGCGCATTTCGTTTAAAGATTTCATATAAAGTTTATTCTTAGAAAGATTTACGAGTGGCCATAGCTTATAAAAATATTGGGAATTTGCATTTTTTCTGCGTTACGTCAATGTGTACCATTACCTACTTTCAGAGTCTAGATTTAAAACAAGATGTTCTAAGAAAACTCTCGATTCCATAAACGTTACTATTATAGTATAAGTAAATATTTCAGAACACTTTCGAAGCTTTTGAAAGATGACGGTAGATGGCGCCACTAGTATTTTAATGCTCATAATGTTTTACTTGAATTTTCGTTTCTATTCTCATAAAAACTTAATATTCAAGACAAAGAATTATTGTTTCTCATAGCGAAGTAAGAAGAACTTTATTATCTTCCACATACATACTAATTTAAGTTAACGTTACACAAACCTTATGTACTATAAAAGTGATAAGATACAGACTTGATCACATTTATTTGACAATATGCCGAAAAACGTCCCCACTTCCAGAATTCTATCAAGACTATTCATTGTATTTTCGACTCTACTATGTTATTTGAAGAGTTCTTTCAGTTTGAAGGTTTGAGTGGTATGTTATGGCCTTTCTCTCTGAATAAAATTAATATTTTTTCATGTCGTGATGAGGATTACACATACATTTTGGCAGTATTGCCGTCCGTAATATAACCCCTAAGCCTATTTAGGGCATTAATTTTTTGTCAACGACTTTTGCATAAATAGGGACATCTGTTAAACATAGAAAATAATGCATAAAAGGAAAACCCGTTGTACCTACTCTTTATATTAGATAATTATACAGTCTAAAAGAATGGCCAAATGTTGAGCTCAGACAAAAGGAAACCATTAAAAAGAGATTAAACGACTGTCCCTTTTTCAAATTTTTCTGTTGCAATCTAACATCTTAAATTCCTTTTTAATATGTCTTCAGTCCACAATTAGTATCCTGCTAAGCTTAGCTATAAAGTTTTTCTTTTTCATTAAAAAAAGACATTTGACACAACACAAATAATAAGGAAAAAAATGTTTACAATCTATGATCGTAAACCTTCTAGAGTGCCACTTTACCGTTGCTACGCGGCTACTCCAATAAAATGTCTGGGCCTACGCAAAACGCATCCAATCATATATTTCGTAGAACTAGCGTACCGTCAAAACTGTTTCTTAAATGGTATAAAATGAAATAACATTTATTCTGTTAGCAACGTAAGGAATATTCTCGAGATATTTCCGACGATATCAGAGCGTGGCATCAATTGTCTTTTGTCACCATAAATCATGGCCGCTTGCGCGTATTTTTCGCGCGTTTGTTGTGGTACGACCTTGCGCGGTAAGCATACAAACGTACACACATTTTTAGCGTAGTCATGAACTTGAAATTTGCATTTATAATTGATTTCATATTTCCCGAGTGTTGTGCGAATTTGTTATTAGTAGTTTTTAATTAATTTAGTCGGCATAGCTTTATTGCGACTTCCTGACGATTACGCAAGCGATTGTTGCGAGAGAATGTGCAATTTACTCTTATGTCATTTTTTATCGAATCAGGGTCAAGGTTTGCTGTCCCAGTTTTCGCAGTAAAGGCCATGTTCAGGCGAATTGTACATGGTGGTTTTACGTGCCTCTTTTGTGAACAACCTGTATTTGAACCTTGTGAACAGAGCCTTGTGGTAACAGGTAAATAAATACTGAAACTTCTGTCTTACCTTATTTGTGTAAGGGTTGAAGATGAATTTGTTCTCCAATTCCTTCCTCGGCGTCGCAGCTATCACTGACAAGGGCGTCGGTAGAGACTTCATCTCCTACAATAACAAACAATGTTACATTTCACATTGCATAAACAACACTGATACAATGCATTCTTGTCTTGTCTCGAGTGAATACGCACCTTTAAAATACTTTCTATTGGCGGTTGACTGCTATCGATAGCATTCTGTAAAGGAAACAACAAATTGATTATTAGGAGTTAATTGTGAAAGTGTAGCATTAAAATAGTACCGATTCCCAAAAACATTTTATTAAAACCGTTCGATATTGAACTGCAGTGCTGTCTAGGGTTGCCAACTTTTATTAGAAGAAATAGAGTACTTATATCTGATTTGAAAGGAGGTAAATAAAGAGCGCACTCGTTATTTACCTCCTTCGACTTTACTTCTTTATTTACTTCCTTCGACATACAAAAAAGTAGTATCATTTATTTTATATTTTTAAAAAGGTATTTTTTAGTACTTTTTGCTGCACATAATAATTTTTCGTGGTTTTTAAAAGAATTGTATGACTCCAAACATTCTAACTCGAAATTTATATAGATCAAGAGCTCATTTTTATTCAATTTCAAAGAAGCTCTGTTGCTCTTTCCCCGCCACTGAATTGGCCTGACCTGAATTCATGACCGAAAAGAAAATTTTTCTTGCGCTAAAATTAAAGTAACCTCAAAACTACCCGTATTGTATTTATTATACAGGGTGATTGTGTCTGGACTCTGGACCCGCCATTGCAAATTCGCATAGAGAGGAGGTCATTTACTAATTATTGAACCCAAAACAACTTGTGACATTGACATTAGTGGCTGCGTTCAGAAACGTTCGCTTGGGGAATTGGGGATACCAACATATTAACAGTAAATAGTCGAATTTTTTGGTTATGATAATGGGTTTGCATAATATTACATGACTGGCACGAGTATAGTAAACATTGTGTAAAAAAGAGTATTTTAACGTACTCTATTAGTGTTATAGATTGTAGAGTACGCCTACGTGAAATAGAGTACAATACTCTATTTTAGAGTACGGTTGGCAACCCTAGTGCTGTCAGAAACAGACAAAAGTATTTAAATGTTGTCGGGATACCGTATAACATTTAAATCTACGGCAGAACCGCACACACACAGCCCTCGGGGAAATGCGGGCACGTGGCCAGACAAAATATTGTGACATTACAACTGCCCCGTTAACGTTTTACGCTTTATAATTTACGGTAGGTGAAAAACAGGGGTAGTTACGTAGTCAACACGATACATAGTCATACGCATAACGAGATAAGCCACGTTGCTCACATAAAAGATTGGACAAATTTGCACTGGCAAGAATAAAACTACTTTTACGAGAATACATTATGCCTCCTTAGCGAAGCGGGGCGATTAAATTTAGGGCCCGTTTACGGTCGACTATGCTTGTATGATTTACGAGTTTACGGCAATAAATGTATTGTACTGTTGCTGTTGACGGAATCTGCCGGGGACCTTAAATATTGAATTCGACGAACTTATTCCGTCCTTTTACAACATAGCGGCAAATCAATTGGAAGAAGAGAGATAGCATGTTTATTGGATGGTGTCATTTGTTTTTGAAGAACTGTGTATCGACGGTGGACTGATATAGTAGAAAGAAGGCTTAAGGCCAGGATCTTCTAAAATTAAAAACTCTATTTGTGGTGGTTCAAACTTCGGTTGAAATCTGTTAGAATAAAGTTCTAATCAGCTTGCACTACAAAATGGTTGTTACATCAGTCACTGCGGGCCGAATAGTGCGAAATCAGTGGTTTTTAATTTTATTAGAATAAAAATAAGTCTGATTTTAAAAAAGTAACCTCAGAATAATGTAGACAATGTAATTTCTTATTTTTCAGTGTATTTTTTTTATTTATAGTGTTAATAATAGTAAACTTGAAATAAAGTCATAAACTTACCTATCTTTGCATGTTTTTATGATCGAGAGAAGTAATAATATCGTGTTTTGAGCCTAAGAATAATCAAGAACAGTTCATGAACAACAACATATTATATTTTTTCTGGATTAAAACAACGACAATTTCACTCAACCAAAAACAGGTCGATTGGAAGATCCTGGCCTTAAATATTATTTCTACGTACACAGTATCGAAGATAAATAAGTGTCTTCTGCGAAGAACGTCGGTACAAACTACAAAGGATCTGAAGAAGCTTTTGTATTAAAAAAACTCTCATATTACATTGTTACAGGTAGTCAGTGGCCCAAAAAGTCTGACAACTAGTCTTACCAAGTGGTATATCGTATTATCCAGTACTAACTGGGTTGTGGAGGTCAGTTAGTCGCTCCATGCAAAATACTGGTATTCAGCTGCATCCGGTTAGACTGGAAGCCGACCCCAACATAGTTGGGAAAAGGCTAGGCAGATGATGATGATTACATTGTTACAAAAAATCCAGTTTCATTTCGGCTCAAATAAAATAACACTGATATGATAAACCTAGATAATTACTAGGTCAAAAAATAATTGCAGAGTAAGTATGGTATTACAGCTAAGTTTTGGAGCTCGCCCAACTAGGGTTGCCTAATAAAACGGGTCGTTCATTCAAAACTGTCGACCTACGACAACAGTAGCCGTAATCGCAACATTTTCATTTATTTGATCACCAATTCGAGTCACGCAAGAACCCCTTATTTTGTAACCAATACCATGACCCTGTTTACACCTCACCAAAAAAGAATTAAACACCATAAACGCTTTATAAATATAAAACACATAACATCACGCTTGCATTACTCGGGAGGGTTAGGCAGAGATGCACCTATAGGTTCACCCCCATTTCGCCTGTTATATTTAGGTACCATGAAGAGGAAGCCTATAGCTATCCACCGATCACGAACTCTGATTCCGGGCATCTACTGAGAAACTTCAATGGGAAAAACCTTATAACACCTGGGAATCCAACCCAAGATATAACAATGTTCTGCTAAATCGGCCATTAATCCAGATGTTCAGCAGAAGCGCTTGCAATCACTAGACCAACGAGGCGACCGCCATAACATTAAATATTAGTTAAGATATTATTAACAACATAGTCTGTTACACCCACTTGTTGACCTATCTAGTGTTGGAGGCGCGAACAATACCTGCGGCGAACGTGTGGGACGTGGGTGTGAACTTCAAAGTTCAACATGTTCAACATTACAGGGAATTAGGGACATGCTTCTGAACTGATTGACTGTATTTGTGGACATCTAATCCAATAATCGTTACCGTACAATAACATTGGACCAATCGGATTAGGATAGTCGATGTAGGACTCGATAATACCAAGAAAAGTTGCTAGAATTCTCCTGCCTTTAAGGTGGATGCTCCAACCAGCCCGCGAAATTCAATTTTTTTTACGTTTTTTGCAATTTGCAGGCCAGTGCTAGGTTGTAAGTTGATTATAATTCCGTAACTACATACGTCTTACAGTCGCGAGGAATATTTGAATCAACATACAACCTAGCACTGGCCTGCAAATTGCAAAAAACGCAAGAAAATTTGAATTTCGCGGGCTGCCCTGACGCTTTCAACTTAACAAGGGCTATTTTTTTCGCTCGGAATATGACTTTATTAAAGAAGGTTTACCCTTTTACTAATTAATAGAATGTTAGTATGCGTCCCAGGCTTTCCAGCTACCACTTTTTACATACAACTGCAAAGTACGGATTAATAAGGGACTGCATACTGAAATTCTTCAGAAGTTCTCATAATAAATTATGAAGCAAATAAAAACTACTTGGACAAAAACTGTTGGTGATCGCTTAATTATTTACAACGTTGACTAGCCAGAGGACCGAATAGGCACGCGATGGTAGTTTAACCAACTCTAGTATATATTTATATTCACAAATACTTTAAAGTGAAAAAAATACTCTTGTGCAATATTGGCGCTTTCTGGTTGACTACATTTCATTGGCCTGACTGTTGTATGGATGTCGTGAGCACGATTTTTGGTCTAATTGACAGTATTGTCGACATCAGTCAGCCGAAGTAATGGATATCAGGTACTTTATTGATGTTAAACTTAAATAAATGTATCAAAGGGCCAGTGAGCATGAGAAGGTATATTGTGGAACAAGATAAAGATGATAATGATCAGGGGGTCTAAAATGGCTGCTTTAGCAGAATCTTAAGGTGGATGCTCCAGGGTAGCCCGCGAAATTCAAATTTTCTTACGTACAACATTCATACAACCCTCCAAGTTCATAAAAGTCGAGGAACGACTTTTTCAAGGTCAAAATCATTCCTCGACCTTTATGAACTCGGAGGGTTGTATTGATGATTTTGATGATTATAATTCTGTACTTAACTACACACGTTTTACAGTCGCGAGGAATATTTTAATCAACATACAACCTAGCACTGGTCTGCAAATTGCAAAAAACGTAAGAAAATTTGAATTTCACGGGCTACCCTGGAGCATTCACCTTAATATGAATCACGTCAGAAATTTAAAATTCTTAAAATGGACTTTATGATTATATCTAAAAAGTCAATTTTAAGAATTTAGAATTTTAACGTGATTCGTAATAAGATTCTGCTAAAGCGGCCATTTTAGGCCCCCAGGAAAGGGCTATCATGAGAGCGTTTGTCGAAGCAATGAATGAGAGATGTTAAAATGAATGAAGCAATGAATATTTCCGGGGGTGAGCTAAGGACTCCTCATCAAACTGACCTGTGACTGGATACCGTTGGGTATCCTGATTGGAGGCGGTCTGTGCGGGGCTCCCGTTGAACCGGAACCGTCGCTCTGCACCAAAAAATATACATTAATATTCTATTCACCTCCCCTCTTAATAGAATTACGTTTTGGGATTTCTTAAACGACGTCTCTGAATTGGATTTGTTTCGTTTTGTGGACGAAATCTGGGCTCGTTACTCGTCTAAATTGTGCTTAGTTTGTAGATCTTATACTACATAGGTATAGGTTCTGATTTCGATTGCACGTTTGCTTTGAAAGGTAACAATACACATACGATTCGATCCTAACCTACAAGTTCTCCGTATCAAATGTATTCTGCCATTCATCAACGTATGTACATGTAGCAAGTTTCCCCGAGTGATCGAAGTTGCTGGCGCCGTTTTGGAGTTAACCACATTAAACTTAATTACAATGTACGCCTGATGAATAATTCAGCCAGGAATTAACTAGTCCAAGATGTGGCTGTGTTACGGCATGAGAAGTTTCAAATGAGACGTGAAAAGGCCGGTCACGCATCGTATGACCCCCTTCATCAGCCCTACGAATGCGACCATAAGTATTAATGTGACTCCTAACACGCTCTTGGTCCCATTCTAAATCTAAACAAAAGCTTAGATAAAGCACCAGAATAATAAAACGAGTTCTTAAAGAGTTAAACCAGGAAAAAGTTGTATTGTCGTTAAGCATATTTCAGGGAAGCAAAGCGGTCCAGCACAAAAGATGGTGGCGCCCGAAGCGACGGAGTTTGGTGGGGAATTTAAAAAGTTTCATGATAACACAACATTTTCCTGGTTGATATTGCTTTGTAAACCGTACAGCTTGACAATAAACACCATTGTGTACCGATAAGCAGTTGTAACGAAATTTTTCTCGAATCGCGCAAGGAGCGCAATAACGAGTGTATCTGGCACGTTTGGACGCCAGACCCGTGTCGCTTTTCATTTATCATAACCTTATAGAACGTTATTGTGTTCTAGTTTTTTCCATATGTGTATGAGGAAAGCTTAAACTGGATCTTTCATTTGAGCTATTAATTCATTTAGATGGTTAGATGATAATCATACTATTCTCGCTACCTTGCATGAGCTGCTCAATGTATTTTTTAACAGCTTAGCTAACATATTTAGGGTTGAACCTCATCTGGCAGCATAGAACTTCACTTTTCCACACTCTTATTTTCTTCTGTCGCCAGAACCGCGCAGTAAGAAACAGAGCAGGAATGCTATGGCACGCGGCAGGATCAGCAGCACGATATGTTTCCCGATCTAGCAAATGATGGCTGCTAGATGTGGTGCAACCCTTAGCACTCTATAAACAGATGCCACTCCATTAAGACATTATCTTCATTCGGGTCGCATAACACCCAGAGGGCAGCATATAAAATCCCGTCGCGCCGCATATAAAACATTGGCAAATTGCAGGGTGGCTGTGGCTTCAAAGCATATAGTTTATAGATATAGTTGGATGTGTTTACCTTGCTGTGTGGGATATGGGGGCGGTGATGGCGGACACCGTTCTGCGGCGCGTGAGACGGCTTCTTGAACTCGCTCTCTCGTCGGGATGGTGGGCCTGCAGACAAAGGAAACATATGCATTAGTAATCTTATGACAATACCAATAAAGTCTATTGTTGAACACTGCTAAGGCCCAAATAAAAGAAGGAGATTCCTTAAGTAAGATATTAACGTTGTTTAATTTACCTCAACAGCTTATTCTGTTTCGTCCAAACATCTATCTCCAAGAGACTAAATAATTATTGTTTGGTGTCAACGTTTACGGCTTCCCGAGATTTTTATGGATTAATAAAAGACCGACATCACCTCAGTAAGGAAAGTCTCGAAATCATAAGGCACTTTAACTCCCGTATAACTAAAAGAAGGGGGTGGAGCTCCCCGTCCCCCTCGGCCACCCCCCGGGACTCGTGAGGGGAATCTCGGCTAGGTGTTTAGCTGGTTTATGGAGATTGCGATCAGGACAAAGGAGTCCAAGTTACGACGCCTAGATTGCGCACTGATCCATATAGTCCCCTCTAAATAGATAGCTACCTCACCTTTTTTCTATCAGAAAGTTATAGAATGAGTTTTATAGTGTTTGTATTATGTGTGGCGAATAATGGAGTTCTTTGTGTTCTACGGGTATTATTGGGAAGGATATCGTTAACTTAATCCCGGTATAATAGGAGGTTAATGGAGGAATGTGACCCACCCATCGTAATATAATAATTTGGGTTAGTTTACTGCTTATACATTAATCTACTGTACAACTGAATACATTAAAATTCAAATTTCATAATGGAATATATTATTATTTGTGTGTTATTCATCATAACACTACCGTAACCATATCAAATATTCCCAAGTATTTTCTAAAGAATGCATGGGAAAAAATCTCATGCTCTTCACAACGTAATTGGATTAGAGCAACATTCAATAAATACATAATATGATTTGGTTATTTTGAGGGCACCTCTTAACAGAGTGCGCGCGAGTGCAGAATGTTTCCAATTACTTGCACGCACGTAATGCTTACATGTGATTGGTCAATTTACTATTTCCTATTACCCTACCCGCTACCAGTTTACAACCGCTAATGCGATTCACTAACAAGAGCTGATCATAACATTCATAACTGAACCTCATTTAGCGATAAAACGATGCGTAAGGGAAACGCACGGTGAAGTTAGCACTAAATACTGTGTTTTACGGGAATATAGCTTTTGAGATACGAGTAATGGTTGATGGTAGACTCACCCCCTCTTACTGGGGAAATGTGGCGTGATATTATGTTATGTGAGATACCGACTTTTTACCTAGATTTGTTGCTCAACAGATCAATAAAAGCGTATGGTTTGCTACGTCACGAGTCATGTAGTTTATATTGATAGTGTTATATTGGAATATCGATGAAAACAGAGGCATCGTAAAATTGTTGGAATTTTCTATTTTCCCCAGGAAGTTTCAATATCAATCAACATCGTATCTTCACAAGTTCACAGTACGCCACACGCTGTATCCCGGGATACACCGCTTCAAAATCTCTCAGGCTCGATACACGTATCGGTGCAATCCTACCAGTTCTACCACCTTATTGGATTACTGGCAAAAACACCGCACGATAATCTTCTCGGCAATAACTCGAGTATTTTTTCGGTAGCTGATATAATAACTGGATATTTTATTTTTATGGGAACGGATACCGTGTGAAAGAATCGTTGCTTGGATACTTTATTTGAGATTTTTTACTTAGTGGGTGTTTGCTGCTCTAATCATATGGAAAACCCTTAAAGTTGAATGATTTTTTGTTACCCTAGGATACTTTAATATCATAACCACGATCAGATCGGTACAGAAAACGTCTAAAAAGGAAACATTTTGGCCGTTTTCCGAATTCATTTCATGCAAAACAATTCCTGCATTTATATCGTACATAATAACTTGTATCCTGAAACTAAAATTAAGCAGAGATTACACGTGCTTGCATCGTAACTTTATTCACAGCTCTCAAACTTATGTGCAAGTATCAGAAACTTAGACGCTTCTAAACAAAGAGCGAACTTCAGCATCGCACCATTCTGCGCTGCGGAGAGCAACAAATTCAGTTATCAGCTTAGCTCTCGACCTATATCCTCAATATACAAGCAAGAATGGTAGCATTGGCAAACTGAATATTGAGAAGTAGACCCTCGACAAAAGAAGACGGGCACACAATGCAAGTCGGGAGCGCCCAAGATCGGCGCGCGTGTCGAATTCACCTAACAAATACACACCGTTACTTTATTGTAGCCATTGTTGATTCAAATCTGATACCTCACCTTTAAAGGATCTTGTGAGGAATCAAATCAATTTATGATTCAAAGAAAAATAGATGCTCTTAATGATGCCAATTTCTCTGTTGACATACTTCTAAGATTTCCGGGATACGAAATCCGCTTATGAAAACGCTTTATGTCTATAAAACCTTTCATCTGCTGCAGCATGATTGATGTATTCGCATTTAGCTTTATTATTAGTGTCATAAAATTGATTAGCCGCTAACGATCCCCCTTCATCGCTACGGAGGGAAATTGTTACTGATGCCCACAAATCGTTGGCTGTCAACTCGCCACTTGCCACTACAATGTGCAATTTGATCACCTCCTAACCTGTCATTATTTCCGCTACGTTGTTCAAGTCCTTTGGCACTGTCATTACTTAACCCGTCATCATGTTTAGTGCTGAAAGAACAAATAAATCATTTTACTTTAGTTACCTTTTAGTCATTTACTAAAGGAAGCTCATTAGGAAGGGTTTTATTACAGGTCAAAGACCGCAAACGTCAGTAACAATTTGCAAGCATAATCTTAATCATTGTATCCTTCTGACGAGCAAACATTTCTGGTTATTTTTAGTGTGGAGTGCTTTTTGCGGTAGATTTAGCTAGCCACGCCCTCTAAGTATTCAATGCTAATAAGTTTTTCTACTATCATTGGCTCCGGTGTTCGTTACACACCTGATGTGTGAATAAATACATAGCTAATCGTTAATACATGGTTGTCTTTTAAACATGGCCGATCATTAATATTAAATAATTTAATTTCATAGTTAACAAATAAAAGACACCAGGTGGCGTACGGTGTAGGCCCATATCCTGTGTGAACAACCTTTTATTTCTTTGCGACCGAACTTGAAGTAAAGGAAAAAAGATTAAGTGTCGATCAGCTGCCATCAGTGGCAGCCCTGATTGCTTCTAGGGTAGTTTTATATGAGCGGGTTGGTGGGGTGCGGGAGGAGGGGGCGCGGTGAGAACAATGGCCAGTGGTGGCCAATGACGCGAGCACCTGCGGCCGTTGACACGTGCGCACGCGCTCGCAGGCGACTCGCACTGCTTTGTTGTTAATTACATGAATTGTATTTACGCAAACGATTAAATTTGTATCATATTGGAAAGTCTGTTTTGTTTTGGAGACGATTTCGCAAAACATACGGTATCATTGAAGTTTGAACTAAATTAATTCAGTCAGTAAAATCCTTAGTCTTAACACCCACGCGGCTTGAAAGAAGGCCTGATGCAAATATTTTTGTATGAATAAGTTCAAACTTAATACAATTTCCGAACCACTATTTTTGGCTTCCCTCGGGCATTATCCCACTAACTGGAATAACAGATAATGTTTATACCGCGCCGTTCCGCTCTTTGAGCGTAATTGAATATTAAAAACGGTAATACAGCAGCGCAGTGTAATTCATAGCTACGATTTGCATATTTATATTGGACATGAATGGAACAGAATCTGTCACCTAAGCACGCAAGTTGAGAAACGTATTTTTAGCCTTGACAATGAAGCTTTGATATTTGTGAAGGCGGAAGGATACATCAAAGACTGATCAGAGATGGGATTGCCCATTGTCTTAACTTTTCGATATGTCACGTACTCCATTCATCGTTTAACCCAACTAAGACAACAATAAACAACTCAGCGCTGTAAAATCTGTGGTATTGACTCTGGATCCCGCGAATTCGATTGCTTTTCCGCTTTTAACGCCAATCTCATTCGTCAACAAACATTTCTTTGACTTTAGCACACTTTAATGGCTGCGGAGAGCGAATTTATCAACATGTATTGAAAGGTGGATTATTGTCATCATAACAGAAGATTTGGGTTTTTGGATCACTACAAATATTGTTGTTGAGGTCCTTGTCAAGCAGAATGCGGGACACGCGTTGTCTTTGTTCAGTCCGAGGTCGGAGCTCACCGCGAAACGTAACGTAAGCGGGTCAATGCGATCGGCGACGACAGCTCTCGAGGCCTTTCCTTCCACTATAAGGAAGTTAATACGATTTATGCACAACACCGACTTGTCCGTGCTATACACAATTTATAAGATCACTTAGATTCTTATATACACGGCGCATCACTTGCTTCCCCCTCTGACGACCTTTGACAGAGAAAAACTGTTTTCTATCACAACTTTCTAAATTGGATAACACTTAAATTATCGTGATTGTTGCTGCCTATATAATTTACTTGGCATTTGTTTGGTAACCATGTCCAATTGCTGTTTGGACCATAGCAAAATATGGTTACGAAACTAAGTAGATAGACCCTAATGCCAAACCATAAGAAAAGCTACAAACCTGCTGCACTATAAAGGCTACTGTAAAAACGCACTAAATTCCGCGCAAAGTGATCAACAGGCGAATTGCATTCTCCGTTTACGACTGAAAGGTACAAAGCAAATCATTGAAGAACACCGACCATTTGCTAAACAAAGGGATTTACTTCGAGGAGTTATTTTTATTTGTTTTCTATCACAGTACCTACATCGGTTATGGCTCGGTGGCGAACGACCGTTGTGTTTTGTATGCAGACGAGCGACTGTATAAACAGAGAACACACAGACACAATCAATGGAGTACCTCAGATACAAAGAGGGATGTGGGTTATTGGACATTTGCACGACGGAAAACATAGTTTTAGTTTGGGAGACAGAAAATTACTTTAGGGACAAAGAAAACAGTGAGTTACAGACTCAAATCAATAGCATAACGGAAGTTGCAATACCACAAGAAGAAGAGACTTCGGAAATAACGTAAGTTATCATTATAGATGGAGTAAAGGAAAAACTGATCAATACAGACAAAAAAACTTGCCGCGACCACATAAAACAGCGAGTAAAACCAATCATAAGGGGTGATGTATATCTATTGCGGTTCGCAAACGGATTAAATGAGTTAGAAAAGAACATTTTCGTAGCAACTTCTGTAATCTTGAGGTAATTCGCAATACCTTAGCCCCTCACAGTTTCCTCGTCAATAAATAACTAAGTTTATTTCACGTTGATCCTAGCACTAACATATTTCATTCCGTCGAGGAATCTTTTCTTACAACTCTTGTCATAAAGAAGATAACTTGTCATAATTTCATTGGAGGAACGTTTTTGGGTTGTGTCCTAAATGAATATTAGTAACGAGCACCAAGGTTATTACATATTGCTCGGCGGTTGCGGTACAACCACGATTTAGACTCCCTCCGAGCAATAATCCTGTCCGAGAATAATTTACCATATTACAACAATGGGGAGAGCCGAATGCGAAACTCTCTAGGTTAACCTCTACGTGGATGAGGTAGTAAAGTTTTTTAGGTTGGCATTCAGTTTATGTAAGCTAACAAATAATCTTAATAAACATTCGAGAAAAAGGCTATTCGGGGGAAAGAGGAGAGTACTAAAAAGTTCTTATACGTAGATCCGTAGTATCGTGCGTTACTGTTTGTTATTACTTAGGTTTTGTTACCAAATCAGTAAGTCATTCGTCATAAGCTTTTACGGACTTTTAGAGATTATGCACGAACTTGCGGTTCATATCTGCGGTAATGGCCCTCGCAGAAGGTCTAACAAGTCATGTTTAATTTTCGTCTGTAATCAAAATTTTGTGGTTTTGTTAACGAAGGTCACAAGTATTATACAAATATTAGAAGATGGAACTTATTTAATTATGTAGGAAGGTATTGTGATTTTGTAATAGTTAGAGAGGAAATTAATAAAATTGAAGCTGACCCGTGTTCAATTGTTGACATTAAACAATCGTTGGTTACAAAATATGCGTTTAATAATGTGGTAACTATTGACACTACGATATACAACGAGATAAATAAATGTTTGACGCCGAGGTTCAACGAGACAGCCGCCTTGCGACATCGTGCAAGAGTATGTTACATCAAAAATGGCATCGCGGCACAAAATACGAGTAATTCTTGAAATTTACATATAATCAACGTCTATTCGAGGTCTGGCGGGGCACGTTCGACGTCTGCCGACAACACTCAGCCCATTTGTATGCACATCACACACTGGCGGATTTCAGACGACTCGCTAACAAGCGTATGTTTATAATTATTACTTCTTATTTCAAACAAAAACTCCGCAATTCAGGTATCAGTTGCATTCTCCCCCTCCAGGCGGGTAAACAAAGCCCTCGACCCAACGCCAGGCTGTGTGTTTATACACACGGCTGGAGTTGTATGTGGCAATAGCAGCTAGATTTAAAGATTGCAGTCGAGCCACGATATCGCTTTCATAAACACAATCCATTTTATAGAAACAATTTCGTAACAATTATTATAGCTGTAAAGAAAATACAATGTTTACTGAATCAAACGTTAAACAAACTGAGTATAAAGGAAGTCAAATGTCGGGCTTTGATATTTGTATCAAAGGGTGGGCGAATATTTTCCGAATAAGAGACACGTTGAAGATTACAGAAAATTCGCAAACAGAAGCGGCGCACACCCCAAGTCCCCAACCCGCCCGTCCGCCGGTGAGGCGTTCCCCAACTCGCACAATGAAAATAGATTATAAGTGGGTAACTGGCGGAGATAGGAGTAGCGAGACGCATGACACGCGTCCAGTGTCAAACGGCCATAAATTGTCCAGTCGCCGACCACCGACCTACACGCTACTTTATGAACGCAACAACCGCACATCCTAACCCGATACACACAATATATATTTTGTATGTTGTTCATTTTTCTCGGTTGGCGTCGGAATCAATTCCCAGCTGTCCCTCGGGGGCAATACCTCATATCGGTGTCCTGAGAGCCGTGCCTCATGCCAATATACTGTGTAAGTAGACAGTACGCACACCAACAAACCACCCATGTTGTTTGTTATACTCGTTATAATCCACAAATAAACATGTTATTATGTCGCTGTAATTTCCACGACGATTATGAGAATTTTCTGCGGCGCGCGTTTCGAGGGTTAAGCCGCCAGTGGGTGAGAATAAGAATGAAGAACTAATGAGGCTTAATCCTCTAACAGCCGTAGGTAATAAGTGCATAATGATGTGGCTAGAAAGCGGGTATGGCTAACGACGGCAGGCAGTGAAGAATAAACTCCATTGGCTCACACAGCTTCCTGTACATTTATCATATTTCTATGCATGCATATTTCACAGCGGCCGCACAAAGAGGTGAGCGAAATAAAAGAGTGAACTAACAGAAATAATAAGAGTAATTCAGCATTCACGTCGGCTTTACCACCTCCGAAGAATTACCCTCATAAATCTTTCATTCGCGCGCCAGTTCAGCTACTCACTTATTAAAATAATCCTGAACTGTATACGCGACGGTTTACCGTCGTTATTTCGTAAATCCCGATATTACCCCAAAATCCGTATCCCATTTAAACAATACGTACATTGTAATCTCGATTACAAATGTAAATTATATTTGCGAGGGCCGTGTTACCGTGTAATAAGGCCGGGGAGCCTGAATGAATGTCAAGGGTGAACACACCACGGCTTACAATAAAACATCCGCGTTTATGGATGTGTAAATGATGACTGATAGACGACGCGGATCAGAGGCCAGCGCTTGCCACATAGTGCTGTTTTGCGAAATGTTACGTAATTTGCATTCTCTAATGAAAATAAAAAGGTGATAAGGAAACTTGCGGAAGTCACATTTATCATGACGTAGGTCGGGGAAATGTCTGTGAAATAATTCTCCCCATTTCATTTCTTTCTTCTACACATAAAGCGTACCAGTAATATATCTACTTACTATGCATGCAGTATACCATTGTAAGTTGCTATAAATTCTAATTATAGTTAAAGTAATTACGACAATGAGTCTGTTAACCGGAGGAAATCTTCCTCTAGAGAGCAACAGATTTGCATAACATTTCTAAATACTTAGTTTACCATCTCTGTCTATAAACTACGTTATTACTCCCAACGTTGCACGAAAAGCGGAGTTATTTAGTAACGAGAATTAGCGAACATTTTGTGGAGTACAAAGTGCAGCATGCAAAAATGACTGCGAAAAGTTGAGTAATATACAAAGCCAGATGAAACTGAGGCGTAATATGAAAAGTACGTTCATGAGCCGCGGCGGCGTGAGGTTTTGGGGAGGCGATGGCCAAAAGAAGGGGTCTTTTATTTTATTAGGATATAGTAACGCTAGCGGTAAAACAGGCACGGCGCGTCGGTGGTACTCCAAGCGTAAAGCAATAACGTTTAGGGTTTAAAGAAACCTACATAGGCGTAGACAGTTTGTCTCTGTCACCTTTTTACCTCCTCCTTGGTGATGGAATGACAGAGCTTATCTATCCGTTAATAATGACCTTTATACATAATATCCTACTGATGACAGTTTAATTTACTCCTGTCTAGACATTAGACAATAAGCCGAAAGCTCGACCTTCAATATTAGCAATACGCTAGCTGCCAATCAAATATAAACTAACTGTGGGCGTTGTGACATCTCTACCTACACATTACCTTTAACAGGTGTGAGTCACTGTTCCAAGAAACTATGAGAATGCTAACGAAGTTATCTTTAAATTGTCTCTAATTTTCTTCAAGCCATAATACTAAATGATGACACAATAGGTTAAATAATTCAAATCTTTATACAAAACTTCTGATGCTTCACAGAACATAATATTTGCAGGAACTACAGCAACCAATACCATCGTACGTAAGCCAAACAGTTCGTGCAAGGCGACACTATTTGCCCACTCTGACCATAAGACAATTAAAATCACAACAGTTCCCGTAAACCATCGGTAGGCGGCCATTAGTAATGAATGGTGAGAACAATGGTGGACCACTACGGGCCATACTGCCTTCCACGGCCGTGATTGGTAAATTGAACCTTGACTCCGCAACTGGGTCGAATACATCTTGTACTATTATGATTATAAAGATACTTTGCAGTATTCCCACTTTAAGTATGGTCTGGTAGATAAGGATGGGTAATCTCATTCTTCTTCTTAGCGTGTCGATGGCAAATTTGTATTAAATATGTTTGGCCCAAAATTCAGCTACGCGAACTCCGCTCGCTGATGCAGTCATAAGATCGTCAAGTGTACAGGTGTCAGGGCATGCGGCGCAAGATGAAAGATAGGCCATTGTCTGTGGAGCCACACCGCATATACATTTGGGATCTGAGCCGTCCATGAACCCCCATCTGAGGAGGTTGTCTTTGCTACGGCCGACCTGGGTTCGGAGATTTTGACAACTTATTATATTACTTCTGGGAGATTTTGGCCGCAGTTTTCTAATAGTAAGTCTTTCCAATCCATGTAGGCCTTGATTATAGGCTTGACAACATCTAGGTATTCCCGAAACACTGCAATTGTAGATCCCTTTAATAGGAGCCAGATTTTCATTCACGCTTCACCAAGAGCGAACCCTCTGCGTCCATACTATTGTATTCGTTGGAGTGCGTCTTTTGTTTTTCTGGTGAAAAGCCACCGAGTCATCTTGGACCTTCACATTTAGTTAGAATCTGTGACGTTTCTTAAACGCTTCCCACGCTTTCACTTTCAGCTGGTCCCCTTACGTCTTACCTCAATGATTAACGCACGTAATTTTTCGTTTAGGAATGCAGTGTATTTTAAAAACCATTCTTTTTTGCCCTTAATGGCTTTAGAAAGGAAAGCCATAGACAAGAAAACAACGGAATTGCAATAAGGTGAGAAAGAAACAAAGTGCCGTAGGGCAGACACCGACTTTTGATGACATAGACAACATATTTTATGCGAAACAGGGGGACATGATTTGCCAAAGTTGGTGTGGTGTATCAAATGTCACATCAAATAAGTTATGAAAAAAGTTCTTTGTGGGTTTATTTATAGGATCAACGCGTACAAAAACAGCGTTTTTATAACGTTGAATTAACTTATTCATAAATAAACTAGAAATCTTAAGCACTGTCTTACGTGAACTCTTATCCGTTATTGGAATCATATCCAGACTACACGGGATAAGCGTACCCACGAAACCGTTTTTTAATTTCTCTCGGCCCGCGTTCTGCCAACACGTTATACGAGTAAATAAAACAAGCAGCTACTGAAACGCTTCACAACTACCTCACTTTTTATTAACAGACTTATTATTGCGTGGCATTGCACTACTTTTGAAAGCTTTCGAATAAGCTTTTAAAGACTTTTTTTTAGTTTCTTCTTTACAGCTTATTTCGTATTATGTGGTTTTCATTAAGGGGCTGACACCTAATTGTTTTTAAGCAGTTTTTTTAAGAAAAACTATTTGTTCAAGCACATCAAAAAAAATATTTCAAAGACCGTGGACGGAGTCGATACATAATTGGACGATATCGGCTCTATATTATAGAAAATAATTGCAAAGAGACAGCAATTGCAAAGTTCTGTGTTTATTTTTTTAACGTATGGGTCTCAATTAAAAACATGAAGTCAACATATATTCATACCTAAACCGCTAACGAGTCATATTTCACAAATAATCCACACTTTTTTTTATTTCATTATTAATTCATTATTTTCTTCTAAAACCTGGCCGCCCAGTAACTCTCTCGCTCTCGTTTACTCCGATACAAATAGACAGTGTGCGCGCATTTTGGTGTTGACATCCCCTTAAGTAGATAGTGTTTTCAGTAGTAAACAGGTAAACGTGTTTCAAAGTGAAATAACTTAATAACATAATTTACTAGCTAATAACCGGCACAATTAAAATAAACTTAATAATATATGCCTTGTTATTAATACGGTTATTAAAAACAAAACATGCATTCTGCGTCACTTGAAGCGATAATACCGCAAGTGGGGTACCGCTCAATCATTATTTATACCTTAAGGAAAAATTGCATGCCCGTATGTGCGTCATTAAGCAATTTCTCCTTACGGTATAACAGTACCTTTCTCATGCATAAAATATGCTTGTGAGCTTGCATAAATCCGAGTAACAATATCATAAAATCCAGGATATTTACTGGTGACAGCAAGAAAGTAATTTCTACTTCATTAAATAACACCACGACTGTTATCCCCGATGGATTTAGCAGAGGTGGGCCTAATAGTACAACCACATTTCGATGTTATGTTTAAGTCCCATGTAATAGGTGCGAGCCTATTGCCGTCAACCGGGCACAAATCCAACCAACTGGCTGCTACTAAGAAATTCCTCATAGTAAAAAGCCAATAACAATTTGCCCGACCCGGAAATCGAACCCAGGAGCTCATGCTCAGCAGTCGCGTTTGCGACCACTAGACCAACGAGTCTTTCTACAATTTAATTCTTCAATTCATTTAAAATATTAAACGTTAGATGGAACAATCAGGAACATTATGCTCCCCCAATCCGTTTGAATGCCCCCTTTGGGACCCCGTTAAGAGGTAACTTGTCAAATACAACATGCCACCGGTTAAAATTTAACGAAAATCTCAGCTTTAAATTAAACTTATTTTGAATGAAGAGATGGTGTGTCGACATATTGAAAATATCGATCCTAATTAGTAGAGGAATATTTTAAATGCTCTTTTAACCATCAATTTGCAACTTTTGGAGCTACTTAGAATTTGCAAGAAATAATTCAGGAGTACTTATCACAGTACGTTTGAAAATATCACGACAAAATGCTATACAATTCAATATTGCGGTTATTATAATGAGCGTCTCTGTACAACCCTCAGGGTACAAGGGGCTGGGACTGGTTGATATATCAAAGGAAACACGTCCTATTGTACATTAAAAAAACCGGAAGTGTCACACGGTTCACCTTGTCGCCGAACATCGGAGCTTTATCGATACCCCTGAGAATATTGCTCAAATTTTTTCACCTTTACAAAAGCAAATGTGCCTTAATCAATTCCATTCATTTGGATTTCTCATTACGCTCTTTGCAATTGCGAAAACAGATTCTTCATCCAATGGTTGATTGAGATATTTTTCTCGATCAAGATATTCAGAGAGCTTACTCAATTACAATCACATTACATGAAGGTACACATAAACGCGCAAGCTGAGGCAAACGATCTATATATAACGACTTTTTTATAACCCGTAGCTGACCTACCTCTTATTTATCAGTCCGTCAGTTTTCCTAGCTCGTTTACAGACCTCTTTCACGATAATGTGATCATAACCCAATATTTAGAAGACTCTTTTAGCGTTATTTTCGCCGAGATACCGAAAGCCTTTCAACTTTAATAAATTACGGCTTCAAAATGTTCGTGAAGTCTACTGCAATAATTATGAGAACTTAAGGTTATTGAATTACCGTTTGGAACGTTGTATCCTTCTTGGGAAGGATTAGTCTTTGAATGGATGTCTTTCTATGATGTTTCTCGGAGTCTTGAGTATTTTAATATAATAAATAAATACTTTCATATGTCTACTATATGAAGATCTTGTTTACTAGCCCGTGTAGTTAGTTATAGTCTTCGTTCAACCTTGCAAGATAAATTGGAGCTGGTATAACATCTAATTCGAGTCTTAGATTTACCCTTTGTCCTCTTAGCAAAACAGAACACGTATTTAACACATCCGAAGCCGACAGGCGTCGACGTCGCAAATGAGCGTTCCATCGTGAAGCGACCGCTCATACATCGTCATCTGAACCTGACTACATTTCCATAAACCGAAGAGACTGCTGTGCAGTTCACAGCAGGATATTAAGGCCACAATAATGCAGTGACAAGTCAATTTGCGAGCATGCGTCGCCGAAGCGTACCGTCCGCGGTTGTCAAAGCTGACCGATGTCCATCATTTATCATGACCGCCCATCAAATCATCGTCGGAATGTAATGGACACAGAACATGTTGTGACGAGATAAGTCGTTAACGGAATTAAACCAATGCACGTCCAATCGTACGCTCTTGTTGCTGTTGGCCGCAATGTCAATATAATCACGGTTAAATAATGGCTCCGGCAAATTACCCTTTACGTGGAATACTACCTCCTGCGAGGAGAACAGCTTTATTTTGCTTCGTAGAAACTTTTGTTCCATTTCCTCTCTTCGATAGGCTAGGAATTTATTTTCAGTTATACGACTATCTAAAATTCCTATCTTGTAAAATCTGAGCCAGCATTTTTATTCTCTGTGATTACGATCCATATAAAATCCGAAGCATTCTACACGCCAATTTGATTTAAGATTGTATACGGCGTATTCAATGTAAATCTAGTCGACCTCAATAATCTGTGGAATATTCTTAGAATAAGAAATCCAAGCGATACGCGCCTGCAACTCAATAACTCAGTGGGAAGTCAAGCAATAGCTAACTCGGCGGTTCAGTACGTCGCCGTTCGTAAGTTATGAGACACATGCATCAGTGAAATGTGTTTTCTTACGCCGAGCAGTCTTCTGTGTGTACACGACTACACGAGCATGTTTCGACACTGTTTGTCGATATCAAGGCGCGGTTAACAAAAACTGCTGGATGTCATTATTATACGTCACTAGGTACAAATAAGGCTTGTCGCGTGACGAAGTGTTCGAGCCAATAAACCATCGGTTTACGTGATAAAGCGGCCGGCCGGAGTTAGTTACGGTTTGACTGTGGCGTTACAATGGGAATTATGTTTTAATGACTTTGCTCATTGTTCTTCGGGCATTAATTGTTTACACACGTATTGCATGCAGAAAGTACGGGTGACGTCATCGATCATATTACTCAACCTAAATGAGAGCTTTTTTTAAATTCAAATACCCATGCAAACTTGCGTCGCTTTCGTGGCGATAAAGTGATCATTCAACTAGTTATATAAAGCGAGTAAGCGAGTATCGTAAAATACAAAATATATTTCTAAGCGATAAATTATACGGTAAAGAAAGACGTGTGTTTATTATTACGCGCTAATTATTGCATGTGCTGGGTTTTTTCTTAGTCATTGGAGGAATACTACAGACGCCGCAGAGGCGGGTTGAGCGTAAATAATAGAATTAGGATATTAGATAATTGTTTGGAACTTTCCCAGAGGAAATAGTGTGAGGCGATGATGACAAACAAGTGCTTTGTTTCAGTCATTAGGCGTAGTGGTAGTGAGCGGGGGAGCGAGCAGCGCGATGTCGCGTCTGCGGGCGACAGCGAACGCGTCGCATCACACGACACGAATGTTTGTCACGCGACACGGGCGTCGCGTCGCTCGCGATTTTTGAATCATTTATCAACCGCTTGTTTACTCTGCTTTACGCTACTGCGACCGGTTACGACGGCCGCGCAAAAACTGGGTCATTCTTCATTACGGCCACAAACGCGCAAGTCAATTCATTGATTTCCACAATCGCTTGTACATTTTTACGTTTAATTTGTCTCGCGTGACAGGGCACTATTCCATTACGATATTGACAAGGGTCAATAAAGATCGAGTATTAAAGAGATAACAATCATATAAAGTGACATTAAGTTGGTAACTAATCACGTTGCATGAGAGCGCGTTTTAAACAGGCACATAGTCAAAGAGCTAGTCGCAATGGAGAGTGACTTTCACAATGCACTCGTCGCATGCAAGTAAGCCAGTAAATGTCTATAATGTGCAGTGGCAGAATGGGGCTTCTCGCATAAATATAACACGTATGCAGGAGCGTTCGCAAGTGATCTTGCTACATATTTATCTCTGAACTTTCCCGCAATCTGTTTGGTGTATGTGTTTTGCATGTATAATTCATAGGACATCAAAGGTCTGGAATACGGTTAGGTACATTGTTCCAACCGGTTTAATTAAGAGCTGCCGACTCTACCGAGAGTATCCGAATGATCGTAAAACGCGACGATAGTTGGCTCGGCTTTATGCGATGTCTTACAATTATTTCCTTCTGGAGGAATATCATTATTATATATTACTTCTTTTTATGGGGGTGACGTTTTATAGCGGTTCATTCTTTCGGATAAATCCCGGAGTTTTGAATAAAATTGCTCAGGGAGTGTGTAATGATATTAGTTACCTTATTTTGGGAGGATCAGCTTTGTAAGCATATAATAAAAGTTTTATTCCAAATACTATACTTTTATATTTCCTTGTTTACAGTACAAAGGAATGATCCACGCAAATTACTACTCGTGTTTGATTTGAAATCATCAAATCTAATTTCACAGCAATTTGCAAACAAAAACTTCAACAATACTTTATATAAAAGAGTCGATAAAGCGAAGCGAACAAGAAGAACTGTTAAGAAGACCGTCAACGTTACGCTTGCTTGGATATCCTACAACAATGCTGTATAGCTCTAGACAGCATTTATCGCTTAATAGACCATTTCAAAGTAGGCTCATAGAGGGATGTGAATGCATCAGCAATCTTTCGTCACGTCGCTCGTGCCGTGATGCGTCACACGTCACGCTGTCACGGCGCCGCTGTGACGTCATCGTGACAGAGTGACCGGCCGGCCGAAACCCGAGGACACTGAATCATTTATTATCAGACTACGGAAACCGTCGATCGTAAACAACCGATTATAATATTTATAACAGCCAACCATTTTGTGCCGTACCGTGCAATCTTACAATTTTCTCGCCTCACCACCGCACTAATAGAAATAATGAAATTAATTTCATAATGGTTGGTAATTTTCACAATTTATTTAATGGACGCATCAAGGATGTTGTGTCACGTCACGTTTGCTTAATAAAACTCACGTAGACAATTTCAAAGTTCTTTGTGAAATATTTTGTAAGGATGAAGATCCGTTTTTGAACGATGTCATCTGCTGCATCATAATGATCATGATTATACTGATCACAGAGAAATGACGCCCCAAAAAGTGTATCATTCATCCGTAGCACGAACATGGGGCAGGTATACAAATTGGTCAAAATAAACCGTTACGCAAGCATTATCCATTTGAACGGGAAAAAAATATCGGATAACCACTCAGGTTCACCTGAAAAATGGTGGATTCTGTAAAGTAGGGAGAAACGGCACAACCGCGTATCAAATAACTTTATCCTCTTTTGTTATGGTAATGTCCACCCCCGAAATTATCCCAACTGGGTATAATCTTCAGAGGAATAAAAACTTTTTGCTTCGTTTATTAGGAGTTTGTTTTCCTTATTGTTTAGTAACTTGACCGACTCTGATTGAAACAATATTGCTATTAATGTTAATATGATTACAATTTTGTAGTTGCGCAATGTTAATTTAGCGGATATTGTACAATATTCAGCAAAGTAAACATTATTGTTGAACATATTTGAAATCAAAGTGGAAGTAGGCGAGCAATGTTCTACGTATTGTAAATATTTTGATACGGTTTTGTTACTTCTAGATACCCGCGGGTGTATCGCTCACGCTTTATCCTAAGTCGAAGATGAAAGCAATTCCACAAAATTAGTTTATCTACGGAAGAATTTGTTGAACTAACGAAAAATGAAGAAATTTTTAAGTCTATATTACTAATTGTAACTGCTTAACCTCCTTCTGTTAACAACCATGATAATCCACAAAATAGAAGTAGGTACAAAAATATTTTCATTCTAAAGAAACGTCACCGGAACGGGGCCAAGACGTAATCTATACGAAATTAAATGGAATTTCCACACCAATGGTTTGCGGATCTCTGAAGCCTTTTCCGGAGGCACGGCAACGAGCTGTGATCAAACGGTACGGCCTGCGTCACGATTCTATGGATACTCCAATAATTTGGTCGAGAGAATGTTGATGGAATGGACCCTAGCTCTTTGAGTAAAGTTCGTTTAAAATTGCGTGTCAAAGGTTTAGGGTACAAGTTAATTGTTAGAAGAGGTCTACAAGTGGATATCAATCCAATGTTACCTAAGGGAGCTGGCTCTAATAGATAGTTCTCAACATGGTATAAAGTGTGTGCGATAATTTTTTTGTTCTACACCATACCTGGGAACCTTCTAGTTATGGAGATACTGGGGGTCAAAGTTCCAACTTTTTGCCAGTTTTTAATGCAAGATTTTTACTTTAAACACCTCCACGACCCCCGTACTATTCAATCCATCCATCAGCACAATGTTTTGAGTGCGTTACATTGAGTTCTATCAGAAAACATGATTTTTCACCCCAAAAAAAAGTCGTTTGCCAGCAATAATTTTTGCGTAAAGTTATTTAGTTTGATGTACAGAATGCTTGGTTGACAGCTTCGTGATGAGGTGGTTTACACCCTGTATAGATCTCAATGATAAGAGTTAGATCCAGCTAGAATTACTATCAAATACAATTTCAAAAAAGACCAACACAAAATCACACAACCCTGAGAATAGAGGAAGTCCGAGATCTCGATTCATCCTCATCAGCCGATTACAGAGCCTCCACCACTTTAACAATTTATTAAAACTAGGTTGGTAATGTTAAATCTTTCGTTATTAAGTAATAACGAGCTGGAACCACTTGAAACTCAAACTACCTTCCTCAAGGACTTTCTGAAGTGGTCTAAGCTAGATACGTATGAAGTCCTAGTTAATTTCTTCAAACTTACTTTGACTGAAATTCATTGCAAGCATTTGTTTTATGAAGTTCATGAAATACTTTTCTTGTCATGGTCTTGACATACATTTTGTATGTTGTTGGTAAGCTCTGTGTACCTACTTGAGAATTATTTAATAAAATAGGTAAATATAAGATTTATTTTCTCCATATTGCTCCGGTTTACTTCAACAAATTAAGTAAACAAGTATAACAGCAAGACTCAACTTTTTAATTTTCTAAGATTCAATCAATTGAACTAAACTATGTGAACATAATTCTCATTTTCTGTATACCATCTTTGCTTTCTGATAATTCTACAATTGAACTGCAATATTTGACGCTCAACATGCCGCCTAGTTCAAAGTAAATATCAAACAAGCACTCAATCAGCATGCGTTCGGCACTCCTAGCCTGCCAACGCGAGACAAACACGTCACCAAAATACGATTGGACTTAATCAGAATCCTTTAACTACATACATTATACCAACTTCAACGGGTTCAAATTGTACCGAAGGACTATGAAACCAGGTTTGATAAACATAAGAGCTTAGGAGTTGATAACAATGTAGTGGCAGGTTGCCAGCCTCTGGTCTATCTACAAAGGTATACAGAACGTATACAACTATGACCCGGATTGACTTTCCGAGTTGTGCGAGATGGTAATGCAGTGGATATTTTTGCTGTATCCAATTCATCTGATCTGTATAATATTGACAATTCGATAACTGACACCAGGTTAACTGTAAATTTCCCTCTCGCTGCGGGAGACTATAATAGGAAGGCTTAAGTTCAGTAGTGTACCACTACAGGTAGGTTTCTAAGCAATTGATGAGTGAAATGCACGATAACGTTAGATACGCAATGAAACATGGTGCTTACGTGCAACCTGCAATGCAATTATAAGCTGTTCAAACTGCCGAATTGCACAATACAGCTTTCACTAGATTGCATATGCTAAGGCTCCTTGTGATAATGTAGGTAGTACTTACATGGTGCAGGACTTGGTGGTTCAGCGCAGATCCCGATGGATTTGCTGGGGTCATCGATGAACCACTGCGCTAGATGGTAGTCGCCGAGCTTGGTCTGGATCTGCTGACTCACGCGATCCTGCCTGCCGGACACCTGTCAAAGAAAACAAGCTATTAGTTCTACAGTCCTCAATAACGCCAATGTGGGTCAAAAGAACTCCGCCTACAATGTAGGTCAAGTTCATTAAGTGGATGTCGTTACAAACGATTAAGATATTACAGCACAAGGCAGCGACGTCCTTTTATAAATTAGAAGCATCCTTTTTCTTTCGAGGAAATTAAAATAAATCTCGGGAATGAAGTTGCACGGATAATAAAGTAAGGATCTATTTGGTCTGGAAAGAAAGTTGAAGATGAAAACGGGGATAGTAATGAAAGAGAATTAATAGCATCAGGAAGTGAAAGTAAATAAGTGTACGTATCAATGTAAATAAGAAGTATTTCTGTCTGTGTTTTGTATATTTTAGCCCCAAGAAATGATTAGATAGTAGAGATATTCACAAGCAAGGCCAATAAAACCGTTGACAAAGCTCAGTTTGCTTCAAAGGTCTAACTAAACCTATTCCCTCACGTTTACTAGCACGCCAAATTTTTGACCTCGCTCTATAACCTAGTTTCCCAGCCTTGAAAATGTCTAGGCATCTGTCTCTACAGTGCCAGGTTATATGTCATAGTAACTTAAAGCCCTAATTGAATTGACTTTAACTTGTTCGCAATGAATGTGGATCAACTGTGAGCATTTGTTAAACCCAAACAACATACGGTCTCTTCATCAATTTCAATTTTGTTTTGAGTTAAGCTTTGTCTAAAAACGTTAATTGTTATTAATTACAATGTCATGTAAGCTATCAGTGATGTCATCATCATCATCATCATCTTAAATACCCTTTAAATGTTTATATGAAAAAGTTCCAATCTCGTCTGATGGTTTGTGATTAGTTTGTCCATTTATCGTGTGATACATCGTTTAGATTGTTTGTTTATGTTATACTCAACTCCATCTGTCATTTTGTAGTCTAGCTGATTTAATATTTAGCGTTGGCAATGGCTTTCATGTTATTACTCGGATGTCTCTGATATTACGAATGATTGGTGAGTTATTTATATCACTGTTGAGAGAAAATAGTTCAACATTACTGTTAATAACTACCTTAAGATTTGTTTTAGGATCTTCAACAAAGTATTCAAAGATTTTGCAGCCACTGTTATTACACTTTTTGCTCCGTGCTTTGGCAGGTAGATTTTATTTTCTTACACAAACACTTAAGAATCATAAATAGCCGGTTAAAGAAATGCTTGACGCCGTGTTAACTCAAGCTCAGACACGTGCCCTTTGTATTGAATGCCCATACTTCAATTGAAAAAGAAGCAAAAGCCGTGCATCGTATAGAAAGAGAACTGGTAAGCTTATAAATGGTAATACAATCGTAAATAGCGTATGTATCATCGCGAGGCCGCGGTCGTGTGGCCGGCATGTGTCGTCTCGGCCTAAATAAACCGGCTCACTGTCGACCAACGTGATTCACAGCATCACCGCGCACGCTTATTGGGGATACATGCAAATAATACCACTATTCTTGCCATAATCTCCCGTTATTGAGCGTTTCGGCAGATCTTTTATGGTTTTATTATAGGGTTCAGCCCCTACCGCTAAGTGCTTTCAAGACTTACGGGGTGACACGTGATGAATTTCAAAACTACTGTTATGCAGAAAGTCATGGCAAATTGTTGGCTAGTAATTTCTCCGGGCTCGTTTATTTTCAAATATTTTTGGGTACACAACATTTTGGTTGGAATGGAATTCACTGAATGCGGCTCAATAAATATAGCCTGAAATATATCAAACCAATTTCGTTGCGATGATTTATTGATTGAAAATCGGAGCGGCAAATTGATAACTCCAGTTTTGTTACTATAACAAGAAATGATTAATTAAATCGCTCCACCGAATGGGCCCGCCGGAACCACTGGCAATGATTGTTTAAGCTTTATTTAATAATCGGACTCTAGACTCTGTTGATTTAAATATTATTGCGAGGAAAGGGGAACTTTGATTAGATGCAATAATCAAAAAAGGGCGCTCATTTGGGACAAGGTCGGACGATAGCAATTTCTAGATTCAAATTGTAGATTCTATGCATCATACACGTTTTGTTGAAAGAATACAAAATGATGTTAATATTCCTGTTTTAATCTTTCTAGTAGAAGTTATCTAGTACCTAAAGTATAAACAAAACCACAGCTTCCGTGATAGCTCTACCACTTCCACAACTGACCACGCAAATTGTTCGATCTTCACAAACGAGTTCACATCAAAATAATCTGAGCATCTGATTCAATTTCAGAACACACCGGTATAAAAAAATAAAAAACCAAATCCATATAGTTTTTAACACAATGGGAACAGAGTTCGAATTGGAATAAAGTAAACGTATTCGAGTTTGCTGTTGAATGTGCAGAGATTTGATTGAAACGGCAAATCATCGGGGTATTTTCCGCACGGCTATTTACTAAAGTACCTTTTACATCCCTTTTATTTATGTATTGTATTCACATAATCCTGCAGTGTACCGTCGAAGACTAATCTTTATTTTAGCTGTACGTTTTCACATTTCACTCGTATATGTCTTTGTAAGGAATGATTCGATTTCGGATCTAATATAATCTCCGATAAAAGTCTTTGGAATTCAGTACGCGTATGTTTCGCTTTCTTCCTAAAGTGACCTTTTTTCGAGTAGAAATTCTAAGGTTAACCCTTAAGGGTCAGGGTTCAGGGTATCAATAAAGTGCTTCATATTGTTGATAACATCGATGGTCTTGATATGATTATTAACGACAACGGTGTCTGTCTCAGAGATAAAAAGGTTTTCATATACGTTTGTATGTAAAATTGCAGCGGAGTGTGATCCAGGGGGGAGTTATATAGTGACACTACAAAAAAGACTTCATAGTAGTAAAAGTTTTTCAACCTCCTTTGAAAAGGGAGGATCCTCCGACCAGACGGGTGTTGTGTCTGGGCTACTGCCCAACATTTAGTCTTAAGTCGCGGATAACTTTTACAGCGCGATTTAAGATTTTGATGTTAGTTCTTCATTTGCGTCACAGATGGCGCTGTAGTACTTTTTGTACTATGTTGCTATAGTCCTTTTTGTACTGTAGCTACATATACAATTATGATCATGGTTTAAGCAAACAGTGACAAAGTTTTAATTGAATATTTTCTCTATTTGCTTACGAAATTCAAGTAAACATGGGATGTGTTCTCAAACGTAGAAGTCAACATTTTCCAAACACGTTCGGCACCGATATCACGAACTCCAAATATGTACAAATGGCTAATACGTCTGTGTTTAAATTCATAAAACTGTTTACTCTCTCGTTTCGTACGATGTTCACAGATGAAGTGAGATGTAGGTCAATAGGCATATAAAACAATCATTCGGACAACTACGGAAATACATACGTATGTGTTGCGACTGCAAACGTGAAATAAGAGTAAAGATCTGTTTGAAAATAATAGAAGCAAAGCTAATTTTAGATTTTCTACATTCTTGCCGATATAGTTTCTAATTTGAAGCTCAATGGGTTATTGAGCTTTTGAATAACAATTCAGTGCAAAGGAGCTTAAAGTTGAATAAACATAGCTAAGATATCTGCTATCTTCCGACGCCAAATCTAAATGGCCCGGAGCAACAAGTCGATCCGTCTCGCACACTCCTTCCGATAGCAGATCAACTTGCGGAATTAACAATCTAGAACGCCTCGCACCTCGTCATATAAATCTTCCCATTAAGGTGAACAAGTGAATTTCACCACGTGTTACTCTTATCTGTGACTATCATAAATCCCGTGGTACACGGGTGGTATTGCGGAGTCAACGCCCGACTGTTGTGGGGCGCCCGGCGCCGCCCGCGCGCCGCGCCCGCCCGGACGAAAGGACGTACTTCAGGGGCCGGTTACATCAAGTAACCACGAGTGAGCCATGCCTCTGAATAAGTTTGGCCGTCTTTAAATTTGACTATCTATTCTTGGGAGGAGACAACGACACTTAAACATTGTGGGTGTTAAAATGAGAACAGGAAGATTTGAATGAGATTTGGGAAACTGCACTTGTCATTTTAATATGTCACAAAAGCGAATTAGCGATTATCAGAACATTTATCTCCTTCTTCAATCTAGAACGACGAATTTAATTGTGAAATAACTCGCTGTCTTTGGAAATTCCGCCCTTGAAATGATATAGATTAGTGTGTCAATACCGAGAAGGCACAATGGTAATAAATGCAGTTTGCATTCTCCGATGTTTCCTACACCTTGAATTTCCGAGCAAACAGAGATTATTTCCTCGAGGAAAGATGACGCACGCATATCTTTAATTTGGCATCCAATGTGAGGAAAATACCAGCACGTCGTCAACATAATAGGAAGACATTTTTGTCTCTTTATTGCTCTCTTGCATATTATTTGATTTGCACCAAAAGAATACGAATGTGTCTTTTACTAAACTATTAATGTTCTGAACATCAGAATAAATAATACAACAGCAATAGAAGATAGGTACAGATACAATTAAACTAAGGACTGAAACAATTTACAAAATTAAAAATAAGTAAATAAGAATTTCATTAAACTAATTCTTAGATGAAAAAGAGGAATCATTACAGGTAACACCAATTGTAGATACTCAAAGATTTTACGACACAATAAAGAAAAATATTCGGGGAGTCAACGGCCTAGAGTTCACAAGAAGGGTGCAAAATAAGTACAAAAAGGACGCGCGCAGAGGGGTCGTGGGTTTTATTACTTACATTAGAACAAGATAGGGTAGGCATAGGCAATAGCCGACATACAAATATGTACCACCTGGCTTGACAGGATCCCAGTGAATAATGGCCGAAACCGTGTTACTATGACAAGTCATCGACCCAAATCGAGTCAACGACATTATCTGGTATAACCGCGCCTAATTTAAGTAAGAAGACAGGCCTCCCGAACTACGAACAATTCTTCTGAACTTGGAACGAGTTTCCATATCTTTCCCACGTTACGCAGCCAGAATCAACGGAGGATAATCTGTTTACCAGATTTATGGATATTCAAGCGTTTGTTAACAGATAAATGTTGGTTTTATTTCGTGGTTTAGTGGAAATGCGTGTTTCTGTATGATTAAAAAGGCATATTTTCATTAGATATTTGTGGGGTGGGATGGGGCGCGCGCCGGAGATGGGCGGCGGGTTGTAATGAGGCCGTCTAGACGCTCGGCAATACTACATTGTATTTGTACCGAGCTCTTCCATTGTATTGTGCTCCCACAGCATTGTACACTACCACTTAGCTTATCGTTTACATTAATGAATAATGAGACACCGAATTGAGGTGGTCAGGTGTAATTCTGGCTTTCTGCGTCGAGTTCGTTAATATTATTTCGATGGGGATTATTTATTCATAGTCGAGATGTGTCCGAACTCCGAATGGTCGCCGACTTGTCCTTATTAAACTGCGGCTCGCCGATGATTAACTACGTTTACATTGTCAAGCGAACGTTATTGAAACGAAACCTGCTAGTTTAATGATTTATTATTGTGATAAAGAGGCTTGAGGATTGAAGGCGAATTCTGTTATTGATTGCTCGCATTTTAGTTCAAACGTGACTTCTTTTAACATTTCTTTCAATATGAAGACCTAGGCTACTTACAAATGATCTCTTAACATTTCTTTGATGAGAAATAAGATGGAATGCGAATGGTATCCTCTATCAATCGACTTTGACTGCTATGCCAGACTGATTGATTTCAAATTAATTTTCAATTTTGCATTTCCTACAGCTTCTTTGATATTTCATAAAATAGCTCACTTATCTGCACTCACAAATTCAGTGAAGCTTTTAAAACTTGAAACAGAACCCCTGTAACGTAGAACATCTCGTGTTAATGCATGTGCTGATGATAAATGAGTTTCCACATGTGTGCGCTGTTGACAGGCTGTTCGAGCGTCACGTTGGAGTTTGGACCTAAACCACCGGGCGCTGTAAGTACAACGTGACTTCAGAGAACGAGCCCCGATCGACAGAATTCGACACTAAAGCTCCATTGATTTTACTGAAGGAGAAATGTGTTCAATACAGGATAAACTCACGTTTTCAATTTTAAATATTGGGTTATGCCCGTGACTTCGTCTGGGTGATACAGCAAAATTTGCGTAGCTTATGAAAGACTCATCCGATTTCAAAAAATCTTTTTCTGATAACAGTAAAAGATTTTTTGAAATCGGATGAGTAGATTCGTACAGTACCTCCTATATTCAGTCTTTACCTCTTTATATTAGTATAGATTCTTCTTTTCATTTATTGTGGGTTTAATTAACCACATACCTACATGTATACAAATTGTAATAGTCTTGTGGTTGCCGAAAAGTGACCTCAAGGTCTACGAAGAATTGGCAGGTACGTTTTCCTTTGTTTAATAGACATGACAGGTATGTACATCATAGGTAACAACAGGTCTACACCCGCTAGAAATATTCATGGGGAAATACTCTAATGGTGATAAACAACTCACCGAACTAATCAATTAAATTTCAACAACAAAAGAGCAAAAGAATGGTAAGAAATCAAACGAAGAAACTGGCAATAACAATGAAAGCATATTTCGGCGAAAAGGAAACAAATCACATTAACATCCTCAACGTAATAAAACAAACTTTACACACAAAGAAATGAGAATACCCACAGACGTATAAAAATAAGGAGGTACGGAAATAGATGTTACTTCGAAAGTAACCTCTATCTCGCCGTTTACAGTGGGATGAGTTATGGAGAAATGTGCTATCACACAGTCACGTTCAGCACCTCGCAATTTATATTTACATTTGCGGCCTTGACAATGCGACATCAAAGTTATTTACAGAATAAATTATAGAAACTGTTAGTATATTTACAGTTAAAGCAAACTTCCGAACAGGTTGATTTATTTTTAAAACTCCTGACCTGTTTCCAAGGTTTGCTTTAAGGATCTGGTTGCTGCGCTCATTACCGACTACGATCAGCGGAGAGTCAATCAAATTATTCTCATTAAAACTTCCCCGATTGACTTTACTACGAGCAAGGTAAACATGCCGATATAAATAATGATGTAAACAAAAAAACAAATTGATAAACACGACGCTACGAAAGTGAAATTAAAATAAGTCAGCATTGCCAATAACAATAATGATGTCGGCATTAAATAAACTGTTCATTGCGCAAGTATTATCGCGTGTAAACATATGAGACAGCGATGTATATGGCTATGTTGCACACATGTGAGTTAGTCCCCCGTGTCCAGAAACACGGGTGCCTAGCGTCGTCCCCCTATCGGCTCCATTTCCTAGGGTGAGCGGGAGGCGAGGGAGCTTTAATTACAGTTGTATTTCTGTTTATGCACATATGTGCGGCTGTATGTCATAAAGTGGGTCGAGCGAGTGCACCCGCCGGCTTAGATAAGCCGACCGCTTTTAAAAAGTTATTATAACTGTGTACTTCGTTTTTCCGTTGTTTCGACGACACTTTATGTCAAACTCTTAAACATGATCAAAGTGTTATTGGGAACTGCGCAAAGTTTAAAATCAAGAATAAGATTTACGTTCCGCTACAGTATCGAGGCCCAGGTGCGATGGGAGATGGTTAAACAGTACCTCAGGCGTCAAGTTATTAAGTGAAATCGATATATACGATTGAGAACCGCGCGGCCAGGAGAACTTACGGAGTTTAAAGAAAATCCTGAAAAGGAAATGTATTTTCTGAGCGTATTTCATGAAGTAGATATGATTACAGTTTGTATTTTCACAATTCTATTTCAAATCACTTTAGAATTCCTACTAATACTTCAGGACTATCCACTACGTTAGCTTCATAGCGCTCTGTTTGTTTTACAACGACCGACACGACTATTTCAGACATAGTTTACAGTTCGTTCATTCTGCATTCCAGGAAAACTACTTCTCAAGTCAAATATATCCTCCTTCATTAGTTCCTTACGTAATCTTTGTTGAACCAGATTTCGTAATCGCTGAAACACAATTGAGCAACAACATGCAAAAAGTTAGGAAGTTCAAACATTTAAACACAAATTACGTGTCCAACCGAACTTCTTACCAACTTTAAGCAAATAAACATAAGTCTTATAGGCGAACAACGGCCATTATCTTAATTTTGTTGTTCCATTTGAGCACTTTAAAATCATTTTGGCAGCAATTTACATAGCTCCAACAGAACGTATCAACGTAATTACCGAAGTCGACACGTAAACAGCGGACGGCCTCGAACCCGCTTGACACTGGTGGCGCGTCCAAACACACTTGATCTCCCTCGACCCGATGCCCATTTGACACCACTAATGAGTGACGAGGGGTGTTTGTGCGTTATCAGGGGCCTGCTGGAAGTGGTCGAGCGCCGGCTATCAGTTTAAGGTAGGTAGTCACTGTCAGTACCGAGTATCTACGACGCCGACGACTAGATCCGAACACGGCACGTGCGCGAGGCAATAAAACCACATACTTCACTTTTACTGCGGCCGATCACGCGATCTGTGGAGACACCCATATCGCAAGAAGTGGACAGGCTTCGTGGAAACTGTTATTTGTGTAACCACTTTGAGTATTTAAAGTTACGTGTCTCCAGCTTGCATGCGTGGCGTGCATTATCTCTGTTCATTCCAGTGATCTAACGCTCAGACGATAAAACGACAGTAAGTTTAAAGAGAAAACTTTTGTTTGCGGTATCATCGTGACTGGCCGCGTCTGCTCAGACTACACTTATTCCCTGTTCCCTGCCAACCTTGTATAAAAGGTAGCGTCTGTGCTATGTGCCTGTCTGCTCAAACTAGTTTGGCAACTGATCTAGATTTGAGACTTCACTAATTGAGTATTTGAAATCGAGACTATAAAATTCACGCTCAGATTTATACGGACAACGATCTGGAAAGATTAGTCAGGTACTTATAGTTTTCTCTCTCAGATCTATGTTTTTTTTGCGGAGAATATTCCGTACCTTTGAAGAAAATTCCAGGCTTTGTTCCTTTAAATTGTGCGTTCATTTTATCTTAATAATATTATTTTAATACCTTTTGTTATTTCCGGAAACTAAGCTAAAATTCCGGACATGTCCAGAAAATTCCTTCAACAACCTTCACATCCTAGGTGGATTAAGAAGGTCGCTGAGTTTGACGGCCTCTGTAAATCAATTAACTACAGACGATGCTCCGAATCTATCGTAACAACTAATTACATTTAAATTGATGACACAAGTACCGAATAACGTTTATCTTTTCACCGGCATACTTGAATCTGTGGAATTTTCGTGCTATGACATTGCAATGTGACACGCGCAGGCACAATATCGACACGTGATTGCGGCGCGCATGCTTCGACGAGAACAAAGGAATGCACTAACCAGACACACTATGATTTAGACGCGACTACCTCAATTTACTATAATTATAATATCCGAATAACAATTGTCAGATTAACATTGAGCGTTTTTCCGGAAAGTTTTTTTTCGTTTTTCTGCGTTAAGAATGTAAATGGCCTCTTAAGCATTGATAACTTCTAATCGCATTTTGAAGAAACAAAAAAAAAGAAGCCAGTTTGTGAATGAAATCTTCTGGTTTGTGATAAAACACCGTTATGCTTGTTGTATTTACACAAGAAGTTCGGCCATATTTGTTTCGCTTCAGGAATCGTGTGTAACATTTGAATACAAACATTACACACGATTCGCCGAAGCAAACATCGCCTCAACTTCTTAATGTAAATAAAACAAACATAACTTTGTTTAATCGCGAACGTGCGTTTTTGGGTCTTTACAACACATCCTTTCCGAGTGACTTTCCCAATGTAATCAGTAATGGATTTATGCGGATTATTTGACATATTGCGATTTCTATATCAGTGAATGGAGTTGCTAAACCCTCGAATACATTTTTCAGCGGCCGTGATTTGCAGAACGCAGAGCGATTCGGGACACTCAATTTAAATGTATTTCTGTATACATTTGACAACGTCGCTGAATACTAATGTTGTGAAAAATTCCAAATTCGTTGTATTCAAGGCTGGTATATAAAGTAATTGTCGTTTAATGAATAAATCCCTAATTAGAATCAGTCTCAGTTCTGCGAATTAAGTTCCCGCTGAGATTTGTTACGCTTTGGCTTTAAATTTTCTCTTTCAGTGAATAAAGAAGGTACGTGTACGTCATGAATCGTGTTCTCTTTTGCTTTATTTACTTTAGAGTACATTGGAGTGGGAGCGTTAGGTAGTGATATGATATTAGTTTCAATTCTAGTGTGCAATACTGCACAAACGTTGAAGGTTGCGCGTGGGTTGCGTCCTTCGCGCTTCGGAATACACATATCAGACGACTCTTCACAAATGGAACAAAATAAATGAAAAGAAAAACATATGTATTATTATAATCATTCTGATGGCCTTGTCAAGTTGTTATAGGTACAACATTAATAAGTAAAAGAGGACTTGAAGGATTTTCCTTGAGGCGTGTTCACCATGTTGTCAGGGTACCTATGATTCGTTTTGTGTGATATGAAAAGTTCGCACGGAAACTAAGATTTCAAGGTGTTATATTAATTTACAGGATGTTCCTTTTCCACCTAATTTAACCCTTAAGGCGACGACAGGAGCTAAATTAGCAACTCTATTTGTGGTGGTTCTAACTTCGTTTGAAATACTGTTAGAACAAAGTCGTTGTTACGTCAGTCACTGCGGACCGAATAGTGCAAAATAGTGTTTTTTTGCGATTTACAAAAAAACTATTGATTGGACTAAAAAAATAAAACACTATCATGCTAATATGTTGCTTGTAGAATTATTTGCCAAAAAATCAGAATGATCGCATGTATTTTAGTATGGTTTTTACTCGTTAAAATATTTTTTTAGATATAAGTTCGAGAATTTTTTTATCGAGTAAAATTAGTTGTATTTTGTTTTCAAAACACTATCATACTAGCATATATCCTGAAGAATATCATATATTTTTCTGGTTTTGTTTATTGCAGTGAATCATATGCTTTTTTGCATTATAAAACTCGCGTTTAGCTCCTGTAGTCCCTCATACGCATGAGGCTCCAATGTGACAGCACTTTTTTTTTCGTTTATTAATATTCATAAACGAACATAATTTCATAAATCATTTGCTTAATTAAGTAGTTGGCTTTTTGGGATTGTTATCTAGAAATAGTACAAAAACATAGTCCGCAAAAATGATAAACTTAAATTAGTAATTAATTAGCATCGAATGGCGATTTAAAGGATAATTTAATGAATATTTTACGTTCAGATCTGTTACCAACCAATTTGCACTGCATTAAGTGGATTTAATTGGTATTTCTATTCAAACTACAATATTTTTCGTCATTACAATAACTTTTTTTAAACAAAATGTGGCAATATTACGATTCCCGTGGATATCTACGGCAGATTTTCATTGTATTTATAGTATCGAGAAGTGCCACTATTTCTAATAAAAACACATTTACTATCCTGTGCTAAGGTTGGCACAAACTAAACAATGCGACGCTTGCAAAAATGGGCCAGGGAGCGTTTTCCTGCACTTTATATGGGTTGCACAGAAAAATACAAAATGATACTAGGAACAGCTGGTCTGAGGATTTGTATGCCATCACCATCAGTCTACATAATTATACAGTCTACTATTGATGTTCTATAAACTTGTAATCCGACGAAGAATTTACTAGTTAACGTGTTATTGTAAACGCAAAACAACAATAACTGTTGTATAAACAGTCAGATTTGGACGCAATATCTGTCAGCTATCAAACCTGTAATCTGTTATCAACTTACCAAAATATAAAATCAAAAACGTTCGAAGCTACAATCAGAATAATTGGTTTTCCGTATTCAGATAAAGACCCCGATACATGTTTTGGAAAAATACCAACAACGAACGAAAATGTGGGCAAGTTCGATGCGAAAATCGTACGTAGATGGCAAGAACTTATCCTAAGCACAAAGGGCCGACTTTAGGAATGCTCCATTAGCAAGGAAGATTCTTTCACGTGTGCCTGGCCTTACGTGTGACCGTGGTCATGTATTACTTCAAAGTGATTGTGCATGTGTGTGTGTGCAAGCGTCAGTTTGTCGGGCTACTCAGAATACAGATCAAACTAGAATGCATAGAGCTGAAGAAATAGAAAAATACTCTTTAGAGCTGTTTGATATAAGTTTCTGTCTGTAATAAATGTGCTGACAGATAGTTGATACCATTTTAATGGTAAGGTTTTCTCGGTAGAAAGAGAGGCAGACCAAAGAAAACATTTGGGACTGTGTGAAAGAAGATATTGGGCAGGAAGGAAGTGAATTCTAAATTGTTGGCAAATGTGTAGTTGTACAAAGAAAAAGTCGTATTGCGCCAACCCCTAATAAAACAGAATAGGATAAGGGCAAGAGTCTGACAGATACGTATGGTACAGACTGAGGTCTGTATAGAAACAAAGAAATTTTTAACTTTATGGCTAAATCATTAGATTCAAGTTTGATTGGGAAAGTTTGCCAGTTTCAGGTAACTTGATGTAGGTACATTGAACAAAGAAAGTTAGATGGCCAGGTTTACTAGTTTTGGTTTTAAATAGGTACGCGTCATGGAATTGCGATGGCAGGCTTGAGCCTTCTGGTTTCATTTCAGTGTCGAAGACTTCTGGTTTGGTATGTATTCTGTGTCTATGTACTAACCCTGAACGGCGCCGGGAAGAGCGACGATGCGTCGGGTTCGGCGGCGTGCGCCTGCGACATCTGGTGCGCGCGCGCCTGCCGCTCGCGCTCGCGGTCGCGTTCGCGGTCGCGGCCAGCCCACGCGCCTGACCCGCCGCCCCCGCCGCCGCTCCCCCCGCCCCTGTCCCGGTCCCACTTGTCGTACCTGAAACAATTGAAAAGAACATTAGACACAAATAATCATCTACACTATTATCATCTATCTCAAAATGTTTGATAAGTGAAGTTTCCTATTGTAAACGTCATCGGCTGCGTTCAGCTTCCTCGTCATGATGCTTGCTACTGGAGTTTATTCATTAGTTTACTTCACCTTAAAGCCAGGGATATATCTTAATAAAACCTTTCTGACCGGCTCAAGCCGATTTCATGTCGATAGACGTCGGAAGTTGTCACTTCCATAGAAATACGAGCACTAAGTACATACGCTGACGCCTTTCCAAGAGGCGCCACCAAAAAACAAGACCAAGAAACTTCGCGACACCCAAAGAGATTTACAACAGTTATAGAGCGGACATTGAGAACATTGTCATAAAATAATTTTCATCCCGAACATATTCGATTTTGACACACGAATGCTACCTGACAACCGACCGTCTGACACTAGACAGAACGACTTGTTACGTAGTAGTAATAAATAAGTTTTTGGATAACGATTTTCTTCGTCTTGTCCCGTCTATCGCTCGAAAATATTTGAATGTCTTTGGCGACACCTAATTTATATCAGCGAGAACCACTAATTAACACAGCTGTATTATATCCTAAAAAGTGTACAGCTGCGAAATTAATCTAAACCGACATGTAACCCCGCGCCTGACACAATTACAGAATTGCTCACACTTGTATTGTAACGTTGAGCTGAGCGAAATTTATATTAAACCACGTACAAACGTAACTCTTGACACAAAAGCCATACACGTTCAGGCTTATCCCCTAGGGATACCTACAAAGGTATTTTTCACAAATCTACTTGATCAATAGCGATATCAGGATATATCACGTACTGCGCAAAATAAAGAATGAGGTTACTATTCACGTAACGCTTTTTAATCCTTGGCTGGATCTACGCAGATCGCAAAGCCAAAAGCAACTAACAAAAACAAATTCGGAATACTATCGAACAATGCAGGGTTGGCAACCCCGTCGCTAGCAAGAGGTAGTGAACCTTTCCCTCGGTCCAATTTTACAACCTGTTATGTACAAAAAGATCAACAGCTGACACTCTGTTTTTCTTATATTCCCATACGTGTTTGAAAACAATAACATTGCTTATTATTACGAATAGCCCATTGTGAAGCGAAGGCGGCAAACAAACTTCTACTATCGTTGAACTCGCTTTCTGAGAAATGTTTTCGTATTCTAGAAAAGACTTCTATGAGTCCAGAAGACTAAGAAATTCTAACATTAACAATCAAAACAAAACCATATTAATTCGAAAATAAGTTTATTATTATTACCGTGAACAATGAAAAAGCTGTAGTGTGAATTGCTGTATCGAATGTATGAAGAATTCCAGAAAGCTATGAGCTGATGATTCATGATAGTAACAAGAAATACTTAATGAATTTGAATGTCGATTAAAAATGAATGTTCTGGAAAACAGGGTGACTAATCCGGACTGGTATTATTTGCAAAACACGTGTACATTAAGGGAAAACTTGTGACGAAATAATAAAATATTCAGATAGACAAATAAATACCCAATAAACGTATAATCTCTATTCTCTTCTCACTTATTATAAAAAGCTCGATTTTAGGAATATAAGCATAACATGACGCCTGAATTCCGAAGGGTTAGTCAGAGGTGTACCTAATAAGTACACCCACATTTCGCCAGTTATGTTTGAGTCCCATGTAATAGGGGACGAGCCTATTGCCATCAGCGGGGCTCCAATCCGGATTCCTCTTCTTAAGAATTTATGGTGCCGATTTAAATCGTTAGATACCGCATATAAACACAAACGATCACGTGTTGACAGTGACACTAGTCTTGTCTCGGTCACTCATGTACTGCAAATCGTTTTCTGACTTATTACTTACTTTTGCTTTAAAAAAACATATTTAAGACTACCAACAATAAAATATGAAAGTCATTATAAGAACACTCATTAACAGAATGCTCAAAGTGAATATACATAATTACATGAAACACTAGTTTAGATAACGTATTTATTTATAGATTCAGTTCTGTGAAGCGTTATCTGTTACATTTCGGTTAGTTTAATAATAAAACAAAAGAGATTGGCTCAGTAGCATGTCGTATAGCAACTATAATGATTATGATGATTAGCCGGGTGAGACTTGTTCATGAATTGTATTAGTGAAACTAGTTATTGCAGGTTTTTTTTTAATACCGGGTGACGATTTCAATGTATAATTCAAAGAGGTGCACCCGCCATATTGATCGTCTTACCTAATTGAACTCAAATCCGATTTGTGCAAAAAAATCCTATGTAAGGCCAGTCAGGAGAGCAGCGGTGGCCCCGACTTACGTCGTGGGTTCGAACCCAGGCAGGCACATTACTTTGTGTAATTTATTTCATCACCACTGCTCTCAAAAACGGTGAAGGAAAACATCGTGAGGAAACCAGCATGTCCTAGAACCAAAAATTCGAAGACATGTGACATCTACCAATCCGCACTGGGCCCGCGTGGTGGATTATAGCCCATTCCCTCTCATAGAGAGGAGGCCTGTGTCCCAGCAGTGGGAACATTATTGGCTGATGGTGATGATGGTGATGTGGTGATAAAGGCCAGTCAGGTAATTTCGATAAACCACCTGAGCCACCGAGTCACCAGCCTGGAAACTCAAACGAGTTTCCAGGCTTCATATTGACTTTCCTTTTCTTTTTTTCCAGGAATCGGATATGGCTTACATAAAAAGTTCGTCAGTATGAAGTGACGATTACAGTCACCCCCTAAGTGATAGCAGGTGACTAATTCGCAACCCTGTATAAAGTGCAATGGACCGGTACGGCTCGGCTGTCGGCGTCCGCGTCACCACAAACACGCGTTAGCAATAAGGTCCCCGTAGCCATTATAATGGAACATACGCCCTATTATGTATGTGACCGACTTGTTTGTGCGTCTCAAGATCGTCCTTGACGGACGCCTGTACTACGAAACGAGTTCTCACATCGATTTGTTATGACACCGATCGACGGGGTCGCTAGATCAAGCTTTTGAATTTTTTCCATGTTATTTTCATTCTGTTTAAAAAAACTTTGTCCATTCACAAAAAGGTACTGTTAGATACCAAATTTAATAAGTATTGGCAATCTTTCAGGCACTGCAACGAAACTAGTATTAGGGTTGAGTCAGATCTATCAGCAGCATCCTTGATCCCATCCTTTTCCATCGTCGCTCAGAATTGTCATTTGCTAGAGCGAGAAACAGAGCGGGATATAGCGATAGCACTATCGAAAACGGCAACATCGACGATAGCCCTACGTAATACGCTATAGTTGCTCCCAGTTAAGATCGCAATAGCGGTCATTGCCCTTTCCCTAATGTCTCTTCGTACGAACCAAATCAAATGAACCATGTATCGTTTGTCATTAGAAGAAATGACGATTCAAGACTAGAACAGGCAAATTTTTGGATTTCAAAGTTAAGAACTTTAATATATGTATATGTAGGTGAGTCAATGACCGCTATTGCGATCTTAACTGGCAACAACTATCTATACATATATATAAAAGGCAAAAGTGATTGACTGATGTATCAACGCACAGGCCAAACCCTTAGGGCTAGAATCTTGAAATTTCGCACACGTATTCTTCATAAGACGTAGGCATCCACTAAGGAAGGATTTTTCGAAATTCAACCCCCTAGGGGGTGAAATCGGGGATAAAAGTTTGTATGAAACTTTTTATTGACGACCCGAATGGCGCAGCGGTAGTGAGGCTGCCTTACGTTCTTAGGGTCCCGGGTTCGAATCCCGGTTGGAGCAAATGTTTGTGAAGTGAGAATGGACATTTGTTTCCAAGTCATGGATGTTTATATGTATAATAAGTATGTATTTACAAACAAAAAGTATATATGTAGTATATCAACTATCTGGTGTCCACGACACAAGCCTCGTTGCTTAGTGTGGCACTAGATGGCGCTGTGTGTTAATGTCCAGCGATATTTATTTATTTTATTCCTTGGACATATTTGCATGAAATTTCGTATGAATTGAGTGCTGCAAAAATAATGAGTTACGTCTTTCAGCGTTTTCCAAAATTCAACCCCTAAGAGGGAAAATTAAATTTTGCGCACAGGTAGTATAAAACCTCGATTAACACATACGGGTAGAATACTTTTAATCCAATTATCCAACTCCACGCGGGCGAAGCCGCGGGCAACAGCTAGTAGTTAATATAACGAATGACTTGGCTGTAAAAAATGTATTGATTTCCTAAAGTTGTTCTGTCTATCCCAAAAGCGTGTCAAAGGATTACATTTCCCCAGAATTTCCCCTTTTTTTCCCGAAAAAAAAAAACAATCTACCAACACAGCCGATCGAGTGTAATGAGTGTGCGAGCGATTGCCATTGTTCATATATAGTATTCAAACATTGTTCTGAAACCGGTTACATATAAATATGCCGATAAGTGTCCTTCCACTTAACGTAACCGAGATCGACGTGACACACCAACACGTAAATAGGTCTCTGAATACTGAATACTAAGCTTCATTTGGATAGATAAACCCGTCATTATTATGCAAACGGAAAATGACTTCTGTTTCTATTTAATTTGGGTTTGTTTTACCGTTTCATAGTAAATAACACCTTTAGTACCTATTAGCAGTTAAATTGAAAAGATAAATATAGTAACACGTTATTATAGACAGTTATGAAAACCGCAAAAAAAAGTTTTTACGCTGTATAATTTATGAAATAGAACAAGTGAACAATTTCACTTTCGCCGTGTTCCCGGTGTACGTAGTTAGTTGAAAGATTTATTGCCGCGGCCTCGATTTAGCCTGAGGCGTCAATTAATATGTTCACTCAAATAAAAACAGAATATACGCTTACTTAGTTGTAATTAAGTGCATGTATGCAAAGGTAAATATTTATACTGTACGATCAGATCTATTAATACACATTTCTGTTAAATAGTTAGTCAGAAAGTTTCATATTAAGAAAAGTTAAGTAAAAGTAACATGAGAAGAAAGAAAATTATGTCAAAGACGCTTATTGCGTAAGCTCTTACGAAATATTCTGAGAAACTCTCGGTCAAGGGCTCAAGGTTGAGTGTTGAGAGTTTCGATTAAGTCATCCTTTTCGTTTCAGAACCGAATAAAAGATCAAAACAATCATAATATTCAGATATTCAATGATTTTGAAAATATTTTTAACATACAACCTGTATACAATTATTGATACAGGGTGTATAATTTTCAGTTCGCACGAAATTCATTGATGACGTTGACGATAATGTAATGATTATGACTACCATGAGGGATATTCACCACATTATAAACTAGCACGGATGACAATGAATAAATCAGGATGACACATCGGACGTCCGTGCCGGAACACGACGAATAATTTAAAAACGCTCTTATAGAGACATTACAACATTAATTACTTGACAAGTTGGGCTTTATAATTGTACAATTATCTGTAACACACCCGATCGTGCTGATATAATCGATTAAGGAAGTGACCGTGCGCTAGTGAATGAAATAATTAGTTAATGAGTTCATACAATAGTTCTATGTGTACTACGTAAAGAAAATGCTAAACTTTACTGATAAAATAAACTTTTAGTTTTTCCAAGCAGCGTGCGTAAAACTAACTATGGGTACTCGAATTTCCATATTAGGTATGTCTACTAGTCACTTCCTTCCAAAACAGTAAAACAGCGACCAATACAAAACCATAATTACACGAAACAATGACAAAACTACTTCAAATTAAATCTTGCTTTGATGGCTCAGCAGAATACCGACCAAACACAATTAGAGACAAATAAATTGAGCACTCACGCATTCAACTATCCTCCTAGCCTATCTGCTTATGAATGAAGACGAGGTGTCATACGACCACCCGGAATAGGCAACGAGGTGGCTCAACAATGCTCAATACGAACTAGCAAACATTTCATTGAGTTTGTCTCTGTACACACTTACGTAGACCATGGTCTCTTTGACAGCGAAAAGCGGGGACCCAAAAGAACCTAGCAACAAGATGGCCATACATACAGACCTAACATCACGCCTGTAATCTCCGAAGGGTTAGGCAGAGGAGTGCCCTATTAGGTACACCCACGGTAAGTCGGTTGTAATAGGCGCCGAGCTGACGCGTGGCTGCTACTGACAAATTCCTGATGGAAAAACGCAATAACACTCCCCGACCCAGGAATCGAACCCAGGACCCCATACTCAGCAAGTCAGCATTCGCGCTTGCGACCACTCGACCAACGGGGCAGTCAAGCTAGCCATATTGTGAATAAAAGAGAAAACTTTCTAACAACTAACACAATCAAAGAAGAATGGCGTAAAAAGGAAGAAAACCGATTTAACCCATGAAGCAGGACGAAAATGGCCGCATGCATAATTGAATTAATGATGTCGTTGCAAAAAAAGTCAAAAAGCACACAAAGGAACAGTTAATTAAAACAACTCCATCAAAATGATTTTTATATTTCCCGTCTGATAGTATTAAAGCTTAAAAAACAACGAAACCTACAAAAAAACATGTACGAAAAATACCTTTTCACATTTCAATAAATACTTTCCATCCCCAGTTTCCACTCAGCTCTTTTGTAAATCGGCCTCGCAACGTAGGTAACCGTAAATATCATAAAATTTCCAATATGCATTAAAACAAGAAGTGTTTTTCGTTGAGTTTTCGCAGTACTGGCTTATCAAGGTGAATGACCGATTTATCGGACGTGTCGCTTCCACGAGTGCTGTGGTAATCTAGGGTTGTAAAAGGTCTTTTGGTTAGATTGGCTTTCTGCATAATCTTAATCAGCACATTCACACAACTTGTCTAGACTTGAGAAAATTCTGCATCTGATTCAGAAATCGGACTAAAAGTTTCAGAAATAAACCTCATTTTGAAAGAGCCGCTTCCAAGGCGAGATACCCAAAAACCACTGAATATTAATATCCTTTTAATCTGACAACCCTGTACAATTAGGGTTACCATTTAGGAATTTGAAAAGTCCTGACAAAAAGCCGGACATTTCTTTAAAAGTCCGGACTTTTAGGTCACAAAATGGAAACATTACCCTTTTAGTTACAGCGGTTTGATTTGATTGATTGATTTGATATTAGCTTATTTAATATGTAGTTTTATTACTCATATTCCATCTAATTTTAAAAAATCCGGACAAATTAAAGGGCCGGACAAAGTCCGGACAAGACTATAAAAGTCCGGACATTCCGGACGGAAGGTAACCCTATGTACAATACAATAGACCCGCTACCCGCGCACAGTGTAACCACCGAAGCGCCATTTAGTCGTCTTCCACCAAGATAAGAAGAACAAACAGTACATCAGAGCCAGCGCTCTTACCAGCCGACATATTTGCATATGTAATGGGAAAAGTCAACGTTGCACAAGCCTCACAGATTATTTAGAAATATCTCTGAACAAAGACGCTAACTTAAGTAACTTATCATCTCAAACAAAAGCGGAAATCCATATAAAACATCACACGAGCTATTTCTGTCTTAACTAATTAATAAGTAATTAATCGCTTTTCAATTATATTAATTGAACAGTAAAATCTATTTGCGTCGATTAATTAACTTAAACCATTTAGTTCTAACTATTAAATTAAAGTTTAAATAACGCAGGAGCTTTTACGTAACCCACACCTTGAGCCCTGATGACTAAACTTTGTTTAAAATAGCCCTCGTCATAGGAAAGGACGAACTATTTTTATCCCGACACGACAGGACAGGTAGTTCCCTTGGGTTATATAACGAATTATTACTTCCCTTTGTTGTCCAATCTGTCCCTAGAGACCAATATTACTTAATAGAAATCACACTTGGAAACGCATTTTATAAAACCGGTTCATAATAAGTTAAACACGGAAACGATCTGCATATTACACCTCATTAATTCGATGATTGACGTCATAAAGATTTAACAGTTTTCGCTGAACATAAAAACCTTATTACATATATTATATTAACAGACGAAAAAGTAAGTCTACAAAAATCCCTTTTACCTTTGGGTAAAAAGATAATTCGATTAGTTATAAGTATAACAAACCGGTGTGCCACGCCTATCGCGAGCGACTTCGTGTCATAGGTTGCGAGGTTGCTGGGTCGTTGACTTGACACGATTATTTTTCAGAGGACATTTTTATCACTGGCCGATAAGTACTGACGCCATTGTTATATTCTGATAAAGCTCAAAGGTATGATTGGCAACAAAACACGTAAATTGTGAGTAAACTAGCTCACAGTCACCGGCCCACGCGGACACTTAGCGCGAATTGAAATTCTCACAATAGAAAAATTCAGTGTTGCTATTCGTGGGCGTCATCCAGACATTGTAGCGTTACTGAATGGGATCCCGCCCTTGTACACCCGCCATAGCTCATAGTAATTATAAAACCATTTGTATAGACTCGCCGATTGAAGTAGAGTGCGTTCGTTTCGCAAATTGATGTATGAATTATATTTTCCAAATGTTCTAGACGTTTTATTTTTAGACGAACTCTGAATGAGGGTGAAGAATTAATATTGTATCGATTTGAAGATAATCAGGCCGGCTATGAATAGATTTGGTGAGGCTTCTTACAAATGATTGGTTTGGTATTACAGTATTATGTTATAGAAGCTAATATAAATAAAGGTCAAGTTAGTCCAGAAAGTCGAGCTCTGGCCAATAATACATTTTTAGTAAGCATTACAATATTGTAATGTGAAAACTTGCCGTGTATGTGAAATAAGTCAGTCAGGTGCACCATGTATAAAAAATCAATGCATTTGTTGTGCACCCGGGATCGTAGAAAAAATACGTCAATCAAATACATTCATCTATTCAGTGATCGAACACAAAACATTGATAAAACCGAAGGGAGAACAAGCTTTGGAAAATTCTCACGGAGTTACTACAGAAAAATACTGTTACCATTTTATGTAAGCATTGCACCATTAAGATGAGAGATAAGAGACATTTAGATGCGGATTTATGAAAAATACGAGGAAGCAACTAACCTCGATACTCAACAGTATTTTAGTTTCGCGGTTTGTAAGCTCAGAAACGTTGAAACTTATGACCTAAGTCTGAGAACGAACTCTTAAAACTTGCGGCGAACAATTCTAAACATACTAACACTGGCACATTTTGTTTTAGTGTTTCTTAAAATTTTTGACGAGTGAAGAAAACTGTTGAAGAATAATAAGACATGCTTCGTTGTGGAGGAATGAAATAAAAATTTAAGATGTTTTGGAACTTCACCATCTTGCTACCTGCCTGCAAATTCATAGAGCGCGGTCTTTTTCATTAGAGTTGGAATCTACAACTGCATAAAGCCGGGTTCTACTTAATCTAAGGGCAAGAGAATGATCATGAATAATTAAATACACAATTATTAAAAAAAACTAGCCGTCATTTCTCCCGAAATTGTTTCTATACAAAAGAAAAAAAGATTAAACAAATTAGAAAAGGCAATTTATAAACGGTGAATTTCCACGAAGCCACGAAAGTGCCTGCAGGTAAATAGTTAAACACATTCGAGCTTCAGGATTCCACCATTTATCAACAAAGAAGAAAAAGCAAATTGTACTGTAACTTTATCATCATTCGTTACTTTTTGTGATGTTTAACTCACGATTTAATATTCATTGACTGAACCATTCTTTTAAGTAAATATCTTTGTGGTCCAGAGTAATCTCCGGTTTTATTACCCTTTAACTTTTGAGACTAATGCACGGACTCGATCGTCTGCTACAGAAGGTGGGCGGCTAACTACTTCACAAGACCAACTTTAATAAAGACACATAATTTTATATCTGACAGTACTATTAAAGTAGAGGAAGACCAAAGAAACGAGGGATGGACTGTGTGAAGGATGATATGGCTAGAAAGGAGGTTTCTGATGAGATGACGTGTAATAGACAAGTATGGAAGAAGAAGACATGCTGCGCCGACCCCAAATAAATTGGGATAAGAGCAAGAGAATGTTGAGTACTAATAAAACAGTTAATGATATATAGAAAATTCAGCTAGAAGCGCAACCTCACAAACGTTAGCTGTTCCTCGTTTTAACATCGCAAATGTAAAGTAAATGAGCATTGCTAAGCATAGCTACATTTGTCAACAGCATAGTTAAGTGTTCGCTGGCAAATAATTAACGGCTGGTAGTAGCGTTGCGTAATAACCTGACAACTAAGTACCCGAGACAGCAGTAAACGAGGTAACAAGCACCGAATATACGAATACAGTGCTTTCGCAACTATTCTACCTTTAACATAACCCTTACGTAGATGAAAATAAAGGTCACTATACTGAAAAATCAAAGATAAAACAACAAAGTTAGGGCCGTATACGCGAGCCCGTGTGAGTAGGACATTCTTTAAGTATACAGGATGCATTAATTGTGCTTATTTCACAATCTGTTTAGCGCTTTTATTGAATAAGTTGGTCACGTGTGCGCGCCTAGGCTAGGAGTCTAGGAGCCGACGCTAGATCAGAGAGATAGACACCTAGAGACACCTTACTATACAGATATATTCTGAAGGGATAAAACAGCGCGAAATAAGATACATGCATTTAAATGTGCGAAATGTTTAAAATAGAAAATCTGTCGCGTGTAATTTATTGTAACTGAAGCTTAACTTAAATGTCTGTCTCGACTTGTTGTTTATTAAAAACATTTTACTGAAACCTACTTACCTCGCGTTTATCTTATCTTTTATTATTAAGTTTGATAAATAGACTTGTATCAAATCCTATAATGCGTCTTCTAACCTCTTAAGAAGCTTTTTAACCTTGTGTGACATACGATAAACTTTCTCAACAGACTCATTTGGGTTCAGAAACAGTTACATAATCATCTAATTCAAGCGTACAAGCACTTGTGTAGCAATCTCACAGTAGAGAATTATTACGTGAAACATTCATTCAGAGCTGTGAACACAAAACATCGGATTTGGAATTCCTCGCTTTGTTATTACGAAAAATTGTGTGCTGATCACATAAGTAGATGAAACATGAACGTTGGCTCCTATTCTACGAAGATTTGTGTGTGTAAGTACACTTACTTAACAATGGTCCTAAGGTACTGCTCTCGAAAGTTGTTCCCACTGATTCCGTTTCCCTTTTTCGTCATGAATATTGGAGTAGTCTTCAAAAATTTATTAAACGAAATGTTCCCCAGTTTCTTTGAACGTAAAATTTAATTTGCCAAGGTAGAGGAACCTTATTGGTCTAAATATTTTGTTTTAGGGAACGAGTTTGGGCAAATGGAAAGAGGACTAAACATTGTGACAGATGTCAATTTGTTAGAACGTTACGAGGACGAAAAGTTGTAAATTATGAATTCAGCATAATATAATTACCACACAAGTAATGTAGGAAAGAGTATGGTAATTATGTAGCGGTTATGTGACTCTGACAAACAAAATATTTAACCCCTACATTTTGTTTACGTCAGAAGTAAAATATACGAGCTTTGTTGTAACAATTTCGCTAGTCCGCAGTGCTCGTGAATTCCCAGGAATAAAATCATATTACAGTCGATATACACTAGCAGTTACTGTGTGATGAAGTCGTCTGCCGAGCTTATTCAACATGCTAACTAGTTAAATTGCCTCCTCTGTGCCACAGATGATATTCGCAAAGATTTGCATAAATTAACTCTATACAATCGATTTATAATGGCAGGTTTATAAGAGAGATCCCAGTCTTGAAACGATAAATTATAATTAAAGTGCTCTTGATGAGCCCAGACTATTTTAACAGTGTTTAACATAACTAACCTGACGGGTTAAGTAGGATTAATATTAATGTTTTTTCAGACTAATTAGTTAATCGTTTTGGTTGAACTGAACTATATTTTGCTTGTTACGAACTGGATGCGTCTGGCAGCAGATGACTAAACCGTCGTTTGTTTGTGTCGTTTCGTGTTCAGTTCAATTTGTGATAACTCGCATGAAATGATCTTTGTAGAAACACCAAAATTCTCAAAAGCCTTAATATTAATTGTTCCATTAATCTATTTCCTGTTTGTTCATCACGTAGCACTAACTAGCGTCAGTCCCACAATTGTTGGTATAGAGTTCCTAGCATTGAGTTACAGCGTATTCATATAGAACTAAGAAGGTTAATTCGAGCCATTTCCAATTCAGCTTATTGGATTATCGCGAGCTTACCGTCGCGTGTATACGGTACAGTTCGAGAACAAAGCCGGTGAATGCAGGCGGTTTTAAAACTAAATACTGCACTCTGTATTGAAAACAGATATAATAAAAACGTGTTTTATACAGATAAAGATCTAATTAAGAATAATAATGATAAATAATTACTTGAAGTAGTAAAAATACAGATAGAAAATGTAATAATTACAACAAAAAGCGAAGTATCTCGTCTCGTGGCTATCGCACGGCGATTAAGAGATAACATCGGATGAACGAGCAGCACCATAAACTTGGCCACTGATAATATCAGTTTTCAAGAAAAATGGCCGGTCGCAATGCGTAACAGTAATGATCGAGTTATTTAATTCTTACAACCAGCCAAGTAAGATAAACGAGAACATTTCATTCAACTAAATAATGTAATCCTAACTTTGAAAAAATTACAAAAGTTTCTCCAACCAAGCATACAGTAGATAGGCCACAAATGCAACGTTAACCGTGCTCATGCTGATCAGTTTGTAATTGATATCACAAAGCACTAACCTACATGGCAGTCGGTGGCAATCCCGAGAAACGCGAATAGGATGTTGTGTAAGATGATATGGGAGACAACTATCTATCGGGGCTGTACGTGGGGAAACGGAAACATGTGAAGAAAATATGGAAAGCGAACACCTAGGCAACGATAGAGAAGGTATCCTAGAACTAAATGAGAAAGCAGAAACTGATATATTGCTGGAGTAAACAGAAGTGAAACATCTTGCCAATCACCCACAACCTATCCCAACAGAAATAATAATGAACTTCTAAATTGCTTACAAACAAAACGAAGTTCCGAGGAAAACATTATCAACACGAGCTAAAGAAACCTTAGTCAAACAGTACTTAGCGGCAAGTAAATAAATACATGCAACACAAACTAAGTATGTATGTATGTTAATCAATTTCTCGGCAGTACGGCGTCTAGGTTGAGCCCTGTTTGCACTAGTCGCCACTGTTGACAGTGAACACCGAACGTCGTATTATGACTTATGACTAATTTTCACGCTAATATCCAAGCCAAACGTTTAGACTACGTGACATTAACAACAACAACATATAAAATTAGCTGGAATCAACTCTACACAATGTTGGAACATTTTTCAGTTGTTACCCTGCGACAACACAACAAACGTAATAGAAGGTAAAGCTATGGAAAATTCTGCCCGAAAAATAATTGGAGTGTAGGTGTGAATACCACGAACTGATAAATAGGTGTGATTGAGATTCGGTGAAATCTAAATAAAGTAAAGGTAACTTAGAACGTCAAAGAACATCTTTTGTCGAACTCGACAAAAGATGTTCTTTGATACACAAAATTGGCATAAGAGGCGTTAAACCGGAAATATCCGAAGATGTGGACAGTTTTACCTAGAGAGAGAAATTGCTAGAATATGCGAACGAGCAGAGAAAACAGGATGTGAGTGAACATTCTACACCCAAAAACGAACTAAGGAAATTAAAAAAAGAGAAAAGAAATATAATAGAAAGAGTATTCAGCCTCCATCATAAAATCATATTCTACCATACAAGCCGCTGATTACATCGTTGACGGAATCCAGACACAGTTTCTTCGAACCTAAACATCAAAATTTAAATTAATATCCGTCCTCATTGAACTAAAGGTCATATCGTTACGATATAATACACGAACCTCAGATGATGCTACCAGCAAAAAGTTATTTAACTTCACATACGCCTCGCTGAGCAAAAGCTAGCCTATTTGAATTCCGCTTAATTGATTCCGTGGTATTTATCGCATGATACAGGTGTATAAAGTCGGATCTTAAGTTAATGTGTTGGGAACATGCATTGTTTCTTCTAGTAGCTTCGCTTCACGTATATTATCTGGACAGTCATTAGTATTACTTAACGTTTATAGTTGTACATAATTGACAACAACTATTATGTAGTAATAAGTGGTTTCTATATAATTATGGCTTCAACAATAAATATGGCTACCTCACTTCTTTTCATTCTTGTAGGAACATTGTCCAGGTGGCGCAAGAGTACCTGGAAGGACATGGGGGAGGTCTTTGCTCAACAGCGGGACATACAAGGCTACCAAAAAAAAAAAAACTTCTTGGAGCAATTCAAGTCAAAATCTACACATAGTAATTTGTATTTTAGCCAAAAATTGGCACAGATTACTGGCGTAGACATGCTTAAATATCCTCATTAGCAATTTACCGTACTAATATGTGGTTCGTCACCGAGTTTACAAATTCTGTTTCAGGGTTTTCATATACACGTTCAAAATTGGCTCTTACAAGTTAATCTCTTTCATTAATAGCTGTAAACGAAGTCGTTTTGTTAATGCACTTGTTTTAGACAGTAATCCAGAAGTGAAGGCGTCTTAATTTTATAAAAGGGTTGCTTTTGCTACTACACATTTACATTTGTCCCGCCATAAAAGTGAATAAAGTCAACTCGAGGTTGACTGTCTTGGTCTCGTATTAATTATGTGCATAGTTTGTTGTGAGGATTCGTTGCTTTTTAACAAACTATCACCACAATATTAAACGAAATTTCTGGCTGTTTTGTCTAAAACATAAACAATACTGGATTAATTTTTGCGTTTTATACAGTCTTTCAAGTAAAATAAATTTATTTACAGCACACTTAACGAGATTATGATTCTCGACGATATTCAGGACGAACAAAACTAAATGGCTATACGGCAAGCAAGTTTAACCAAAATACGTTGTGTAAAATATAACTGGCGCATAAGCGCAGCCAGGAGGTTCCTAGCAAGTAATAAATAACGACAACACGACGAGTTCGCAGGAAATTAAAAAAATACAAAATGGTCGACCGTTGGTGACCCTCCAGTATGTTGCCGTTTATTATGTTAAACTGTGGACATTAGATATTGTGTATGAACACCCTGATTATAGAATCCTTTCGTACCGCATTCAAAATTTGTTGACGTGACTTCATAGCTATTCACAATTTCTTGGATGATTAAAAATAAGCTTACCCAACACTTCCGTTCAGGGCGGTGACAGGTGGCCGCTCATAGCACATATGCATACCAGCAATGTCTGCTGCACACTTATCAATACTGATTGTATTTATATCACTGTTTCACAATACACTACACAATGTTAACAATTAGTCCACTCCACGAGCGAACATTTTTGATTGAAAGTTTCATCCATCAATACACTTACACACCGATAGTTTGGCTACTGCAAAACAAGTATTAGTTACGCTGAATGTAGATCAGAACCTGTCCGTAAATCGAATCATGACATGTAACACTCGATTGCCGTAATCGATTGATATTTACTACAAGTTAATAATTGCTGGAAACTCAATGAACGATTGCTGACGTTGGCAACTATTTGATAGAAGTCAATCTACAGGTCAAATAGATAACAGAACATAAAGAGAACGAAATCGGGACGAAATATCTAAATAGTCAATTATTCATTTTAATTATCTTGACGGCGTCTAATAAGTTGTGGCGTTAAGGAAAATGTTGTAAAAGGAAAACTATGTACGTTACTACTACGTCACATTATTTAGCTGACGTAGTTTAGTAAAATACACATGAAATGACTATACAGCTTACACGTAACCTTGTCAAAGCTTATCTGACCTTGCAGAAAATGCTAATTACAAACCTAATTAGATACATGAAACGTCGTAATATTTCGTACCTGTTATGGAATTGGAGAATAATGAAAGATTACTTATTGCGACAGGCAATGAAAAATAGCTTATAGCCTTCAAGGGTGCCGAAGAGTCTTCTAATTTATACAAAGTGAGACAGCTATCGTCTGTCAAAAGTGCGATATTAAGCGATAATGGATTACATTTTGCGGGACGTCCGGATAATCTTAATTTAAAGAAACGGTGATTACGGGAATTGCGTCCCGGTCAGATGATTAATTGGGAGGCAGCGTGGCGGATACTTTTTGCCTTATTTAGCGAACATCGGGTAAATAGAATGTGGCGGGTATTTTTTCGCCGAGGGTCATGAGGAGCCATTACGCGGGTGTTTTCTCGTGTGATTGATCTGCGTCCCACCGCTCTAAGGGAACACTGGAGCAGTGGAGCCACCACCCTACTCCGGGAAACGGCGTGTTTATGGATAACGGTATCCACATCAATAAACCCGTATCTACACGAGCTTATGGCCTTTCCTCATCTGTGAGAAGATAGGTTATTCTAATGAAGCTTCGCGTCACTTCAATGGCTTTGACACTCTATAATTGTAACGACATTATTATGCGAGTGTCACAAAATTTACATTTCACTTAATAGATTCTCGTTCAAACGACCCTTCCTCGGACAGGGCGTGGGAAATACTAGTCCATCATGTAATTTAGTTTTTTAATGTAGAAACGTAGATTTAACTTGATTTGAATGACAATAGAACAGATGGTCAAATACTGACAATAACAGGTAATGCCGAAGCTACGAACATGCGGGTGCATAACAATATTATCTACGCTGGTATGAATGTCTGTCAAGGTCGTGACAGCAAATATTTCGGCGGTTAACTAGTTAATTTTCAATACGAGGCAAATAGTGAGTGTCCTAGATCCGACAAACATTAACCTAGTTTAAAGTCGAGGTCATAGTGTGGTCACTTCGTCACTGGGATTCGCTACCGAAACAATCTAGCGAGCAGACAATGAGGTGACAAAGTATTCGCTCATCAAAATCTAGCCAACAAAATTTTGTGATAACGTTAAAAGTTGGGGGCAAAATATACAATTCCTTTTATCTTTATCCGTTGGCCATAATGCGGTGAAATAAGCGCCCTGAAAAGGGATAAATAATGTTGTAGAGCGGACACATTCTGCTGGATAGTTATTCAGCTTTTACAAGACTATTCAAGACCCCTGAGACGTTAGAACCCTCTTTGAGTCCCCGTGGGAAGGCCTCTGTTTATCTAAAGATAAGTGTCTCGCACACTGACCACCGGACTCATTTAGATTACACCCAATTAATATTCAGTCCTTGCCAAGCATAGGATCTTAAATTGTATTAAAAGCAATGAATAATGAATACCAGCAAATTGATATTCATTTAAGACTGTTTTGATTCTGTTGGTGAAATGTCCAAAGTTGAAAGCAATACTTCTGGAATCTTCTGTTTGCGAATTGAAGACATGTTGTGAATAATTCAAAATGTATTGTATTTGACGCTTTTGAATATGAATTAATGGCAATTAGTATGTAATATTTAGCTCTCTAAGATATTGTACATTTAAAGTGAATATAAAATTTAAAATTTAAAGTCATTGTGTATATTATATGCGCGTTTGTCTCTCGATCGTGAGAAGACAATATTATAATGTTTACTTCAATCGTTCTTTTTAACGAGTTATAGAGTAATAAGGAGGAAAAATACGTATTAATTACACAATAGGAGGAAAGACCGTTGTTTATTCTGACTTAACCATCGCCAATATTTTTCTGACGCTTGAGTAACATCAAAAATATACTGTTTTTTTATTGAGGTTGTGTGGTTAATTCAAGTCTTTGTGAGGATGATTAATGTCGTAAAGCGACATTGTGGCTCAAAGTGGAACTAAACTGGATAATAATGCGCGCTGAATCTACCCACATAATTGCACCTGAATTAACTAATGAATAAAGTGTAAGTAAATAAAATATTAAACATTGTATTTTCATAATGTTTGGGATGAAATTATGAGTACTTTACAAGCGCAATTATGAGTACTTTATGAGATCATTTTGTTTTTATAAACATTGTAAGACATAGTGCAAATTTAATTGCAATGGATGTAGCTATTAAAAATACAGGTACATAACAAGGAAAATTTATTTCAGTAGGATGTTCATTTCAGGTACTACGACTTACTAAAAGACATAAATAAAATACAACAATGCAAAAGATTTGACTTTACGACTGTACTTAAATTAAAATTCATACAGTTTTAACCTTGTCATTGGCTTCAAGAGCGTGATTGTAATAAAAATAGAAAGACAATTTAATTTGGACGTTAAAGTTGAACGCCAACATAAACAAAGCACTTTCCAACATCGTATAGACAACAGTTTCTAATTCATAATTGGTTACAGTTTTGAAAAGGTATCGTAAATCATAAATTCCCAGTTCCAGCAATCAAGTGCGTCATGCATGAGTCAACATCATGGACATAACATCCGTCGGAGCGGTTCATTTCTTACAAAAAGCTGATGCGGTTGCGTCGTCAAAGTCAATCCTACGATCCAACACTGCAATCCAAGTGATCACTGGTGGTCCTCGCCACAAATTTCGCTGTGATGGCGCACAAACACACAGAGAGGCGGAGCGCGCTGACAACACGCACGCATTCCGTGTCCGAATGCAAGGCGCATCACGATCACCGCTCACGTCCGTGCGAAAACCCGCCAAAAGCGAGTTCCCCGAGTACCTTCTATGAGGTATCTGAGCAATAGGCATGCGCCGCACAACGCGTACACGACCAAACAGCAGGCGAGGACGCGCGCGACTGCCGTTCGACGCGGGGCGGGACCGACCGACGACGCTCGCAGGTTATCGTGAGTCGACTACACAGATAATGATGTCAAAAGTGGATCGGACTAATGCTCTCTATTATATTGTAAACGCTCTGAATATCCAAACCCGGTGCCCCCCTGCCGAATGTTGCATATGTCCGATTCCATAAGATCTCCTTCGACCAATTATGTGTTTATCGCTCTGATTTTTTTATTATCTCTCGCTGTGCTGTGATCACTATTGTTATGTTAATGATCGGATCAATTGTTTACTTCCTATCAATTAATATCAAGACCATTTTCCAGTTTAATTAACTGAGTAAGTATCAGTCCGGTTATTGTTCGAAATAGTTTTCGATCGCTATCTTGTTTCATTAGCTTTTGGTCTCCGAGTCAACCGTTTCGAACGTTCTAGTATTTTGTGACGGATAGGATAAGTTTTCGGTCTGTAAAATTGATAACCATATTTCTAGCTGTTAAGTAAATAAACACTGAAAAATCTTGCCACGCCACGCCTCTGAAAAACACCAACAAAGAAGTATTAGCGGAGAATATCACTCATCGAATGAGCGCGCGCCCGGCGCAAAACACCGGCCGTAATTTTTATTGTCCCACGCTGCCCGTCTCGTTAAACTAATCTGATTCTTGTCTCAAAACAACAAGACAAAAATTCGCTTAACACCACCACATGCCCGCAAAGTATTAGTCAAATCGAATAATGTTGATATTTTGAATATCCTCCGAATGTGTACCGTAACGTGACTGCTTTGGAGTCTCTATCGGAATGCTCATATTAATGTAGATATGACACATTTTGTATTGCTGGATTTTATCGGTTTACACTTGGCTTTTAAATCTAGCCGTATTGTTTGCGGTAATAAGGTCGGTTTCGAATCGGACAGAAGGTGACCGCCACGTTTTTCCATGTAGCAGTGTTACTCTGTATTTTGGTCCTATTAAGAAATCAGCTTCGTTTGATGGATGTTTTAGGGAGTTGGGGTTTTTGCAGTGGATTTCATGAAAGAGCTGTGACGTCGAGAACGGAAAATTTCTTCGAACTTGAGTGTAACGGTAAGCCCTCCTCGGCGTTGAGACATTTAAAATGAACATAATCAATATGACTTTAACTCCTACACAACCAATTTCGTTCGAATCGACATCAAAGCTTCTAATTAACGTGGCATTCGCTACGTACCGTTTATTACTACAGTACGGCAAGTTTATACAAAAATAAACACTGACACCAATTAGCACATACTAGTACGGTCTCCAGCGAAACTATTCCATCGCGACCAATTATTAATCACGTTCAAATAGCGAGCTATGTAGTAACTGAAAATAGTAGTATATTGACCATTAAGTGAATTGCACACGGATAACTAATTCGTTGTGACCCAATTTGGCGTGACAAGCGGAGCGCGCCTGCGACGGCCGTGGCGGAACTAGGCGGATCATCCCGGGGGAGGGGAGAGGAAACTTTAGGGCCGCGGAGGGAACATATCCGTGGATCGCCTACCACTTTCCACTCTTACTTAGGTTTCTAACAAGTGTTTGCCAATTGCCAAGCCCAGCTACGAAAGAGACGGAGGCTAATTGCTTGAGATTGATTCGAAAAGGTTAATTCTGCGGTTATTAAACATTGAGACTTCAGTCAGTCTAAAGAGAAACATTTGCATAACAAAGCTGCCGGCTGTGTCTAGTTTAAGGCTACGTTTCCCCCTGAGATGAGCGAGGATGCGTAGCGGATGTTTGTAAACTTAGATATACCTAGCAGAATATTGAAAGAACTAACGTTTAACGCTTCTCTTAATATGTGTCACCTGCGACAATCGTTAAGTGTTATATTGTCAACGTACGGTGGACCGACTTCTTGTGTCACTGTGATATATATAACAGGAAAATTCTCAAGAGCTTTGTATTAACGAAGATAAACACAAAGAGCTTTATGTTAAGATATATGTTTAACATTAATATTACCCTTTACAGCACTTAATACTCTTTGTTTTATTTAACTTTTTGGTCTTGCTGTTTCTAAAACGCAAGTTTTCTCTCATCCGGAGTAAAGGACAAAGAAGGTTTGTGATAATTCTAGCAATCACGACCATTATGCGAAACTAAATAAGAGTAAAACCTCAACCCCAAGCCCTACAACGCCCATAGTAGGTACACAAAGAGCTTTTGATAGGTCAAATTCGAGATTGTTCCAAACTCCGGTATGAAAGCCAGAGGTGGGTTTCACCCGGCATCCTGGTTAAATATGCACGCAAACGACCAACCGCTTCGGAAATTGGCACTCTAGTAAAGAACGATACTGAATGTAGTTCTCCTTAATGTAATTACATCGAGTACCAACACGTGGAGTTGTCTATTTACACTGAATACATAAACAACAGCTCGTTGGAAATCAAATGGCGTTTAAGTAAGACGGTGGCACACAGACTGCTAAAGATTTTGTAGGTAAAAGGGAGGTGGGGGGCTGGGTGGGAGATACAAATACAAGGACATTGTTATTTGTAAAAACCTTTACTAAAAGCAACAGCAATATGATTACCTACTGATACTGAAACACGCGGGACATAAACAAAAATAATCTTGCAATACGCTTAATCCCGGCTACACGGCTTTTTCCACCAACAATTTTGGTCCAAAATACAGCAGCAACAAAGAAAAAATAACTCTCGACTGTATGCATGATGCCGATCCAGTTTAACTAACTTAATGACAAAGAGCGCATCCCCGAACATTCGATAACATGAACGCCTAAGGCAGCTAAATTCCTTGGAGCATAAATACTGACTGCTCGTGTATTGAGAATTTACATTAACATTTCAGATTGAATGGCAGTCTGTATTCGAAATCGTCGATATTGACTGCATTAGCGTTCCGTGTGTTCCTATCTTTAGTCTAACAAGAGTACTGTAGATTAATCGTAGAAAGTCTTTAAAACCGCGTTATAATTCCAATAAGTTTATAAGTACGAAACTCGTTTAACTACTCCTCCAAGGCTGAAGGAAATGCACCTTTCTTGTTATAAAGTGTACAATATAATGAGAATGAAATCTCTGTTGCCTCGTGTCTATAAAACTGTGTACCTTTAGACAAACTTACAAAAGAAAACACTGTTTTCTGCAACACTGGTCTTTCAGTTTAATTTAAAAATATATTCCCCGCGGCAATAACGGTGTTAATAAACGCTATTCGCTTAAAGATGGAGACTTTCGCTATGTTATTTCGGGAGCGAACCTAACTCAACAGTTGTCGAAACGATATCGTTAAGAGCTTCTAAGGACCTCGAGATCAAAAGGATCTCGAACAACTTTCACGTGAGGTTAATGCTTTAGACTTCACATCACATACAAAAATGACCTTTCTATACCAAAGGAAAGAAATGTACTTACATACAAAATTAAACGAAATCCAAGGAGATTGAAATCAAATTATTGGCCGTCCCCAAAACGCGCAGTAAGCGCAAAAGAATATACATAATCAATTGTTGGTGTAAAATTCGCAATATCATTAGCGGTTGGCGACTCCCAAACATTCGTCGGCCCTTATCGCTGTGCTCGTTATCTTGCCGACTCGCGACGTTTAAACGAAACGTTTCCGAATGTATTAACGCGAATTTCAAGGCAATGTCTCGCTCTGTTTATAAAATTACTATATTTCAGACATGGTGTGTTTTAATGGCCGGAGTAGTTTATTTATACAGGGTGTAAACAACCTCATTACGAAGCCGTCAACCAAGCATTCTGTACATCAAACTAAGTAACTTTACGCAAAGATTATTGCTGGGAAACGACTTTTTATTTTGGGGTGAAAAATCATGTTTTGTGGTAGAACTCAATGCAACGCACTCAAAGCATTGTGCTGATGGTTAAAAATTAGTCAAAAGGTTGGAACTTTGACCCCCAATATCTCCGTAACTAGAAGGTTCCCAGGTATGGTGTAGAACAAAAAAATGATCGCAATGACAGTGGGAGACAAGTGAGACAAGTGCCTTTCGGCTTCGTTAAGAGGTTTTTACATCCTTTATGTGACATGTGGTTCGGTAAAAATATCTGTAGTTTGGCCAATGTTTTGTTGGTTTAACGTCTCATATATTGGGGTTTTATATGGACGTTTTCGGGCCGTCCACCTGATCTAATCCCTTAGTCGCCGCTTGCACCACCCTCGGGAAGGGGGTGGCCTACGCTAACGCTCCAAACGCCAATAAATGGAAATGCAACGAGAAATAGACCGCCATGACAGCTGACTATTAATTGTTACTCTATTTCGCAGAAACCGCAGAATGATATGAAAATAAATAGGAAATAAAACAATCGATATCTATTACCACACACAAATCGACACGCTATAAATCTATGTAGCATATACTGATAATACTTATCTGTTTTATCGCGGCGATATTGGCAATCTTGTAGATAAGCATTATTGTTTCCGATAATACTTAGCTACGTGTATATTGCTAATTAAATTAATATCTATGTATACGTACGGTAGTCACGCCCAGATTCAGTGTCAAATGAAGCTTCACGAAACCCTCTATCTATGGCAGAATGTGCCCTAGTAAACAAAGTCCCCGAAACAAATTAAGTTGGGCGGTCAACCGGTCCAATACACTCAATATATGAAATTGATCCTGCTGAACTAGTCAATCACTTATTCCACAACACTATTCATTGTGTATGGTTATGTTGTCGTCGTGTTTGTTACATAAGGTTTATTTTAGCATGCACTGCAATATTCACGACGGAATAAAAATTGCGTTCCGTGCCGTTGTACTCTCAAGTAACAGACAGATGGATAGATATCAATGTCATAATGTACCCGCGATATAGAACAAGAACAAAGACGTATCAGGGGCTTGCATTTATCGAGAGAGCGAAGGAGAAAAAATGCTTTTTCAACCCCATCTAGCCAGACGGAAAAATACGTCGTTGCCGATTGTTTCCCTGTCCGGAACGCGAAATGCAAAGTATGAAATAATTATGGCGGTGAGAGTGCGCGACATGTCGGTACCCCCGCCCCCGGCCCGCGTCCTCCGGCCCCCTCAACCCATCAGCCGATCGTCCTCGTCTCCAATCTCCGACCCCCTAGACTAGAAGGTGGCGAAGCGTCGACAAAACGTCGCCACAAATGCGGTAAAAAGGGACTTGTTGCTTTATCAGTGTCAGGTTTTCGTGTGAAAATTTGTTGAATAAGTAATGTTGCGTTACACGACCTATATTCTACAATGTAGAGCAGTTGCGACACTCATCCAGAATTTTCGGGGCTATCATTGTGTGTAAAATGGTATAGCACTTGAAGCTTTAGAATTAAAGGAGTTAACTTCATTTCTCGCTATCTGTCTCCAATTGTCGACATTGCATAGCGATCGGGACAAGGGAATAGCACAAAACGCATTAGTGTGAAGCGCACACACAGTCGAGTAGTTTACCGGATGCATGACTAGGGTGACAAGGGAGAGATTCGAAAGAGGAATGTCCCGCAATCGATTCTTTAGAGCGCGCGGCTGGCCTGGCATCGCGTCCGACAGAACGCCAGATAATTGAAATACCTGACGGCAGTCACAGGAGACAGGACAGGATTGGGCTCGGGAGCGCCGCACAACTACCTAACGTAAACATTTTGATGAAATGTTTGTCATGATTTAACGGTTTTCTTTAACAACCACTAGGTTTCCTGCTCTGTGACGTGTGTGGTTTATTTTATGACAGCCAATTTATAACTTGGTAAATGTTATTTAAAATAAATTTTGTGCATATCACTTCCGCTTACGGTGACTTTGTGTAACCTTCTGCTGATCTTACAATATTATATTCGAAGCATGTTTCTTACTTGCAAACGTTAATATTAAGTGGTTATTCCCAGAAAACATTACCTACCAGGTCTGGCGGTTCACACATTCGCTGTTTTAATTACCTTTTAGTAATTCATTTTCGCTGTAAACGAGAAGTTGACAGAAATCAAAACAAATTTAAAATCAAAACAAATTTACTCCCATTCATGTCCACACAGTAACAGATGACAAAATAAACACAGTTGACACACATGACAATCAAAACCGATTAAGTTATTTGCCTTGTATAGTGGTATAATTCACAATACAAATGATTGGACGACGGCAGCGACATGAACGCTCCACTTTAACCGCATTAGCTTCGATAATAACCTCATAGCTACTAACATATCAACCGCTATGGATCTATAACCTTCTTTCTTTCCTTATAAATTCAATACTAAAAACTACTGCCCTTTGTCCGTATTGTGACAGGACGAAGAACGAGATGATATTTCATATGAGACGACTTTTCAAACACTCGTTGTTTTTATTCCCCGTTCTATTCAACGCGGTTCAGAGCCAACGCTGCCGGAGCACGTATTGTACATAATATTGTACTGTAATTCGATATTGCCGCTATGATAATACACGGAGTTATGTTTATACTAAGGAATGTCACGTAATACTGAACGGAATTCATTCAGTTCTGTTTAATTGGACGCAAATGACACGCAGTAGGATAATATCTATAATAAGCACGTTTGTGAGATGCATTTCTTCTGCTTTTAAAATGAGTATTACCAACTTAGCATTTTAAACGAAGACAAGATTTCGTACAGTAGGACCAAATTTTGAACAAAACACAGACGCTGACTTGCATTTATTTGTCTACAGAACCATAAAGCGTTCTTAAAAGTTTCTACTAAATTCAAGCTCCCTACAGTCCCTACTCCAAATGGCGAAAATAAAACAAGTTGTTTTAATAACGTTGCAATGAATACACGTCTAGACTAGACACATGTACAACTGTTCAGCTCAATTCAACGTAAACATGAGCTATTAGACGAGCACATCTCTATTACAGGCAACGCTGTTATAGCCACTGCGAGGTCTAGATTAATCTAGTACTGTCTACTGCTATATGCTGACGTAAACCTCTAATGTAAACCTGTTGATTCCTTAATGCTGTCCTATATTACACTGAATAACGAAACATCAGATTAATTATTGAAGATGCAAAAGGTCGTGATAACTTTGAAGATGTAATTGGAAATAAGACCGGTATTAAATATGGAAGGAATGAAGAACTTAAGGATACTGTTGTACACTGAAATGGAATTGATGACAAAATTAAATGAAGCGCTGAGTATGCGGCTATGCGCTTTGATAACGGAATGTATTAGGTTTCAAGGCCTTTTTATTGCAAAGATGATTTAATCATTCAAAAACGTCCAATGATAACCTTATCATCCTAAGCTCTTGAGGAATTTAATAAAATTAGTAACACTAGAAAAGAATTTAAGGATAACAAATAAATATACAAACGATTAAGCTAGCCAAACCAAATAAAACTAATTCAGGATAAAACCAGCGCTACGGAAAATAATTTCACTATTGACCCGAAGCGGCAAAAGCGAAATAGGAAAGAGTAAAAGGAGTTTTATTTCAACCGAACGATTTTAAAATCACATAGCTGGGCAAAACAGAGTGTAGCCACTAGCTAAGCGGGTTACGATACGATATACACCGGCAAAGGTTATAAATACTGGATAATTTTTTTTGTTGTTTTTTTATGGGTTCACCGCGTCATGAGGTGGAAAAGGGGTGAATCGGGTGGATTGGCAGATACATCAAGCAGTCTGAAAATGTTTAGTGGTTATCTATTAGGTCATTCATTAGTTGCTGTTGTGATTGTATCATCACTTGGAAGCCTAAGCCCAGTGTTGACATTGTCATCATTCGAATGACTTAAATTAAAAAAACATTAAGTATTAACTATTATTATTTTATTTTAACCTAGTATCATCATTATCTTGTCCTTATCCCAATTCATTTGGAGTCGGCGCAGCATGTCTGCTTCTTCCATACTTCTCTATTACTCGGCATCTTATCAGAGGTGTCTGATGAGATGCTTTCCTACCATATCATTCTTTAAAACATTAAAAAAACATTAAAACATTAAACTTCTGACCTTAAAGAAATACATACAATATTAAATTCATCCAATAGATTCAAGCGGTGTTTTATATGTGTGTAAGAAGCCATTCTACAGTTAATTAAATTGTGTACATGTCGTGTTATCCAACATATCGATTCTGTTGAAGATTTATACTGCAATAAGACGGATTTATAGGGTATCATCATGTACTTCTTCTTCTTTATCGTGTGGTTAGTGTGCCTAAACCCTGGTGTCAGAGTTTTTATGCCACCCTTGGGCCTCTGACTTGGCTTTACATGCCGTCGAGAACTATCTCATCAGTATCATATACTAATACTTGTGATCGAAATTGGATTAAGTTAACTTTTATTAAAACTCCATAACTGAAAGCTTTGCACCAGTCCCAGAATGATCTTGGTTCATAAGAGTTTTATCATAGGCCTTTAAATATCAGCTTTCTTTCTGATTGTGAGGATACAGGGACCTTGATCAGGGAAAATAACATTTTATGATATCGTATGCCTCGAAATTTGTAGGATAAACATATAGCTCATATTACCTGTTATATCAAATGAACTTGTAGTTGACCTAGAGCTTCAGTTAAAGTCACCTTGTCAGAAGAACTAGAAGGTTATGAACTCAACACCAGACAATGACTAAGTCCACAACGATTAGGACATATCAAGGAAATTAGTACGTAGCTATTTGTATGTATAAGTGAATTCGGCGCGCGATGCATAGTTGATGCGCGCGCGATGCCACTGGACATACAATATTTACCTAAGACAACAGACAGACAATGACATCATCGGTTAAACGTACTGGATCATGTTTGCGTACATAATGCTCTAATTTGTATCAGCATGAACGCTTCATATACATTTAGGTGTGACAGACACACACTTGAGCAAAATTGTATGTCGTTTACTCAACGTTTGTCTAGACTTTTCATTAGAGGTGGTATTTTTCTATTCTTTTAGCAAACAAGCGACTAGTTTCTTTGATATCGTGTGCGAAATTGTTGTCCCGCTATAAACTCTACTTTAAGGAATTGCTAAGTGTTAAAATTTTAGTTCTAGAATTTCCAAATGATAATATTGATAGCAATATCGAGTACACAATACTAACGCAATAAAAAAGTACCGCTAACAATATTGCTATTAAAATAGACACATCAGAAATACAGAATTGTTTTTCCGTAAGATACAGTACTAATAAAGAATCTAGCAACAAGATAAAAGAAGAAGGTTATTGTCACATACAGATAAACGAGGTACGACCAGAGATGGCATATAATGCAAGCACCGCATTCCTAATTTATTTATATGAGAGTCATTAGTTAATTACGAGTCTTCGAATTGCAAATTGATGACGTGTCCAGTCAATCCAGTTTTATAGACGAATTTATACTTGCGCGTCATCCTTTGAAAGGAATGCCGCAAGGGACTATCTTCGGCCCGTTTTTAATTGTAAATAAGAAGTTTATGTGCGTGTCCTGGTAAATCTTTGTTTATTGTCATAAAGTCTGCTTATGAGATAAAAAGGTAAAAGCAAATAAAAGAGGGTGTCAACGACAACGGTTCAATATTTATACTTCTTGCATTTAAGGACAGTGCAGAGGAAAATCCTGTTACATTTATGAGTTTTACGTAGTTTATTTCTTTAGCGATGATGGTTTCAAGAAAATTAAACACAAACTTAGCTAGAAAATGAAATCATTTCCTTATGTAAAATGTCAAATACAATTCTCCAATGTCAAGGAAAACAGGTATAGAATTTTGATTCCAGTTCAACTTGACCTTAGACACTACAAACTCCGTAAATATGCTACTACATTATTCACTTCAGAAAAAAATACAAGAACTGTCTGCAACAAAAAAAAGACAACTTTTGTATTTAGAGAAAAAAAAACCTATAGGTTTCTCACCTTGAAGTATGGTTATGCATATCATTGTGATCAACATTTACTTGAATACCGGTTCTGGTATATACTTGAGCATACAATAACATCATACATTTACTAAAATAAAAATCACGACTATCGATATTGATATATTTCAGGCGAATACATCAGAGATTACAGGGGTTCATACATTTTAATCAGTTTGCAAGAGACACGTGCATTCGAAGCTAGATAAATGTAAAATGTATAGGAAAATAATCAAACTTTTTATCGCACGTGTTTTTTACATGAGACGCAGTACCGTATCGCGTTGTCTAATTTACATATTGTTTGATTTGAATCGGATATGTTACCATGTGAAACACAGCTAAGTAAACAGCTTTGTGTGCGTTTGTTTTACCAGTATATCCGATTATTTTATCATCAATAATAACAGAATTGATTTCAGTATAATAGTTTTCATCATTAAAGCGTATTGGGCTAGTTTCTGTTAATGATATGCCAAGTTTCTGTACTTAGCGGAACTACTATTGCAGCTCCGCAACCCCAAGTGGAACCAGGTCAACTATAATGACCTCTTATTTCTTTAACAACATAATGATTCGTTTTCCTCAAATGTCTTCAACCCAGAGACAAGCTGCTAACACACTCTACATTTCTCCATTATTTCTACACGACCATGAATCAGCAAAAACATATCTTAATGGTATTCCTTAGTCCAAAATGAAATTGTCATCGTATTTAATAAGCCATGAAACGTCCCTAGTGAACTATTCCAAGCAGCCTTTCAGACAATAACTTAATACTTATGTCATCACAGCGTCGACGTCACGAATACATTAGTAAGTGAAAGCGTTGAAATATTATTAAATTTTTCGACAACATGGCGTATCTAAACGTTGGCGTGCAATGTAAACGTATTGAGACCATTGTTTAAGGCACCAACTCAATACCAAATGGAAAGTTGTTTAGGATAACTATTGTTCCTTCTATGCCTCTTGGTCACAACAAAAAATAAATTCGCTTAAGGGCATTGTCTAAACATATTAGGCCCAAATGAATGTTTAAAGAGGTCGGTGTGTGTAGTCAACGGTTGCGCGATGTAAGCGTTATCGATGGGACATTATCAACAAACGTGATTTATCTAATAAGTTAAACAATTTGATTAGCGTCCGGTTCATGTGGCTGAGTCTTCTTAGCTTGAATCCAGGAATCGAAGATTACCATTTTGATTTACAACTGTTGATTTCATGGTGTTTAATAGTTTAGTATTTAGGTGAGAAGTAGTCAGTACGGATGCGGCACAAGGACAGATAGACTTAATCTAAATAAAACAGATAAACCACACAATATAAAAAAGATCCGGATGAACGGTAGTAGTAGAAAACGAGAAACTTTATGACATGCTCGGACGTGCAAATGAGGGCAATTTCATTAAAGGCGAAGTAACAGTTAATCAAGCCTGTTCGCTTTGTTAGACCAGGTAATGCTATCAGAGAAAAAAAATGTATCAACGGTGATTTAGTGCGATTTACTCACGTCACCGCCATCTTGGGAAAACTCCGAGTAAAAATATGAAGACACTCCCGAGTTGCGGAGTATCATTTGTTAAATGTCTGACGTGAGATGTGACACACATGCCGTTCTATTAAAATCATTAGTAATGTGGGGCGATCACGATTTCCTTAACGCATTACGTAGTATTAACTCTGATGCTATGCTTTCGCTTTGTCGTTTCAATTACTGTTCATAATAAACTTCGTGAGCAACCCTCCCAACGATTATACAAATAAGAGGAATCAATATTGATTGTGCTATGTTATAGAAACACGGTTGGTTCTCGCGCCAACTGACATAAAAAATAGCCGTGTGTTGGTTTTTATTCTTATTATTCATTAAATAACAGAAAGGATATAAAGTCTAGGCATCAGGAACGAGACCAGAAAACTGGAAACCGAATTTGGTTACATATACCTAGATCTACATAATAAGAAATGAGATTACAATATTGCCAGCTGAGAGGCTAAACCGTACAAAAATTCCTTCTCACGGGACAACGGTACCAACGCACGCGCACGTTGCTAAGGTCATTGCGACAAAATCGTTGTCTCTTTCCGTCTTTTCGTTTTTGTTAAAAGTGCAAGCGAGACAAACGTCAATGCAAATGAGCCGCCGGAAAAAACGACCATTTGACTCACTGTGGCGACTCGCAGTGATTGATTAGATGCACCTTCTTCTTCTGGAATCGGCGTTTACTTGGAATCGGACGAGTCTGCTCGCCTCCATTGTTTGTCCGTTTCGACATGGCTCCACATTATTACAATGGTTCTCCTTTTGCTGGACGATGGAGCAATAAATACATCGTAAACTTAGTGCGCGCACATAAATTCTTGTACCGGACTCATAATGCGAGTATTTGATGATAGCGCGCTATCTGGATGATACACCAGAAATTCTCAAGAAACATGCCCTATACGAACTACGAGTATGTAATTCATTATTACGTCTGTGGTCAAAGTTTAACAGACCTATCTAAATGGTAATTTATTTTAAGTACTTACAATTTTATTATAATGGCAATAAGTTGAAAACTCATTAGCATTAAAACAAACGTCTACACGTGGCTCCATCTATCGCCTTCACAGGGCACTTCTTATGTTTACAGTTGTTTGGCAATGACCATATTTACAACAGCGATATCAATGGTAGAAAAATTACAAATTCTAATGCAACACGTGACGTGTATTTAGTTACATAAACAAGTAAAGGAGAAATAAAAGAATATAACTGTAAATAAATTAAACTCTATAGTGCCCTATGTTTACTTTCACAGTTCACGGCCGCAATTAGTATCGGTACGCACGTACTCGCGTCGTCTCCTTCTTGCTTGTTACGATTTCCATTTAGGACTTGCTACTCTGTCTCTGTCTGGTGGTGATTTATAGTGACTGAAGCTTTACATAACCGCGGCGGCTACTTACTAGTATGTTGTGCTAGTGCCAGTCCGTTTATCATGATTATGACGCTATAAAATAATTATTTTATCTCGTTTGCGTGGCTTATCGTGGACGAGTTTTCAAACTTTACTTATTTAGTCAAATGTACGGGTTAATAAGCGTATAATATGCTGTAATCTAATAGTCTTTGAGAAGGACGAAATAATTTATACTGTGAAATTTTAGTTTTCTTTATAAGTACACCAGTTAGGTGCTCCAAATAAACTGCTAAACAAACAATACAGTACGAACAACAAGGAAAATTGTCAAAGGAAATACGAGTACGATAACATTTCACCAACAATATGGATTAATTGAAATCTCTCTACATATCGTAGATAGCGAAAGCTTCGTTTATCACCACAAAAATCAAAACAATGTAATTAATTATCCTACAAGCACGCAGTACAACACTAGCCCCACAAATCAGAGCGAAGTATTAATTGCAAATGATCTAGTAAAGGTATTGCACGGTCGTACATCGCAATTAAATTAGAAATTAGAAAACGCGCAACTTTCACGTAATTGATGCTCCTATAGTACGCACCTGTGTCGGTGAGTGAATAGGCGAAACTAATTATGAGCCGACAACTGCACCAATACACGGACAATCCACAAAGAAATCTTTGCTGCACAGTTCAATGATCGATACACAAAACAATGTTGACGATACTTTTAAAAGAATCGACCAATTTAAAGGGACGTCAACCAAATTACCTAGACGAGACAAATCGCTTTTAAGGGTTAATAAAATAAGAAAAGTTGTTAAACATTTTCCAATAGTTTGACGGGTCAACAGCCACAGAAAAACGGACAAATGTGCCAATGAAACGTGTTTTAATAATGTAACGCTAATAGATGTGAACGAATTACGTTAAACAGATATTGGTGGCGGAGTTGACTTACCGGCTCGACTCGAGCATCATTTTGTGTGGCCTGTAAACAGAAAAATAAACACTTTAGCAAAGGGAGACAATTACCAACTAAATTACATACACTGGCACACATTTGTATGTTAATAATGAGAATATGCACACTTGGATGCGTAACCATATCGGAAAGTGATCACTGAGCCTGTGTGCGAAAACAATACATCATTAACAAAAGTAAATCATGTTTTATGAAAACTTTAGTACGACGACCTAGCGATCGGTAATAATCTGGAAAAGGTTGCAGACGTTTAACCATCAGGTATTAAGCGATCACCTCGGGCAGAATATTTATTACATTTTGTATAACCCAAAGTGTATTTTATAAAGGCAATCTTTCAGATGGATTATTTTATGATAGCATATCTTATTTTGAAAGTGCGTTTGCTTTGTGAGGTGTTTCAGTTTCTCAGAACCGTGTTTAGCAAATCATCTTTGTGGTAGGGTGAAGGTTGAATTCCCTGGTACGCTAATTATGTGGTTAGTGCAAGGTTGATGCGATATGAACGGTGCGCTATGAAAACCTCGTTTCAACGTCTTCACTAAAGCTGTCGACCTAGATAATACTTTGTTTTATACAATTAAGTACTACAAGGTTTGCCAGTAGCAGTTACTTTATTAATTTTCTCTTGAACTATTTTGTGTATCAAGAAACCTGAAATCAAGACCACGAGATCACGCTAATGAAAGTAAACATGCTCTAAATAAGCTAAAATAGTATTTATGGCCTCTACAAAAAAAACCAAGGTATTATCAAAGTATACGAAAACATTACATCCACTTAGTAACTACAGTCTACAACAGTAACGAATAAAACACTATCCAATAACAACACTACAATAGATAAAGACGCACTCGAAAGATATAATCCATAAATAGTAACAATTAATATGAGAAAGCAGACACTGCGGGAACCTACCACGCATATATCTGACAATCACGTCACGCGAGGGATATTCCACTCACCATGTATAACCTCGCGAACATCGTCAAGGTCGCGAAGGTCTTTGCATTGTTGACTCCAATGGCAACGCCTGTCCCGTTCCATACACAGCCTTATCTTTTATCAATCGCCGATAATTTTGGAGGCTCTGCAGCTGATATAATACATTATCTTGTGTGAGATATTACATGATTCTCGTCTTCCTTTGTTTCTCGTTATTCTTTGTTATGGCAACGAGGATAGTAGTTTGACCATAAATAATGGTATTTCGGTTTTTTTTTTGAGAAAATAAATAAATTTGTTTTTTTTTTAATTATTGCTTCCTTCTAAACCGATGTTTTAAACGTCGCGCGTCGAGGCTTTAAATAAATAATGTTATAGGTGCAGTGTGTGATATTGATTGCTGCAAGCCGGGTAAGCGTAAATTCTTAAATGGAAAGTCCATAAAACCACTGCGGGAAATATGTATGACAGCACAGGAACAATTGGTCACAGGGAACTGGGAACCAGTCCCTACCGTCATAGCACCTATCACTTTTAACCGCATCCTGTCATCCAGTTGTGCGGTCGAGTCTACGCCACACGAAATATTCACTTTCAAATCACAGAAGTAATTTCAACTTCCTACATTTTTCACTCAACGGCAGCCAGTAACCACAAAAGCGCATATGAGTCATAAAATAGAAATAAAATATACCAATGAAACACAATTGGGCAGTTTTGGGTTGAAAATAAGTTAAGAAGGAAACGTTTCATAAGATTCATCAAATGAACATAGTTACAAGAAACTAAGCACTCATCATACCATGTACTAATTGCAGTAGGTACTGCCCAACAATAAATCAGTTGGCAATAGAAAACACAACAATCCGGCCATCGGTGGCTATCTGACATCCTGTTACGCGTAGAGCAGGTAAAATTGCAATTGCCTGAACTCTCTTCGGACAAGTTGCTCCGAATAGGTTCAAGCAATTTTGGACCTTCTCAGTACCGCCATAACTTAGCATTGCCCATCTAAAAACATACAGTGGCCAAGCTAATCTGCACTATATAACCCAAAACGATAAAGTGTGTAGTGAATTGGTAGATGTCCGGATTATGAATGAGAATGTCGGTATTCCACAAAGAGCAGTTGAAGGAAAAAACTGTTTGAAAGGCAAAACTTCGGATCTGCAAAAAATCTGAACATCATCGAGAAATTATTGTTTTGAAAATGAATGTTTAATATTGTACAGAACTATAAACTGCTTCTGTTACGGAAAGAAAAACTGTTCCAATAAAAAGGTTCCATTGTTTCGTTCTATTGTCAAGTAATCAAAAAAATTAAAGCGCCAAGGCTGTTGAAGAAGGTGCAATTGAATTAACATTCGCATATGAATTGCAAATGAACGATTTACAACGTACTAACATAAAACACACTGCATTCAGCCGCTTTAATAAACTGAAATATACAGGTGAACAGGTGAATACGCGTAGTGTAATCCAACTATGCATGTAAAAAAGAGTTTAAATAAGCTCCGTGTGAATTGTTTTCATTATGATGCAATGTTTTGACTATAATTTCACGCGACGAAAGCCACAAAATCGATTTTGCCTTTCGTAAAAACTTTTTATTTGAAGAAGCTCTTAGCTACCTCGATGTTATGATTCAACGCCTCATTCCGCAATGCTTATATACAGTTATTTAATTCAAGATTGGTCATGTTTACATCTCGTGCTTTCAATTATTAAAAAAAAATCCTTGACTTTCCTCCGAATTATCTCAATTCACCATTCCCATTTTACTCAAGTTAAGAGCCTTTTTACATCGCCAGTCGGCTCAATGGTCTGTAATTTTGTTTTGATGAATTAGCCAAACGACGGGATACTAATAATTGAGGATGGACAGTCAACGCCGAAACCGTTCGAGCTTCGAGCCCTCCAATTTATAGCGGATGTATCGAAAGCTTTTTGCAAATAAAAATATGGAATTTTCGGAAGAGGAGTTCATCGTTCGTTTAATCGCGTTACCGACCTTGACGTTTAGATGTCGAAGAACTGGGTATAGCATAAGACAATAATGTACTTTCGTCCGAAAGTTTTCAAGACACACTAGCTACCAGGAATTCTTCACTCAATTTTTTATTCGACTTTTATTGCATTGCTTTGTGAATCTCGCAGTTCTTCTAGTTATGTGGATGGAACAACTAACAGGAACGAACGGTCACAGTAAAAACACTGCCTTTTGCAACGGGATGGAAAAAAAAGCAAAATCAACAGTGCAATTAAAATGAGGTCAATGACAAGAGAATAAAAAATGCAGTTGTAAATGTGGTATGGTCGGCGTCGGCGCGATAGTAACCCTCTGAGATGGCAGTGGAAAGAATATCTCTAGGGTCTCATTAGCAAAGCGAGCGAAGCATGCTGCGGTTAGGGAGACAGTCGCACCGAACAGCACTTCTCGTAAGAAGGGCCTTATTAGTAAGCGGATGAGTGTTTTGTCTATTTGTTAATGTTGGAGTGGTCTGCGCTACAAAACTACCTTCATCACGGATTAAATGTCAGCTCGTTGTTCAAGTTACAAAATGCAATTCTAAGGTTGTCAATAACATTTTGCTAATAAACTAAGGGAGATAGACGAAGTCCTCCTGTAACGACCATGTAATAAAATCAACGTAGAGCAGCTGAAAAGAAACCGGGCAAACTTTTAAACATGAACGCACCGTCTTAGAACAAATAGCACGGAGACGGAGTGCCCGCTGAATTCTGAACAAGTAAGCTTTTTACCCAACATTGCATTGAATGCGGAAAGCAGTTCAAATAATCATAATAATTATTCTGTAATTGTGTGTGTGTTGTTCAGGGAAGCGTATCAAAGCGATGCCTGCACGCGTCGAAGGAGCAGGGGGGTTGTACACTGTCGGGCTCGGCACAATTTATGACAAACTTCGCTAATTCCATATCCGAGTGGAGCAGTGTAATTAGTGTGTGTGCGGGCAACCGATCGGTTGCAAACATATAACCCGGCTTCAGACACAGCCGTCATGTAAATCAAAGAGCAAACAGTAATGACTCGTCGAGATTACCAGTTGGATGCGTGCGCTCAGGCTTCAATGTGTGCTAACGTGTGAAGCTGTCCTAGATAACAATGTACTTGTCACTGCACTAGCTCTAGATAAACTAGTTTCCTATTGTGTATTTTGTCTAAAAGAAGGTGAGTTTAACCTTTGTTTTGAAGCATTGAAACGGGTGTTCCAGGACATGTTTATAGCGCATTTTCCGCAAGCTGGTGCGACAAATTGAAAAAAAAGAATAGTTACAAAGAACGATAACTTGTTCGCGGAACCGGTATATGAAAAATTCTAAATCGTCTAATATTAAAAAAACCCGATGAATAACAAACACGCACATCATTATGAATGAAACTAGATACAGTGAGAAAATCACAACAATATTAAAGTGTTAATTAATCAGTTTTGACGGGCGCGTGCAAGCGTTGCTGGAACTGGTAGCGAGCGACCACCCGGTCCGACCAGACTGGTTGCCTTCGTCGACCTTGCAGCTTTCGATTCTGCACACTATCGATTAACTACCATTATACAAATATACATTTTGCTACCAATTCGCTTTTATGCTAAATCAACTTTCGCTGTACATCAGCTGATGTGTATCAGTCAGTTGGATTTGTTCATTCGAATGACGATTTCCTAAAAGGTCTCAAAAAAGACTTACTTTGAGCACTAACGACAGAATAATAGTTATCACTATGGCGATTTGCAAACGGATTGGATTTGTCGACCGCATTTAGTTGTTCTGCGTCTTCAAGAGGATACTTATATGCATTACTTTGATTAATTATATTATTAACTTCAACTTTTTTCCTACCTCCATTGTACTCAGTATCGAAATTTCCCATATCGTTTACAATTTTAATATCATAATGTAATACGATTCTGAGACATCAAACGGCGCAATTACGCTGTGATTGAATTCCATTATGGACGCGATTATATTTGAAATAACTTAAACCAATGATGATTACATTTGTTACAATAATATGAAAATTGTAGGAATATACGATTACATATTACAGTACAAAATAGTTTTTGATTAGGCTCTAAGAAATTAAGGAATTTGTACGCAACTAACACGCAACGGTTTTTGACCTAAATAAAAGACTGTTCTTTTCTTGTCAGACATTAGTCTTAATTGTGTTAATTAAGTGCTCATTCTATGAAGACTACGTTATTCAAATATTTGGTCAGTTCTACGCAATTCATATTATTACCTACTCTTAGCGGACTGCAGTCTCATCTTGCAAGTGTTTTATTTAAATTAGCACATTATGTATATATCCCATACTGGCACACTGATACAAGTAGAAAATTATTTGTTTCTTACATTATTGGGCACCTAATAATAAATCCAGCGACAGAACTAGTTTATGTAGTTTATTTGTCCAGATAATCCCGAGCGCATCCTCAGACATTACATTTAAAAGCAATTCCAGAAATAAGATCCAATGGATTTACGATCGATTAAAGTGTTCATTTACATAACTATGGCGTTTCGATTTGTTTTTATTAAGCGAAATACTTTTAACTTGAATAAATGTGTGTCTGCCAGCCGATGAAATACTATTCAGAGCTAATACGAGCTGCTTAACACTTGCGATGCTTATTTATTTGTATTTTGTAATGGAATACGTGTGCAGATAAGTTTTGTAAGTAAAGCTGATGAATAGTGCAGCAAAATTGATACAGGACAAATGACAAATGACCGTTGACCATTAAGGTGGATGCTCCAGGGTAGCCCGCGAAATTCAAATTTTCTTGTGTTTTGCAATTTGCAGGCCAGTGCTAGGTTGTATGTTGATTAAAATATTGCTTGCGACTATAAGACGTATGTAGTTATAGAATTATAATCATCAAAATCACCAATACAACCCTCCAAGCTCATAAAGGTGCAGGAATGACTTTAACCTTGAAAAAGTAATTCCTGCACCTTTGAATTTCGCAGGCTACCCTGGAGCATCCACCTTAAATACAAGAGATGAATTTGAAAGAGAAGAAGACAAAGGAAACGGCCCTGAATTTAGAGACGGATAATTTGTAACAAGCGTCGATCCAATGTTGGCAACAGTCAACAGAAGTGATGTAACAACACATAATTAAGCAAGGGATAAGGATAACAAGTTGAGCGAGGCATCAGGCACGTCATTGTTACCAAGTCACATTACACCTTTTGTGCGCAAAGCTATCGATTCCCTACTTCGTTACCGTGTCCCAACTGTGAATTAACTTTTCCCGACCCACCACACGAGCACAATCGAGGAGCAGATTCATAGAATTTCCAATCAAAATGTAAATTTCAACCCAACTATTTTACATTCATCCATTCATTTGTCGGCAGAAACTCTGAGTGAGGTGAAACGTATTGTATCGGTCTCTTCATTACAATATTTCTTTACAATATTTTTTTGCAGGGTAGGCGACAATCGCGACAACTCTGTATACGGACATTTTTTACTCGGTAAGTAAGTTCTGAAACAGTTACTTGCCATAACAGAGGCGATTTGTCAAATTTATTGCGCTTCCGCACTCACAACAGTAAGTTACTACCTATTTAATAGCCTGTTTTGTACATCGTTTTTGCAATCAAATTTTTAGTCTGACAATTTACAAAATAAGTAGGAAAGGTCGAGGATAATCCTTCAGCTGAATTTGATATTTTATTGCCTTAATTATTAATAATTTAAAGGAAAATATGGCTAGAAAGAAGATGACTGCTGAGATTATATTAATTATTAAATTTAGAATCATTGAAGCTTACTTTGGGTCTTTGGGCACTACCATAATTTCAAAAGTAAACTATTTAAATAATGATAACTGTGGGCTGTCATTTTCATTCATACTCGAAGCTCCAACGATATGTTTGTTTGAAAAATTACGTGCAAATTACAAGTTAAACTAGCTGTAATATCAGCTCATATACCCATGACACATCACACGCAATCATAGCGTAAATCTGCGTCGAGCGACGTCCACTTGTCATCGGCGCAGACAACATACTCCTTCCTTTATTATCATATCATTTGTGGCCACTACCATAAATACTGTACAATCTGACACAAATTGCTCAGTTAACAAAACCACAGAGTAAAAATATCTGTATTGACTTTTCGAAGTCCAATTATAATTTTTACTCTAGTGATCATAGACCATACGATTATTTGCAGTTTAGCGGTCGTTGAACTGTAGAGCTTATGCAGTATGTGTCTTTGAGCAGTGCCAATGTACTTACGAATAGTGTTGGCACGGCTTGAAGCTCTGATGACACAGGAAGAGATAAGAACTTGACGATTCTTCCTGCTTTTATAGTATTTTCTACTTTAATATTTTCTTCTTAGGATCCATCTTTCAAGTATAATGTTGAAATTGAATTGAAAACGTCATCAGTTCATTTAAGTCTGTCTGTGGTGGCCCGTGGCATCATAGATACGAGTCGACCGCGAATCTTGTTATCGCCAACAACATTTGTTTGAAATCAGGTCAACCGTTTCAAAATCCGCATCAGTTTTCAGGTACCGAAATTATATTTAGAATCTCGTAACACTTTAAAACGATCAAAATGATTACCTACATTGAAATAAAATTGGGTTATTCAAAACTGTTGTCCTTATTGACAGCCAACATGTAAATTCTTGTGCACACAAGGCAAATAAAATATAGGTCGATGACGAATAAAATGGCATAAAAGTTCATGTGACATTTTTATGGCATTATAAATCTAAATTCCAAGGCTGGAGGCCTGGTGAGGTTATCGTATGGGCAGAATATTTGTCTTGTAACAAAAATAGCAATTATCTTGAGCATAACGATTGGAGCGTGAATTCCATCAATCATGGCGATCGCGGCCATGACAATAATGGACTTTATTAAACATGTAGCAAATTCGCAACGCTTTCAAATTTCGTGGAGACCGCGTCTCGTAGGCCGCTCAGGGCGCCCTGGACGTGAGCCAACAACTCTACCTACTTCAATCTTTAATGCATTTCAACTATTTAAGACTATTTTATTATAGCAATGTACACAAACACGCAATATCAACTCATTCCTCCATTAACTGACATGATAAGGTGTCATTTGACGCTACGTTATGTAGGCTATATAAACGCGATATTGAGCAAGCCTGTGGCGAAACTTTCATAATTAGTTTTAATAATCTTGTTCAAAGCTACCTGTGTATTTGTTCATATATTTGTACGTACAATGGTTACATACGCCTTATATCGGTAACCAGCGATGATGTCACCTCGATACTACAGCGAATCAAGCGTGCACTATAAAAGCCAGTGTTGCCATAAAGCCGACACAAAAGCGACCGCTAAATATGGTATTTTAATAATTATCATTCCGACTTAGGTTATTATTGTCAGTTTGTACGGCCCGGCTGCGTTCCCACTAAAACGTTACGCAACTGCCGCAGTAAAATAACTTGCTCGAGATTGGCAGAATTAATACCACTCCTAAGGTGGACGTGAAATTAAAAGATTTATTGTTATAATTAAAATTTGTCATAAAAACGGTGTGGCATTCGTTGATGGTTAAATAAAATTAATGGTTGTAAACGCTAACAATTTTCCACGAGCGGCGGGTCTGTCGCGAGTCGCGATTCGTGCTGTCAGCGGCGATATTTCAAGATAAGCTACTTGGCCGTACGCTTCGCTCCTGTGTTCCGTTCCCACGCGGCCACGCAACAAATAACAACACACAACATTACCGAATCATTTATAAAATGAGCTACTTCAAATTGAGAAACGTGCGCGTGAATTTATTGTACATTAAACTACTACGAAGTAAACTGTGTAACGCAATGGACCGACTTGTCCATTCCATCAAAGTTGACCTACAAACATTGATTAAGTGATTTAACAGTTTGTTCAGAACGGTAGAACACTCGTTAATCTTTATCAGAATCGTATCGTACAACGTAGCTATTGATTGAATTACTTTAGTGAGGCAAGGCTATAATTTTAAAATTGTAGGTATCAGGATAATATCGCAGTGAGGAGTAACGGAACCCAGTGTGAGTGGCGGGCGGCGCGTCGCGGTCCTCGACCCGCGCCAGCGCGCGGCGGCGGTGACGGCGGCGCAAACCGCCTTGACCTGCGAACTCTTGCTGGCTTCCTATTGCCCACTGCAAGCCTAGTACTCGAACCCGATTATAAACGAACAAAGCCGATTTAATACGAAGTGGCCTTCTCGCAACTCATGCGTCTTCGAAGGCGCACTTATCGTTTGGAGGGAGACTACCATTTAGTGCCGTCAATAGCTAGTGTGTGCAGTTTTATTGAGGCCATTTTAGCCATCCATCACAATATTACTCTACTAAATTCAATCGTATGGTTGGGTTCAGAAGTGATAACTATAAAAGCAAATCGATTAATATTTTGAGTGTTCGTTAAATGAGGCCCAAGTCCATGTATACTAGCATCATAATTGATGTTTATTAACGCGTGTGAGAATCGTGAGCCACATTTAATGAGTCGATCGGTCACTAAGCTACTTGATACATGATTGCGCACGGACATTGCTTGTGAAACAATAGTCTCACTACCGCTTTTGAACTACGAGTCTCGACAGCGAATGATATACAGATGTCGAAACAAATTGTGAATTCATGACGGCGGAGACGAATTGTTAACTACCACTTATTATTTTGTTTTATAATTGAAATATTCCACTTAAATGTGGCAAGATTTTAGTAACTATAAATTCGATTCAGAAGGTTTTGAGTGATGAATGAAACTTAGTAACATTGTAAACACTCATGAATTGAGGAAAATTATAAGAAAATTGTCGAATAGCAGACAAACATATAAAAGCTTTCACCATATCAATGGTCGCGTTTGTTTTCTTGCAGGACGAGTAGTACCTACTACAAAGCAAGCTAATGGCAGTGAGGCAGCTCTCACCGCCTGGAGCCAATTACAGCACACACCGGGTTCAAAAACCGCATTATTACTCAAGTAACATCAACTCGCTACTCGCCTACGACCACCATAGTAACCTATTTTATAGTCAGTCACATTTGCGCGGGACGATAATCAGCTGATCGAGGACATCCTGTTTTTTTCTCATGGCGACACAATTATATTGTAGTTAGAACAAAATTAGCGGAGCGTGTCCACAAGGGGAGGAGTGTTCTCAGCTGTGGGACATCGTCGGCATCGATAAGATTAGATTCGTAACCCAGTTACCACCACAAGCAAGTTTACTGATAAGTACAACTTGAATTGGTAGATAACGATTGTTGACCATATAAGGTATGACGATCGGACAAAGATGGATGCGGAAGGCCAAAAATGGCAACTCCTGACATGCTTTTGAACAGACCTTGATACAAATTTGGATTAGTTTGAAGAGATTAAAGATTTCAATGGTATTATTCTTAACCCATGATCTGTCCACGAAGTAGACACAATAGTTAAACAATGGTGTTTTGAACAAATTGGTCATTTGACAGATCATAATTTAACCTTGTTGTAAACCCCAATAAGTATGAAAGCGTACCCGATGAAGGAAGCGAAAATTATATGTCTACCATTCGGCTTCTTCAATTTCTCAAGCATCACAACCAGTTCCTTGAACCACGCCCATAATACAGCCAGGTTATCAAAAGTCATAACTTTATTCCTAGGCCCAAAAAAGTGATCCAAACAAAAACAAGAAGCCCCAACTCCAAGCATTAGCCTACAATCGCGCTACACAACGTTGCGTACACGCAACCGCATAACGGTACGCGTGCATCGCCGGATACGGTGCGCTCGCGACGTGCGCGTCATCCGGCCTCCTACGGACCCGTACGTCACATTCACGACAACATCAATCATCGCGGCCAATTGCGAAGCGTGCCGATGCTGAATGATCTCATTCTTCCTGGACAATACTGATTTTCTGACACGAGAGGATGCTCTGCTCTCTATCTCTTCTCGTTTTATGTTTTTTCCAACTGCAGTTTTAGACTCGGTTGTGTGTTGTGCTTTCTTCTGTCATTCACCATTGACTTCCATCACGCTATCATTCCATATTTTCTTAGGTCTTCCTCTCCCTCTCCATCCATCATGGTATTTTACTCACGAGCGTTCAATTTCTAAGCACTTCATCATAAAAATAAAATCATCAATACAAGTCCTCAGCTCATTATTTGATAGGAAGGAGACGTTTATTATGTTCTTTTCTTTTTAATTCTTTCTTTGATAATAAAATTATTAATCTGTTAATTCGCATTCGCGGTGAGTGCTGTTCAGTTCCGTTCGTCTTCCGGCACAGATTCTGTAACAGTGTTTTTTGTAGAACCGGAATCGATGAATGAAAGTAGTATACGTCAGCTGTTTGGGGGTCACAAACCGGTCTTGCTCGTGGTTATAATATTTTCGTTGAAACAAAACTGGAATATTTCTACAATTCGAGTGATGATCTACGAAAGAAAACATTTGAGCAATCTCAATATGGCGGCTCTACGGAACGTGATGATTAGAGCAATAAACTTCCGTTAGATGTCATTATCAAGGAAGATAGTTTCATAGTTCCGTGACGATCTATGAATGTAAGCAAGTCATTAAAGTTTGTGGGATCACAAACCGGTCTTGAGCATGGTGATTATGGCAACATTCTTATTATATTATGAGGAAGTTCTTCGTTCAAACGTGACTCCACTTTCTTTTGCCTGGCGTGATAGTGACAATCAGCTGTTTTTGATCAGCCGCAAGTTGTTAGTGATTGTGGTAGATTAGTTTCTGTGCACGTCTTTGTGATTGGATATCAATCCAATGTAAAAATTAAACAATATATTGAAATCTTGTTGAACCGTGCCATCAGATTATTACAATCGTCCCCAGATTGTTAGATATGCATCGCTAGAGCTCTACCCTGAGATTCCAACCTGGACCAGTCACCACAATATTCATTTCCGTTTCTAGGTTCCTTTAGAAATGGAAATGCTGCGGTCGAATAGCAAGGCAAACTTCAGAACTCAGATAATATTGTTTACACTGACCGGCTAGGTTGATCGTTAGAGCATTTAACGACTAAGTGCCCAAGTTAGTCCTCAGCTTTGTCATGACGCCAACGTTCACCTACGTCATAAATTCTAGTCGTAAAAACTTGAGTTTGATTAAGCTCCTCCATGCAACTTACGTAACATTTATTCCAGGATTTTCTGCGTCGAGTGGTAAAAATAAGTATGGTGGCCGTCCAATGCCACATACTTACACATTGTGCTAGGATAAAGGCCGCTTTCGAGTACCGGCGCTGACCCATATCTCACGTGAAGCAAGATGTGCCGATACGCTCTATTTTACTTCCATTCTTCAGATTAACATGAGACGTCTTCAATTGAATAGTAGGGTTCATAAAAATAGTTACTTTGAAGCTCGCTCAATGGCTTTCCCATTCTAAATACAAGAGGAAAAACTACATTTGTATAGCAGATTTTTCCACGAAAATGGGACCGTTATAAACAGAATCGCTAACCAATGATATGTAAGCCATGATGTACGTCAGAAATGATCTCGTCATGATTGTGGACAAAGAACATTATACTGGCGTAGTAAAGGTGACCAATAAAAGAAATGATTACGACCGATAAAAAGCTACCGACAGACAGGCGTTTATTGACACAAGTCTGCTAGACAATGTGTGTCTAATGTGTTTCCGGCGTTTTTACAATTCACGTCACAATGCGAGCTTTCGTTATTCATTTTGGAAGCGACTCCAACGTTAGTAGAACAAGACAAATGCTTATTTTTAATCAGCTTTATTTCATCAGAACCAGTTTTGTAGTTAAATAGGGATAAAACCATCCCGAAGATATAAAAGTAGTCATTTATCAATCCCGAATAAAGTTGTTGAATAGACGACAAAGTAATCTTCATATTTACTTAACGACCGCTGAGTAATTCCCGAAAATTTAGTAGAAGAATAAGTTGAGACATTAAATAAGACAGACACGCGACACCATCTAACGTATTTCTTAAGAACTAAACAAGTTTCCGAGTCGCTGCTCGCGACAAGTCGTGGAATGAAATCCGAGAGAGCACCTCAATAAATGGGCAAACATTTATCTTTGGTTGAGCAGTTAATACTAGACTGGGCGTCGCCTACATCTGCATTACTTATCTGAATATCTCCACTAATTACTAAAAACGAAAGCCTGTGTGCTTAGTCCACATTTCGAACATATGCTGCACATTTTTTATGTTAATGAATCCAGTTTTTTTGTATAAATCTAAATAAGTAAATATGCAATCGGTGTCTGTCTAATGTTGACATAGCATAAAGTAATGATCAAGTTATTATGACATCGGAAACCGAGGGATGTAACGTAACTATGTCGTGGCCGTCGTGACATCCTCAGGTTTTCTAGTAGTGGCGCAAATGGACATAACTGCGTCTTACTGTTTCTTTCGATCGAATAACTATATGCGATCGAGTTCCGGTGTAAAAGTTTGATCAGTAAAACCAAATCGTTGACATTCAAATGCTTCTTTATCTATTAAGCTTAAATAAGAACTATAGAGAGTTGTGTATTCAATGGCGACGTTATTTATACGCTCGTGTATTTATCGTGTGTCGACAAGGTTTACTCAGAACTCGTAATGTGGCCGATGCTTGGACTGAGCCCGAGATCCCGCGATATATCGCCGAGCGAGATTCTAACACAGAAGTTAAGCCTTTCCAAGAAACTTGCCAGACTGTGGGCATTCTTTCATTAAACGGATTTTCACATACCGTGCTTTTATGTTAGCGTTATGGTACTGTTTAGAATTGTAAAGTGGGTATTAATTTCACCTCATGGCTGTGAGCTGTGAATAACTCTTGTATTTGGGAACTGTCTTGTAATCGGGTTCTGTTTTCAGTTCAGATTTATGTGACACACTTAGGGGATATCCATACATTATGTCACACGAATTTATGATTTTTGACCCTCCCCCCCGTCCATGTCACAGCCACAGCTGATCACATTTATGAGACCAACATCAAGTGTGACGTCACATATTTTGCAATTTTACATCTATGATTGAATTAAAAAAGCAGTTCCGAAATTATTTTATTTCGATTTAAATTATTTTTCAATGAATTATTTTTTCAAAGATTCAGACTTATAAAAGCTTATTTTGAAATGTGACGTCACGAAAATTAGGAACCCTCCCACCCCCTCGTCACACACTGACATACTTTGTCGACCCCCTCCCTCCTCCTTAACGTGTGACGTAATTTATGGATGGCCCCTTAGTCTAGACTAAACGGTAACAACATTTGTGAGCTTGAATTTGCTTTCTTTTTACAAATAAACTTAGGATCTCTTTCAAAAGCATTTGCGTACCCTTTCTTGAAGAGATTGTTACAGAGCCCATCTCAAATATTACAATAAATCATGAAAATTTTTTGACTGAAGTGTACTTGGGAAAGATTCTTACTTCATTAATAGTTCAATTAGTATTAGTTAGTATTTAGCTAATATTATCCAAGTTCATAATATCATTACTAGGAGTCTAAGCAGCCATATCGCAAATCTTACACGCGCTCATGGACGCGACGCGTGGGAGATTTGTAGCAATTGGATATTAAAACATACGAGAATATCCTATTATTACATCCAATAAATGTTTACTTAATCCGTTAACTAGGTCTCTTAATATCGCATTACAGGAGCAATTACCAGCTGAGGTTTCGCCGGAAATTATAATGTGTTGTTTCTAAGACACGTTTTAGCAGGTAGCAGGTAACGATAAACTATGAAGAGGATTTGTGGATAGCTTTTCTTCTTTTCCTACTACTATTACTACTCTTTCTTCTTGTATTCGTACTTTATCAACGTTTTCCTTCTCAACAATCGCATCACTTTTCATTTATGCATCAACATTTTATGTAGAACAAAGCGATATCGTGCCCACATTTCAAAAAGTTTGTGCAAGTAAAACACCCATATCCAAGGGCTTTATTATTCGAAAATCCCCCATCAGAGTTCCGGCCGCAAATTCCTCAATAAGCTTAAAATTCCCCGCAGTTTGTGGAATTCCCCACAGACCGGCAAAGCGGTCACTACAGTTGATAACTTGGACACCTTAAATTACTGAAAGATTATCCAATAACACTAAATATTTGTGTTGCTTGATTGATGAATGAAGGAGTTTCAATACAAATTTTGTTTTGGATAAGACCGTAATAAAATTAATGTAGTGTAGATGTTGACAAAATATCACTGTGTGTGACAAGATACAAAATGTATTGAGCTCCGTATCTTTTGGTCGGCTTTAAAACATTTAAGCATCCTTTAGAATAAAGAGAAAATAAGTAATACAATTAATTAACAGCAATCATTTCCAACGTACAGAGGCAGATTGACAAGTTGATGATTTAAGTAAATTGAAAGGTCCACCATCTAATCAATCAGTCAGACCCATCCACTTATACTCCTAAATGAAGAGATAAGGTGGCTTACTACCGGAGACCACACAAGGGGCAGCGAGACCTAAATCTCTTTAATCTTCAAGTCTAATACCGTTGAAGACGATCTATTTATCATAATCGAAAGTTCTAGAGTTCTGTTGGTCTAGACAAAATAAATTCACACAAACCGTATTACCTTTTCAGCAAATTTACTCTCGCGTAACTTATTTTCTCTGTAAAGTTTAGAGAAATCCTTCAAGTTTTATTAAAGTCCATTCATAGGTCCCAGACACGTTTAATAGATTTAGTTTTGACAGCAATTTGATGATGTCATCATATTTTAAGTCTGTTTACAAAATATACCATCTGTATTTGTTGATCGATTAAACAGAGTTTTAGTTTAGTACACCCTCATTTCGTGCTCGGTTTGCAGATGTACAGAATGTCAACTTTTGCTCTGCTAGTTTGATATTATCATGCTTTTCATAAATTTCTACTTCGACCTTAAAACATTTCAATTTGGCTTATACCGTGGTAAGGAACTTTTAAGTCTCTGTAAAGAAGTTTTTGAAATGTATATAAAAGCGGCCACAGGAAACAATGGACAGCTTTCAAAGAAGTGTATCTTATCTGAACGAAAAGTAAACATGTTTTTCTTCTGACTAATACACGAGGTTTACGAGATAGCGAGATTATGCCAACAAAGCGCACGGATTTCTAAACAATCCTTTATCTAGTAATCTTACGATAATATTTTACAGCACTAAAGCTGACGATTGAAATATATGCGAACGGTCTGTTGAAGCTCAGTTATTCATGATGGCCGATGGTCTAAATGGAATTCATACCTTTGGCTCGACTAATTTGCCATCACCCTAGTAAAATCCACTCACAGTAACATACTTAAAAGATAATAATCTGCTTTAGACAGTTAACCCCTGAATAAATTGTGAACAAATTCTGCAGACGCCAAGTCTAGTCGATCTCAATATTATCAAGAGGACAAAAAGTCGCATTTTTTCCTCTTGCTTTAATACCTGCATACTGATTTATTTATCCAACTATGAAAATGCACTTGTGCACGAAACTTGGTCTCGACACAGTATGCATTCAACGATCCAGCCTACACGGGGAGATATTAAAGTGAGGGGGGGTGGAATGGGAGCTTGCAATCTGAACACCCTCGCCACCCCTCCCGGCGACTAATTTCCGACAGACTAGTATACTCCTTTGGTATATTCTGTTTTACACTATTTCATATTTTATTGGCTACGGAATAAGATAGTAAGACAGCCACAACTGGTCTGGTGTTAATACTCCTACAAACACTGCCAGACCTATTGTTGATTACTTTTTTGTTTCTCTGATGATACTGTTCTGCAACGTTTACATACCTGTAACAAAAAGAAAAACCATTTAATATTTCAATCGAATCATAATCACGCTTTTCCCCTAAATGGAAAACCAAATATCCACCGCCCGATCCCAATTTAAAACGGTAATAATTTTAGACCAAAAGCTGACGTCTTATCGCAATTTCATCGTCTTCACTTCGTACCAAGCGGCGATAAGTTCCTTTCCAACGGCCTTGCCTGTTTGACCTTTTTGTTTTAACTCACAATACCTATACACTGCACTACTGTTACCAATAAGTTCATTAAGCATTATTATTTCTATCATGTGAAGAGTGATATCTTTTAGCACGTTTTTAATGTCTTTGGATTGCTTAAGATATTCATCTAGTGTTGTAACTTACTAGTCTAGTCACAAACAAAGCATTATGAATAAGGCGTACATCGTTGTTATAAGTATTCATACCATGACCCAAATTAAGCTTTCCTCTGGAGAAATAAAGTTCAGTTTCGTGTAGCAGCCGCAGCTTCCTAAGCAATAAATCCATTGGAACTAATATCGACACATAGATGCCAAGCCAGTGCTTGCCAATTCGTCTGCAGTATCTGGTTCCCAAGACAACAACTAGCTGGTATAATCGGCAAGTTATAACATTTCCTGACTATTGTTTGGAGTTTCGGCCGTTTGATTTGTGTAAAGAGCTTTTCCGATCGTTGAATCTACTACGACTACTTATCTGTGTCATCTGTCAGAGGTTCCACATGTTATGAGTTATCAAAATGCTTATCCACAATGTCTGCGTGAAAATTTCTAGCTGGAATAAAAAAGCAAATGTGGATCCGCGACGCAAGTCGTTAAGTTGAAAAAAAGGGTTACAATGGCTCACATACACGAGGTCCTCAACACGTTATTACATGGTGCACTATTGCAATGTTTTATGTGCTCGAACATTTTCTTGGACTGGCAACAGGAAATCCTGGCTTAACGCTTTTATGGAAATATTATTGTTATTCTGCTTGTGTCAATTGCTACCCGAGATCTGCTCTGTTATCAGAACTGTTATTGTGCCGAGCTTATCTGGCGCGCGCACATTTAAATGCTCATCGGGTGTAGTTTTCATATTACATATTGCGAACATTGGTGTATTCTACATTTCTACTGACACAAATGTGGATGGGGGAGTAGGATGACACTTATTTTATGTAGTAAATGCTGGGAACGTAAAAGGCACTTCTCCGAGGTATTGTAGGATTACTGATTACACGAGATGCGACTGGAGATTGTAAAACAGTACTTCGTTTGCTAGTACCCAAATGTTAATTTTAAACGTTTAGGAGTTAAAACAGTGCCAATGTGTTTACAGCACATTAAAGTGTCGCTTTTTAAAGCCGTAACATTGTCCACATTGTTGTGTGTACTGAATACTGTAAACCATTGCCAAAGAGTTCTAAAGTATCTCGTTTATGTCAACATGCTTTTAAAATCTTCTGGACAATTAACAAAAGCGGTGCTATCAATGGAACAAAGTTCTCATTCGTGTTTATCTTATCTTCTACATGATAAGCCTATATTATCATGAAGAAGATTTAAGTACCATTTGCAACACAACCTCATGATCTTCGAGTAAGGTTTTAATGTAAGATGTAACTCTATGCAAGAAGCCGCTTGTCTGCTCCGGCTTATAATTTAATCCAGTTTGTCTTTCATTTGGGTCATGAGCATTGCAAGAGCTACAATTGAGAAACTGTTTTTCAAACACAATCACTTATTTGCACGGGTGTGAGCATACAAGTTATTTTAAGACTTGACATTTCACAAAAACGTAAACAGTGTATTCTCTAAAAGCGTGGGTATGTGATCATATCGATCGTCCATACATATAGCACTGGTGGAAAGCGATCTATCGATGCAGCTCTAATCTGCTTACTAACGTGATGATTACATAATTACTCCCCGATAAATTAATTAAACGCTCAGCGCCAACCAATCATTGCGATGATAACTTTCTAGTTCAATTTACACGAGAGTAAAGCTTTAAGATTTTATTAAGGGTACTTAATTAAAGTGGGGAATTACAGGTTAATTTACATAGAAACTAGCCTGATGGGTAAGAATCCGGAGTGTCGTAAGAGGCGATGGAGAGATTAGATCAGGTGAATGAGCAACAGCATCCATCCGTGATAATTAATACTGTATGCATGCGTGAACTAATATTATGTATAATGAAAGTGTCGAAGAACCAGCCAAGGCACAAATATGGAAGAGTAGCAGGCTAAATAGACTCACCATAGTTGCAAAAAATCCCCAAGAAGATGAAAAGACATTTTCTGCAAAGTTTACTTAAATATTTTTGCAGCTTTTGTAGCAATGATGTTGGCACATTACATAAATAAAATAATTGAGTGTTGATACCAGTATTTCGACTAAAACAAAAGTAATAAGCTTAAGAGCTTTCCGGCTAAAGTACTTATTCGAAAATGCATGAACTTATATTACACATTGGTACAGGTGCTCCAGATATTAGAATGTTTCTCGCGGTGTTTTGCGATGTAAAATTTTTAACTAAACCATGTGTTAAAAATGAGGACATGGAGATATGTGAGTCACGTAGATTTTACAAGCAGACGGAATAATAACATGACATCATACACTTCATATAGCCAATAGGCGAGACGACAAAAAAAATAATCTAATTAGTCCGTCACTTAGATTATCAAAAAATATTTGATCCGTGTTTTTTCTTTTGTTACGTAAACCAAAATTGACGAAGATACGACGCTTTTAATATTCTCAATACGTCACGCCATGGTATAATTTTTAGCTAGTTCTGACGTCACGAGCCCCCACTCCCGAGTTTTGATGCGTTTTATCTTTGTCAATATTCATTGATTTACAAAAACAAAAAAAACGTGTCTATTAATTTCCAATATTCTAACTGACGGACTAAATAGATTTGCAATTTTTTGATACTGTCGTCATGCCTATTATTTTTATAAAACATACACCACGCCTGTAATCCTCGAAGGGCTAAGCAGTGGTGTACCTAATAGTACACCCACATTTCGCTAGTTATGTTTAAGTCCCACGTAATAGGGGGCGAGCCTATAGCCATCAACTGGGAACTAATGCAGACTCCGTGGCTGCTACTGACAAATTCCATAAGGAATTACCCAAAAACACTGCCCGACCTGTGAATCGAACCCAGGACCTCATGCTCAGCAGTCGCGCTTGTGACCACTACACCAACGAGGCAATCTTACTTCTACTAAGAAGCTTCTATGTATATTTTTGCTGTCATTAGCCAAACTTTACTCCACGTATTTTTTGGTTGGACAAACACCCATTTTTTTGTTGTATTAGTATACAGGGTGTAAACAACCTCATAACGAAGCCGTCAACCAAGCATTCTGTACATCAAACTAAGTAAATTAACGCAAAAAATATTGCTGGGACAAGACTTTTTTTTTTTGAGGTGAAAAATCAAGTTTTGTGGTAGAACTCAAAATGGATTGAATAGTACGGAGGTCGTGGAGGTGTTTAAAGTAAAAATCTTACATTAAACACTAGTATTTAAAAAAAAAACTTGCCAAAAAGTTGGAACTTTGACCCCCAATATCTCCGTAAATAGAAAGTTCCCAGGTACGGTGTAGAACAAAAAAATGATTGCAATGACGGGGAGAACAAGTGCCTTTCGGTTTCGTTAAGAGGTTTTTTACACCCTGTATATCTCCCTATCTCTATCACCAAATCGAGCATTTGCTTAGAATGAGATGTACTGTACCCAGGTACAGTATGATTAAGGGCTACAGCACACTTGAGACAAGACTGTCTTAAGACAGTCTATTTCCCTACTAGTGCGAGCGAGACAGACTATTTAACTCTCGCTCGCACTAGTAGGGAAATAGTCTGTCTTTAGACAGCCTTGTCTCAAGTGTGCAGTAGCCCTTATGAACACCTTAGTATTATTGTTTTACGTTGACAGATGATAGAAACTAAGAAGATGTTCAAAATTTGAAGTTTTTTGTGATTTCGTTCTCAAGCGCCTCGTTGAGAATGCTTCCTTGTGATAAAAATGATACAATTCTCGCAGGGCCATCTCCTCAGTTTTTAATAACCACATCTTTTGATTTCGAAACACAATAATTCCGCAAAGGAATCTTCGCTGGTATAGATCCCAAAAATGGAGTGAATCGTTTGCGAGCTTTCAGCTGAGTCACAGTATTTTTTCCTCCTTTGTAAATAATGTCGGGAAGTGTATTAATTTACTTTAAAAATGTAAGATTCTACCTTTAAAGGGCAATTTATATCTCACTGAGGCGTTACGTGGGTGTTTCTTAATGGTTCATCTATCTCTGTCTCGTTGTACCAACGTGGTCGCTGAGCACGAGGTCCTGGGTTCGATTCCCGGGTCGGGCAAAGTGTTATTGGGTTTTTCCATCAGGAATTTCTCAGTAGCAGCTACGGAGTCTGGATGTGCACCCGGTTGATGGCAATAGGCTCTGCCTTATTACATAGAACTTAAAGATAACTGGCGAAATACTGGCGTACTAATAGGAGTACTAGGTACACCTCTGTCTAACCCGTCGGGGATTACAGGCGTGGTGTTGTGTTAAGTTCATCTATCCCCCGAAAACAGTTGTCTACAATCGACTTCTAAAATACATCTTTAAAAACTATCCGTTCTTTAGTATCGCCTTTTTTTTTCGGCTGGGATATCATCAAATGACTCCTCCCGCTCTGGGTGGAGCAGGAGGGAGTGTCAGACTTTTACTGACGAAAACCCATCCATGTTCCTTCATCGCCCTTTGTGTTCCGGGGCCACGGTATCTCTTTCGAATAGTCCCGCAGCCCCGACAGGCTTTAGTCTCGCCGTGTTTTTTAATTAACTAGTAGATTTCTATGAAAGATGAAATGGAGTAATGAATGGCATTAACTATTTCTCGCGGCTACGTCACGTCTGTGTGGTAAAAGTAGTACAGACGTAAGTATATTCTCGTAATAAAATGTAGGCTAGGCTGTGTCCTTAACCCATTTTCTGTCATAATTATTACTACGATACTTTTTATTCAGTTAAGAATAAAATTATACTTTTGTAGAAGTATTTCTTGGGAATCTTATCCTTCTTTGTGGATCTTCTACAATTCTACTTTTCCTACTAATATTATCCTTAATGCGAAAGTTTGTGAGGATGTATGGAAGTTTTTTACTCTTTCACTCACAACTTAAAGGAGTTGGATGAAATTGAACACACAGATAGTTTATAACCTGGAATTATTTATTTATTAAAATCTCCCTTAAAACTATCATTACAGGTGGATCCCTAATGCGATAGCAGGATACATTTATCCCTGTAGTCAGATCCCGTTGAACAATTTTCGAACTCTACACGGGCAAAGCTACGGGCATAAGCTAGTAAACAAATATCCCCTGCTCTCCGAGGAACTTTATTTATGAATTAGCTCAAAGTTTCACGTCTTGAACTGTGGGACAGTTCATGACAGGCAGGATGCTCACCGTCTGCCAACCTTAAGTAATTACTTAACTCGGCTAGTACTCACTTTGTATGTAGATCAGTAGCTTTTAAATAACGGAAGCTACGATTTCCATAACAAAACATTCATAATATTTATCCACATTCGGTAAAAAAATCCTAATGCATCCGAAATGTACCGGAATATGTTAGAGCCAGAGTGACTTGAATAAAAATGAGGTCAAATTGGATCAGAGTTAGATAAAATCTATGGGAGAGGCGTATATGTGGGGCCATGGGACTTTGTTTTTGTCGCTCGATGGTAAAAAAATATCTGCATACGGTATAAGGTAGGTAGGGAGGGTACCATCTGCATGGTTGAGTCCTGAGATAATAACCAACTATTAAAGTGTAGTTAGCTTTACGCAACTTCCACTAATAACAGCGTCAAGCTAACTAACATCCAGGTAGCGATTAAGTAATTTCCCAGCTTATTATTAAGTGCCAAGTATTTATTCCATTATCTATGCTTATCGCAAACAATCACACCTTCACACTGATCTCACGTAACGCAAGAGGATGACTTGTAACTTCTCCCTGTTTAATCAAATTACTTGTTGTTCATCCATCAATCTTCACCTCACGCACACATCCAGATCAGAATCAAACGAACAATGTTATCTCCAAGCGCCATCGACATCTTCTAATTAGAAGCCAGGCGGCCATTCCATCTATGATGCGAGCTTAAAATAATAGTGCACTAAATGTCTGTCAGTCTGCGAATCCAAAGTCAAGGCAACAAAAAAATAATCACCGATTCCGAAGTATGGTAGAAATTTGTGCCGACACGCACGCCCAAGTGAGCGGCCCCTTTATTTGACAGCAAATTAATAATCACACGGGAGACCGGAACGCCTTAACTGACACCCGCAACGATTCAACATCGACTTTATAATGTAAGCAATAAAGTCTAAGGTAAACATTTAACATCAAATAAATGTTCTTATGCAATTTCAATCCTTACGGTGTGAGACATTAAAGCTTAAATCGAGCACCGGAACGAAGTTAATAGGATGTAATTTATCCGGGTTGAAGCGCGTGGTTGCCGCTCCGGGTGCGGTGCGAGGGAGACGAGCGGCGGCCGGTCGCGGGGCCCGACGAAGACGGAGATGTTTTTGTTGTTGCGCGCAGTAGTCATTAGTCGCCGGGCAGGCAGCTCGCGGGCCGCGCCACCGTCGCCGTATTGTGGAAACGAGGTGCGAGCACTAAACGTCGTAAGCGGCATTCTCATTAATTTTCAGGAAGACGTGAAATTCCCTCTCATTGCTCCCTTCGTTAAATAGCTTCCAGCCTGTTTCACGCTTCCGAACGCTGCACGTCCGATTCAATGATATTTAATTCGACGTTTCACGATTAATTATGCCGATTTCCGGAGCTTGTGTTATAATTAATTTACTAAAACAACAATTTAAACAAACCTTGAATATTAAGTAAATAAGATTAGTAGATCCTAATCAGAAATAACCGAACTAAAACGCAAATAAATTTCATTTAAAGTTTAAACACACAGACGCTTTTAATGAGATGATAATATAATTTCAAACAAATAGCAAAAAAGAAAACACGGACAAAAAGCTGTTCAACGATCTTACACAACCTGCACAATTTAAAAAAGCGAATGAATATTCATAAAGTGTCTCTAATAGCGTACTAAATATTAACGTCAACGCGACAAAAAAAAGTTTGAGGGCAAAGGCGATAACCCCCAACGCGGTTTTTGTTGCGGGACTGAGGTCACTGGAAGATTTACATTCAGCCAATAGACCGCGGCTCACAATTAATTTATGTTATAACTGACGGGTTGTGACATAGATGTAGTATGTTAGTTATGTATCTGTTAATCTACGCCGTGTCTGCTACGCACCTAATATGAATTTTAAGTAGCCAGTCGAGGAGTCTAAATGTTATTGCAGAATAATTGATTATATTATAGTGACATATTAACAGTACTATCAAGTAATGAAAAGTATTCATTTTAAAAAGGTATCGTCAAGATTTTCCACAATTTGTATGAGTCATGCATGATTGCAGTAAATCATGCTGAAGTTACCATGCTATGGAAAATTTCTACCAAAAAAGTCAAAGTTCCCATAAAAAAGAACTATAATGTGATTCCAACCACATAGTTCCACTATAACTCATTTCGGTTTATCAGTGCGTTGTATGGTCGGAAACAATGGCATAACCTTGCGGACTCGGTTCATCTGTCCGTCCATTCGTCCGTGACAACTGTTGCTGAGGGTCTACGCTTATCACCATACTTATCTACCTTACACTAGCTTCCAATAAAAGCATTCCTAAAACCAGTCACAATACGCAATCCAATATTGACAAGTCTGTTTACTTCTACCCCAACTTTAACTTTAATAAAATGCAGACGGAATTTTCAAAGATTCAATCTTTAGTTGTTGAAAAAGTTACTCGCCAGCTTTTCTCAGTAAAATTAACGTTCCGAACTGGCTGTTACGGCAATTACAATTTGTAATTGCCATAAAAGCTTCTTGAAAGCCGAAATGAATAAAACTATTCTGAATGTGACGTTGAAGCATAATCGAATGGGTCTGCGGTGGGTCTGGGTAAACCCAGCTTTACTAATATCTTCACGTCATGCCGGTCAAACGTATGATAATTTGAGGTCGCAATACAAGTCTACTGTACCGAAATTAATAACCATGCAAAGCGTTCGTCGAACTGAAGCAAGTTTTTATTTACCTTTAATTTCAAAGAAGATTTTAGACTCGAAATATTAATAGTCTTTACAATTTCCATCAAAAACACTGGAGTGTCTCTAACCTATCTTGCGGCATTTTAATAGTATAAAGCTTAGATCTCGTTCTTTGTACTCCGGTAAATCTTCAAGATAATCACCGCGTACGCAAACAAAACGATCTGTATATTCTGTGTCAACAAACACACGTGGTGATCTCGTTCATGACTCCGCATGAACCCGGGATGGTCCATTCCACTTCCGACAACCGAGGTCTTGTACCCACGCCTTGGGACGACGCCAGTGTGAGATATTAAGATATACATGTCTTGTCACAAAGAAATAATGTTCATTTGCCACTTTAAAGCAGGAAATGTATTTAAATGCAAGCGATATCCTGTCGCACCCGCTTTGCGACTTACGAAATTAGAAAACATCGTCTCTTGAAATCACTGTCTTGCAGTTCCAGATAAGATTTTGCAAAGAATGTATTCAATTTGTAATGTGTATCGCACTTCGATTGCACAATGTCATAGATAAGCAGGTAAACGGACGAGATAGATACCGTAAATCTACATGACATTAAGAGATGCAGTTGTGAAGCTAATGCGTGCTAACCGTGGCATTAAAAGACTACTTAGAGCGAAGTTAACCTTTTGCCCACTCACTAACATAATAGACAATTTTTCTTCTCAATTCGTATAAAAGCTGAATGAGCACTTGACACAGGGACTCTTTAAAGTGAATCAAAAGTTTTATATTAAAATGCAGCAGTAAAGCCGTCGTCACACGCGGCAGTCACGTTTGCATTTCGCATTCACAATGGCGCTCTGGGCGGGATGCGCCCAGCCACTTCCGACAACGGGGGCCAGCCCACGCACTCCCTGATACCCAACGCTGTTCCATTCAGTAAATAACATCACAACTACTCCAAAAACGTCCAATAAAAACTAGGTCAAAGATTTATGCCGGGAACACTATGGACTTTAGTTTTCCAATAGCTTTTTTTTGGGATGCAATCGGACTTGAATGCTGATCTGAAGATCGATGAAAATTGTCGTTGCATGCAAGCTCCCAAAGAGGTGATTAATCATAATGGTGGTCGACTGGCCGTAAGTAAGCTACATAATGACGAAGCAATAGGTCAGACTTAGTTACAAGCTTTTGAATAGTCGCAACCTTTCATACATGTCAATGTTGCTGATATGTGACTCCAAAACCACAATAATACTTCTTATCTGTTTCGAGGCCTGTGTTCTCGAACGATTTTGAACCCGACGCAAGCAGGTTTTATGCTAATCTGACAGACACACTTTTGCTCATTTGACAATAGGGTAGATGACAAAAAAATCGAATAAGTCCGTCAGATAGATTTCCAAAAAATATTGGATACATATTTTTTCTTTGTCACGTAAACAAAAAATGAAGACGATACAGTGCGTCGACAACTCGTATGACGTCACATTTGAGTACATTTTTTACTCAAATGTGACGTCACAAAGATCATGAGTGGGGGACTCATGATCTTTGACATGTTTTATCTTCATCAATTATTATTAATTTGATAAAACAATAAACACGTATCCAATATTTTTCGATAATCGAACTGACGGACTAAACAGAATTATATTTTTTAGTCAGTCATCATCCCTATTATATGAACTTTTATCAACTTTCGTTTCATAACATTTTAAATGGGTAGTGGTATCGCTTCTACGCAACTATATTCTGATTGAAAATCTATCCCTTTGAAAGAACATATAATTCGATATACCATACTTCATTATCTCAGGCGTCTTCACAAGCCTTTGTCTTGACTAAAACCAAAACACATTAAATATGTGTTATGTAAGCATAGACTTGAAAGTCCCGGATATTAATAAGGCGGCACCTAGTCCCGTGGGAGTCGTAATAGGCGATTAAGGAATTATATCAGGTGAATGAATAGCAGCATCCACCTACATACTGCGAATTTAAAGGGTATTCGAAGGCAATAAATGACAGAGGTAAATAACACTCTGTTAATGTAGTCCAATCTTCATCTGCCTAGCCTTTTCCCAGCTATGTAAGGGTCGGCTTCCAGTCTAATCGGATGCAGCTGATTACCAGTATTTTACATGGGGCGACTGCCTATCTGATCTACACAACCTAGTTAGTATTAGGTAATATGATACCCCCTAGTACTGGTTGTCAGACTTTCGGGACACTAACTATCTGTAATGAACAAAGATCTGGCAAAGATCTACAAATCTCAGCCGGGACAAACGGCTTAAGATGAAAGCGTCAGGCTAGCCCGCGAAATTCTAATTTTCTTATGTTTTTTGAGGAAACTCGGTATGTAATGGGTGGTCACCCATCCACGAACCAACCTAGGCAAGTGCGGCTTAACCTGAATATTGTTCCGAGCGGCTGTGATTCTTTAGCCACGAGCTCCTCGGCTGATGTAGTCCAAAAACTAGACAAATGATTAAAAGCCTCAGCTAACAAAAGCTTTGGACCAGTTTTTATTGCAAAATGAACCGCAGCAGAAGCAACAGATCCGCTTTTATTAAGATTAGTAGGTGATGTTTAAAAAATGAAACAATTAAAGAAAACAACGATAACTCAAATGTTTCTATAGTTCTGTTGCTATAGAATAAATTAACACTCTTTATGATTACGCAAGTGTAACAATGGGGTAATTATTTAGTTATTATGTACATATATGGGAAATGATTGGTTTCACTTATGGCTTACTCTTTGTTACTGGCTGTACTTATTCCAAGTTTTATGTCATGTAACTGTTAGTAGCAATATCGCAAGTTGAGAGAACTTGAAGTTTTGACGTCTTTCATGAAGTATCGAGGTAACAAACTGTCGAAAGAGGTTTTAAACCACTATTGTAGAATTTTGTGGAGCTTAACTTAGAACTAATACTTCTCTCACTTTATCTAGTCTACTAACTTTTACTTTAACAAAACACCATTTATTTATAGACGGTGTTCTAGAGTCTACAATAATATGATCAAGCGAGACAGAAAACTGGTACTTATGGAAAACCATAGTGTCCCACTCTTGGGCAATGGCCTCCCCTTTCTCCCTCCAAACCTCTCTGTGCAATTTCTGTTTCAAATATAATATAAAAAAAGATTCTGAGACTGATTGTGCTTGTTGTGAAATGATACGCCTTTTCCAGTAAACAATTATAATTATTTATAACCTTGCGCAGGAATACAAATTTGGTGTCAATATCCATAACCAGCTTAGTTAATCACTAATATTCACCATACTAATATTCTAATATCACTATTCTTTATATAATCAAAAGATTAAAAAAAAAAAAACTATGTAGGTAGTATATCAACTGTCTGGTGTCCACGACACAAGCCTCGTTGCTTAGTGTAGCGCTAGATGGCGCTGTGTGTAACGTCCAGCGATATTTATTAATTTATTATTTTATTTTATTAATTCCCTGATCCCTCAGTCAGAAGAACTTTTATTAGAACTCTCCGTTCTGTTGTCAACCACAATAATCTTTCTTTTGTTTTTGGAAACAGATTAAAAATCATGACCAAAGAGTTTTTATGAACTCTTTGGTCACATCAAATACTATTAATACTCTATGTTATTTTTAATGAATCACAACAGATCTTATTATTATTTGAAAATCATGACACTTGCAAACAATTTAATTAAAATGCTACATGATAAAAATAATCCTGGAGCATTTTAGTTTGATTTTTAACGTAACGTATTTATGTTTCGTTTACACCGCGCGCTCGCACTAGGGCCTCAGATCTAGATAAGTACCAACACACAAAATACAAAACAATGGGGTCAATACGTGTGAAAATTTACCCATGGGTATGCAACCCTTGTCGGTAATAATGCGGGTCAAACAACAATCCACTCATAACCGGCCGTATTAAAAGCTTTCTTTTATTACTATTGCCTAATGCACCAAGGACTGTGACGTAAGCAATAATGCCCATAGAATGATGGTAATGCGATATACAGAACCGGTGTAATGACATCATGCGATAAACAATAGCATCTAAGTATACTAGATATTATTACCGATGCTACGGAACTCAATAGAAGAGTAATGAACAAAACAGTAGTGCGGACATAATAGGTTCTTCTAAGTGATTCTTTTGTGGGTAATGTAGGAGTTCTAGCCAGTAATTGGTAGCGTGCCACGTAGTTATAGAGTCACCGTGGGAAAATCTCCAGCGATACGGAAAAGCATGGGAAACTTATCGAGTCAGACTGCGGAACATACAAATCGATAAATCCAATGGGTTTCAGATTATTGTCCTTGATTGTGCAAGTTATAATGTGAACGTTCTTGATGTTATTTTTTTCTTACGGTTTACGTCATTCAAAGGGATTCAATGAATCTGTTATGCCTTATTTGTTACGGTCGCGAATCTTATTTTATCAACATACAACCTGACACTGACTCGCAAATTGCAAAACAGCAGCAAAATTCAAATTGTCTTATGTGATCATTTGAATTTTGCGGGCTGGCGCTTTCTTCCTTAAGGTGGATGCTCCAACCAGCCCGCGAAAGCAAGCGCATAAAGGGGCAGGAATGACTGACCTTGAAAAAGTCACTCTTGCACCTGTATGAGCTTGAAGGGGTGGTATTGATGATTATAATCCTGTAACTACATACGTCTTACAGTCGCGAGGAATATTTTAATCAACATACAACCTAGCACTGGCCTTCAAATTGCAAAAAACGTAAGAAAATTTGACTATCCTGACGCTTTCACCTTAATACTTAGAATCTAGATACTCGATGAGACGCGGTCAGGTTAAATAAAGGCAAGTCAGGAATCTTTTTCTCGATAATTACTGCTACTACTAAAGGACTAGTCGAGTTTAAGAGGCCTAGAGGCTTAGAGGCCAGATTAGATCTGGGAATAATCTCTCATCAATCAAAAACAAAATTCTTTATCAAAAGGCAATATTGCAGAAGAAAAGGGCTATAATACAACCCTAACGAATTTAAGATCCTAACCGACTTACAGCAGAGAAAGTACTTACATTATTACAATTAAACACATTAGCCGTTTACGGATATAGTAGAATTTATCTGGCGGCACCCGATTCAGCAGGAATCTCAATTAAACAGTCGAGACAGATTCAGAACGTCTAATCATCTTGGTTTCTTGAGTTCAAGATAGACGACTCTTTTCACCGTATCCATTTTGAAAATTGATTAGGAAAGGACTAGCTAGTATCGGTAGGATATGTGAAACCAAAGTCTCCGTAAATATATTTTAATTAACTTACCTTGCCATAATTTGGGATCCAAAAATAAACGAGTTATTTACCACCGCAGCAAATACAATAATCAAGGTTCGTCTTGAAATGCGATGTGAGTGCACGAACGTATTAAATTAAAACAGTGACCAGTAATGTCTGCACAATAAGGTGCTAATTCGGAAGTGGCAAGTTAACGTTTAAACACAGTTCATTAACATGGGTCTGGAGGCAAGGTCATTCAGTACATATAAGCGAAGTTATTTCATGTCGTGATGACGTGCACAATTTGCTAATTGTCAATCTTCCTTAAAAGTCTTACTGTGTTCGAATTGAATTAATTTGTGAATTCTAAAACGTTAACTATTGCGTTTCAGTTTTGGAGTTAGGGACTATTATTATTGGTTAGTTTCTAGGGCGAATTTTGTTTTCTGATTAATGGGTGAATATATGCTATTTGAATTCCAATGGTCCATAGAATTTTTTTATGTTAAACTTATTATATTATTGTTTCTGCAAGCTTAACCAATGAAGAAAATGGTCTTTTATTTGGCCCACATAGTCTAATCACGATAATTGTTTAATTTAAGGCATTAATCGTTTAAAATAATTATAAATGTATACTCCTCTGGCCTCCCTATTACCAGATTATAATGATTTTATGGCCAGATACTTTAAATACGTGGGCCATTATGTTTTTTTTTCATATGATCATATGCTTTTATAAACATCGAAACATATTTCATTAAAATAAAACTGTAAAAATATTTATTTATATAAAAAAAATAACTTATTTTCATGTCGTGTTACAATAATGTCACTTCATCTGGCGAAACTCAAAGAAGTAAAATTTTACTTAAACCGCAAAGGTATGTTTTCGTCCTTGAACTACGCGCGTACAACAGTGTGAAGTTACAAGTAAGCTAACGACGCTAAGCAAAACTCAAATAATATTGCGTCAGTTTGCGATTCACTGTAGGAAAGCGTGTTTGTGCCAGTCGTTGGAGTATTTCCTTTGGTAAGTATATGTTTTTGTATTTTATCGTTACGAAATTGTATATTTGCACAATGCAATGTTTATTGTGTGAAGATGTCATGAATTACGATAAACTGTGGTCAGAAAAGCAAATGATGTTGTTTTTGTAGGTTATTGTGCGTTTTTGTCACTTCTCTGGCGTCACTTCTCTGGCATATTTCATGCCAGAGGAAATACATACGCGCCAGGGAAGTGACGAAATTTTGTTTTGTTTTAATTATATGTTTTAAGGCTTTATTTCATTTGTTCTAGATACTCGAGCATAATCGGACATCATGGCGAATGTTAAAAAGAAGCAAACAAGGGAAGAGAGGTTAGAAAAAAAGCGACAAGCTGAAAAATTACGCTACCAAAGAATTAAAAACGATCCTGTTAAAAATGCTGAATTAAAAGAAAAAGAAAAGCAGCAATATAAAAAGAAAAGGGGCAAATTATGAGCATAAGTGATATGATTAAAAGGGAACAAAGGGCTGCTAGAAAAATATGGAGAGAGAAAATATGAGAATAAGAAAAGAAAAGAAAATAAGAGAGAAAATATGGCTGGCGTATGTTCGTCAGATTTTGATGAAGAAGAAGGAGAGATCAGGGTTACTTTTTTAAAGATCAAATGACAATGACATGTCTGATGTTAAATATTAACAGATCTTGACCAGGCCCGGATTGGCCATACGGGCAAATCGGGCAAATGCCCGATATGCCAGATGCCCGTTGGGCCGGTGTGGCCGATTGGCGGCCTTTTTTTGCCTCTGGATTGGCATTCCTATTGGGTTTTAGACCGGTATAGACTTGGGTGTAGACAGAGGCTGAAATAAATTAGGAGCCCTTTGGCACGAGGCCTTTTCGTAATATCAGATAATTGCGTCCTGGCTGTGGTCTTCCTTATATGACGAAAAGAAAGACATCTGCAAATGTTTCAAGCCCTTTTTTTTAGGAAGGGAAATCATCAATGACCCCTCCCGCTCTGGGGCGCCGGGCGGAGCGGAAGGGAGTGTCAGACTTTTACTGACTAAAACCCATCCATGTTCCTTCTTAGCCCTTTGTGTTTTAGGGCCGCGGTATCTCTTTCGAACAGTCCCGCAGTCCCGGCAGGCATCGGCCCTTGCGAACCCCTTCCTTTTTGCTGACATCTCTTTGAGGCGCGCGTGGAACACGAACGCGCCGTCGACACGGCCTGTTGTCATAAGACGGATGGACGGCGAGCTAGCCCATTGCTCACCGTCCACAGGTGACAGGCTGGGGCCACCACGTGGCCCTTTCCCTTTCTTTTTGTTTTGTCTCCCTAAGTCGATTTTTTAGTTCCCAGACTTCTCAAATAACTTCTGCGCCACCCCCCCCCCCCACTCCTGGCTCAAAAGCTGGCTACGCCCTTGTTGGACAGCGTCGCTATTCTTTTAGTTTCGAGTCTCTTCTTTATCAAAGTCGCAGCTCAACATTTCAGCATATTATTCTTTTTTAGATGGTTTCTTCGATCAACTTAAAATTTACATTAGGTACCTAGTAGTTTTCCTTTCTCGTGATAGTGGAAGCCCGACCGTCTCTAAAATGCCCGGGCCGGTTTTGGGTCCCAGTCCGGGCCTGATCTTGACCATATTACCAGTACCAAATATACGTATGAAGGGTAACAGAGTATTCTACAAGTTTCCAAAGCCAGTTGATGTATTTGAAAAGTAAATTGTTGATTGTTTAGTATTTAAGTAAAAATTATTTAGTTTAGTGATCTATTGGCTCTGTTATTTGCAAAAAATGAAAGTTTTAAAATCATTTATACTGTGCACTGATAATTTTTAAGTTTATTTGTCTAAATAGCCTCGAGACTGATAGGTGTATCATTAGATAGTACTATTGTTTTGATTTGTAAACAAAGTTTATATTTATGTTTTATTTAGAAAATGTATTTAGATTAAAGCGCCATAAACATGGCTTTTAAGTTTTTGAACGTTTTATGATTAAAAACTATCAAACAGTATGTACTGTGATTTGTATCTCAGATGAGAATGAGAATTCTGTTATTTGATACGGGTAATTGAAACTTGAGCATTAACAAACCATTCATATTAAAAATAAGGTTGCATTTAGAAACTGTGAACACTGAATGTATCTTGTATATTAAAAAATATCCAAATACTATAATTTATATATGTTTTATTTAATATTAGTCCCCTTTCTTAGCTAATAATCAATGGCCTGTCATTTCCCTGCTTTAATTTGTCACTACTCTGCCAATAGTGTCACTCCCCTGGTAATACATTTTCCTCTGGTGCTTATAAAATTCAAGAAAATGGAAAAATCTTCTGGCCCTTATCATTACAAATTTTAAAATAGTGTCAAATAGAGAAATTATCAATATTGAATGGAACAGATTACATTTCCTTCAGGGACACAAAAAACTCAAATACCGTATATTCACCCTAATGGTGAGCTTGCTGTAGTGCAAATATGTATTTGTAAGCTCGAACATTGGCATAAGTGGTACCAATTGAAGCAGCGTAAAGTGTTTAACGTATTCAAGTGTATTATTATGTTTGGCAATTCTCCAAGTTTAATTTTAGCCATTATTCCATTTAAAATTAATAGTAGAATAACATTGGAGTTTGTGTAAAAGTTTTCAATACATGTTAGGCTTCGAGGTTCAAGTTTCTCATCAATATTGTTGAAGGCGATGAGAAGACCATCTGTTGTGTCGTTGACGTGACTTAGTTTGTGGGGCAACCGGCAGGTGGCGCTGTATCGCGTAACCATAACCGCCCAAATACGGCGAGACTTGGTACCAAACCTTGAACGGTTCACTTGATATTGAAGTTAAACTGAATCGCAAATTACTAAGGGCTACAGCACACTATATACAAGACTGTCTTTAGACAGACTTATTACCCTACTAGTGCGAGCGAGAATACATAGTCTGTCTCGACTAGTAGGGTAATTGTCTGTCTAAAGACAGTCTTGTCTAAAATGTGCGGTAGCCCTAACAGATTTATAGTTCATACACAATGCTACAAGTAAAGCAAGTTACACTAATTAATAGAACACAAAAACTGTATTGTATTACAGCGATAACAATAAATAAATGGGTCGATATAACAACTGGTTAATCTACATACGACCGTACGTGGCGCATTTAAGATCATAATTTGAACTGGCAACACATGATATGATAAGATACAGCTATAATACTATACTGGATAAAGGCTAGTAGTGTTTTGTATTCGCAATTTTTATTATATCTCTTTGATAACACGAACACGTCTGTCGCCTTGCTATCGACCTTGTGCCAAAAGTTTTAAGGTGCAAATTTGTGTAGCACGGAAGAAGAATCTCTACAAGGTCAATTGAATAGGTAATTATCAAGTTTTATGATAATTACTTTTAAAGTCTGAACGACCTACGCTGAACTTGTCTGGAAAATGTGCTCGCTTTTTTTACGGATTTTGAAAAGATTTTTTAAGATGATATTGATTGAATGCATGATGTTACAAAAGCAATTCTAGTCGGGATATTAGATTAAACTCTAATTTAAGGAGCTGTTTCAATTAGTTTTTTCTTCAACGGGTCTGTGGTATTTTAAATCATTTATTGGCAATTTATTTAAACGAATACAAATGAGCCATAGGATAGCGAATTTTGAAACAGTTATAGAACGAACAAGTTTCATTATAATTTATTTTAGTTAAGTAAACTATTGCAATGCAACAAAATAAATAATGTGTAAGCGAGCAACTATGACTAATAGTGTTATCTCTCATTATTTCCAAGATTAGCTAGAAATTTAAAAAGATTTTTTTTTTTTTATTCTGATGAGGAAAAAACTTCGTTATCAAAAGTTCTAACTTCTTCTCTTCAAAGATCTTAGAAATTCTGGCTAAACATAATTATATCAATTTAAGGGGATGTCAACACCAAAATACGCGCAAACACTGTCTATTTGTATCGGAGTAAACGAAAGCGAGAGAGTTACTGGGCGGCCAGGTTTTAGAAGAAAATAATGAAAATTTAAAAATTGATTTAAAAAAGTGTGGATTATTTGTGAAACATGACTCGTTAGCGGTTTAGGTGTGAATATGTTGACTTTATGTTTTTAATAAAATTGCAGACTCATACTTACCATACGTCCAAAAAAAATAAAGACATAGAACCGTATGATGATTAAAAGACCACTCCTTGCAATAATTATTTACTATCGAGCCGATTTCGTCCAATTATGTAATAGCTGTGTAATACATAATATAGTAATAGTAGAGTCTGTCTTCTCACGGTCTTTGAAAATTACGAATAATACCATTTTTTTATGATGTGCTAGAACAAATAGTTTTTCTTAAAAAACTGCTTAAATAACATCAAATAAATGTTGTCGGCCCCTTAATTCAGACTATTTCAGACTACTTAGTACGTACTAGTATTTAAACAGAAAACCCATAACCTGCTTTGGTTTTCTACTTTTTCTGTTAAAAAGCTTTGACATCACAAGGAATATCAAATCAACTTGTTTAACATAATTCTGTGCAAAATATGGTGAATAGGGAAAGATCACTTTTGGAAACACGTCATATCAAAATAAAGTTCCTGCAATCCAATCAATAATAATATAGCTTAATTTGTAAAAACCACAAAAGACGCACGTCATTAATTTAATCATAGTACTAATACTATTATAAATGCGAAACTTAGTGAGTATGTATGGATGTTCCTCTTTCATGCAAAAACGATTGAACGGATTTGGGTGAAATTTGGCACACAGATACTTTATAACATTAACATAATTATAGGATACTTTTTGGGCGCGGGATAATTACGGAACTAGGCGCGGGCGAAGCCGCGAGCATAAGCTACTAATTAAATAAACCGAATTGTTTATGACATCTTAGTATTCTTAGTACTACGCGGACCGTAGGTGCAGGTCGGTCATATCATCAATGTATGTAGGTGACGGTTCTTATTCATCCAAGTCAATTTTATTCATTGAGGTTACGTAAGCAAGTAGGTTAAAAATAATACATTATTGTAGGATGTGTTTTTCTTCGTATTATTTGTTAATTTTCATGATGAGCCTGATTTGAATCAGATATCTGTTAATTTTCTTCGAATTTAGTGTGTTCAGTTTGATTTAAATTTAAACTTAGAAGAAATCGCTCTATTTCTCGCTCTAGCAAATGACGGTTCTGAGCGACAGAAAAGGAAAGGAGCATAGAAAAGTGCCATTCCGTGCTGCGAGATGAGGTTCAACCCCAATACTGTTTAAATCTTGCCCCAGATCCGCTCAGGTAATTAAAGACTAGACACGGAATTAAATATTTTAATTGGTAAAAAAATTGTATCGTTTGGAGGTGGGGGGTGGGAAGCGGAAGGAATCTCTTGTCTCCTGGTACCACTCCCATGAAAAGGATTGCCTTTTCATGGGAGTGGTACGAGGTTTTTCTCAAACGGTGCATTGGTACCGTTTGAGAAAAAGAAAGAAAAGGCGTTGTAGGGTACAGATTTAGTATCGTTTGGCAGGAGGGACGGAGGAGGTGCCCCTTCTGCACTGACACCACTCCCATCATACCATATAAAGGCGACGAACAGTTCTTGAGAAAAACCAATAATTGTAACCTAACCTCAAAACACTTTATAGTCGCCTATAAAGCGCTCAATGCCTCAACGCCCCGCGAACTGAGGTTTTAAAAAAAATAACCACGAAGGGTATGGCGGGGTCTATTCGCTATTTCTGTTCTATTCTAACCTGATCTGGCCGAGTCGGGGTGCCCCAAGTCTAGAGCTCGCTTCGCTCGCTCTTGCATCCATTTTCTCCTATTAGCAGTAGTAACATTGCCTATTTGTACACAACATAGGTACGCTTTTTTATTTTTTTTAAGTTTCGTTTTGCCAATTTTTCACGTCATTTTGCACCATAGACAATATGTGGAACAGATTTGGTTGTCAATCGCCCATTTTAACGTTCCGTTTTCGCTATAAAACTTGATTTGAGGTTAGAAACATTTTTCATTAATTTTTCGAAAAATATGCATTACCTTGTAATAAGAGTTGTAGCGTTATAATCGGAGACCCAAGCACTACCAGTTTTAGTCTTTTTTACCCCCAACTCGTGCCAAACGATACTAAAGCCAACCCTTTTAATTTATCCCTATCAGTCACAGTGCTGGAATGGACAGTAGCCTCCCCCTGCTCTTAAAAAATGTGATCAATACTTATGCTATTTATGGTGATAGTTCACTAATTGATTACAAGAACAACACTTTACCTCTTATCAGAGGAAGTATGGCCAGCGGGCTTAATAGATAATTGATGCAGATGTTATCATCACGACAGTGTTTGATAATATAAATAAAATGAATCTAATAAGCAGTTTATCAAAAATCATTTTTGGGTAATTCAAATTTACACAAGACGTAAGTATAAAACATTACCTCGTATACTATCAGCATAACCGGAATATGCCAATGAAATAATTATATTATTTAATCATTTTAACATAATAATCGACAAAATTGTTTTCGTAGTTCGGAGTCTTATCTACAACTAGATATGTACGTACAATGAAATAATGTAGCAATTTGTATATTATTATGGGATTAGTCAGTCAATAGCTACGTCACGACAATACATTACTTTGCCAGTATGCCCAGTTGTATAAAATAATATATTATTGCAGCATGCGGCCTCAACAGGGTTGCTAAACGTTTTTATGCATGAGGGCATCAGCGTTCACTCTCGTTCTGTCTTATGTCCGGTTAATTCAACGAAAGCAGGCATCATCATTCAATGACAAAAAAAGTAATTTATTTTAAATAGTCCTTTTATAAGAAAAACAATAAATGAACATTTTTTAAACAACAAAACATTTTACAACTGGCAACCATAGTCCCAGAACACGCGTCGATACCGCGAGCCGGCGCGTACGCATAATGTAGTTAGGGGATTATTTTTTAATCCAATTACACAGTAAGATCTCAAAATAAATGGCAGTAGCCATAAATACGTCGTGACCGACAAATAGTGGCCTACATCACTAGGATAGAGATAAAACTAGACGGGTTTATTGAGAAGGATAATATCTATCTGCTATTACTGAATATCTGCAGGCTATATTTCATGATACACCTGCAAAAGGGCAGAACAGTATGTGGTATTAAAGGTGTTCTATGAGACTGGGTAGACTAGGGATAGAAGTGGAAGAGGAAGAGATCGAATATGTAGACGAGTATATACATATATCTGGGACAGATTATAGCTGTAAGAGATCTGTCCATTAAAGATGTTAACCGAAGAGTAAATAACACTTGGCAAAGATACTGGTCTCTTAAAGAAATAATGAAAAATAAAACTGTACCCGTTTCAGAAAAAAGGAAGCTATTACAACACCTGCATTCTTCCATGTCTTACGTACGGCTGCCAGACCTGGCCACTATCACGAAAAGTCGAACACAAGCTGTGTGTATGTCAAAGAGGAATGGAAAGGAGCACGATGAACCTAAGGCTACAAGACAAATGGAAGGCTACAAAAATAAGGAACATCACTAAAGTGGCAGACGTTAGAGTAAAAACCAGAACACTCAAATGGAAACGGACAGGTCATATGATGAGAGCCAAGACGGAAAAATGGACCAAAAAAGTCACAGAATGGTACCCAAGAAATAGAAAAAGACGTAGAGGAAGACAGATGAAAAGATGGGAGGATGATCTGCCAAAGTGCTGGCGAAGAACTGCTCTGGACAGAAATAGCTGGAGGGAAATAGAGGAGGCCTATGTCGCAAGACAACCTGACCTGGTAGCTGATTAGTTTTAAGCGAATGTATTACTTGTTTATGTACTAGGAAGGTCAGAGTAAAATAAAGGCTATTTTTATTTTATTTATTTTATGAGACTGAGTATACGGGAATATGCTTCAGCGGCATGTTTTTGAGACACGTTTGGACACGTAATTGAAATTAGGAGGAATGGCGAAAATGCTATCATATAAAGTGGGGAAATCCAAAGAAACTATGGCTTTGGGCGGAGCAGAAGGGAGTGTCAGACTTTTACTGACTAAAACCCATCCATGTTCCTTCATCGCCCTTTGTGTTCCGGGGCCACGGTATCTCTTTCGAATAGTCCCGCAGCCCTGGCAGGCTTCGGCCCTTGCGGACCCCTTCCCTATTGCTGACTCTCTTTGAGGCGCGCGTGGAACACGAACGCGCCGTCGACACGGCACTATGGCTGGACTATTGGGATGACGAGTAGTTGTAAAGACGAGAAGAAGACAATGTGGCAGAAGAGTTATGACAGCAGTTTTGGAGACCATATTCTGGTTCCAAATTGTAAAAGATGGAGATTCCACTGTACGAAGCCAACCTTGCATCTCCAACCTTCAGCACTGTAGGTGTAATTCTGACACGTCCATAAAGCCCAATAAAGATCATAAACACTGCTTACTGGGAAGACTGACTCATTTCAATATTGTTGACTCATTCAATACATCACGCGCGAAATAAACCCGATATGATCCACATCTTTGATAGTCGCAATCACAATGAATTTATTAATACTCATGAAGAGGAAAGTTTTTGTTTGTTACATCATACCATGTGTGCTTGTGGTCAAATGGACCACGTGGATAAGTCATCCTAGGACACTGTAAGGACGGCTACTTGAAAATATGTCTACAACCAAATGGATCTACGAGCAGACTATTAGTCAGTAAAATAATCTTCTTCTTTATCGTGTGTTTAGTGCCTAACCTGGTGTCAGAGTTTTTATGCTGCCCATGGGCCTCTGACTTGACATGGCTTTAAATGCCGTCAGGAAATATCTCTCAGGCATGCTGGTTTCCTGCGATGTTTTCCTTCACCGGAGCAAGTGATAATTACAATATAATTCAGGAATTGCATCGTTTAGAGGTGGTGCAAGCTTTGCAGAAGACACTTAGGTCATTTGGTACTTTGATGTTTATAGAAGAAGGGGATAAAGAAAGTAACGACGGATGGAGTGTGTGAAAGATCATCATTCTCCTGCCCTTATCTCAATTCATTTGGGGTCGGAGCAGCATGTTTTCTTCTTCTATTCTTCTCTATTTTTCGTTATCTCGTCAGACACTTCTTTTCTTGCCATATCATTCTTAACACAGTCCATCCATCGTTTCTTTGGTCTTCCTCTACTCATATAGGAGTGTTTGAAAGATGATATGGCTAGAAATAGGGTGACATCTTAGACGACGAATAATATAGAAGTATGGAGTGGAAGAAGACAAGCTGCGCCGACCCTAAGAACTTTGTCATGGGGGAGGAAAATGATACAATTCATACAGCATTATCAATCTAAGAACGACGAAGAATGTCGATCCTACACCACTAGAAAGCTTTTATCCGCCCTGACCGGGAGAAGAAAGCTCTATACGCAGTAGTGGATGATCTGATGAATGAAGATGTCCTGAATGCTCAGAACATTAATGTAAACATGTTGTGCATTTATTGAGGCGTAGTTTAATTGTAGTTTGATATAAAAGTCTGCGTGTGAGCGTGTATGAACAGAGCGAGACGTAATTTGAGCTGGCCTCACTTTATTGTTTACAGCGCTATGCCTTGGTTTTTTACTTGGTTTGAGACTTAGAACCGTTAAACATTAGCATTAGACAAAACGTCCAACCTCGAGAGTCCTAATAATATGAATTCAGCATCAATTCCATGCATTCCGCATTACCAAACTAATCCGATAACTCACCGTTTGCGAGACAACCATTCATAGTCAACAGGATCTATTGTTTGTCTATTACGATCGCTACTTGATCGGTTACTAACAGCACACTGGTCGCTTTGTTCATTTTCTACTGCATTACTGGGGCCAATTTGTACAAATGAATCTTGTTAACTGTCATTGTTATAAGTAAGCGTTATCAAAGATTAAAAAAGACGAAGACATATTTTGGGAATATTGGGGGAACTTACTTCAAATATTTGTTTTTTTCTGGTCATTGGGATTTTGTGCGAAACTCATAGGTAATCAATCGATTAAGTACCTCGATTGGTGCATTTTCAAATTGAAAGGCACTGTCATTACAAGTATTTAAGGCATCAGACTGCAGGATAATAATAAGTAAGTATACCTATTTCTTGTGACATGTCTTTTTCTCTTTAGCAATTCAGCGAAAATTCCAAAAGAAACTTTTCTCTCTACAATCTTTTATTAAAAACACAAGATTGTTCCCAGTAACGTCACAATAATTTATGAAGAGGCAACCAAGTTTAATAAGCTCAAAAGAAAAAGTTCATTACATCGGATATCAATTTGAGTAATATCCAATTTGGAGCAAATATTCTTTAGAAAATGATGTTTGGCAGCCAAACCGAATCTGAAAGTGCTCATCTCTATTGACGAAGTAATAACTACTTAAAACACACTGATGAAAAATGTAAGTACTTAATTTGAAAGCTTTTAATAAGATGTGGAACAAATGTTATCAAGAAATCCGGCCACATAAGAAACCGTAAGACAATCTTCTGGCATTCCATAAGCGCCTGACAACGCAACGCTAGTAATAGCTAATGAATGACACGCAAGAAATAACTCGGATAAATTAAATATACACGTATTTTTATAGATGTTCATCATTGATTGGGTACACATAAAATAGTCGTATAGCACATCACGGACGGGGGAACGAGTGCGACCTTTCACTTTCTCTAGAGAAGTATGCGACCGCTCAGGTTTTTGCAATGCCAAAATATGCAAGGAAAAAATGATAACGTAAAATTCCGTTAGCAACAGATACTACTTACCTGGGATGAAATAAAATACAGGGTGTAAAAAGACTCTTAACGAAGCCGAAAGGCACTTGTTCTCCCCGTCATTGCGATCATTTTTTTGTTATACACCATACCTGGGAACCTTCTAGTTACGGAGATTTGGGGGTCAAAGTTCCAACTTTTTGACAAGCTTTTTTTGTTTAAATACAAGTTTTTAATGTAAGATTTTTACACACCTCCACGACCCCCATACTATTCAATCTATCCATCAGCACGATATTTTGAGTGCTTTACATTGAGTTCTACCACAAAACATGATTTTTCACCCCAAAAAAAAGGCGTTTCCCAGCAATATTTTTTGCGTAAAGTTGCTTAGTTTGATGTACAGAATGCTTGGTTGACGGCTTCGTGATGAGGTTGTTTACATCCTGTATATTGAGACTTATTCCAATGTCACGAATTCGAAACTTCAACATGATAGAGGAAGATGCCAAGAGAATAGTAAATAATAAACATCAACCAACCATTATGGCATAATAAATAGACGCCGCGATGTGTACACATTGCATGGATTTGAATGAATTAACAAAGTTTTATCGTTAAAAAACACATGTTACATATTTATTATTAATCAGTTCCTATCAGCATAATAATAAAACTCCACACGTGATACTGTAAAAAAAATTTGATGGCGACTATAAAAGCTAGCTCACACTCACAAAGAACACTTCCATCTCAAACGATTAATTTACTTCTCGTCCTGCCACTATAATTGACAGGACTTCACATGGCATACAATAACGCATGTTAATTAGAAGGAGAGCAGCGGTAAATAATTAACCATTCCTATTGCAGGAACATCCTTTGTTATTTTAAACACGTCGCGTCGTTATGATGGCAAGATCGAATAATTGAGTGAAATAATCGGTTAATTCTTAAGTGGTTTTCGTCGTAACGTGGGAGTTAAGAGTTAGGCTTGAAAGGGAATTAGGACGCATCGTATAATACTGTCCCAAAACACACATATGGAGAGACAAATTCCTGGTTTGTTTATTTTAAGACGAGTCTGTCACTAAACGCGTGTCAAAGAACCGTCCCTCGTTTCCACGCTCGTCGACATCCTGAAACTATTAATTCAACCTTCCCCCGATAAATCAGCGGCGACGAGCGATGAATATAATTTATTCCCACCTAACCAGCAATTTATAGGGCGTAAAGTGTTAACAGCTTCTTTAATATTTCCACATTTCTAGTTACTAAGCAAAGCAATGCAGGTAAGTTGAAGTGCCATCATAATAATAGCTTCCGGCATTATTCGCTCAAGGATTAAGATACAACCCTCATCTCGGTTTTAAATAAACGCAGATTAAAAAGTAGGTCAGCTTTTATAAAAAAAAAATGATCAATTCTCTTGTTTTCCGTACCTTTGTGATGTTTAATTATTTTTACGTAGGTAGTATACGTTTTACTGCATACAAAAGTCTTCTTACAATTAAGAGACAGTACAAAGTCGTGACAAGACTTAATTGCAAGTTACGTTTATGTGCGTCAATAGAAAAGTGAAATCGAAGGCGCTTAGACGTGTAAAGTACAAAATAGAGCAGTTTGTTTCCCAACATAAGTTATCAAACACAATAGGGTTACATAATGACGCTTTAACTAAGGGCAAAGGGTAGAGTCCAGTCAGTATTGTATTAAAATAAGGTCATTATTAAAACTAAAACATGTGCTTTGATACAGGCATCTATTAACGTAACCTTCATTAAGACAATACTCGCAATTAGTGAACGTAAAACTATGTACGAACCCTATTATGAAAAAATAGCACACTCATTCGTAGTAGTAAAGACCTAACATCGATAAAAAACTTAATGATTCTGATTGAAACGAACTGATTCAACAACAAACCAGTGAACAAAGGTCAATACATTGTGTTATGGTAGTGTTAGACTCAATCGAGCAATAGAAAAACATCCAACCGGACGCACGGCTCGAGACGACCGGCTCTACAGCCTCGTACAGATAACACTAGTTTATTATTCGAGTGGCGGATACTCTAGCAACTAAACCCCGGACCGGCTACAATGTGCCGGAAATAGTACGAAAGAAAATGCATAGCACTTTCTATTGTAACATCCGACACTTTTAAGGTGGGATCTTATTTCTATTCAAGGAACATCTTGGGGTCGGTTTCGGGTTTCTTCGGTGGCCATTCAACATGCAAGACTAACTAAATAAAATATTGGCTGGTGTATTTCAACAGTACCGTTCTGTACTAGGCTTAATCCTTCGGTGGAAACGGATGCGAGTCAAAGAATTTTACTTTCACTGAGGTGTTAGAGTCGTACCTCGGTCGCGGATCCATAATCCACTGAGGTAACAAAGCAACAGGGGGCTTAACACTGCGCTTGATCCGTCTTGCGGGGCATGACCTAGATCAGAGGACCACGACAACCTCAAAGTTTACCTTTGACAAGGATAAAATAGGATTTATTAAACAATAACAGAATGCAGAGGTGTGACAACTATACGTCGAGTAAAGGGAAAGGCAAAAGCGAGCATTGGAAATACACACATAAACTCACGCCTTTTTAGTATAATAAGCATATTTTTTATAGATAATATCTCTTACCTTTTAGTCTTTAAATTGTATGTGACTACGAGATTATGCTAGTACGCTCATAATTTGCTAGTCCACTATTTATGCGAAGACACTGCCTCCTAAGATACAGAATCTTCCTAGTTTAGGGAGTCAGGGCTCGAATTTTGTATTGACTGTACTGTACTCATCTCTCGAAATTAGCAAACAGAAGCACACTACTTCTTTATTTTTCTGTACCTTAGTGACTATTTTCCTAATAAAGTTATTTTTTTTTCCCATTGGGGTAGGCCACGAAACTACAGAACGCCATCTGTTTGGTACGATCCTTACATACTCCTTTCTTCTCATCCACGTTCATACATCTGGTCATACACGCACGCCAGCTAAGAGTACTACGCACCCTGAGGCCCTACTATCTAACGTTTCGTCCATATATTCGGATCTATCCGTCTCTCTCGCGCACGTCTGCAGATGAGTGCGAGTGAGAGAGACGGACAGATCCGATTATACGGACGAAGCGTTAGGGAGTAGGGCCTCTGACCTTTCTGAAAACTTTGGACATTGGAATACGCATGAATTTTCTTTGTTTTATTTCGCTGCGGAATGTAAAAATACTATAAAAATAATGAAAAACCAGCAACACAGCTAAAAACAGTGTTTATAATGAAAAAAAGTGAAAACAAGACCAAAATCGGCTAAACAACACAAATCTTTTGTTTCTATCTCTTTCTAGATAAACGGAATTTAGTATGGTTTTTGTACATCGATATGTCGAATGACGTCATGAAAGGTATCGGATCTCTCTGTCTAATCAGCAGTTACAAATGCTTATAACTTAGTAATTTTTATAAATATTTAAAAAATAATATCAATTTGCTAATTTGCTATTGCTCACGTTAATACGATTTGTTTAGACATTAGAGTGATAAAAAAAATTAAACATACATATAGGTACCCTATTGCATAACACGCTCGCATTTTTAATACTTTATACATTTTGACAATCAGCAATATTTATTTACATTTCGAATAGAAGAATATTTCAAACGTAATAATAAGCAATGGATTACGAATTTCCTATAACATCCTTTGGACAGTGATAGTAAAGTGTCACGACATTGGGGTGCAGGATAACCAAACCAGTTTTGAAATGATCTTACAATGAGAGCATATTTTCAAAACGGGTTTTTTCCTATAATCTATAAAATATAATCTTTAGATGAAAATGTCTGTATATCATCATCTCTCTGTCCTTGACCCATGTTACTTGGTGCCGCCGCAACAAGTTTTTGTCTTCCACTCTCCTCTGTCAACCGTCACGCTATCATTCACTCCTTTTTAGGGCTCCGTACCCAAAGGGTAAAAACGGGACCCTATTACTAAGACTCCACTGTCCGTCTGCCTGTCCGTCACCAGGCTGTATCTCATGAACCGTTATAGCTAGACAGTTGAAATTTTCACAGATGATGTATTTCTGTTGCCGCTATAACAACAAAATAACAAAAAAAAAATACAGGAGGCAACCCTCCTACTATGGTACGGAACCGTTCATGCGCGAGTACGACTCGCACTTGGCCGGTTTTCCTTTATTATATTTATATAATTCACACTCCTTATTTCTTCTTAGCATAGGTGAAAATGTCTGTAAATAAATAATAGGTATAATAACGACAGGGCTGTGCAGTTGGCAACATACTGGTCGGGTATTATTTGTGTCTATCGACACGCAAAGATGAAGGTATTATATGTACTAAAGTGCTTCTTTCTGTTCAAAACATTATAACGTAAGCTTGAGTTCAAGGTTAACTCGCAAGCAAAATAAATTAACTGGATACGTTATTCATAAGTAGCAACGGGTTTTAACATCTAATTGGTAGAAGGAATCACTGCGAATACACCTGCGAATACACCCGAACGTTTGAATTAAGTTACTATTGAAAATTAACTTACTGTATAATCAACAATCTATTCACGATTCCATGTTTACTGAAATGTATAAAAGGCTCTAGAATGTTCCAGGAATATTACTACTAACAAAGTACAAATGAGATAAAAATAAAATTGTTTAGTTTATGACTTAATAAAAGGCAATTTAACGTGACTATTATCGAGAAAAGTGTTATAGAAACAAAGTCATATTTTTTACCGACGCGGCGACGACGGTTCTTATAAAATTAAGCCTAAGAAAATCCAAAAATAAACATGTTTTGAACACACAATTAGAATTCCTGTTATTATTGCTGGTGGCGTTTCCCTAACTCCTGGATTTAGAAGCATTGTGTAAGTGTACCTATGTCGAAGGCAAATCAAGTTCAGTAGGCTAATTCACGTAACTAAAGAAGTGCTGTTGCAGCGCAGTTGCAGTTAAGTTTCGATCAAAACAACGCTTTTCGTATTCTCTACCGCTGTCAAACACGCTCGCGTCAAGTTCGCGTCACGCGAGCGCAATAACGGCATTATACTGTTGCGCGTCTTTGGTGCGTGCTTCGGAACGCAACATGATCGGTATTCTACTACCAATTAATATACCCTATAACCTATTAATATTTTAATAACGTCATATTCATTGAAATGTAATCGATTCTATTCGATTACTCAGTGAGTAATATTTTTTTCTCTCATTTGGCCACACCTTAAGTAAGTTTAGTAGTTTGGTTGTCGTACAGTTGACGTGCAGTTCACGCGCAACTTACGCGCAGTTCAAAGATTACAAGAATACCGTTTATGACTCGAACTTGAACTTGACTGCAACTGCACTACAACTTCATCGGCGCGTCATTAAATTACGTGAATTAGCCCTCAGATGTTTATAATGTTGCGAAGTTTTAAAAGGGTGCATTCAAATAGACTTCAGGTGTGTTAGCCACGCTACCACTAAGGGTTCTTACAGACGAGCGACACGTTGCCAACTGAAGCCGTCGCCACCTGTCGACGGCTGCCGTCGACGCTTGCAGTTGTGGCGTCGGCGGCTGCCGCCGGCGCGTCGACCGCAGCCGTCGACACAGATTTACGCGGCATGCCACAACTGCAAGCGTCGCCACCCTCGACGGCGCTTCGGCGGCTGCGGCCCGTCGCGGCGCGTCGACGGCAGCCGTCGACAGGTGGCGACGGCTGCAGTTTATCTGCCGTTGGCAACGTGCCGCTCGTATGTAAGAACCCTTAGCCGAGTTGCTAATAAGATCCAGTAGCTCTGGAATCCAGTAACACTAAATCAATATTTGGCTTAAACACTTAATAATCCAGTCCAGCATCTAGTACTTATAGCGCTGGATTTCGAGCAGTCGATAATTTAGGTTTGCCAAAGTGCTCTCAAAACAGTGAAGGAAAACATCTTGAGGTAAATGGCATTTCTTAGAACTAGAAATCCGAAGACAAGTATATGCCATTACCAACCCGCAATGGACCCGCGTGGATTACAGCCCTCTGATACGAAAGCAGGCTTGAATCCCAGCATGCAGCACTGTTATAATCATAATAGTACACCCAAATTTCGCCACTTTTGTTTTAGTCCCGTGTAATAAGAGGCGAGCCTATTGACATCGAATCCAGACTCCGTGGCTGCTAGTGAGAAATTCCTCATGGAAAAACCCAATAGCAATTTACCTGGCCCGGGAATCGAACCCATGCTCAGCAGTCGCGCTTACGAGTACTTGATCAAAGAGGCAGTGATGTTCATTCCGAGAAAAACAGGCAATACTTATGACAATGATATAATGAAATTAAAAAAAGCTCAATAAGTTGTCAGAACTACACTACAATGTCGTAGCATAATCAGCCTACAATGTCCACTGTTGGGACACAAACTCCCTCTGTCAGTGGGAACAATGTTGTTCGGGGAACACAGAAATAATTGAAGTTCTTTCCAATTCCAAATGGGTCTTTGTTCTCGGCGGTAACTTACTTAGTATGTTAATTAAGTAGTTCACGATCGGGACTGCTTGCTTCTCTATTTAACTCAAGTTTACCTTGCTATATTTAGCTCGTGGCTAAATAATAACAGCCGCTCGGGTCGATCTTTAGCTTAAAAGCCGTGCTTGCCTAGGTTGGTCTGTGGATGGGTGACCAACCTTACATAACTACCGAGTTTTCTCCGTGCCTCGGAGAGCACGTTAAGCAGTTGGTCCCGGCTGTCATTTGTAGATCTTTGACAGTCGTTACAGGTAGTCAGTGGCCCAAACAGTCAGACAGTCTTACCGAGTGGTATCGTATTACCCAGTACTAAATGGCTTGTGGAGGGCCGATAGGCAGTCGCTCCATGTAAAATACTGGTATTCAGCTGCATCCGGTTAGACTGGAAGCCGACCCCAACATAGGAAAAGGCTAGGCAGTTGATGATATCTATTTATTTTAGCTAACTAAGGCCCCGTTCCCACTTTGTCGTGACGACAGATAATGGTGTAGTTTTAAGTGTCGTGGCTTGCGTATTTAAATGGAGGTGTTCATGTTCACATATAGGACGACGCGATTACTGTCGTCCAAGACTTTTGCCAACTAAAAACCAACGATAAATTAATCGTCACGACGTATTGGGAACGCGGCCTTAGTTTTATAGTCTTAATTAATATTGTATTTTGAGTTAAATAACAATTTATGGAAATGTCCTTTCTGTTGTCGAATATTGCTTGTGTGCTACCAAGAAAAGATCATGTACAGACCCTAATCTATGTGTCATTAAATCTTCAGTCTACAAATGAACTGTTTTGAGTAGCCTGTTATAGTTCTCTAAACCAAATGACAGACACACGACAAGTAACGGTCTACTAAAACCCATTTTTTTTACCGTAATAATGTCTTGACACTGCCAATATTTCACGTGAGTTTTACTACGATTACTTGCTTTTAAACAGACGAACAAATGTCAACTTTACAATCTTAGGGGGTGAGAAAACAGAGGGGTTCATCCAACCCTGCTGCCTCGAACCTTACTAGCTTGCATTCAAAAATAACAAATAAATATACCGTCAAACAATCAATGGCCCGAAATAGAATGCAATTTTGGATGTTAAGATAAAAATAGGGACTGTTAGAAACCGAGGGTGAAAATAGCTGCGCTCGTTAGTTAAAAGATTTTAAAAATAAAACAAGAGTTAAAAGGAAGAGATAACTTATACGAGTATCTTGTTAGCAAGTATCGTTTAGGGAAATTTTGTTCCTTTAAAATTTTTAGCATTTTTTAGCCATAAACCAAGTTATTTACGGCTATTTAATATGCTTCTTTAATGCAGCAAGAAAACTGTTAAACTGCGTCCAATTGTAGATTAAAACTCTCAACTTTTAACTACATTCAGGAACTAACCTCTAAAACTAAAAGTGACAAATACGGCCGCATTATTTAAATTCATAGTAATAAAATGAACTTAGCACAAAGTGGGTCGTCATTCCCTGAATATTAGGAGGGTAGCACCACAATCTATAGGGCTGGATAGATAGAATATTGATTAATAATATTGGGTGCTGTTAAAATTTTATAGCACCACTTACCGTTAAATAAGTGGAATGGGTCTATTTGAACTGGAATTAACTTTAGGGTGCTGATACAATATTCGATTATTTTTCTACTATAGTAAGTTGTGTTGTTTTGTAATCGTATTCCGAAAAGTCAGTATATTGTTGCATTTTAATTTATTTTGGTCTGAAAACTAGCCTAATTTTTTATACCCATACGCTCATGCCTGAGTTTGGAAGGCGCTGCTGAGGCCGGTCTAGAAAGAGGTGGCGAAATGATCTAGACGCGCATCACGAAAGCTGGTTCAAGTTGGCGCAAAAGAAGAGTACCTGGAAGCATATGGGGGAAGGCCTTTGCCTAGCAGTGGACGATAGATGTTGACATAGGGATATGCTCATCTGTTACACCAAGCAAGTAAAGTATTGTAGGTAGTTAGTATGATTGTATCCATTAAAGATAGAAAGATAAAAATGAATCCCCCCAAACTCATCTTATAAGATTTATGTAAATTAGGAACTACGTCGGTACCTTCGAATGTTTAATTTGTATGTAAATATTTGACGAAATAAAAGATAAACAGACTCCGGTTAAATTAACACGCGTCTAATGAATAGTTTAAAACTCTCGTGACTTTAAATAAATAAGGATAAAAATTGTGAAAAATCATAATATCACGCACACACCCACATTTCGCCGGTTATTGTTTCAGTCCCAAGTAATAGGGGGGCGTGCCTATTGCCATCAACCGGGCACAACTCTAGACTCCTGAGTAATTCCTGATGAAAAAACCCCACTTTGCCCAACCTGGGAATCGAACCAATCGTCGCGCTTGCGACCACACGACCAACGAGACAATGTGGTACTTATGGTATTTAAAGAAGTTGTTAGGGATCAAAATAAAGAAATTTATTTGCCAAATAAAACGTTTTCCTTTCACGTGATTTAACTTAATAAAACATGTACGTTAACGTGACAGCAGTAAAGTTCAAATGTCAACACATTTTTCTGAGTTTTTTCGCCGAAACGTGTCTGCCTTATTCCCTTACAAAATGGGGCGCTCAAATACAAGAACTTTATCAAATACTTGTAAATTCGCGCTAAAATCCATTCAGGTAATGTAATAGGTTCGTTTGTCCATATTGAATTAATATTTATTTTAACTAGCACTTCGCCCGCGACTTCGTCCCCGAAAATTGTGATGGCTAATTTGCGTGATATCAATATAATTTATAGCCTATATTACTCGGTAAAGACGTAGCTTTCTAATGGTGAAAGATTTTTTAAAATCGGTTGAGCAGTTCTTGAATTAAATCGTAACAAACAAACAAAAAATCAAATATTTCCTCTTTATAATATTAGTTTAGATTAATTAGAACATTATTTGTTAAAACAACTGTTGTTTTTATGTTTTTTGACAATATAATAATGTTACATAAATGGAGATTCTCTGAAATAAATAAATATTTAAAAATGTAAATTAATATGCATAAATTAAATAAAGGAAAAATAGGGCTTTAACAGTGGGTAGAACAAATGAAGATAAAGGCAAAAGTCAAAGAGTCCTCATCCAGGTCTTCTTCAAATTGTATTGATGTTCCTTCTTGAGCTAAATTAGCAACTCTATTTGTGATGGTTCAAACTTCGTTTGAAATACTTTTAGAATAAAGTTCTAATCAGCTTGCACTACAAAGTGGTTATTACGTCAGTCACTGCGGGCCGAATAGTGCGAAATGAGTGGTTTTTTGCTATTTACAAAAAATCTATTGATTAGACTAAAAAAATAAAACCCTATCATGCTAATATGTTGCTTGCAGAATTATTTGCCAAAAAAACAGAATGATCGCATGTATTTTTATATGGTTTTAGAAATTTTTGAGATAAGTTCGTGATTTTTTTTATCGAGTAAAATTAGTTGTATTATGTTTTCAAAACACTATCATACTAGCATATATGCTGAAGAATATGATATATTTTTCTGGTCTTGTTTATTGCAGTGAATCATATAGTTTTTTTGCATTATAAAACTCGCGTTTAGCTCCTGTAGTCCCCTTAACGTAGTCTCCCAATTCGTACTGTGATTCTAAACGTCCCGCGCACCCTGGACATTTAGCACTCGGTAATGCAGAGTTCCAAACGGCTCTCCAAAGAGCCACGACCAATGGTCCATTCTGGGACCATATAACCATCTCATCCTGATTATCTGTATCTTGTTCTACTAAAGACCGTAGACCAGTATTTTTAGAAGAGTTAATTCTTAAAAGAATTAATACCAGTCTAACAAAAGCTTCATTTCACCTGGCGCCTGTAAAAACAATGTGACATCTTACGCAACCAGCCACTGGTTCTAAAAATACTCCAAGCAATAGGGTGAAGTAGACCTCACATTAATTTGTTGTGACATTTCACAATAATCCCAATCGCAAGGCGACTGCTTTCTTAGAAAAAATACCCTTTAGATTCAATTTTTTTGTTGAGGAGCTCGTGGCTAAATAGTAATAAGCGCTCAGGTCGATCTTAATGTTAAGCCATGCTTGCTTAGGTTGGTAGAGTGATGGGTGACCACCCACTACATACTTAAGATTCCTCCGTGCCCCGTATAGCACGTTAAGCCGTTGGTCCCGGCTGTCATTTGTAGATCTTTGAGAGTCGTAACAGGTAGTCAATGGCCCAAAGTTCTGACAACTAGGCTGACCAAGGGATATCGTACTACCCAGTACTAACTAGGTTGTCCCTTCAACTCCAACATAGATGGGAAAAGGCTAGGCAGATGATGATGATTCATATGTTTTCAGCTATGCTTTGATCAAGTGGTGTCGATGGTACTTTTTAGATCAGTCAGGACTTGTAAATGGGCATTATTGGCTTCAATAATATATATTAAGCTTTAACATTATACATTTTGCTTCGAAGCAACCATTGGCAGTCTGTATTCTTTGCTCAGTATATTGTAACAGGTAGCCTATTAAAATGAATGTAATTCTTCTAACATTTATGTAACAGAAAGTATTACGTATTTAAAATTATTCAGTTAGTTTTGACTACGTAATCATAGTGTTAAAATGGCGAAGCGGTAAGGAAGGTTTAATTTTTAATTCATGTTATAAATATAAGAATAACAAATAACTTGTCTTACGCATAAATTGAAGACTTCTGACGTAGGGTCACAAAAACAATAAGGTAGGTACCGAAAAAATAAACATTGATAAGCAAATTGACACTACGTTGCCGTGTCGTGCACTAATAGTCATTAAATAATAAACAACCTGCCAAAGATTTGATATTGAGTTGAGTCAAAAGTTAGTCAAATTGCTTATTAATTAATTTCCATGACTTAAAAATTCAAATTAAACAAAACCTTCATCTCGTCATTATTTGGTTTGACAAGATTCTGTTTCAAACCAAAATTAGGTCTTTTATGCGGTCAGCCCATCCAAATCGCGTTCAGCAGCCCGTTCGGTGTCATCATTGTTATGGGTTATAGAGACTGACAGTTCTTGAACGTGGTTTAAATTAGCTGATCGCGTTCCGTTTCGCAAATACATTTATTTTCCAAGTGAAATTAGGAGGCATGGTGTAATTAAATTATTTATCAAGTGCTTCTCGTAACAAGGCGCTCGGGATAATTACAACGCATTGAACAACGCAGCGATGCCTGGCTGACTGCAAAGTGCAAACCATTAAATGCATAAACATAATGAGATTAATTAACAAAATCTTATTGCAATTATAAACGTGAAAGTTTGTGAGGACGTATGTTACTCTTTCACTCAAAAACTACTGAACGGATTTTGACGAAACTTTACAGTAATATAGCTTGCCCTATCCTACTAAATGAGCAATATTTGTAATCACGTTCTCGGAAACGAGCTGAGCTCGGAAAGCTGCAATATAGGCGAAGGATCGATCTAGCTCTGTCTCATAACCCTTGTTGTCTATGAAGTAGACACAATAGTTAAACAATGGTGTCTCGAACAAATCGGTCCTTTGACAGATCATGATTTATCTGGGAAAATTCGTTTTCTTTATTTGGTCGTACAAGTACTACATCAGAATGAAACATCTATAAGCGACAATTTATTAAGATATTGTGTAAAAATAATAATTTACATACAAAAATATATCAAAAACCGCAACATGAACTTCTTGGTTTGTTAATTGTTTCCCAGAAAACAACTTGTGGATTCATATTATCCAACCGGTGGGCTTTGTAATTTCATCGAATATCCAAAGCTAAGTTTTACCAAGAAATACACCCTCAAAAACGGAAGGCTCCCAGGGCGTGCCCCCAGCGAGGGTTAATGAATTGGTTTCCCTTTTCTATTATTAGTTTTAGTTACTCGTTTAAGAAGACGAGACTAATTTAAGGGAAGTAATGAATGTCGTTGCAGCGTTCATTGACATTCCGATGCAATCCGATACTCCGATACTTTCGCTAGACGAAGGATCGATTCTGCAGAGAAAAGATTAGACACGATCCGAAGCTTCGGTCAATTTAATTTGTCTGCGCACGAATTACTGCTTATTCGTGTTGGACAAACCAAATATTTTGCACATGACTAAGACACAGTGATAAATCGTTTGCGTTGCTTTTCCGAAAACATAACAAATTCTTGTTATGTTGGGATTGAAAATTGAAAACAACAATCGAATTATAAGTACGCTATGCAAATTGGATATTTCCTAATTCAAGAAAAAGGTTTCCGGAGTCAGGCGACCTCAAAAGGTACCTACGCGCTTAAAAATTCTAATAGCATTTATACGAGCTGAAGATATTTACATACTTAGTTCGATTATCAGTTCAGGGAATTGTCAATAATGACAGGGCTCGGTAACCCCTCAGGTTACGTTTTGTTCCTCAATCAAAGCTTTCCAGGCACGATCCCGTTCGGGAAATTCGTAGAAACTCTCTCCCATTTTGTTAGTGTTAACTACCTAAATATTTTGTTCTGAACCAGCTTTAAATCTGTTTAAATTTCGTCTCTGACACTCTTTTTGCGACATTAATTAACCGACGTCGTTTATAAGTAGAGTTAGGCATTAACGGAGCTGTTGTTGGGCGTCGTGCCAGCAATCTTAGACTGAAGATCTTACTCCATGTTCGCTATTTATTGCAATTATTCGCGAATATCTAGAATCTTCCCTCCCCTCTGAATGGACTGCTACAATAATACTGTCAAACCTCCGCATAGCGTGTGTTCGCTTGATCGTTTGCCTTCAACCGAATTATCAAGCGAGATTAGTTGTAATACGCTACGCTTAGTTGTATACTTTGAACGACTTCAAATTGAGAGCAGCAAATATAGGATTAAATTAATTATTCGTAAGTATGTAAATAATTATCTGTGTTAGTAATTACATTAACGCCACAAACATAACAATTTTGGCGTGTTTGATAGTAAATTAAATTACATACCTACATCCTGTATTCAATGGAGTAAGTAGGTACTAAGAAGTTATTGAGTTCAAGTTTTTTTTTAATTATAGTACAAGAACATCATTATTCACGTTAGCCTAATTGCTTTTTCAAGTCAGCTAAGCACAAGTGAACGGTGGAACAACCTTAATTAGCACTAGAGCTCATACTTTTTTTTTGCAATTAACCATAGTGTACTGAACTTTATGACAGTTGACAATTGACACGAAGAAGATAAAAATTGCCAGCAAAAAAAAAAACTTAAAAGTTTAACGACCCCAGACGTTAAAAAGGTCGACTAAAAAGTATTTCACCCTACTGAAGTGGATAGTTTTAAAGTGTCAGTTACAACGGCCGATATATGTTGAGACGTGGCGGATGATCGATGTCCCCCTCTCGTGGCTGCGATGGCGAAGAGGTCGGGGGTGCGAGGAAGATCTTTTAATACAGTTAGTTAGACGGTAACAAAAACAAACAAAGCTGGGTGGTCCAGTGTCCGCTGCCGACTAGTTATGCTTACGTAAGAGTAGAGTATTTCCTTCATTGTTCACGACTAACTTCGTGGATTAAGTACATTAATGGTAGTTTGTGATATCCAATTTTCATGTCCACTTGGCCAGCTCGTTAATATCTCTTTGTAGGCACTATTTACTTGAAAACTATTAGCAGTCTTGTCTGTATTTATATTCAACAAAGGTTTTGATGAGTCACATTCAAATCCACGTGTTATGTAAACACAAGTGTCCCATACAGTTTGCAACGTACAATAAATGCTAAACAACACCATTTTGTATTACACAAGAATCCCTTTATATGGTTGACCTGTGAATTCTATGATAGTACATAGTTTTATCTCGACTAGTAGTAACATAAAACATCAGTACGTTGTTTTTAGGAGTAGGAATTAAGAGTCGACCAATCGTAAAAGTCCGATAACGAGGTTGTTACAAGATCGACGCGTGCGCAACTACGATTAATATAATTGCTGCCATTATTGCCTATCGGAGTATCGACAGCGAAACGTTACTCGATAGTTACCCTGACTTTAAACACATGTTTTAACAATACTAGGAAATCTTTAGTACACATTTGTTGTAAAGCAAGTTTGTAATGATAATTTCCTAGTTTCTTTCAATAATTTAATTCGTCATTTGTAAAGAGTTTTCTTATTTAAAGCGACCGACACCTTGAGAAAAGCTTAAATATATTGCACTGTTGGTAATGAAGTTTTCTGGGCATTGGAAATCTATCTATCCTATCCTCAGTGAAATTTTATTAGGCATTCACTTAGGTATCACTGTTAGTGAAAACGATTTTAAATCATTTGCTTAGGTGAGAGGTATTGGTTTATGGCACAGTTAGGTTTGAAGACTAACAGGAAATAGGAACTAAAATGTAGTAGCCTGTTCAACATGTTTATTGTATAATTTTACTTAAATATTGTATAAAAATTTAGAGATTATAGGACTGTTTATTATATTATATTATGACAGTATCAGAATACAAATAATATAATACATATTTCTCTTCAGAAACAATAAAAAAAAAAACTTCTTTGTTAGCATACATATCTAACAACCTAACACAATCATTTAAATTCTTCTATTAACAGTTTCACTAGCTAACTCTAATTAGAATGTATCTTTACAAATATTAAAATTATGACTAAGTACTTCAGTAGTATCTGATTTGAGTAGTTGTGATACCTTCAATGTTTGGAGTAAGCAGCATTCAAAATTTAAAACTTAAATATAATGAGAAAAGTCTTAAACCTAAAATAGTTTTTTAAATTTTGTTAATGACCTTAATATAAATGGATTAGTTTATTAATTAAGTTAGTAAGTAATGTTCATTAAGTACCTAATTAAATGTAACTCGAAACCAGTGCTAGCTTTAAAAGTTAAATCATCCACATTAACATTATCAATCAAGTTAATATTAACAGAAAGATAAAAAAAAACACCATGACAACAAAAAAAAAAGTAATGCATCTTTCATAAATACTAAAGAAACAAGAAATCTATAGGAAATAATAACCCCATACTTCAACCGGTTGGTATATACAAAAAGACAAGTCTTTCCCCTAAAGGAAGCGGTTGGCCCTTGACACAGTGCCACTTGTGGGGGTCAAGGCAACCCACTTGTCCAAATTGTCCATACTGGCCTCACTGAACTTCAATACAGCATGGAATTTCTATAGAGCAAGGAAATCTGGGGAATACTGGTTACTCAATGCATTATTTCTGTACTGAATTTACCTTGTAACTTTACAACAAGTTATGATGCACTTTTGTATGAAGATGATACATTTAATTATGACAAGTGTTTTGTCATACTTACTAATGTTAATTTGTATTTGGGACTGTTATCAGGCTTCTGGAATTATGTTTTGTACAACTATTGTTTGTATACTATCATCATCATCATGTGCCTAGCCTTTTCCCAACTATGTTGGGGTCGGCTTCCAGTCTATCCGGATGCAGCTGAATACCAGTATATTTTGTTGTTTGTATAATAATGAGGAAAAAAAAACATGGAAAACAAAGGCCTGGTCAATGGGTAATTTCTTACATGGAACAAAAATATGGATAGGTAAAACAGATTGAGGATTTTAGAATCAGGACTAAGTAAATTAGTACTAGAATTTAGTTTTCTTAACAATAAACTAGTTGTCTATTACCATGGAACAGTGCATGTAAATAAATATCGCTGGACATTACACATAACGCCATCTAGTGTCACAACTGCCACACTAAGCAATGGGGCAATGTGTCGTGGTCAAATGATAGTTGATATATAATAATAAAACATTTTTTTTTTTGTAAATATATAATTGAACTTTAACTGAATACTAATACTGTATGTATGTCAAATACATAGGTACATACATAAACACTAAAAGAGGATAATGTTGAATGGATCGTATTATTAAAAACAATAAACTCCTTTTGGGGCAGTCAAGTAATAAACCCATAATCCATGGTTCTAACATAGGTACTATTACTACAGTCTAATTTTATTACATAGAATTTATTAAGTCATAAATAAGTCCATCTAATAGCAGTGAAAATCAAGACTTCCAAATGGGTAAATATTAAATATCTCAGATAAGATTCAACACCTTTAATCAAGATATTCTTTTGTTTTAATAATTGCAAATATTATTACATTATCAATAAACACTTTAGTGTTAATCTGATAAGATATTTAATAATAAACTGTGTTGATAAGCTTTTAATTTTTTTTGAAGGAGTTTCCTAGCTTTAGTAATTTTATTTTTCTTGTATCTAAATTGACAAGTAAATTAGCATACATTTATCACAAAATAATCTTTCAATTCACTCTTACATAATAAGTGGTCATAGAAGTGTGAAAACAACAAAATATTATCAAGAAAATGGGCAGTTCCATCCGTTTAGGCTAGTTGGGCAATTAAATAAATCATGATCATTGTTCATCAATTTGTCTACAAAGTGTGATGATTATAACAATCAAGATATTATTTTCCTTTAATCATTCATTGCTGAACCATTATGTTCAGGGTTACCTTTAAACTGAGACAAGAGCAAGGCAGCAGTGTTGCCACCTTGGTTTTTGAAAAAGAGCAGTCGGACAAGCTAAAATGAGCTAGATTTAGTAAATTTTGCCATCAAAAGACCTAAAAGGGCTAAAAACATAAATACAAATGTAAAGGGTTAAAAATTGTTTATTTGAAACGTATTATAAGTAAAGTAATTTAAGAAAGTGCAAAAACTAATTATATTAAATTATTAAAAATCAGTCTTCATCAGAATTTTCCAAAATCATATCTGCCGAAGCAGAAGTCAAAACATTCACACATGATGTTACCATAACAAAACCATAATATACCCAATTAGTGATTATAAAGTGTGAACAGACAAAATCTATACTACATGGCGCGCATTGTTTTATAACTTGGTAATTGCGGTACGAAGTTTTCGTATCGCTTGAAAAGGGCTACATTGCTCTTTTCGGGCAAAAACATGAAAAAACGAGTACATACCATCAGTAAAAAGTGCTAGATCTAGCCCGAAAAGGGCTAAGGTGGCAACACTGCAAGGCAGCTTAGTAAGAAGTTACCAGGTACAAAAAAAAACTTTGCTCACTGAACATTGTATTTTACCTACAAATTTATACTAAAAGCAAAAAGTTTGTTGTTTTTATTTTCCTACTATAGTATTACAAAGTCAATGTCAAAGATTGAATGCATGTGTGTTCAAGGTACTTTTAATGGGATAACAAGTTATTTATTATTATATAGTAATTAATTAGGATCATAAATCTTATAATACCTAGCATGCAGGTGATATTGACAACTGCTTTCAAAGTGTGCGAGGGATTTAATGATGTCGTAATTAATATAGTGTTGGAAACTATGAGATAAATTATGCCAAACTGGCTGTGAGATGGTGAAGAATTTAATAAAACTTTGTAGGGAAAAGTGTAGTGCCTATTATACTGTCAGAAGCAATTAAGCAATGTTTCTCTTTAGTATATAATGTATACAGTTCTAAGAAACTGGTGTTATATTAATAGCAATTGTTTGAATATTTTTTTATAAATGTTCTAAGAACACTTTTTATTTTTATACGTAAATCAAACAAGCACTTTGCCCGCGACTTTGTCTGCAAAAATGGTGAAAGCTCGAGCTCGGCTCATTTGCATGATATAAATATAATTTATTTTGTTACTTCCTGATAATTTAGCTTTCTAATGGTGAATGAATTTTTGAAATCGGTCCAGTAGTTTTTGAGTTTATTCATTACAAACAAACAAATCCTTCTCCTTTATAATATTGTAAACTTTTAAATGTTTGCAAAGAAGACACAATAGTTAAACAATTGACATAAATCTCCTGGAGATTTAATAACAGTAACGGTGTATTTATATGTATAAATTAGTGTAGGTACCTAGATGTAGATTACTTTAAACTATACTTCTAACAGCTATAACTAAGCTTAGGGTGGATGCTCCACGGTAGCCCGCGAAATTCAAATTTTCTTACGTTTTTTGCAATTTGCTGGTCAGTGTCAGGTTGTATGTTGATTAAAATATGATTCGCGGCTGTATCACGTACCTATGTAGTTACAGAATTATAATCATTAAGATCATCAATACAACCCTCAAGTTTATGTAACTGTATTGAATGACTATTTCATGAAAAAGTCATATTTAAATTAAAACAAGAGCGAGTCAGACTCGCGCACCAAGGGTTCCGTTCAAACTTTTTAAAGGACAAACTTAACTTTGCTGTTCGATTCCTAGAAACGGCTATTGCACCAACCAGAAATAATAAGTTTGTAATAGTAAAATCGTTTTTTTTTGTTATTGAACTACATATTTACGGTTTTCAGACTTTTCCCTTTACATGTACTACCATATAGGTTTTCGACCATAAAACCTATAGGGTACTTCCGGTTGACCTAGAATTGTCAATTTTGGCTAAGAGCAAGGTCTTACAGCACAAGTAAAGGGAAAAGTCCGAAAACTAAAAAAAGTTGAAAATTAAGGTAAAATTTGGTACTTACAAGTTTTTTCCGAAAATCAAAATTTGCCCATATCTTTTCATTGTGTTAACTCAGGACCTTGATTTTTATACACCTAATAGGGACTATAAACCTCAGTATCTGATATAAATTACAACCTGCTAGGTCCCTTAAACCCGTTCTTGAGAAAAGCGGTGGTGACAGACGGACAAGAAAGTGATCTTATAAGAGTTTCTTTTTTTACCATTTGAGGTATGAAACCCTAATCATAATTTTAATCAACATACAACTTGACACTCCTGCAAATTGCAAAAAAGGTAAGAAAATTTGAATTTTCCAACGGAGTTTCCACCTTAACAAGCTTCTGGGGTTGGTGCTATTAAAAAGTTAGTGCCACAATTTTCCCTATTGTGTGCCTATCACACCCTAAGTATTCATTTTAATAAATAAGGGGAGGCACTATCAATGTTTACCTTGACATGAAAACAGTGATAAATATTGTGGTAACAGTGTTTAAAATGATATGGTAAAATAAACATAATTATTTATTGAAGTAACTGATAGTTTCTTTTATTACCAGTCTGATAGCAAGGCAAAGGCCTTTTCTCATCCAGAGAAGGCATAAGTCCAGGTTTCATCACAATAGTCACTTGCTCAGAAACAAATATCTTTATTTTTTTTTATTTTGATAAGCTACTTATAATTTTTTTATTTTATTTATATTTTTTTACTTTTCTCAGACGAAAAGGTACAAAGATGAACTTAATGCATACACGTATTTTCTACTAGTCAACCAAGGATGGTAGAAAGATGAAACAAACTGATAAAATACCAATAGTTACTAAGTAAATTACAAAAAGCCTGAATTATACCTTACCATGTGTGTCATAATAATCATTTTTCCTATGAATGATATAATGATGACAAAGGTTTTCAATTTTAATGCCGCGAAGTATTCCGCAAACATATAATCAAGTGTTCAACATGTTATTAGAGGAAGAATGACTGAGTTTAATGGCTTGATGTGATCTTTCAGCACGGGTGTGGAGTTTCAATTGAATGATTTTGATTATCATGTAGTGTGAAGTTTGACAAATGGAGAATTTAATAGTTATAATGACTGTTGTTTGAGTAGGTAGCTGTTTTCTCTAGTTTATATAGACTTGATAAGCAAGTCTTGTGTATTTTGAAATATGGCTTCTTCTTCTTCTTTGCGTGTCAATACAATCAAATAATACCCGACCAGTATGTTGCCACCTGCACGACTTTGTTGTTGGCGTTGTTTAAATCCTGGAAGGTGCAAGTAAGCAAGAGCAAGAAATATGGCTATAATAACAATACCATTACCTGACTGTAGGGTAAAAACTCTTCTTTTAAGTATGAGTAAGAGTATTATGTGTCATGATTAGTAGAAATAAATTATTTAACTTTTTTTCTAGAAGATTTACAAGCTAGGCAATTCTGTGTTCAAATTAAAATGTAGTTTAGTAAACCGTTTTGTTTTGTTGTGATCCCAAGCCGTACCCAAACAAATAGAACAACATTATATTTTATTATTACTTGCACTTACAGAAAGGGTTATAAGAACTAAGGTTTAACCGTTAAAAGGAGATTTGAATGTTTCTTAGCATTAAAAATAGTACTTGAAATAATGCTCAATTTTATTTCTTATTTTAAATTATTTTATTAAGTAGTTAGTTCAGTAAGTACTTGCTTGTATTATTGTAATTTCATAATGATGTGAAGCAAGCAACATAATATTATTAGTAAGTTTTCAGTGTTATTTTTATCGTAGCTTTTATCAGTTCTGCTATTAGAGTCTCCAAACCACAGTGAACTAAATAAATATACCTAATGCAGTTCATAAATAAATGTAAGATGTTGCCAGTATAAATAGGTAATGATATTCATACTCCCATTTGTATTGGGGCAATTATTTATTCAAATATATTATGTACTACTGTCAATAATAAATTCCTGTCATTACCTAAGTATGTAGATAAAACAGCTGCATATGCAATAATCATGAATAATTTTCATATGTTGTGTGTAAGTTTAAGTTAGTTACAGATCTATGTAAACATTACCCAGGCAGATGCTTCTCTGGACCTTGTAATCTATAGTTGGTGCTAGTTAAGATCGCAAAAGCGGTCATTGACCCACTACATTTATTAAAGTTCTTAACTTTGAAATGCAAAAATAAGCCTGTTCAAGTCTTGAATTGTCGTCTATTGTGATGTTCAACATTTCTTATAATGAAAAAGGATACATGGTTCATTTGTTTTGTTTCGAGATATTAGGGAAAGGGCAATGACCGCTATTACGATCTTAACTGGCACCAACTATAGTACTTAGTTATAGTTTGTCTGTATAGTATAAGTGTGATGATTTTAAAGATTAAGATATTAATTTTCCTTTATAATTTTTTCTCATTGCTGAACTGCTACTATAATCTTGTTTTACATGTATTTTGATATTTTGTATGTAAGTAAGTAAATATAGTTCAGAGGATCTAGGATAAGTATGATCAGCCTATGACGTCCCCACTACTGGGTCACTGACCTCTCTATGAGAGGGAGGATCTTCAGGTCATTTATCAGTTACTCTGCTGTTAAATTAAAATGCTTGTTCTTGTGATTGGTTGAGTAAAGAGTGATTATGTAGACATACATGTCTATGTTAAGTTGATTTATTTGAATTGTTTTCCAGTGACAAAGAGTTAGTCACTCTTTATCCTTGCAGGACTTTGCAGGAGCCAGGAGGAAGCTGACAAATATTGTGTAAAAAAGTCATAGTAGACTATCAATCAGGTGTGTGAAGATGATTAGACCAGACTGAATAATACTCAAACTAGCATTTAATTTTAGAGACAGAAATATTTAAAATTGTATATTAAATTATACATGTTTCTGCAACTTTAGAATGCAAGATTATTGCAATATGACTTTGAATTGTTATTATTTATGATCTTATATTAAGTAATACCAAAACATTGCAATGTAATGCTATGCTGGGTCTAACGCAGTAGTAATGAAATGACAAATTCTCATTGACAATAACACAACTGTACCTGTTTATGATTTAATAAATTAGCAATTTAAATAAATCCAGATGATTATGCTAAGACATGACTAGACACATGCCTGTAATACCCATTTTGTATTTAAATGCAACATTTAAAGCATTCTGCAACCTTTTACCACATTTTTTAAAATTAAGTAAAACAGCAAAAGTAAACTTTTCATGTTACTATTGGATATCTAAACATGGCCATACAACTTGCTCTGTAGAGCGTTGTCTCTCTCACACGCCGCATACCGGCTATATCCCTGTCTCTCTCACTCCCTTCACTCCATGGTTAAGAGAAAGTAACAAAAGAAAAATAACACATCCCAGCCTCAATACATAGTAGTAACTGCATCCGCATTTATGGTAACTAACTTAAACGTTAGAAATCACCACCAAAACAAATTATATAATTAAAGGTCTGTGAGTCAACAAACAACTACTGTAGGTACCCTATAACCTATACCCCTCAAATAATTATACATCCAGCTTTCGCAACGATGCCGTAATTAAGATATTAATAGACGTTACATGTATAATCACAGATGTGTACGATAAATAAAGTAAACATAAACAGGTAAACTAACCCTTTCTTCATGAGCCACCTCTGTTGGCCCCAGTTGATAAAAGAACGTTCCAATGAAGAAGACACTCATCCATTTTACGATCACTCATCTATTTACACGATTTATATAATTTATGTTTGCACTACTTGTCACAATCAAACTAAAATTCCACTTTTTGCTGCGCTAAACGCAGACGTCATTGACAAACAACCGAAGTGACGAGTTATTGCACGGGATCACATAGTAGATGAAAACACTGCGTATTTTTAGAGCCATTGCATCGATATATCACAAATCTTATCACTTGAGGTTATTACATTACTAATCACTTCGTCTACATCGGTTATTTATAAAAATAAAAAGGTAAAAAGCAAAATTTACTCGTAGACAGCACTCACGACGTCGCACACTCACATAACGTAACGTGCGATTTCGTTCACACACACACACAACTAAAGTCAAGGTGACAGTTGGGCGCTAGCGTCGTAAAAGTCGGTCCGAATCCGACTCTATTCTATTTAGCTATTGCAACACTGAGCATAGTTTCCGTATTGTACGGGACTTCGTAATGGGCTTCGGACCTTTAGAGTTCATATTCCACGATCCCAAAATAACTAAAATGGTTTTGAATAAAACTTTTGGTTTAATAATACCTTTCAATAATTATTTGATACCTCACCCTGTTTTAGTTTTTAGAGTTTACTTGTGAGTTTACCTAACCGGACCGGATAGACAAACTTTTTTGTCAGTTACCGCAACCACTACCGTTTACGGATGGAAATATGGAAGTGCGACACAACACAATTAGATATAATATACAAGATTCCATAATTTCGTGGGAACTATGGGAAAATCGGATCATGCAACTTACATTGCCAGGCTTTGGTGACCCAATTTTTTTTTTTTCACTCACTCTTCTTTTTGATTGGGTTTTCTATTTCTTTTAAAAAAAGCTTTTAGTTTTAAACTATACTGAACCTTCATGTATTTATTTCGTGTTCAAATGGACTTGTGACTGAGTTTAAAACAGGTGGGCAAACTATCCCTTGACGTGACCGCTTTGACCACTGCACTTGACGACAGTCCTTAGCTCAACAGTACTTTTTTCAAAAGGGGGAGGGAGTTACATGGTAACCTGGGCTTACCCCGGTTTTGATTATGGGGGAGGCTTGGGGAAGGAGGAAGAGGGGTGGGGAAGTTGAGCCGATTGAGTCCCATCAGGCGGTAGTACTAACGCAAAGGAATGGATAGGTAATTTTTCAGGCTAATATTTTATAGGCTGTAAATCGACCCTTGACGAAGCCGAAAGGCACTTGTTCTCCCCGTCATTGCGTTTTTTTTTTTGTTTTGGACCATACCTGGGAACTTACTAGTTACGGAGATATTGTAGGTCAAAGTTCCAACTTTAGCACAAGATTTTTTCATAACTTTAAAATACCAAACCCGTTTACATGCGTCCATCAGCACAATGTTTTGAGTGCGTGACATTGAGTTTTACCGTAAAACGTGATTTTTCACCCCAAAAAAGTTTTGAGTAGAGTTATAATTTCTTAGTTTGATCATTTGATGTACAGAATGCTTGGTTGAAGGTTTCGTGAAGGGTACGTTTACACCCTGTATGTACTGCTATCGCCTTGGTTGCGGTACGCCCATGTATGAAAGACCTAGGACATTAATACTTTTATTTCCACCTCATATTTTCATGAAGTCCTCAAACATGCCACCTATCTTCATTATGTCGTAAGTACCACACAAGCCGCGCGGTTTTGCGGCCCTGCACAATGGCATTATTGTGACCACATGTAAAAAGTTTCTCCAAGATGAACCTCTTATTTCTATAAATTTCAACCTGTTTTTGCGGAAATGGCAATTTTGCAAATAATTACTCAAAACTTATCAGAGTGATTGTTTTTGAGTTTTTCCATCTAAATTGCGAGGTGTATTATTTATTAGGAACAACTCTGCCTAATCCTTCTGGGATTACAGGTATGATGTTATTTAAGTTCATTTTAACGTAGGAACCAACTAGGCGGAGGAAGAAACTGAATCAACTGTCGAAGGTCGTAATAATAGCTAGCCTAGACTCTATAAAATACAGATAAACTCTAAGCAAATAGGTAGGTTCAATTTTCTCTTCAGGCTTGGCGTATCACAATTCGTAGCACTTACATGGGTACATAGAATGTATATGGTGCTGAAGTTGGTTTCGATTCTAGTTTCATTATTATCCATCATAACTCGATTGGGAGAACGTGCGATAGGCATGGCGCGACGGGCTGATAATAATGATGCATGAGTACCTCCCGGGATTGCAACTCATGGTAGTGCGAGGAAGAGTCGGGATTTAACCCTCCCCGTTCTCCCGAGACGAAGTGTATCCATGAGGAATTCCCCCCAAAAGATTCCCCCCGGTTGCGTCGCGGGCATCTCTATTGCTTTTGTTTCGGTTTGAAATCAATAAAACAACCGTTTTCATTAAATACATAGGTTTTATTAGAAAATGAAAACAAAATCCCTTACACTACCTAAATAAGGCACGACGTGTTCAAACGAATCGTGTGCCCACAGGCGCACTCAGCGGGGTTCACTGGTCGCTTCGCCACACGATAGGGGGAACATAGATTAGCACACATATGCACATAAGACTTCCACATAGATCAAACAACCCTGTACATACATATGCTGTTTACAAAATATACAATTATAATGCCACTGCGCAACTATTTATTGCTGATTACACGAAACTTGCTCACAATACTGCAATTTGGCCGGAAAACATTGACGTTTAAACTAACATTTCTTTAACAGCAACACATATAAAGCATTTGAAACGTGGACGAAGTACTACCGCGCTCAATGACGGTCGATTTATTTTTACCCTCATGCACTCAGTAATAAGATTGAAAACTGGTCAACCATTAGTGAACGCGGTAGTACGTCGGTTATACAACTTGCGTCTCTTAACGTCGATATGTTATAGTTTTTATATTTATTTGATTGATATACAAGTGGTAGGAAGTAGAGGATTGATAACATTAAAAATGAAGCTTTACAAGAACAGTAACACTGAAATTTACACAATGTACAACAGAATATTTATAAATATACATAAAATTTGTGCTATCAATGTGAAGGTGAGATATAAAATGGCGCAAAATTTTGTTATATTTTTGTAAGTTTACTATTATTAAAAGTATGTGTCAAATGTGCCGTGTACACAACTTTCTATATTACAATAAGTTAGTATACAAAGGAGCGTAATATTAATAATCGTATATAAATTTTATATCTAAAGCGTGATTAAATTACATGTCCTATATGAATACAATCTCTAAGTTGAAACAAAATGCAAAATTCTTACTATGTAATAAATTACTAAACCAACATTTGATACACTACTCACTAAATTTGTTAATAATAATATAGGAATAATATCTTAATTTGTATGTCTTTGTACCAAATCATGATTTAGATAGAAATTTTACAATTTTGAGCTTCATTGACATGAGAATGGTGCGAGAGAGCTTTGATGAGAGATACATTCAGTTCACAACAGCTAGAGGTTGAAAATGTCCAACTTTTCATCGTCTGAAAAGGTAATTTCGCACCCCTTTTGAAAGACATTAGCAAAATTTTCACGAGAAAAATTTTGTATGCCGAAAATTAAATACAAAATTTTATAAATTAATATGAACGCAGACATCACAACATTCAAAAATGAAATGATTATGAAAACGAGTGAAATTGAAATATAACTTACAGAATCTCAGATATCAATGTCTAAAAAGTTTAACAAATTATTGTCTCCGCATTACTGATACATGCCCAAATTGTTCGTTCTCCGAATTGGTCAATACTACATTAATGTTAGGGTTACCAGTGTCTAATACTTAGGTAAAATATTACCAAATAAATGGTTAAAAACGTTTTTAATAAAAGCCAAAAATTTATTTATTGGATTTTCTACATTTTCTAGGCAGTACAAAAATTTGAAAGACACCGTGTTTATAGTTCTTCAGTCATGTTATGAGTGTACTAAAATTTAGTAAGTGCTAGGGTCTCCGCCCCAGCAGGTTGGCACAACAGGCTAAATGTCAGTAGTGGTCGATGTCGGCCGTCGGCGCGACTGAGTATACTGACGGTGGCCTGTGGAATAAAATTGTTGTTAGTATGGTTAGTAAGTTATACTAAGATCTATTACGTGAAAAGACTAAAACAAATAATACGTGTGTTCTTAAAGTGTGGTTTTATTGGCAAGTTAATTAATTAGAAATAAGATTGTTCCCTTTCAAATGTATTCCTTGTGGTATTAAACTATTCATGTTAATTTAATTTTCTAAAAATTCAATAGATTTTTAATTGGTAACATTTCTTTGCCAACGACGCCGATAAGACTATACAGAGCGATTTTCACCAATGAAACTGAACGAGATCAGCACATATAAACGGCGTTCAAGAGCCGTCAGTGTTCGTTGGTGAAGTTCGTCCACAGTCAGATTAACAGGGACCTCGCGCAATACGCGGTCACAATCATTTCTTTTGGCTTCAGAACCTTCTACCAGGAAGAAAGTTTGGTTCGCACAACAGAGCGTCCGACCCGTTTTGTTCAAGATAGCGGTCGGTCATACGACAAGTCGTAGTCGTGGCCACGTCGTGCGCGAGCTCGTGTTCTATAGTGGTTCGTTTACCGCAGCGCGCGTCGTGGCGCGGGGAGGCGGGACGGGCGCGGTAACGCCGACACGCGCGCGTCGTTGCCTGACGCTGGTCGTGGCTGATGGTCCACTACTGGGGCTGGAAACATAATAATATTTTATTAGAAGTTAGTAAGGAAGTTGTGAGGAATACACAATATCTTGAGTTTAAAATTTACTCAACTGTGTTTTCAGTTACCTACATAGGTAAAATTACTACACATATTATCATTTCAAAAAATCACCCTGTAAACAACTTTGTCTTGCCCCATTAAAAAAAGAACCCTGCCGAGTTCTTTTTTAAATGGGGCAAGACTATGTTGTTATGAGCCGCACTCTGCAGTCAAGTGGTCGAAGAAATCAATTTAGAGGAGAAAGAAAGAAAGAAAATTGTGTTTATTTGGCATTAAAAACATTCACAAAATTCCACAAAATAAATATACAAACATAACTAATAATGCCAAAAGGGCCTCAGCTCAGCATAATGCCAGATGGCAACACAAGGTGTACCACCTGACGCTGATTTTCAGCTGCAGCCTACGAGTGCCACACGCTCGACAACCTAAACGAACACATACTAAAGCCTAAAATTTTTGCATTGTTGGTAGTTACCAACAAAAGGAGGCTGAAACCAATTTTTTATATTATTGCAAAATATATTATTATTGTTTTGCTCGAACTGAACTGTGATCGATTTGAGACTCGGCTAATGTTTTTCAATAGAAAATAATACCATTTTGGGCATGACATTATTTGAAAAAGCATACAAAGTATCGTGAACTACGGCAGAAGAACGGGAAGGCTATACCCAGATGGTGATTCCAGACTGGAATGGTGATGTTGATAATGTAGAATGTACTCACGTTGTGGCTTACACTGGGAACTAGAGGCAGGCCTCGTCATGGTGTTGGTCCGCTGAAGCTGTGACGGCGCCGCTATCGAGTACGGCCGTGTCGTGGGCGGCTGAAACACGTCACACTGACATATAGACGGTGAACAATTTAGTAAGGGACATTGAACCTTCGGCTCGTCGCCGAAAGATGGAAATTGAACAACAAGCTCAATGTCCCTTTAGTTACTTTATATTCCCTTAAACGGGTAGAAAAGTAATAGTTGGTTTTGTTAAGAGTTAGCCTTATACCACACATGTTTTTATTTACCTGGACCAGTTTGTTAGACATAGATTTAAAAGATGAAAATATGAAGATTAAATCCGAAATAATGTTAGGTAAAGAAGTAGAGGAGGTTTCGAAGGGAAACCTGTATGAAGCAACAAGTCAAGAATATAACAAAATGCAAGTTGCCTGAATAGGTAAGGCAAGTTTTTTATAGTAAGACATTTTCGTTGCAGGTAAATTAGTTTGCAAGTAATAAGAAGAAAAGCTTTGCTACACTAAAATCACAAGTAAATTTCAAAATTACTTTGAAAATGCCTTTAGATAAAACAAATAAGCAGGATACACTGATGCCGAATAAAAATCATTTGGTATTCAAATTGATCAAGCTTAATTCATTGAGATGTTTCCTTAGACGGCGACACACTCTACAAACGTTGGAAATAATTTAAATTTTAGCTGAAACCATTGGTAGAGTAGTAGTTTGTATCCCATAATATTTTGTATTATTTATCGACAAATTGTGACAAATCGGTGCGCAAACTTGGTCTTTGACTAACATTTAAAAGTCCAAACTCAAGGTTTGCCAGCGTGCTATGAAGCGCAGTATCTTAGGTGTAAAATTAACAGATCGTATTCGAAACACTACACTGCGCTCTAAAACGCAAATCGTTGACGTGGCTCAAAAGGCTGCCCAACTTAAATGGGACCGGGCAGGACATGTCTATCGCATGCCGAACGAACTGTGCGCCCGTAAGGCTCAGGAATGGTGCCCTGAAACAGTGACACGGGGTCGCGGCAGACCGCGAAGGAGATGGCGGGACGAACTGGATGTCTTCCTTGTGAATCGGAAAGAGGTAGCACAGAATCGTGACCGTTGGAAGGAATGTAGGGAGGCCTTGGCCCAGCAGTGGGACAATATAGACTAGCTATAAAAATATCGACAAACTTATCGACTAACAGTCCAGTAAATCATTCTGAACCTAGAAAATCTGCTGTTCCCTTCAATACCTACAGGGCCAAAATGTATGAAACGGCATTTTTATGAAGTACCGATGAAAAATTTCTATGTGATCAGGATTATGTGGTAATCGTTTGCAAGTGCTTCAGTGTCCCTTCCATCTTGTATAACAAATCGTGAAACGTAAATAGGCGAAGACGGCATACAAGGTAATGTATAGGTAAAAAGTTTTGTTATCAACTTGTCACTTTATAAAAACTAGCTGACTAGCTGATGCCCGCGGCTTCGCCCGCCCGCAAATTATAAACTAAAACCTTCCTCTTGAATCACTCTATCTATTAAAAAAAAAAACCCGCATCAAAATCCGTTGCGTAGTTTTAAAGATCTAAGCATACATTGGGACAGACAGACGCGGGCGACTTTGTTTTATAATATGTAGTGATTTGTTCATGCCGATTTCATTTCCATTCCAAGAATCGGTCGAAGAGCTGGGCGCAAGCATAATCGGTACATGGCAAAGCGAAAACGCATTTCATAAAGCGGTGGCATAAAAAAGCTTGTTCACAACCGGTCGGAGCGCATTCGCATGCGTATTCGGCATCAGTTAACCATGTTACATACAAATATTGTATCTCTTGTACACAATGGCCAATTTTTAAGCATTAAAGTAACACAAGAAGAATCGAGATTCCTGCACGAGACCGTTCACATGATCATGATAACAAGGCAGCATCTGTAGGTCTTTTTTATACGCTTCGGCTGCCAGGATAATATCGCCAAAGTGCACACAATTGGGTAATTGACACCACCAATCAATTGATATACTTTTTATGAGCTTCCCTCATAGACTTTGAATTGCAATAGCAATCTGTGAAGTCACTAGCAGTGTCACTAGTCGGCAATTCAAATAAATTTATTTTAAAGGGTAAAAAAAAATCGGCCTTTTTTTTTCGGATGGGAAATCATCAAATGACTCCTCCCGCTCTGGGCGGAGCAGGAGGGAGTGTCGGACTTTTACTGACTAAAACCCATCCATGTTCCTTCATCGCCCTTTGTGTTCCGGGGCCACAGTATCTCTTTCGAACAGTCCCGCAGCCCCGGAGTCCCGCAGCCCCGGAAATCGGCTCGGGACTCCGACGGGAATCGGGCTTTCAGGCCTAAATTAAGGTGTTTTTATTTTGAAGGAGTTGTGTCTTGGAATTGGTGTCAACCACCCAACCGACCCATTATTTCCTCCCCCCATTGACTATCCAGCTACTGGATGACCGGAGCATGTGAAACGCGACTTATATCCCAACGTTGGCCACTGTGTGCACGAGTGTGAAATAAACAGTGGACACTCACAGGTAAGAGATGGCTTCGCATGGAGACGGGCACGCCGCAGGGCGCCGCGCGGAGCTGTGCCGTGAGTTAGTGACGCCGTTAGTGCGGCCGGACGTTACACGTTCAAAGTGGACCCGCGGGAGGGTATGGGATATGACAGGATTTTATAGCAGGTTCAAATGTGGAGATCATTGGTGTATTGCTCCAGACTTAGCGACCATTTTTAATTTGATTGTGTTGTCAAATCTCATATCTATTAATTTCAAATTTTGAGATACATATCATTTTGAGAAATACATATCATTTTGGGGCTATAAGTTTAACATAAGAACTTGAATTTCTGGTCTTAAAATAGTCTTTCTGTCCTGTCTTTTCGATAGATATGATATTTACATAGTCATGGACAATTTGGAGAAGTGCTAGTAGAGATAGCAGAAGAAAATTTGAAACAGACTTAATTTATGAGATTAAGACGTGTGAATATATGAAATATTATCATGGAAGTAAAAAACACAGGTCCGCATTGAACGAGGTAACAATATTTTTAAATGTATGATATTAGTTTATTCACGTTTAATAAATGTATGAAATATATACCATTAAGGACACATTTTAGACACAATCGAAATGACATAAACATTTAACATTAGAACAAAATATTATTATAGCTGTTTTACCAACACCAATTATTAGACATGTAAACAAAAAAGAATATTTTAGCTTTGTCGAAGAAATAAATAAAAAATGTGGACTCATTGTTATAAATAAACAAAATTATGGGCTTTTCTTGTCTCTTCGAATGCCCATAGCAACATTATAAAAATTATTCTATTTTTTTTAAATCAAATAAATTGAAGAATACTACTTTTACTGTTACATTCAAAATATTAGCTCCTTATTTAAGTACCCCAAATCGCAAAAATAAAAACATTCGTAAAAACCACTCCAAAATTTCAACATCAAATGAGCTCCAAACAAAATAAAACCCATTTTACTTAAAAAAAACAGTTACACACCATTAAATTTAACTTAAAGCATATGTTTCCGAAAAAAATATAATTTGGCAAAAACTTCAAACTCCCGACTTTCAAAAGCAGTGATAGCAGTATAATCTCGTTTAAGCGTGTTCGAAACACAGGGCAGAAGGGACACCAGCACACAAACGGTTACCACGTATTTGGTACATCATTCCGAACTCACCCACATAAAAAAAAGAATAACCCCATAAACGGGTTTGAATTTTTTGGCCAGATTAATTTCCGCCATTTTGTTGTTTTTTTCAAAGTAGCGGCCACGCATAAGACCAATATCAATCAATAGTTGGTTTCAATACAAACAAGTTTTGTATGAGACAAAATGTTCTAAAGTGTCACGTTTTGGAGATATGAGCTATCAAAGTTAAAATCCAATTACTGATAGCATCTTCAACACAACTTTGATTCGATCAGACACGCATATAACGTGTTTCAATCGATAGCTTGCATCAATACAAACTTGTATTTTCTGAGACAAAATCTTCTAATGCGTCACGTTTCCGAGATTTAAGTTATCAAAGTTGTGCTGGTAGCGATTACAACGCCATATATTTCGTAAACTTGACACTTTAGAACATTTTGTCTCAAACTAAACTTGTTTGTATTGATGCCAGCTATCGATTGATACACGTTTTATGCGTGTCTGATCAAATGAAAGTTGTGCTGAATATGCCATCAGTGAATGGACTTAAACTTGGATTGCTCATATCTCGGAAACGTGACATTTTAGGACATTTTGCCTCATACAAAACTTGTTTGTATTGATACCAGCTATCGATTAAAATAGGTCTAAAGCCGCTTCTTTGAAAAAACAAAAACAAAATGGCAGAAATTAATCCGGCCACGCTTCATACAAAAATCTTCCAAGCCCTTTGCAAAACAAAACCTACATGGTTAAAATGTATGGAACATCTAGCTTTTTTAAATTACCGAGGCTGTGGGTTCGGAATGTTGTACTGAAGTGAATATGTGGTACTCAATCGTTTGTCATTGTGATCGTCCTTCCGCGCTGTATGTTTTAACGAAATTATCATCCACTCCCTACAGCGAGCAGGCTTGTATCCCAGCACTGCCCAGCAGTGGGAACGTAAAAGGCTACGCAATGTACTTACATCTCTAGGTGCAACCAGCTGGCTCTGTGGTCGCGGCCTTAGAGTCTCCGTGCCTTGTCGGACTAACGCTGGCGTGGGGGGAATCTCTGGTTTTGGGGCTTTGTCTTCAACTTTCTGTAATGTTACATGTAAAGGTGTGATAGGAAAGTGCATACATTCAGCATGTCATGCGTTGCATGCTTGAAAATAACAAGATTTGCGCAAACGAGGCAGATTGACGCAAAAGGGGCGCGAGGCATACAGAGTAGGTTGAAAGAGGTTATGGAAGTCATGCTTTGAGAAGAATCTTTGCTACCAAACGCGGTAACTTAGTAAATGATGTTGCGAGTGGTCATATAAATTTATATTCAATTGAAAAATCTTATGTGTGCAGTCGCTGCATCGCAGCGCTATTTAAATTTATGCTGACTTAGTTTCTACAGTAATCCTAATTTGCTAGGGTACTCTGGTTTAGTGGCAGCCGACGACCTAGAAAATCAGCTGGAGAGAGTGGATATGGCGCGTGAGCGCGTTCTGCTGAGAGACATGTCATTGTTGAGCATGGACATTAGTTTCCGACTCATGGATGTTTATATGTATAATAAGTATATATTTACAAACAAAAAGTATATATGTAGTATATCAACTATCTGGTGTCCACGACACAAGCCTCGTTGCTTAGTGTGGCACTAGGTGGCGCTGTGTGTAATGTCCAGCGATATTTATTGATTTATTGTGTAGAAATTGTGCCGCCCGAAACGTACACACTGACCTCGCACGGGCGATTTTATACCGCGACAGTTTATCATCTCTCACTGGATTTTCAACGCACTGCTTAGCGTCCAAAGTTGACAATTTATCAAGCGTTTTTTTTTTGACGCGGTGGGTGCACTGTTGGTTTGCGAACGTGGGATAAATCTTGTGTTCTGGCGGCGCAACGGTAGGCCACGTTAGTCAGTGGTGAACAGTAGTTGTAAGATAAATGAGTACCTGATAGTGTCCACCGGTGATGATATAAGACTCGGTGGAGACGGGCGGCACGGGCGGCGCGCTGGCGGTGGGGCTGAGCGCCGGGTTGGACGCGTACACGCCGCGCCGCACCATCGTGCGCGCGCCCGCAGGCAGGCCGCGGGAGCCCACACCCATGCCTGTCGCCACCGGGGTGCCTGGAATGTGAATGGAATTCAGGCCTCATAGTCGGATTGCCACTAAATCTTTTGTCGAAAGCTCTGGCTGAACTGAAATGAATGCCACGCGGCATTCGATCGCGAAATTGACTACTGATTGTTAAATAAATAATTGCCTCAATATACACATTGAATACACCGGTCCTCACACTAGAAAACTCTGTGTCGTGAGTACCAGGATTGTATAACAGCTTTACTTTATAAAGAATCTTTTTAGTACATGGGTAGATTAAAATCATTAGATGTACTGATGAGAGTGAGAACAGTGAGCTAATATGTACATCCGCCATAGAATAATATACATAAAGGAATACAAAGTTGTGGTTTCCTACAAGTATAATGAATCTAGTATAAGTAATGAGGGTAGCTGCGTCCTTGAAATAAAACGGCGGATAGCCATGGCTAAAGATGCTATGACACGCCTCCAGAACATTTGGAAAAATCGTGGTATAAGTTTTAAAACGAAGGCCTGTTTGGTCAGAGCACTAGTTTTCCCGATTTTCCTCTATGGAGTTGAGACGTGGACAATCCAAACAAGATAAAGACAGAGGATAGATGCATTCGAAATGTGGTGCTGGAGGCGGATGCTCCGAATTCCATGGACAGCCAAACGCACAAATGTGTCTATCCTTTCGCAACTTGATATCAAGACCCGATTGTCTACAGTTTGCCGTCAACGTATTTTGACCTATTTCGGCCACATAATGCGAAGAGGAGATAGCAGCCTTGAAAAGCTACTAGTCATTGTCGGTAATACCGAAGGCAAGAGAGCGCGAGGCCGGTCGCCAAAACGATGGTCTGACCAAGTAAAAGAGGCTTATGTCCTCAAGCAAATTTCAGCAGGTGGTGATGGCAACTTTGGACCGGAGTAGGTGGAGGCAGATTGTCCGTTTAAAGGGTTCCAGTGACCACGATCCTCAGTAATGAGGGACCGATTGCAGAAGAAGAAGATCCCGTAAGTGACAATATAAGTGTTTAACTCTTTTTGACATAAATTCATAAATTCTGACATAATAACGAATAAAATAAAAGCGGTACTCCTGGACACGGCTCATATTGTTAGGAGGTTTCTCTCTCTGGAGCCCTGACTGCCGGTAGCTTGGACCCTGGTCCCGATACCGGTGGACTACAATTTTTTATATTTTTAAATGTTTTTAATATATTTTTTTTAATTAATATGAAAAAATGTAATAAAATTTGTTAAGAAGTTAAATACCTGCGATCGCGCTCGTGAGGTTTTGGTGTGACACAAGTTTCTGAACATGTCACCCGACTAAAACGATTTTAAAGACGTTATCACGTCAAAAATATCTTCTTTATTAGCATACATATCTAACAATCTAACACAATCATTTAAATTCTTCTATTAACAGTTTCACTAGCTAACTCTAATTAGGATGTTACTTTACACAGAACTGATTCACCCTGTTCCCCATACTAGTAATAAACTGTATTATGGTGGAAGAGTTTTCCTCGGTCTCGGTAATAGATTAGTTACTACATCAGACTAGTGGCAATAAAGTTAATTCGGTATTGTAACAAAACAAAGAAAGGTACTAGCGTTAAATATAAAGGGAATAAAATAATAATGATTTAAAACACTAAACCATTTTTCATTATTATTTTTTTTTCATTTAAAAAGCATGTTCAACTTACCACCAGGTATCCTGCTTAGTTCCCTATGTGAACTGTATTGCCTAAGTTTTGACGTCGGCAAACTTGTTTTCCTTGGAACTGCCATCGGTGGGACCATATTACTGTATGATGCTAAAATAAAATAAAAATATGGAGAAAAATAAATGAATGTTTATGAAGTTTGATTCTTATGTTTGACCAAATCAATCGCGACAAATGATGGAATGGATAAAATAAAAAATCTAAATTGTTTTGTGTTTGCTAAATTAATGATTTTAATTCTATATAGTTTACTTTTGTAAGGTACTGAAATAAATAGCTATACAAATTTCATTGAAAAAATCTTGTTATAGAAACGAAAATTGGCGTCCCTAAGCTGTACGCTTCGTCGCTGTCGTAATTGGTTTTCAACGTCACGGTCAAACGTAATAGTAATGTTTTTTCAATACACTTCCTCGAAAACTGGTTCATAACGCACTATGATTAGGATCAACAAGCAATGTATTTCACACACGTGCGATTTTTATCATTTTCCAACACGTGTGCGGGAATGAAAATTGCCACAGATAACTATACCTATACTGCCTATACTTAGTCCAAATTGGTTCAATGCATTAAGTCGGAGGTGAATGTTTTTTTTAATTTTGGCAAAGCAATAATGCGTCTTCACCGCGTAAATATTTTTTAAATATTCAAATTGTGTTTATAAATAGACTATCATAGATAAACATGATTATTTAAAACTAATATTTACTTTTATAAACAAATTAACATTTATATGTGTTCTAAATTCAAAAATATAAAAAAAAACCTTTTTTTTTATATTAGGCTGTTTAGCGGCTTCATCTTTGCTTCGCCTTCAACCTGGCGAAAGCAAAGCGCGGAAAAAAAGAAAATTAAAATCATAGTCTCTTATTAATTCATGACAAAAATATTTTTCGTTCTTTTATTTTATTTCTTCAAAACTGTATTGAAAAACGTCGTTTGATACACGTGGACATTTGTTATTGCAGTTCTCGGCTCAAAAACACCCTCGCCTACGGCTCGGGAGTTAATTCCGCCTCAAATGCAATAACAAACTTTCTCCACTTGTATCAAAATGTACTATTTCAATACACTTCCTCGAAAACGGGTCCTTATCGCACTACGATTAGGTTCAACATGCCATGTATTTCACACACGTGGATTGTTTTCATTTTCCATCACCTTGTGCTGTGCCGCGTGCAGAAAGGAGCCGCACGCGGCACAGCACGCGGGTGTTGGAAAATTGCCTCATGTAAAACTATACCTATACTTAGTACAAATTGGTGCAATGCCTATAGTCAGCTGCGGTGATTGCTTTTTTTTTCATTATTTTATTTTATTTCTTCAAAAGTGTATTGAAAAACGTCGTTTGATACACGTGGACATTTGCTATTGTAGTTCTCGGCTCAAAAACACCCTCGCCTACGGCTCGGGAGTTAATTCCGCCTCGAATGCAATAACAAACTTTCTCCACTTGTATCAAAATGTACTATTTTAATACGATGTACGCTTGCCTCTGGCCACAACTCTCTTGATGTCATTTTTGTTGGATCGTGAAATAGAACTATTAGTTATTGATAATTAAAGTGGAAGCACCAGATTAGCCCGCGAATTGGGTGACCCAGGGTAGCTCGAATTATAATTGAATTTCGCGGCCTAACCTGGCGCTTCACCCTTAACTGCAAGACGACCGCTATACGTGTGTACAGTCGTGGTCTTTTCCGCCTAATCAGTTAATTTTTTTTTCGTCAAAAATCAAAATCAAAATCAGTCAACTTTAGCGCGCAAAATAACAATTACTCTTTTTGATTTGGCGTGCGTCGTCAGTGCGCTCGGCCGATCGGTATCTTTTCATTTATAAGTCAACGGGGCGGGGCTAGAGAGCGTTTCTATGTTGTAAGTGCAAAAAAAAATTAGGCGGGTGTGTCCTCGATAGTACGTTGCGTCCGTTCGATGACCAATAAGGACAGCGCTTATTAGTGCGATTTTGAAGACTTCCGGATCGAAAAAACGTTCAACCAATCAGGATTGTGTTCGATCCGTGTCCTTAATTAAATCAAACCCCATACATACCTCCAGAACTCGTAATAATCCTAGTCGGCTTCGGCACCACACTAGGCGCAAACATCTTCTTCTCCGGGCTAGCTTTTCCCGCCATTATATCCCTCTTCACCGCCGACTTCTTAATCATAGTCGCACTATTGATAACCGTTGCATTGTGCATATCGTAAGTCCGTTCCATACCCGAAGAGTTGGCCTTAGTGATGGCAGCGACCGTGTACGACTTATCGTCGATCATGTCGTAAATTGGGGATATCGTGTTGTGCAAGTTTAGCAGGTCGTGTTTATTTCCTTTCCGCAGTGACATAAGCGGTGTTGAGGCGACTTGTGGGCCTGCAATGTGACATTTTGTGCATTTGTTTAGTTCGGTTCAAACTTAATGGCGGCTCGGAAGTTAGCTGCGAGTGACGGTCTGCGCAGGAATAACGCTTTAAACTTTATGGCGACTCGGAAAATCGAATGTAAAGCTGCGCAGACAACAATTTTAGGTATCAATGGGGCGCAGATGACGCATAGTTTTGTCTGTATAATGCGCAGACTGTCACTTGCAGCTAACTTCCGGGCCGCCATTAAGTTTGAACCGAACTATACCTGTGCCTTTCCAAGCCTTTGAAAGCATTGATTAGCTTCGTCCAATATTATACAATACTATTAAGGGCTTTGAATTATTTGGCCTGCCTTATTTCTGCTATTTTATTTTATTTTAAAAATAGCAGTCTCGTTTTAAACCTGTATTAATCAATAGCTGGTATCAATACAAACAAGTTTTGTCTGAGATCATCTTGTAAAGCGCATTGCCGAGAAATAAGCCAACAAAGTAAAGTTTTATGCGTGCGTGTTTTCATAATAAAATAAAATGGCGGACGTGAGGCAGGCCACCCTTCATAAAGAAATCACTCAACATCCTAACAACTAAAAACCCCACGGTTCCTATCACTACCATGAGCTGGAGAAATAGTCCTCAATTCACATGAGTCAATTAATTTTATGAATCAGGTGTTTGTTAAACATATTCGGCATAGTGAGTTCCATAATCCCAAAAACACAGGTTGTAGTCTATCATAATGACATGGGACATTTCCACTTCCCTCCTAAAAATAATGGTTTCCCGTGACCTTTAGCGATGCGTTTCTCAGAATCTTGAACCCCCTTATGACCAACCAAAATTTTCCATACCCTTGTGACCTTTAACCAAATAATTATGTGTTTGTATGTATGTTTGCAATTGATAAATCGTATAAAAGTGGGTCCCCTCCCCCCTCATGAGCAACCCTTCCATCACCCTCCCCTATGACCTCGGCCCACGTGTGAGTGTATGTAAGAATAGTTAGTACTTACGTGTGTCATGCGCAGGCGCACTGTCAGGCACGCTGTCGGGCGGACTGGATGAACTGAAGGTACCTGTGTCGGTGCTCTCGCTTGAACCTACCATCGCTCGCTCTTGTGAGCCCCAATCCTGCAAATAAGGATGATACTTTTTTACAATTTTGTATGAGAGTTTTGTTGAACATTACATCACATCATATCATCGCCTAGATACACGCATCACGCAGCATAGATTTGATGTAGCGTCCAGTAATTATCAAGTCTTGGAAAATCAATCAGAGTTATGACATTGTGTTTGATGTTCCAAAACTTGGCTATGTACGAATTTGGCCAAGTTCAAATTCTTTTTTATTACAAGTGATTGTGGAGTAAGTATAGTCCATAAAATCTGACTCGATTAAAATGGCAACTGCCAAACTAAACTAATAAAGGGATTATTAGTAGCTTTGGTCATATCGAAATAAATAATTACAAATGCTTAATGTAACTGGGTATTTAAATTAAACCATAAAAACAGTCTTAATCAAATTATCGGTTTAATTATGTACATCCTGAAAACTGCCATTTTAATAAAGTTAAATTATAAGAACTATAGGCGATGCAATGTAAATTATCTGAGAAATAATAATAATGAATTCAGGACAAATTGTGTATCTTCTAACGTTATCTTCTGATAATTAGTTTGTCTACCTTTCTAGAGTATACTAAAAAAAAAATCAGCTATTCAGCATTCCCTACAATTATGTTCGCATAACTCATAAAAATGTATGGAACAGCTGATTTTTTTTTCGCGATTCAGAGTTTGGTCCCATACTAAAAGTTGTTCATAACGATGAGTACAACGACCGGTCGAAGTTTATCGATATCGTCCGGAAACACGTCGAATAATAGCAATAAAATGTATGCAGTAGATTTAAACTTATTAAAAAAAGTAAACATTACATACTCTATGGTCTTGCTGCAGCGTCCTGTCCCCAACATCAATTAAATTAAGCGTAGCCGAATTAATATCTATGGTCTGATTATCATCTGTCTTCATATAGACAACGGTTGTGTCCATAGCGGTCGCTTTGGGCGAAAGCTTCTTGAACGTAGCATTTCTTTTAGGAGTGTCTCTAGTCGGTGGTTCGTCTTGAAAAGCATTGCCGTTTAGCACTCTCCGTCTCGACAGCAGTTCTGAGGCGTTCTCCATACTTTGCCGCGGCACTGTGATGACTGTTTGATTCGGTAACTGGATAGTTTTTATAGGGGATGTGTCTACAGGTGGCGGTACTGATTTCTCCGGTTCGGTTGGTAGCGCTTTCCTAGCTAATGACAGCTTTTGTCGAGCTTGAATAATTTCGTTTAGTTCTTGCTTACCCAAGGTTACGTTCAAACTGTTCCTACCCACGTCTTCAGGCTTTGGTAACCCCATATCCTTGTAGAACGTATCGTCAGTTTCAAAGTTTTCTTTCTCAGCGTCATTATCTCTTCGAGTAAACCTATTATTAGAGTAGTGTAAGGTGATCGGTTCAACCGGATCAGCTGGTGGTTGGTTTCGGGGAAAGATTTTCGGCGAATCTTTCTTATCAGAATTTTCGTGTAGAATTTTCGCTGTGTCGATTTGGCATGCTTCTTCACGAGATTTAGTGTAGGACTCTGAGTTTCGTATGGCGGAATCTCGTCTCGTATAGCTGTTGTATAGTTGACATCTTGGTCTTGAAGAGAGGAGTTTTTCTGATGTTTCTAAATGAGTGAAGGTTGCTGAGGAGAATATGTTGGAGTCTGTGCTTTCTTTGTGAGGTTTAGATGTGTTTGAGACGACGTAAGATGAGTTGACGGAGCTGACGAGAGATGGCGGTAGGGAGTCGATGAGGCTGTCGTTGTCCGGGTACGTTGTTTGGGAGAGGAAACTCGTACTCATGTCCTTCTCGTCCAGGATGCTGAGCGTCATGCTCGTCATCATGGGGTCGATGCTGTCACGACCTGACATTGGAAGACCTGGAAAAATATTAGAATAATTAGGTTACGACTTACGAGTAATTGAGAGAGAAAGCGATTATGGAGGAGTTTCTATTCCTGCTTTAAGAACGCTACTGGGGCAAAACGATAATTTTAGTAAATTAGATTAAGCAACTATAGAGCGCTTTGAAAGTTGGAATTCAGGAGTATATTTCTACATTGCATGAACTTAAAGAAAATATTAGTCCCAATAGAAAAAACTGGATAAGGTGCTGTCAAAATACTGTTATACCGAAACAAAGTGTTCATTCAATTCTAGTATAAAACCAGATGATATCAAAAGAACATGCACAATGATGTCCTATTTTGCAAATAACACATCTGAACCCTAACACCATAGCTATAAGAAGCACAATTATCTAAAGTAAACAGCACCGACAGAGTGCTTCCCTACCCGTACTGGTTATGTGAGTAGATATTGTATTCAGTGAGGCGGTAACTTGACGGATGCTTGCGTAACGCAGCCCTGAATGCATAACATATATGTAAAGTATACCATGTCTGCAATCCTTGCTACGGAACATAAAATCACGCCTGTAATCCCCGTTGGGTTAGACAGAGGTATACCTAATAATACACCCATAATTCGCCAGTTATGTTTAAGTCCCATGTAAAAGGGGGCGAGCCTATAGCCACCAACCGGCCACGAATCCAGACTTCGTGGCTGCTACTAAGGAATTTTTGATGGAAAAACCCAATAGCTCTTTACCCGACCTGGGAATCGAACCCAGGGCCTGATGCTCAGCAGTCGCGTTTGCGACCACAAGACCAACGAGGCAGGCGAGGCTACGAAACGTTACCTAATAATCTAGGTGATTGATACTTACTGATATACTATACTTAAAATGTCACTCAATGGATATCAATGGATATCTTCCGTGATTATTTATTTTTAATCACGGAAGATATCCCGTAAGTGACATTTTAAGTATAGTTATGAACCGTGAAAGCTTAAAACAGTGTACTGATATACTGCTAACATTTATTGATCTATCACTTTCCTTAAGTGGAGGGAAGCACCACAAGTAATGATAGTGGAATACATAACCTTCTCCGTTTTTAAAAGTCGGTAAAACATATTCAGATACGTCCGGTATCCTTAAGATGAGGTTTTCTGTACCTGAATCCCTATGTGAAGGCATAGACTTCCTGCTTTCAATGGACTCGGCGTTGAACGTTCCAGAACTTTCCATGAGCAATGACGACACAAGGCTGGGCGGGGACATGCGCATGAGTGACTCGCCGCTCTGGTACATGTTCAGACTTGGACGCTCGTTCATCATGTTTGAAATGCCCCTGGAAAATGACATAGACTTATTAGCTCTAGGTTTAATTATGATGAAGTAGACCATATTTTGCTATTGTGAACAATAACATAAAATTGATGACATATAAAAGTCTGAAGCCGGATCTTTATTTGAGGTTAATTAAGACGCTTTAGAAGTCAGGAAAAATAAAAAGATATGACCAACATATGAGACAGGTTATTAATCAAGAGACTAGAGAAATTCTAAATTCAAATCTAATGACAGCTGTCAAGATTTGAAAAGTCTAGGGGACAAACAAAAACGTTTTTTTTTTTGCAAACTAACACCCTCAAATAAGATACAGGCTTCATTTATAAAAGCGAGAGACCTCATCCTAAGCCAATAACATCCCAAAGCTTAGAAGCAACATGAGCACAAAAATCGGACGCTCCCGACATTAGAAAGCATATAATATAACCTAAAACAGTGCAGCGCCAGATTCTGCGCAGACGCAACACCGTAACACCTCCTTTGTATGAGCGCCAGGTTGAGGTATAAACTGAATATCCACCTGGGTAAACATCATGCAAATCTGTCAATAAGACTAACCAGTTTGTACTTAGGTACTTATCATTGTAGCATGCAAAACAAATACTAATAGCAATCTTAGTAAGTAGGTACTACTACAAGTTCCCGGGTAGCATGCATGAGGCTGCGTTTTCACCAAAGATGAGCGAGGATGCGCAGTCGTTACAGGTAGTCAGTGGCCCAAAAAGTCTGATAACCAGTCTTACCAAGGGATATCGTATTACCCAGTACAAATGGGTCGTGGAGGTCAGATAGGCAGTCGCTCCATGTAAAATACTGGTATTTCAGCTGCATCCGGTTAGACTGGAAGCCGACCCCAACATAGTTAGGAAATGGCTAGGCAGGTAATGATGAGCGACGATGCGTAGCGAGGGACGTGTGTGGAACTAACCGATCACATAGCTAGAATACCTCAAGATGTGAAAAAGAAGCGATACTATTGGTTAATTTCACACACATCCCTCGCTCATTTCTGGTGTAAACAGAGCCTTATCCGGGTGTCCCTGATCCCAGATATAGAACAAAGATAGTCAAGCGGAAAATACGTGTATTGGTAGTACACTAATTCGGTTAAAAGTTTCCGGTTAAAGGTAAGCGTCCACATGTCCGCATCGCATCAAACGGATCGTAGTATTCTTTGTACAGAAAGTCACACAAGTGCGTCCACTGATCCGCACCGTACGGATCGCTTTGAATCTGTTCAATAATACTACGACATGCGAACATGTGGACGCTACCTTAAGCAGACGACAACCCCCTAGGTTGACCTACGAGATAACATTGGCAAAAAAATAAACCCGTTCCGCGCCCGCGCCCTGTGTGTGTTGCGCTTAACTGTCAAGTGATCAAGTCTATAGCACAATACTTCATCAAGTCGATTGTCATAATAACATCAAAAGTAAAAGTATAACGTGTCATTAGCCTCGCAGTTCTATAACAACAAAAACTAAAAGATTCGCGCTTTCTTTCTACCTGCCTTCTCCTACTTTCCCTTTCGCGATGTACTGGAATCGATGCTTATGCTTAGTCATGCACGGTGATTAATTAAAAGGAGTTGAGCTTTTGTTTCTGGCTTCTGCCTCTTTTGGCTGTTGATCTTATGATCTTTGCCTTATTCGAATGTGTTTATTTTTATTATCTGCATTATTCGATAGTGTATTTGATTATTCGGTTTTTGGGTATTTATGTCGTCATTTGTTATTGATTGGTGAAATTAAATTGACCTACTTTCTTGTTATGTTTTGTTCTACTAAACTTGACAGCGAATTTTTATTTAATTTGGCAAGGATTTACTTCTAAATGAAAAGACAGTCATACAAGAATTAGTGATGATTTAAGGGGACTACAGCTAAAACACGATTTTTTTATAGCAAAAAGCATAATTATAATTCACTGCCATAAACAAAACCAGAAAAATATATGATATTCTTCAGGATATATGCTAGTATGATAGTGGTTTGAAAACATAATACAACAAATTTTACTCGTTAAAAAATATCACTAACTTATCTCTAAAAATTTCTTTTAACGAGTAAACACCATACTAAAATACATGCGATCATACTGATTTTTTGACAATATTTAGTCTAATTCTACAAGCAACATATTAGCATGATAGTGTTTTATTTTTTTAGTTTAATCAATAGATTTTTTTTAAATCGCAAAAAAAAACACTCATTTCGCTCTATTCGGTCCGCAGTGACTAACGTAACAACCACTTTGTAGTGCAAGCTGATTAGAAATTTATTCTAACAGTATTTTAAACGAAGTTTGAACCACCACAATTAGAGTTGCTAATTTAGCTCCTGTAGTCGCCTTAATGGGGGCCCAAACTGTGTAATTGGAAGGATATGAAGAAGACCAGGATGAGGACTGTTTGACCTTTGCCTTTATCTTCATAATTAACCACCTTGTTCTACTCACTGCTAAAGCTATCTTGTACCATGCTTCTCGTGGGTTATGTAGAACGGAATACTTAGCCTCTAAAATGCAGACATTTATAAAGAATAATATTTTAAAGCTCAAACAATCTATAGATCTTCAAAGACTTTTATAATAAATACAAATTTTTAACAGATCAAGATGAACCGGCCAAAACAATAATAAAGCCACGCTCACAATAGTGATGTAACACATTTAGTGTTCCCGTTGCCACTCATTATTTTTAGATCTCTACTCGAGTTGTATTAGTATCGGCGAGAGTCGTTTGTTGAAATAGTATCATTGTCTCACTTTTAATTAATCAAGCAGGTCAATCAGAGCTAGAACCAATCTCGCAATTGTAAAACAATAAAGATTGACCCTTTTGAATAAACGTATAGACATAATATTATTGAGTCTTGACTCGCATTTGATCTCATAGAGCTATTGTTAAAAGCTTATAATACATATGTTTTACTACCTGATACCCGCGAACTTCATCGTGAAATTATTATAAAAATATTATTTCCCTATTTGAATCGGTTTTTGTTAACAATTTTAAGGGTTTCATTTTTTTACACGGGACCCTAATCTCTATTCTAAAATCAAAGCCTTATAACATCAACTATCTAGTAAAAAGTCTTGCCAAACGCGGTCCGGCCGTTTCGGAGATTAGCCGAAACAAACATTTTAAAAATTGTGTATAAGTACCGTATGCATTCACTTTCATATGCATTCAGTAAAAAGCTGTTATTTTGAAATTACAGACACTTCATTTATATTTATTGGTTCGTAGTAGACACATGCAGCGCAGTTAGGAAGCCATAAAAGCTTTCGATCAGATTAAGCGTAGTTGGCGCAGCTGAGCTCTTTAATAATAATGTAATAAGTAATTACATCTGTTTAGACCTCAAAACAGATGATACAGTTGGACCTTTAAGTAGTTAGCGAGCTTAATAATTAAATGAATCCATGCCCGGAACCACAATTTGCATGCTTTTGAGAAGTCAGTATTCATTGGGGTGGACCTAACGCTTACGCATATACCTTAGAAATAAATGCATGCGGATAAATTTTGTCAACCCTCGTTCCAAACAAAACAAATAAATAAGGACATAACATACAAACGTGCCTCTGAAAGCACGTTAAGCCGTTGGTCCCGGCTGTCATTTGTAGATCTTTGACAGTCATTACAGGTAGTCAGTGGCCCGAAAGTCTGACAACCAGTCTTACCAAGGGGTATGGTATTTCCCAGTACTAACTGGGTTGTGGAGGTCAGATAGGGAGACGTTCCATACAAAATACAGGTATTCAGCTGCATTCGGTAAGACTGGAAGCCGACCCCAATTAAGGATAAGCCTAAATAGTTGATGATGATAATATACTAACTTGTTGAAGGTGTTGTGAAGGTTGTGTGCGGGCTGCGACAGATCGATGTTGATCGGCTTGGAAGGTGCGTGGTCCATTGACGAGCGCCCTGATACCTCCGATGCGAGGGTCAGGTCCAAATCTTCTAGCTGTAAGGTGACGAGATGGTAAAATTTAACACACACTTTTCACTGAAGGTTGTGTTAGCTTCACGAGTTTCAACTTCGACGGAAGCTTTTACTGAAGGTAATATCTAGCTGGGCTAGTTTTTCAGGTTAGGCTAGGATAGAAAGCAAGTGCAGCTAAAGTGGCCTAATAAGCCTAGCTTCGTGTGATGTGTGTGAGTTCTGTATTTGTATACACGCTTGTATTAGAGCAAACACATAGCTATTTTGCTAGCCCAGGGCCGGCAGTCTCGACAGAGATAACGACAAAATCGCTAACTTTTGATTGATAATTACTAACGAATAAATTCGGTTGTAATAATGATGCTTGCGGGAAATGCAAGTCTCTACATCCAAGATGCGATTCGATAGCGATTTTGTTTTTTATTTTTTTAAACTCAAGTATTTCGAAATGCGATATTCGAGCGAAGATAGTCTAATGAATAAGACAATCATGTTTGTAAACAAGAGTCTATATTTAGGTGACCCTTCCATATTACAGACGGATGCACGCGATATTTAGTAACAGGCCACAGAATAGTATGACTAAAATGCGTCAACCTCAACCAACCTACATATATTTGACCTCAACATTTGTTTATTTACATTTTTTATCCCAATTTTTTGTAGTAGGTACTACGAAGAAGGCAAAAAAGCCTTGACAATGAGTAAACACAAATAATAGAGTCTCAATTTGTTTGTGATCCGTTTCACACCTATGCTTACGTAATACACTTCCCGCTATAAGATATTTTAAGTACAGAACATCAACGACGGTAAAAATTGAAAATGTGGTAAGGGACATTGAGAGTGCAGCTGTATTTTCCACTTTCAAGGCGAAGCTTAACGTTGCAAATGTAAAAGCACGCTCACTGTCCCTTACAGCATTTCAATTTCGACCACGATATTTTAGCAGACACGCCATGCGGCGCGTCACCGGATTGCGTCACGAGAATGCACTTTATTTTATAAATGTTGGAATCTCCCCTGCTTTCTATGTTTAGATACGAGGATTACGATATTGAAGGTCTTCTCTTCGATGTACCGTTGATAGCCAAAACATTTTTTTGCGATCGATGCTAATGTTGTTAGACGTTTGAAGATGATGAAAAACATATGTTGAAAATAATCATTGACTAAAACTAGCTTTTGTTGCCATAATATGCCTCACACAAGATGGACCGATGGCTTGGTAAAGGTAGCAGGAATTCGCCGATTGCGAGAAATATAGGACCGGTGGACGTGGCGACAATAGGGGAAGCTATGTCCATCAGTGGATGCCTTTCTGCAGAATGTCTGAGATTAGAAGCTCCAGGCCAAAACCATAAACACGAAACCAGTTTTATCAATTTCGCTTCATAGCAATTCCAACGCGAAAAATTTGCAATGGAACGCTGCGTGACCCATGAAACAGCACAACTAACAAGCCTAGCCTAAATACTCTTTATGTAATAACAATTATAATTATGAAAGTGCCTATAATACCTATGTTAAAAAACAAGGTCACGTACATACATAAGCAAAGAAACTATTTCATGCCAATCACGACTACAGAATTACCGTTAGAGAAACATCAAACATGGTCAAAACTAATAAATGTGAGTTTCATTAGACATTATAGCTTAGTCCGTTACTATCACTTTCGTTCTAGCTCTAGTGGACATTTTACACTCAACTGGGGGATCAAATTCGCAGATAGTGATGCCATAGCAGAAAGTCGTTTTCGATCATGTTGACGCATGGGCTTTCCTTTTAAAATAAGCTAGCGTTGATAAAACTAGTTGTAATGTATCAAAATATATATTAGGATTATCTTCGGCTAAATATGTGTTTTGCGGTACAAGTTAGGAATAATTTTAGATTTGTCTTGAGAGAACCCTTCGATGATATCAAGACTACGCACAAAGTAGGTTTTATAGGACTTGAGATTGCCATCATGGCGAAAAGATTTGCCAGGCAGCGTGGGGACCCGCTAACTGCCCAAGGTGCGCACGACGTATAGTGGCTCAGTAGAGACGTCGCTCGGGGAAGCTTTCATGCACCCCAGGTTACTGAAAATGCCAAACTAGTCGCCAAATTTTGGGCTGAATCAATTTCCGCTAAGAGGAAGCTAAATACGTGTCATTAACCGCTATTAAGGAAGTTCTGGACAGTAAAGACTATTATCACCATGCTTGGATTGGTGATCGGAAATGTTTGATGGCGAAAAGCCCCTTGCTTTTCGCATTAAACACGCTGGCCAGTAGACCTAATAAGTTTGATATTAATTCTATTATTAAACTAACAGCTACTAGTTAAGCTTTATTAAAAAAGCTCCTTACGCCCGTTTTCGGTCTAAAAGTAATAGCTGGATCTTGTCAATACAGACGAAGTTTTGAGTTCCGGACCCAAACTGCCAGTGTGTAGTATCTATAAAGCAGGTCGTATGTAGGCCACTCAGACTAAACCTAACTATAATATAGCGGCTATCGACCGCAAAATGAAAGCCTGTGTAGGATTAACACTTATACTTAATGGGTATTGTAGGACGTGTAACATAAACATTGAACAAGCGAAGTTAATTAACGTCATGGTTTTCTTAATGTTTATTTGCAATGGGTTTAATTAATGTTATACGTTTGTAATTTTCTTAGTGCGGAGAAAGAGTTTAATTTGAGGCAATGGAAGAATTCTGCTATTTTCCTCGAGCAACGACTATTACAAGATTTTGAAGCGAAAACTTCTCTCCCAATAGAAGAATATAGCGACTTAGCGACCAACAATTCGTTTGCCAAACAAAATGATGATATGCAAACTTAGAAGAAGAACTGATATTTCTAGGCGATTATGCTACCGAAATAGCGAATGATATAGTAAATGAATGAATGAATGAGTAATCGAAGCTACGTTTTTGCTATGTTCTCATCTCGTCTCCGCTCAGTGATTCAGAATCTATGAGACAGCTGTTTACTCACAACTCATTAAGCACTCAGTCACCGCTTTTCAAAGCCCTGTCAAGGTCGTCCTGCTGTTAAGTGAGCTTTACAACTTCGCATACACAGTAGCCGTAATTTATGTTAATACTTCGAGGACTGACTTAATGCAAGTCTAGTTTAGTACCCAATTGAATGGTATTACCCTTATTTGTGTCGCACGACATGTAAGACAATTGGTTCGTGAGATAATTTCTTTCTTTGAGTATATTTAGGTCTCCGCTATAGACATTATGTAAACTGTCGCCTTTCTTCCATGGGGGTAGACAGGAACTACAGATTTCTACCGGCTACAATCCTTAAAAACTCTTTTTGATTCGTGCACGTTTATAGGTACCATCTGGTCATACACAATCGGCGGTATATCATTGGATAATACTAAAAGGAGACCGGGCAAGTCGAACAACACCCAGTTTGCTTAAGAATCTATTAAACCGTGTTACAAGAGAGATAAGATGAGCCAAGAATAAGGGTTGACATGGCCAGAGATCTTACACGATAGAGAGGTTTCAAATGAGAAAGGGGAAGGCCTTACCCAGGTGGAACCTAGTCTAGCAGAAAAAAAGTAACATTTTGACGAAATAGTTCTATTGCTAGTCGTAATAAATCCAAAGATCAAGCAATTTCTGAACAAAACTTTCTGAACAAAACACCAACAAGATAAATCGCACTGATTCCGCAATCGTCTAATACTCTCTAGAGAAATTATTATAGCAGTTGGGACCTTTCCACCCATTGTTATGTTCTATTATAAAACTTTTTCATCACGTACGATACCATAACATACTGTTGTATTTGTGCAGCTGTACCCGAGCTTATTATTTATACAGTGAGTCAATATACTACCACTTGCTATAGTTTCTAGTTTCAGTAGTCTCGTTGCAACATCGATATCGCCCTGTATATCTTGGGTGTTTATCGCTGCTGGCTTGTTGGAGGAAATTTCAAGAATGTGTTCAAATTCAGTTTTGGAGTATACTGTTCAAAGTTGTCGGTTACCGTCTAATAAAATTATGGGAAGAAAGTTCTCCAGCCTTGTTGCGTGAAGCGAATTTTGTTGGGTCCACATGTTTTGGTCTATTTCTAACATGTTTGCAGTTACCAGTAGAGCATACTTTAGAAGCCGTCTGACATCTAACGAAAAAGTTTAAAACAGCTTTTGCAATTTTGTAATATGCTCTTGATTCGTTCATTTTTCCCGTCTTTTCTTTCTCGAAATGGTTAGAAGGTTTCTATTACTACAAAATACGCCCAATGTCGTATTTCACCGTACCTGTGCCAAGCTATGCTAGGTGCAGCAACAATACGTGCTGGACCCTGTCAGTTTTGCAAGCGATGCTGCGGGCACTCGACTGTATCGAACAGTTTCCTCTATGCTTTTAGTTGCAATTTGATAAAGGCTACATTTAATCTATTTTAAATTGTTATCTGCGGGATAGGTTGAGGAGGTCTGAAATGTCTTTTAGACCGTAATAGATAGATGAAATTTGGTGGGTTGTAATCATTGTTGTCGACTGCTATTTCGGGTCAAGAAAAATTGAGGATATTTAGTACTAGGTGGCCTTCGATTCGGCAAATAAAAGTTGAAAGATGCATCATTGTCCAGGAATGTCTTGGAATCCACAACGACTGCAATCCAATGATTCACCGAGTCATAGACTATTAAAAACAAAACTAAATCGTCTTAGTACTTTTGAAGACGCTTAGTTATCAATTTAGCATTAATCCGATTCGCCAAGGTAAAACCGAATAGACTTCAAGAACTGACATTTAGTAGATTTGACGCTCCGAAACCGTTTAATGATTTTCTACTATTTTTGGGCTGGCGGCCATTGAGCGCAGTTACTCTTAATCAGCCGTGAAACAGGTACCTACGGTATTAAGCATGGTCATCAATTTTAAGGCGTCGGAATTTTTTAGAGGATTTTTATGGTTCATACATGAAACGATTCTGCGTTGCTGGTTTCGATGGATGAAAGTTTAGTAATGTTTTCAGTCAAAACATTCATGTATTCAAACACTGTTTAAAGATTTCATATACATGATATCTTCCGTGGTTATCCAATATTCTGAGCTCTCGATATTTCGACGCTGTTGAAAAAGAAAGAGGGTAGACAGATTGCTCTGCACCTGACAATTTATTTAGCATCCACCCGCAATCTTCAGTCATCCTGCGATTATGGCGCTTGCAACAGCGTCGAAACATCGGGAGCTCAGAAAAAGGATAATCACGGAAGATATCCCGTACGTGACAGTATAAGTTTATTTATGTACCTACTGCTTGAAGAACGATTTAGGGCAGAAGTGGAAGTAAGGTAATACCGGATTGACCCCTTTCCGAACACCTAACAAAATCTGGTCGGCGTAAATTGGCGGGCCAAAATATCAAGATATAACATCCAATTCAACTGAACACACTTTGACAAATCTAGGCCCTAAATTTTTCAAATATAGATACCCTAGAATCCCTAGATTGTAGAGAATCTATATTCAAATTACAAGCGCGGGTATCCATTTGAAAATAACGCACGACATCCATACATGATTTACAATACAATTTCATCCAAGGACGTATTCTGCGAGCGTCGCTTATTCCATGAATAACGAGGGAACGAGACACGCCTGCATTTTTAAAACTGTCTCGTTAAGTGTACACGATGATTTTAAACCAGCCGTGATCTCATTTATTTTGCAAGTTCAGTGTCATGGCCGCCAATCGAGGTTGTCAACTGATGAAGATTCGGAAAAATACCGTTATAAAAATTCAGTCGCGGAATTAAAAGGTTAGGTACCTTTTGATTAGTTTTTATCCTGCACTCTGCACTATAACCTACGGAAACCGAAGTTATGGCGCATTTAAAAGAAGCCAATGTCTAGAAGTGGACAGAGATGAGCTACTGATTGTGACCGAGCATGAGAGTTTTTTTATTTTTTCCACCAACGAAAGAGCAATATTACCAACATAAGTCATGAAAATGACAGTTCGATTGTCATTCTTTCCTTTCTATAATTTATTTGGGGTCGTCGCTTCATACTGATCTCGAGAGACACACCCTTATCAGCATTGCATAAAAATGCTTAACCTTTTTTTCCGCAAGTGTACTTAAGTAAATATAGACTACAAATGCGAGTTTAGTGAATGAAGTCGACTGTAAATGAGACTCCATTGTGTTTATGTATGTGTGTTTAGATTGGAAGCAGACGTAAATAAACAAGGCATTCGAAACATATAAAACAGAATCTGATTTTAATATGTACTAAACGCTTTTGTTACACCCATGTTCTTCGTTTTATTTCAGGGGCATTAACATTTTTCAAGTGCATCCTGATTTTATGAGTTAACTTTAATGTTTTTGGTTGCTTTAGAGCCAAACTTCAAACGCGAGCAAACCACAAATTACCTGCATTTTATGTTTCTTTTTCTTCCAAGTTAGACTGCCATTAAGAATACCTCCTGTTTTACATTCGGGGCCATTAAAACAAGGTGCTAACTTGCATAACAGAATAAAATATGACTGTGCAACGCACGCAACCACACGCACATCTCATGGGTTATGCTCGCCGTTGTTATGAGATTCCGCTTTGCATACAGCGGAATCTCATAACAACGGCGAGCATAAATTGATCGAATTTTATTGATCTACGGTCTGCAGCAACGGATATACTATCATAATATGGGATGCATTAAGCTTGGTAATCGAACGACCACCATTTAGAATGTTTTGACCTATCATCTATAACGTAGTTCAATGTAGGCCAGTAGAGCCGGATGCCTTAGTAAATATTCTAGCATTTTCGTGTAGATGCATACTTCAGTATACCTTAGTGCACCCGCATACAGACTTTACTGCACCTTGCAGCCTAGTTTACGTGATCTCATATTCTTGACTGCTTTCTTAGAGCAAGGTACCAGAGCAATTTTGTACCGCTACTACGCTATAGCTTCTACTTTGGGAGATTTCGTCTAAATACTAATGAAAAGGTTCAGTGAATCAGGGACAAAATTGCAGATGAGGCTTCAGACATGGGCATTTCCGTATCGATAAAGGAACAAAAAAATAATAATTTAGTACCTACTAACTGGACGGACAAAATGACAACGCGTTCGATAGTAGGTAAGTAATTAAATAAAAAAAATTTATTTCTAAACGATTGCTATTTTAAGTTATTAGGTACTTGTTTGTGAATAAATGACTATGACTATGACTAAATTAGGTTGATATTGCATTTTTTTTTTACGGGTTCCTTTATCGATAATGAACTCACCCCTAAGCTATGGCACGCGACTTCTTTAATACCCTGTATATCAATGCCCAGTGTCCACAATTTTGCCGTACCAGTTGGCTGATCCTTAAGTCATTTACCATAGCCTTAATTCAGACTCACCTGCGGATCATCATCCTGCACCAAACTCCTCCTCTTCATCGCGTACTCCTTGACCGCATGACTGTTCTCGGAGTTCACATCCACATTGAACGTCTTCAGTCTCAACATCGGACTGATTGCACCCAACGGGTTATTGTACTTGTTGTACGTCAGGAACTTGTTCGCCGACTGGTTGCCCATGTTGGACGACAAATTAGCCGACATGTGTCCCAAGTTGGACGTCAAATTGGCCGACATGTGGCCCATGTTGGCCGACATGTGGGCCATGTTGGGAGACTGGTGGATTGTGGCGAGCGGCGGTATTGACGACATAGAAGGAGGATTGGACCCTTCCACTATGTTTTGTATGCTCGGCCTGTGCGTCCTTTTCTTTGGCTTCACGTATGTTCTAGAGTCGAACTTGTGTTTGTCTGGCATTGAGAGGAATTCATCTGGAAGAGAAAAGGTTATTTAGAAATAAAGCTGATACCGATGGGGATGCTTAGCTTCCTGTCAAATAAGAGCTTCCAATGGAATTCCTCGTTGAAAACTTCGCCACGCTATGGCGCTTAGTGTTTTTTTTTACTTTACGATCTTTAACGAGTCAACTTTGGATATATTCATAAAATCATAACGTTATCATTAGATCGGATGTAATTCTCATATCAAGATACTGCCCATTCATAACAGGCGTGGGAAAAAAACAAAAGGCTACGAAGATAGTAGTACAATTACACAGTATTCACTATCCAGGCATTCATACACCAAACAATAGTTTTTAAACTTTAATCAAAATATCCCGAGGCCAAAGAAGAATGAAGTTTGGCAAAGGGTTAGTTTGTCCAAAAATAATTGGAATGTCTCCAATTCATTCAGAATTAGGTTTAAATTTATCAATAGATCAGGTAAACGCGGAAGATACCAGTAGGAAGTTCAACAAACCCATTATAAATCGCATCTCAAAGCTTAGTATTCGTTAAGGTCTCCCAAATCACACAATTATAAACCTTACAACTACACATTATGCTACACTCTCGTCTGAAATGTGTGTAGCGTTAAGTGGTAACAAAATAAAAGCGTCGAAATTCAGTTCGCAACGCACTCCGTCGTAGAAACGTAGTTTAATTGGAACCAAAATTGGTGGACAATTTGCATTCGGTGTGCTAGAAAGGACGTGGTCAGGAAATGGCGCTGACAGATGTTTTAATGTTATGATAGGAATGCGTGAGGCGACTGCGAATGCAATGCTTCTTTGAAATGTAGCCGTGAAAGGGCAGGTGGAAGAAAGCTATAGGATACATCCTGTGACTTACGTGTCTTGACAGAAGACAGTCTGGTTGAATAGTGGATTTCTGGAGGAAGTACAGCAGATTGGTCAACATGTACAGAATCCCGAACATACGTAAATGAGAAGATCAGCCTACATACTAAAGAATTCCAAAAAGTCCAGAGACCCTTGTCCGAGCTGTAGGGACGTTATGGCTGATTGATTCTGCTCCTTCCTTTCATATATTCGATGGTTAGCAGTTAGATGACCTTTAAGCGACTAGAACCTACTGATTAAGTCAAGTGCAATTGCTTTACAAACATTACTTTACATATAATTATATGTAAGCCAAAACCATAGCAGTAGAAAAAAGTGTATACGCAAACACGAGCAGATACTAATTGAATGCGTTCAAGCAGATATGCGAATAAGTGTGTTGACAAACACAATATTGACACACTGACGCGAGCCTGACCTTAAGTGGAGATGACGTATCGAAAACGAGTAATAAGATCGTATGATACAGTTGATAAAGACAGTGTTCTGCTAAAAACAGCTGTTGCAGTTTTTAATGGGGAGTTTGTTTCGCCTCTTCTGAAGAGTGAGCGTTTTGGAGGACTGACTTATGTAACTTTTCGCCTTCAAAAACTGAACTTACCCGCCTAATAAGTAACTTTTGATTTAGTTTAATCCTTCTTACGGAAAAATGCAATTTCATGTTAATTTGAACACAAACCGTTCTGGGCTAGTAGGCATTTGTATCTGATCAAACTCATCGCCCAATTACAAAGGAAAATGTTATGTTATAAATACTTTCCCCTATCATAACCTGACTGACAGGATGGCATCAAGTTGTTTCCTTAACATACCAATGCGGAAGAAATAAAACAATTCCATTGCATAAACCCCACCCACACAACCGACCATTAGTTCCAAGTTACAATCGATTTAATCGTTCAGAGGATTGTATCCGAGAAGAATGAATCCAAATTCAGTTTCGTTACAGACAAAAACATTCCAGTTACGTCTAACAAGAGTTATTAAATGTTCGTTAATCTATTAATTCATCTCGATCCAGCATATGCGTAGAAAGTGAAACTTTTATTGTACAAGTTTCGAATGATAATTGTCGTGTGGGCTGCAATGCCATTGTTATATGGACTGTGTTAGTTACAATACTGACTGGGGATCGAGTGTATGTAAACGTGCTTCTGACTAGCAGGGTACTAAAGTTGTTGGAAATATTATGCCCATTTTGGACTAGACGGCCTCCTTACTCTGTTCATCTGTTGTACATTGAGTATTTTATTTTAGACCTTATTTTCTTGGCTGTCTACTTGTTTTGAGCTCGTGTTTTGCTGTCTATCAAGTCTTTAACATTAAAAAAAGCTTATAACAAATTAGTCTTTTCCCTTAAGAATATTAGAATAGTACACAATTTCTTCGGCCGGATATCAAAGTAAATGTTTCCATTTTCGAAAGGTAAAACCTGCCTACAATCGATAGTGCGTGGGAAGATCGCAAAATCGCGCAGTTCAGTTTACCATATGCGGCATCTCGGCGTACAGACAGACTCAATTCCAGGAGTTTACTCACAGAAAACAGTAACAACTCTAGATTCATTTCAAATTCTCTGATCACATGGAAAACAGGAAAAAAACAGGGTGGATTGAATGATATTATGAAATCTAGACGATCGATAATGCGTTTTGCACACCTTAGGATGTCTCCCCACTATTTTTGTTCACCACGAATCATTCCAAACCTTCGTGGCTATTTCTTAGCCACGAAGGATAGAAAACCTCATCTGAATCAGATAACTAAAAAGATGTATGAGATAGAAAAGGTTGTTGGTAATTTTAATAAATTGCCTATAGTACAGGCGACTGCAAGTCGGTGGTAACACTGAGCTGGCCTACAGCTTAGTACTCAGTTTCATAGACTAAGAGGCCACTTTGTATTGGTTTCGTTACCACTGACATGTGGCCCACTCTAGAAAAATGCATCTTCTATTTGTGTCAAAATGCATCCGATTAAATTTGTTATTGCGTAACCTAGAGGAGCCTATAACGATTTATTTATGGGTAAGATGATAGTCGTGTCGTGCATAGAAATTACAAATACAGAAACTACGACCCGTGCACTTAAACATTATCTAGGCGTTGGCTTATAAAGTCTCAATCTCAGCCCTCAGACGATGCAAGATAACCGAGGTACGGAATGCTCGCATGTAAGGACGCAACTAATATGGGAAATCATTCGCAGAGCCGGTTCTATAAGGCCCATTTCAGAGTGAAGTTGACGCGGTCGCGTGCGATGAAGACCGGTCGTAAGCACGCGCGTGCTCTTCTTGTTTACACTCCTAGAAATGAGACTGAGATTTAACGTAACTTAGCACTTACTGTTGCTAAGCGTTATGCCTGTCAATGTCGCACAGCAGTCAAATTGCAAGTACAAGATAGAGACAGGAACATGTCTAAGTCAAAGCGAGAGCTGAGAAAGCTTTATGGATCTCGGCCTACGGCACACGTACCGTCTCGTTCTGAACGTTTCCTAAGCCTTTGGTGAGTGTGGCGCACGATGAACAGTGAACGCTATCATACAATTTTTATGGATATCGAAACGCGCGGCCGGTGCCCGCGGCTGTTACGTGCACCGGTCTCACTCTGAAATAGGCCTTAGTGTTCCTACGTTATTACTTCCTGCGGTATCAATTCATCAATTAACTCGGAATCTCGCTTTTTGCGTCGCCTCTCTACTTTTATAGGAAATTGGCAATAGAAATCTTTTTTGTTTCTGTTTTGTGAAGATTTCTCTGGCTTTAATGTGGAGGATTATAGTCATGAACATGGACAGGTTTTGTATTGATACACAATTCAATATGATTCTGTTTTTTTTTTTTGCAGCAGGAAGTCAAAAGCAGAATTTTAGAGGACCGAAATATTTCTTGGTTTTCTAAAAGATTTGCAAAGAATAAGGAAAGTGAGCTATACTTTTTACACTAACGCGAAATCTGTTGCGTTAAGAACATAACGCCCACTTGTGATTTCGTTGACTCGTTTGAAGAAGGCCGTAGCTTGAGCGCTGGTAACTCTGTTTTAGTTGCTTTGAAAAAATGTAGCTAAATGCTTGCCTCTTTTTGGAGGCTCTCCCGAGAACCCACATTTTTTGGCAGCAATTCATGCACATTTATTTTCAGGTAAGCAAGTCTTACCTGAGCAAAACGAAAGCGAACCCGAGCTTTTCAAGCAAAAAAGAACAAGAAAGCATAGAGGATAGTTTCTGAATGTATGGATGGAAGATTTATGCGAGCTCTTGAATAAGTAACCAGACTTTTAAAGATGAGCGAAGCCAAGCTTTTAATTTCCAGAACACAAAACAACAACAGATTTTTCGCCGAAATTGTTCTACAACCAATTTCGAATGATTCATTTCTGGGTTAGCTGATGCAACTCATGTGCCAAGGATTCCGGGTTCATGAAGTCGTGGACCTTTTCTCTTGTTTATTATTAAGTACATTTTAATTCAGTTGTCTGTATTGAGTAGTCGTCAGTCTGACTGAAGACGGATACTTCTAAGAGTTCCAAGGCCATTGGAAGAGGGAAGGAAGCGTCCATATAAGAAGTTTCCTAAATCCCAAAACGTATGTCAAAATCTCATGCCAGTATTGATATTCTCGAATCTTCTGCTAGTAATCCTGTTTTGGACAAATTACAATTTGCACACTGCATTGTCACTATTTAATGTCAATACATAAATTTATGTTTCCGACAGTATTTTCCTGTGCAAAATCTATTTAGGGTATCCTATCTGAAAACTGACTTTAGTTCTAGGATATAGAGCGCAGATTTCTATGGCAGATCTAAAGCAACGAAGTGATCTCAATGTAATTGAATGATTGGTTTAGTGACATTGAACGGTACTGGAATTATCTAAGTGTGTAAGTGTACCTACTAGTATACCAAATACGAAATGGTATTGTATACCGTTTAAAAAATATTTGCCGTCTCATGTTGTTGCCAATGACTTGTGATTTTGATTGACAGTAAAACAGAAAGATTTTGCTCAAGAAACAATCATTACTTAATTTGTTAAGAGGTAAAGTTTGTTGATTTGGATTTAGGAAGTATTCTTCAAAACTGCTCGACCGAGTTAAAATTGTTTCTCACCAATGGTAAAGTTTTTAAGTTTGGATGTAGGGGGCAATCCCCAAAGCTACTCATCAGATTTCGAAAATTCTCTCAATTATTGAAAGCTAGACTAATATCAAGTGGTATAGTTCTACGACGCGGACGAACTCGTGGACAGAAGATAATATTTGATATGGAGAAAGGTGTTACTCCTGTAATTGCTACACAGCAGCATATATCTTCAAATGATAGTATCACATATTAAGAAATAGACTCTGTTGGTTAATTTAGTCCTATTAGCGCGTTATTTGAGAGTTAAAGGAAGCTTGAATGTAGTTATAATGTAGATTCTAGCGTGGTCAGAGGTCAAGGGTGAACGACTCTTGGTTCATTTCCGAGGCTACGCCTTATAAAACATTTGGACTAGACAGTAATGCGCTATAGAGTTCAAAATTGTTCTTCACAAAACTTTTAGCCATACTGACCTCGTTACTGACAAAATAGTGTCTGTACTATTTTGTCAGCACATCAAGCTACTACAATCTGTCAAATTTCTATAATAGATTTTCAACTTTATCGCTAAACCATTAAGTTCAAGATTGATTGGGTTTGACAGTTTCGGGCAGCTTGATCTGCTGGCGTCTGTAACTCTGTACCTAACTTCAATGTAATAGTTAATTTATATAACTGTGTTTTCAGTAGTATTGCTTCGTCATATATGTCATCCCGGATTAATATTTACTCTAATATTATTTTGCGGGAAGCCGGATAATTAGGTATTGTCATTATGAATTCACTTTTGTAAGTACAGACTTCCGTTTTTCCATGAAACGAAGAACAGTGTTGTCTGTTGTTTGTCGCACATTACAATAATATTTAACCTTTCAGACTCAATTGTAGGTAAAACCATCAAACAATGATTGATCGAAAGTGTAGATCGTTAACTAAGCCCAGATATTTCCTGGAATCCATACTAATATTATAAACTGCGAAAGTAACACTGTCTTTCTTGTGTGTCTTTTGAAAGAAAAAGGTTACAGCCTTTTCACGTCATAGGAGCGTTTATAGCGCGCGACGTCAAGTTTAAGGCTTTACGGATTCAGAAGAAATTTGGCAGACGCATAGACCTTGGGTAGGTACACGTGCAACAGCTAGTTCTTCTACACTAATATTATAAAGAGGAAATAATTGTATTTTTGTGTGTGTGTATGTTTGTAATGAATAAACTCAAAAACTTCTCGACCGATTTTAAAAATTCTTTCGCCATTAGAAAGCCACGTCTTTACTGAGTAACATAGGCTATATTTTATCCCCGTACTCCCACGGGAACGGGAACTACGCGGGTGAAACCGCGTGACGTCCGCTAGTAATTAACAAAGTGAATCTCAGTTCTTACTGACGAAGCATTCGATGTATTTGAAATTGACGCACGCGAAGCCCGAATGCGAAATTTGACACTGATCTTACTTATCTGCATTATAAACTAGATATTATATTACTGCCACCGTCGTTGAGGGTTTAAGTATGCAATTCTACGTCTGCAGGGTTGACCAAAAAGTGTATAACCAAGCAATTAGCAACCCACGCGAAGGTAGAATTCGCAGTAACGAAGTTTGGCCAACGTACGGAAGTTTTGCGCCTTAAAATTGGTTCAAACTTAAGCAATTTAAACGCCCACAGCCTGCAAATACCATGGACCTGTTTTATCTAGACTTTTAATACAACTTAGATGTATTTATAGACATAGCCAGCTACAGCCATAATTACACAATACTTTTGCTGATTTTGTAAATCTGAAATTGTTGAAATCTGCCTGTATATTGTTCCAATTCTAACTAGACTAGACCAAAATGCTATACCTATTTTGGTCTAGGGTCAAATTAAAGTAGACTATTGGCTGCAAGAGTTAAGTACAATCTATAATAACCATTTAGGGTCAGAGCGCGTACGCCCCGTCGTCGCTGCAAAAGATTGCGCAGGGCGTTTCATACTTTGTGCTTTTTTGTATGGACAATCCGTCGAACGCCTTCGAGCAATGTGTCGTGACCCTTAGTCGGGTTTTAGCATAAGGAACAAATGTAGTGGAACGCCAAGGTGAATTAAGAATAAAAGAAGAGATCGACTCCAATCTAAAGAATTGGGTCCAGACGACGAGCAGAGATAAAAGGACAAAATCATCAAATTTTGCTGCTCATCTGGAATCACTGGGGAAGTTCGGCCTTTTGCTGTATCAGGGTTTCTTTGAAAACCTTTAGAGATGAAAAACAAAGATTTTTTTAGTCAATCCAAAAGGAATAATGTCTTTCTTGTACTTAAATGTACAGACCCTGATTGCATATGTATCTCGATATCAGATCTTTGTCCTGAACCTATGAGCCGTGTCGAATGTCATTAGATCAGCTACCAATTGTTCATGATCATATCCTTTGTTTAACGACGGGCCGACGAAAATCATTGCATAGCTCTTAATTTAATTGCTGTTTTTAGTGCTGTGACGAAAGGATGTTTCATCCTCCATAATGTTTTTGTGTTATTGTAAAGAAGAGAGAGAAGAAGGTTTCCGAAATATTTTGAGCAGTCATTGCTAACCAAAATGTCACAACACTTCGTGAGAAAAGTTTTGGGTATGACTGTGGATGGGTTTAAATACACAATTACCGACGCGACGCTGCGATATGTGTGCTTGATTGATCCGGGAAAAAAAAATCATACGAATTGAAAACCTCTTCCTTTGCTCTTTGCCCGTGCAATAAAAGCGACGAACAAACGAGACGAACGTCTATTACGTTCGTCTCGTTTCGGTTCGTGCTCGACATCATTGATAACATGATCAGCTCAAGAAACTGACCACGCTTACAGACGCGAATTAGGCGTCGGTAAGTGTGGTCAGTTTCTATGGCGCCACTATTTCCAGTAAAACTTCATTTGTTAGTATAAAAAAAAAACAATAATTATATAAACACTGCTAAGTAGTAAATAGGTTCTGTTTAAATATGATAATTATGCAGCTGATTAGAGTACTTCCTACTTAACTTGAATGATAATGTATGACTGTGTTGTGTGTACTAAGTAAATATGATCCGACGTTGTTCCAAATTGTCCTGAAGACTTCGCCAGAGACAGAATAGAACTTAAATGTTTAATAACTTTTTGAATTTGACCTGATGTGGACTTTGCAAGCAGTGCCATCGTTAACTGGCACATAATTATGTGCTACCTATATAATAACATCCTTATGTGCGTTGCAATAGTGACGTTACGCCTGTAGGTCGCTAGGATTATTATAAGGTAACTAACTTGCTTTTATATATCTGGCCAAGTTCGGCCCGTCCGGCCCGCAAACGAAATCAGATAGCCACACCACCTTCGCCGCGGTCTATTCTCTCGATCTCGTTTGCGAGGCAAACATGGCCGGATATTGCACAGGACAGAGGTTTGGAAGGAGAAAGGGGAGGCTTTTTCCCAGCAGTGGGTCACTCAAATAGGCTAATAAAAAATAAAACAAAAATCTTGGTCTTCTCATTGCTATAAAGTTCAAATCTGCACATTCCAGGTGAAAATAGGACTAATGATGAGTTTTAATGTCCGAGAATTGTAATGATGTTTTGATGACCCAACAGTCAACCACTCGTGATAGACATCTTTGTAAATTATTTTCATAAAGTGGGTCATGTGGACAAGGCCACAGGTATCATAATTCCTTAAAACATTTGAGAGAAAAAAAAGTCAAGATCAGTGTACCGTAAAGTATTTTGTAGTTGAATTATTCAACTTAAATTTGCAGATAGGAATGTGTGTGAAACTTACATAACTTGGTGTATATGCAATACTTGTAAACATTACAGAAATGACTTAATAATGCAGGCAATTAAACAGCTGTTTCATAATTATTAGATCATAATATAAGACATAACTGCAGTCTTTTAATGAAAATTTTGATAATGTAATTTCTTCTAAATAAATGATAAGAATTTTACAAGAACTTTGATGTTGTTATCTAAAAAACAAATAGGTATTTCTTGAAAGATAAATCTCATTAAATTAACATTTAGAAGTTTGTTTGTTTATAATTACATAGGTAATTGTCTGTTTGCATAATTTCATGTATGAAGATAACATAAATTACATTGCATGCAAGCATATACAATACTATTTTTAAAGTTATGAAAATTCTGAAATACTGTGAGTTTGTAGAACGTAAAAAAAACTTTCAGCGAAAATTGCTTTATATAAAATTTGATTTTTCGTTTCGACTTTTTCGTGAAACTGCAGCAGTAACTTTGTTCATCATTAACATCTTATGAAAAACAAATTTAGTTTTGCTGTTTAGCATAAATTGACATAAGAATGAGATTTAATATTGTCATTTATTATACATATTAGTGTTTGGTGCTATGGATTTGTTTGTGCGCGAGTCCGACTCGCACTTTGCCGTTTTTAATATTAGCATGGTTATCAACTGTCATAACATTTAATAGGTGAGGAACGTGTAGGTAAAATATAGCCCAATGCCTACATTTATGAGAAGACTGTATTGAGGAAAAAGCATTGACCTCTCACATGGGTCAATATTTAAATAATGCACACATGTTATTCAAGTTTGAACATGTTGTCTTATCTTATGTGTTCTAATTTTGTTAATGATGTAATAGATACTTCAAATCAAAAGAAGTTGCCATTATAAGAACACTGCTAACTACTTCAATGTTTTAAGAAATTGACTCTATTCTTCAGCTGTTATAGTGTTTATCTGTTGTTTCAAGCAATCTATAGCTTTATAACATAGACATAAAAAGAAAAGTTTATGCTGAACAAATGTTAGTTACAGCGTATCACTGTGTGTTGATATAATTCTTTGCCAAGGAGTTTGTTGGAAACGACTACCACCGCTACTCATTGTCACAGTGGCAACTTGTTTAGACATGCTGTTGACCTATTTGCCTGCCAATTTTTAATATTATAAAGAACTTACTTTTAAGTATATTGTCAAGTACTGTGTAGAGCGTCTTCTCCAGCTTAAGGTAATCATTGTCCTCCTTGATGGGCCAGTCACAGGATAAGTTCCAGTCCACTATATCAACTCTCCGTCCCGAGTCTTCAGGAACTTTGTACAACCTGGGTGGAAACAAAATAACATAATATTAAAAAATACAGGGAAATTTAAAGAAAACTAAAAGTTGTTGACTCCAAAAATTATCATCAACTCTACTTTGTCTTTTTTTTATTTTGTTTAGATATCCAATATAAAGTTTTCCTGGCAGATTTGACCCAGTATACTTTGTATCTATGTAAGTAGGCTGTGTTGTCCTAATGAAAGTCGATTGCCTGTCTCTGATTTGTCATGCCTGTATGATTTTAAATGAAAAAGGCAGGAACATGCACATTAGTTGAGCATGGTATTTAATAACGTGTACTACGGGAGATTTTTTTTACCATTCATGGGGTGCAAGTAGGGCTTGCGGATCCGGGTTTTGCATGCCCTAGGTGCAAGTGTAACGCAAATACATATCACCAATGACTAACGGCCCCAAGTTTGGGAAACCATTAATTCTGCCTATAGATCAACAATGAAGACTTTTATTATTGCGCATTTGATGAATTATTGTATTAATTTCGAATTAGTTTTTATTGAAGAAAACAGGTTTGCATGCAGATACTTGTATATTAGAAGATTGAAGCATTTTGTTCAGAAGTTATTATGATAACACAGTTTTTATACAAGTACAACAGGCAACCTAAGATAAGTAGACACCACTACCACGACACCTATGCACAACAGGCCCCTAAGTTCCACCGATCCTGCAGCTGCAGTACAATCATTTCTGGTATTGCCTACCTGCTGATTATAGGAGCCTCAATATTTTGGAATAATACAACACAATTTATTGTAGTATAGACTAGTTTAATTATTTTTTTTGTTACATAATATAAACCCACTCTGTTTTTGTTTTTAGCTGGGGTTTAAGGAAACTTTGCACAGCTTAGTAACAGAAGTTATCAACAAGTCCGTTAACATAGTATTGACTATTTCATTTACTGGTCTAAGCATCAAATTTTGACCATTTATCATTTGATAATCATTCTACTGATATGATACAGATGACATCTTCCGAGTCTAAATAAACATGATGTAAACCCATAGTAGAGCCCTTAGCAAGATAGATTTGTTGACATTTAATACATAGTTTTACTACAGAATAAAAATTAGGGGTTACAACCGAGGTTACCTAAGGGTTTTAAACTTTTCTTATCAAATAATAAGATAGACATAGAGCCCTGTCATTATCAATATCTATAATCAGGCAGAATTTATTTATTTATAAGTACTTAAAATAGGTTTTATAATATCACAAAACTTATCACAATAATAGAAGTGCAATTCATGTCAAATGGATCTAGACAATAAAAGCAATCTTATCAGTTTGATAATTTGCTAGTAAGTTCTACAAAACACTAATTAAGACTAAAAACAAGAGTAATTTATGTGAAAGATAACGTCTCTAATGTTTATTTTAACATATTTTTCAATTTGTCAATTAGAAATATGGTTGGGGGTAGATTTATATAAACTTACAATTTCATATTTAGAACACTGATCAAATTGACTCTACTTTTTGTTTTGTTCTGATTCAAATATTATATATTGCCAGTGATAGGGAAATAAACAGGCTATTACTGATACAATTCACCAATATCTGAAGAAGTGTAGGTGTGGTGATCACATCACAGCCAAGTGGGTTGGAAACTTTTTTATATAAGCATGCCTTTACAGAATCTTTTACTCAATCTCATGATTACTTTGAAAGTTGTCCTCTTTCAGCTTTCGCAAAGAAATGTAAGTTCACTCAAAACAAAATAAAAACACCTGAGTGAAGGTGAATCATCTTACTTAGCAAAAACATAGGCACCACTGCCTGCGCAAGGTGGCTATGTTAAAATACTGGTTAGACTGGAAATAAATAACTCGACGATTAATTGGAACGAGCTAAATAACCATCGAGACTCAACAGTCGACAGATAGACTGACGTTACGATCGGACACAAGACATGCATGACCCCGTAAATACTCGCCACCACTTACTGTGACATATTCTCTTACTTAGATACTCTTCAAAAGTACTCACCACGTCTGATTATCGGAATAATCCAAAGATTCCACGTCGATCAGATCAGAATCAAACATATCTTTGTTTATATTTTGATCAACCTGATTCATGATACCAATAATAACGAGACATCAATTTGGCACGTATTGCAAATCACATATAAATTTCACGCAAGAACTACATTTACTATAAGGAATACTGTAAATATAATAAAGAAAAAAGATATAAGAACCAACACGAATTGTCCCAGACAAGTTTTAGTTTGGAATTTGACATATCACCAAAAGCAAAATGCCAAAAAAAGGATAAAGAAAATGAAAGAAGTCAACGGTAAAATTCATAGAGAATAGTGGGTAGATGGAAGAGTGAATGTCGGAAAATTAATATTTTTAAATAAAATGATCGTAACGACAAACATGTATTTTTAAGTTTTTTGGTAAACGAATCAATAAATATAGGTAATATTATTAAACTTCAATAGAGACTATAGAGAGGTTCGGATGTTTTCAATCTGTCTCTGGTTAAGTCTTGGTGTGACCAAATAAAAAGTTGAAAATATGGAAATGGGTAAAAAGATCGTCGTTTTAGATTTCGTCTTTTTAGGGTACCGTACCTAAACGGTAAAAAACGGGACCCTATTACTAAGACTCCACCGTCCGTCTGTCAGTCTATTCGTCTGTCTGTCAACAGGCTGCATGTAAACCGTGATAGCTAAACAGTTGAAATTTTGACAGATGATGTATTTTGGTTGCCACTACAACAGCACTAAAAACAGAATAAAACAACCAAACAACCTCCTACCCAAACACAACCAACATGTACAACAAACATGTTTTTTTTGCCGTTTTGTCTAATGATGTATAGATAATGGTACGGAACCGTTCGTGCGCGAGTCCGACTCACACTTGTCCGTTTTTTTTTTACTAATTTCAGAAACTCTTTTTGTGCTGTACTGATATAGTATAATTAATATTTGATATGAAACAAATCATCTCATTTCTGTAAATAGGTGTTAAAAATACATAGGTAATATCTACATAGAAATGCCCAAAACACAATAAATAAACCGGTTTTTTTTATTGACATTTTAAGTATTCCCAGTATTATAATTTTCAAGGCTATCCCCCATATAATGGGAAATGAGGGTACTGTTTGACAAAGAATAGAATGCAAAAAATGAGGGCGTTACTATCGACTTTCTGGTAACTCTGGGCAGTGACAAGCCAATGACATTGCCAAGTTTGACAGAAAATACTGCATTGCCAGGTAGGAAATTTGTAGTTCCAACTGTCGCTCTTTTTTGCCAATCTGTATTGTCGTTCAGATCAATGGCAACCAAATGGCAACATAAACTTTGACAGCAAGGCTTGACATTAGCGAAAGCATAGACAAACTTCTTCCTTCTTTTTGTCTACGGACACGTTGTGAGCACGTTGTATTTGGTGTAGTTTTTAGAATAAAACTGCAAAAATGTCGTCTCATCTTAACTGGATGATCATCCGCAACAACAACGCCTTCCTGGTGAAGAAGCGCAACATAAGGAAGCCGTTCAGCAAGGAGCCGAACAATGTGACTAACCTCAACTCGTACAGATACAATGGCCTGATCCAGAAGAAGGCTGTCGGCGTCGTCGAGAATCCCGACAGGAAAGGTTTCACAGTTGTATACAAGAAGGCTAAGGCGACAAACAAGCCCGCGAAGAACGCAGTGCGCCGCCAATTCAAAGCCGGCGCGAGAAGATCGCTGTTCAAGGTAAAGAGGTTGCTGAAAGCCAATCACTACCGCACTGACCTGTCCAAGGCTACCCTTCGCCGTGCATCAGCCATCCTCCGCTCTCAGAGGCCCATCAAGGCGAAGAAGCCTAAAGCAGCGGCCGCTAAGACCGAATAAACTTTGTATGTAAGCTGACAATAATAAAAACTATAAAACCCTATTTATTCTTGTTATTTCATTAATTTATCCCACCTTTCGCAACAATTTTCCTTAAAATATACCAGTGGTAAACTCTATTTTGCAATGTTGACAGTATTTCTTGTTGGCATGTGAATTTGCAGCATGCATGCTAGTCACATTGCATGTAACAAGTGCAATAGTTTTAATTTACTTGTATTTCAATTTACCATTCCAGCCATTCAAAGGAGTTAAATATCAGTTAAAAAACAATTGATGTGGTAAAATTTGGACTGTGCTTTCGGAGGAAATAATCCACTACACAATTAGTGCTCAGTTGCACAATTTATACATCCACCTGGTTGCTTTGAATCTAACTGCAACAGTTCTTCAAAGATAGGAATTTGGTGGTTACCAGTAGTTGGCAATAAAGAAGGAATTAATACCACTCTTGTAATATTGATTAATTCAGGATTAATTATGCAATTAGTATGGCTTCTATTTATTTTATATAAAACACTTAAATTTTGTAACCCACCAGTATCAGAAAAAGGGTCCAAGCTAGCAGTGGTCAAGCCCCAGAAAGGAGCCTAACAATAAAGGCTGTGTCCAGAAGTCCCACCTTCTGAATCAAGCCCTTGTCTAGCTGCCCTTCAGGTCTTGGTTGAGGCTCTATTATGGGGTTTAGGTTTCTGCACTTAGTCCTTAAAGTAGACCATTGTGCGTGAGCCATGGTGGCTGTTTACTCCAACCAGCCCACCTCCCTCCAGAAACAGATCAAACTACCCGGTCTTATCAGGGCATTCGCAAGGGATCTTGGTGTTCCCAGGGTCTCCTCGTGAATCTTGGTAACGCCGGTGTACTCAAGGAGCACGTGCGCCACCGTTGGTTGAGGCTCTATAAAATAAAGATATTTGCTGTCACGACTATCAGCACAATGATCACTGAGTAATCAGTCCACATCCCTCATATCGACAACAAGGGGAACTATGGAGATAACAAAACAACATTGCCTGTAATTTATGTAGGGTAGGTATACCTGTGAGAATGAGTACAGAGTATAGCAGCTACAAATGGGAATAAAGCAGACTTAAAAAAAAAAGAAACAACAAAAAAAAACAAGTCGAAGTTGGTGACCTTTGTCTGATTTAGTGTTTTTGTCACAGACTTCAGAAGCTAAAGTTGTTTTCCATTTTTTTTAAGTCTGTTTTACTTTTTGCAAAAAAGTTTTTTATTTATTTTTCCATTTTTAGTTGTTCCTAAACATCGCCATTAATTTACTTTACATTATTAACAATACACGTCATAGTAATAGGCTTATCCCCAATAAATGGAATTTAACATACCTACCTAACTGTTGAAATCTGGGTGTGTATTGTGTATACACATCTGCGTACCCCCTTAGAGCATACAGGCGTGATGTTGTATAAACAAGCGATTGCAGCAATCACGATGCAGTCTATTTTTGAAGAGTTCAGGCGCGGATACAGGGGGGAGCAATGGGTGCAATTGCACCTGAACCGGACCGAATACGTCATTAGCCAAGCTTGAACTAGTTTGACGGAATTCTTCTTCTTCTTTATCGTGTGGTTAGTGCCTAACCTGGTGTCAGAGTTTTGATGCCGCCCATGGGCCTCTGACTTGGCTTAACGGAATTGAAACTAAATATTCTAGTTGTATATCTGTCATGGGCGTCGCCAGGTGGAGGCAGCTGCCCCTAGAGGCTCAGGAGTTTTAAAAGTTATAGCTTTTCCTGCCTGATGTGCCATAGAATGATATTGTACGTAATAAATTGTAGCGTAAAATGGAATTACTCAAATTAAAATATTGTTTAACCCTGCGGAAAAACATTTGTCACAAAAAAGGCTCCTTTTTTCTACCTCTGGATTGGCACTCCTAATGGATTTTTGCATCGACCGGTAAAAACAGAGCCTGAAATAAATTAGGAGCCCCTTGCCCCGAGGCCTTAAATGCAATTATAGCATAATTATGTTAGGCAAGGATGTCAAAAATTGCGAGCTCGCTTCGCTCGCTCTTAACTTTGTCTTTATGAGGCCCAGGTAACTTCAGTAGGTCGAAACAATTGTAACCTGTACAAGGCAAGGTACATAAAAATTTCGAGTTTGCTACGCTCGCTCTTGCAGCCTAGACTTCCTTGTATGTCTCTGGAGCATGAATCTTCACCAAATTTCAGGAGTATACTACTTTTTCAAATAAAAAAAGAATTTTGAGAATCGGTCAATGAAATCGGGTAAAATAAATTAATTTTGTTGCACCAATACCATTTATTGATAACAAAAACATGATTTTTGTATCACAAACAAGGAATATTGAACAATTCACTGGATAATAATATTACACATGATCTTTTAAGTGAAACAAAAAAATATATCAAAGACAGTTATTTTTATGATAATTTTGACGGACATTTAATGCACAGTGCTTCACTAGTAACACAAAACATTGCTTAGAAATAATTGTGTTCAATACTTCAGATAAACATCACTATTTACAATAGATATCACAAATATTTTATACATCAAAAAATGTAAAGAATAATTTACATTATTATGTTAAATTCATATTTTTAAATATTTTAGTCATGATTGGGTATTATTGATAATAATAATGTCAAATAAAATAAAAATGGCCTAATTAAACTTTTGTCGAAAAAAAATGGCAAAATAATTAGCTTTTCTACCACTCGAGGGTCTGAGATCTGAAATATTCTTTGTAAGCAGTTTTCAAGATATTTTTAAAACATTTAACTATACACATACTTTTTACTTTTTTTACTATGAGCAAAAATTTATACAAATTCACAAGTCAATTAAATGGACATTCTCATGAATCTTTACAAAAAGACTATTAGTTTTATTAATTTACACAATTTCAATTATTTTACGAAACATTCATTCACTACTACAACTATTTTAGTCTAAAGACAGCTTTGCTTATAAAAGTTGTCCTAAATAAGTAATCTAACATCTTCAAGGTGTAAAAAGCGTTTTGTCAGCTAGTAAAGGGGGGTTATGTGCCTACGAAAAGCTCCAGGTACAAAATACATAGTAAACTTGAAAATAAAAGGCACAAACATTTAACCTATCGTTACCAAAGGCACAATACACCAAAATTCATACTTTAGTATTTACAATTCTACCAAATGAAATTGTCATTTTATGTGTAAATGCCTAACTAAACAAATGGGATTTGTTTACTTGCTGCCGAATTCTATGTAAGTACGAATCGTTTAAAATCACAGAACATAAAAACAGTAGAAATCACATAGCGCTTTATTAGTAACAACTAGGAACCAGCGTACCCCAAACTAACACATAGACAGGTTAATTTTATTTCGTAACACTAAGAAAAGCGTGGTGTGATTGGTAATTTAAAATCGAACGAAAGAAGTAATTTATTAGTCTTCGTTTATTTGAAAATAAACCATAATCATATGACGAAAGAGTGGTTTATTGTCTAATCTGTTTACGTATTAGCTTATACGGAATAGTTTCACGAGCAAGTTCCGGTACTCGCCGCTAGATGTCACTAAACTAAATGCATTTAAATAAACCTTTAATTGTTTTGTAATAGATATTTCCGTAACGAGCTCATTACTATTTGTGTGCTATTCGTTCTTTTCTTCTAGGGTTGTACCACTGCCATTGCCTTTTTATCGACATTGCGTTTTATTTTCAAACAAAATACAAGAGTCGATAAATGTTTAAATTTCAAAATGAATGAAGTACTTATGTTTGAAATCAAGTGTACTAAATTTATAATAATGCTTATGATTTATAGAAAGAATAATTAAGAATTTATTGTTATGTTAATATTGTCATGCTACTATTTTGCCTTCCAGTCGCTTCAGTCCATTTTTCTTTTCTGTCTGGATCCTTACCAAAACTGGAGCCATATAATAATACGAAAACCACTTTTTTATAGGTTCGAGACTTTATGAATGACCTAAGGTCGGTAAATCTTTTCTCAAAAAAATAAGGTTGGAACAATTTATGGAAATATGTAAGTACTACCTATTATTAATACAGAATCATAAAAAAAACGCACACAGGGTTAATTTTTCGCCGATACATCATAGAAGTTTAAAACATCGATAACGTCAATCTCTAATTGAGTAGCGGACTGTGACATTTGCATAGTTGGAATCTTCGAGAATAATATGTTTGAGTTAATAGAAAGTATACCCTATGATATAAACAATAAAGTCTATTTGTACTTGTCTTATAAAATAATGTTTTTCAAATTTTAATCGAATTAGAGTAAATTAAGACTTACCGATGGTATGATATACCACTATTTGATACGTTTTTGGTTCTGCTATCGTGTTTACACTCTAGAACAGCAAAATAAGGCATTTTAGTTTTTTTTTTAAGTTATTGTCACTGTGACGCTTCTGTCTAGACTGATGTGCGTGGCATATGCGCGGGAGAAACACTTTGCGGAACAGCGCAGTGCTCGGGGTACGCGCGCCCCGCCCACATGCGACTTCTACTGTTTTTTATGTTGTGTGTTTAAGATATTGACGATAATTATACTACCTATGAAATCCCGTGGATATTCACTGGTACTCTATAACACATACCTACTGCACATTTTATAAAGCCTTCCCACTTTGGCCAATCGAAAAAACTACAAAGATGATTGGCAAAATTTCTAAAATCCACAAAACACTTTACAAAGCCACCTTGGAATTTGATGGTTGCCATATGGCTGATAATTTTCAAGTATTATTTTGGGGACAAAGAAAACTGAAATGCAACTTCAACGAATGTCTCATTCTGGCAGTGATGTTGACTTTTGCCTTTGAAGTTGAGATCATAATATTGTAAGCCATATTGGACCTTCTTCAAAAACAGACAAGAGTCAGATTAAGTGCAGCACCATATGAGTGCCTTTTTGAAGATTCAAATTCGTATAGACTGCAGAAAAGAGACTAAAGAATGAAGAACCAAACAAAAATTGATAAAGGGATACAATTTAAAGATGAACTTTCTTGTTTATAGAACTTATTATGATCTACGATTGATTACCACAAAGCGCGGAATCGCCGCAGCGTCTAGCAGTACTAATAAAATTAGTCGCGCTCAAACTGCTGTTTGCCGTATAGTGCGAGACACTGACATGCTGGTTTGTATGAAAAGTGCAGACAATGCTGCATCTAGCAGCGGCCTCCAAGGCGCCTCCGTGCTCTGTGGTCTGAAGTGACATTGATAATACTAGAAGAATACTCATCTAACACGATTTACTACAAGAAGCTCATCACATTATTACATAGACGCATTGACATTTTATTATTTTACAAATTTCATTTAAGTTTTTTTTTTACCATTTAGCTATCTAAACACGTAACCTAATAATAGGCACATTTATTTATTCTAATAGTCAATTTTATAAACATCTGTTTGATAAAAACAAATGGAATTTTTAATCAAAATCATCAAGGAGAAGGCAGTGGATACAATATACAATATTATTGTCAGGTCTATAAATAAATGGTTTAAATAAAATTAATATTAATACTGGTGTGGTATTACTGGCTAATATAGACATAACATAATTATTAATGGGGGGGGGGGGGGGGGGTAAACTTTAACAATGCTATATACATTGTTAGGGGGTCCTACGCAAATGTTTGTGTTGGTATAATTCGCTACAGCGATTGATTATGTACGATTCAGTGACGGTAGATAACAAACAAGCTGGATGTGTGCGAGTAGAAAAAACCCAATTCGAATGTCAAACGAGTGTGTAGCCACCCCTACTAAAGATGTTTTATCAAATTAATTACATTTCAGTAAGGATTACAAAATCATTGTTCAATGGTGATGAGACGCAAAATAATGTGAAGCATTTACAAAAAAACAATGTATCACAACAGCTGAATCTAAACATTATACATTAGCTTATGACACCAAATAATAAAAGTACAGACATAATTCCTTAAATTAATTTGTGCATTCAATTTATGAATATATGGTGCTAAATTAAAATTAACTAAAAGCTAAATTGACTAGGATACAAAAGTAACGCTATGAGATGCTTAAGAATAGTTTGTACATATTGTTGATTGGTTACGAATGTTATGGCAATAGATTTTATTGGCATATAAAGATATGACGTCATGTTATGTAGATATAGTCCAAGAGCTGGTAAAGAATTTTGACAAGGTATTTATGATAGGCAAACAGCTAGTAATTGCAACAGCGTCGAAATATCGGGAGCTCATCGAACAAAAACAAAATCACGGATATCATCCCGTAAGTACTTTAAGTGTAGCTAGTAATCCTTTTATTTCTATTATAGTCGGACTAAGCAAGATGTTTGAGTGCTAATGCCTTCCCAAAATTTATTATTAGCTCTCCAACTTAAAGCTTTGAGAATAACCAAGAATACTGAGCAAAATGTGAGCACTCACATAAATATATGAGCAAACAAATTGACAGATTCCTATATTGTTTTGACTACATTATGCATAAATTAGGTACTAACAGATACCTAATTACAGAAGAAATGTGCAAGCATGTGCGTATTAAGATAATGAAGGAACATTATTTACCCCGTTATTCATAAAATCATACATAGTTAGTTGTGAAACAACAAATACTATCAAATAAGCGTCGACTTTCCCGCTTGAAATCATAGATATTTGAATAACTACTATGTTTTTTAATGACAACATTCAATATTCTGAAGATTTTTATATAAATACGTTTTATATACATTATTTTAATATATTTACTTTGTTACAAAAGCGAAATAAGTACTTACGTAATCGCAGCTACAGTAAAGAGAGTATGTAGTTATAAAATAAATTCACTCATTGCATATTTTCTACTTGAAACAGATATGAAAGTACATGCATATGTGCAATTTTCCTTGGATTTATACCTTGGACCACAGATATATATAAATTACACTTAATTTTATGTTTAAGAAATATGACCAAGTTTCATACAGACTATCTTAGCAAGAGTGACCAAACACTTCTTTTATTTTTGAATGGTGTGTTTTGAGGTCAGATAGGCAATCGCTCGAAAAAATACTGGCATTCAGCCGATTCCAGTTAGACTGGAAGCTGACCACAGTGTGTACAGTTTGTTTAGATTCACAGTTCCTTCCGCACGAGAATGCGCAATTTATTTCTAAATGTGAAATCATTGCTATTTTATTTTCGAAGGCGTTTTATTTTTTAATTATTTCGACAACATGGCTTTAAATTCGATAAATAAATATTGATTCAAGCCAATTTAACTCTAAAAGACAGGGAAAAATAGGTCATATATCTTAGACATAGCCTTTTTAGGCACTATTAACATCTACGCTACAGACTTCGTTCAAACACTGTCGATGAAAGTCGAAACACGGAACAACACAACCTACGTCACAACAAGCACCGAAAAATAAATTATGTGCGTTTGGTTACAAAAATAACACAATACTTTATGTCTATCATGGGGCTACAAGATCTTAATAACCGACCAAGAAAACAGAAAACTGGTTATTGTGATGTTTTTCGTGATTATTTCAGCTACGATTGCTGTATCTTAATAAATGCCTAAGTGTATCCTGCGAAGTCATAAAACATAGGAGCGAGACGACACTATAGCATGATCAGCTTAAGGTGGATGCTCCAGGGTAGCCCGCGAAATTCAAATTTTCTTACGTTTTTTGCAATTTGCAGGCCAGTACGAGGTTGTATGTTGATTAAAATATTGCTCGCGACTGTAAGACGTATGTAGTTATAGAATTATAATCATCAATAAAACCCGCCAAGCTCATAAAGGTGCAGGAATTACTTTTTCAAGGTCAAAGTTATTCCTGCACCTTTATGCGCCGATTTGAATTTCGCGGGCTACCCTGGAGCATCCACCTTAACTAGCGGGACTCAGGTCTGCTCGCCGTGGGAGGGAGTCAGCCATAATTTACCACGAGGGTTCATTACGGGTTTTAGAATGGGAGTGGATAGTAGTTTATGAAAATCCCGTAGATGTATGTATGCACCGTCTTACTCTCACGTTATATGACCGTGACAGCAGCTTTAAATGGAGTCTGGGCGACATTCAGAAGGTATAACACCTTCTATGATCATTAACTGCCCTGGTCGGTTCATATAGACTTCGATTTGTGATGATAATGCTGTATAGTCTTATAATTTTATTTACCTACGTATTATAACTGATACGTACTTCCATAAAGTTATTTTAAAATAAATTATATAGCCTCATGATTAAAAAAAAACCTCAATAAATGCAACAACCACAATGGAATGTAAAACTAACAAAAAAAGCGATCATTCACAAGCCAGCTTGCTGTCAAATGAACTGAGCGCAATACCGAACGCTTGCAGCGCACAAAGCGGGTACCGATAATCCATTGTAAACACGTCTTCTGAAATCCTTCCAAATTGCATGACCACATAATCAGGTTCAGAATCATGTACAATTTGAAAGTTCTTCACACTTGCCTGGGTAACCCTTCCATGGAAATTTAGGACGTAGGACTGTGTTTCGTCGTTCCAAACTGGGGTCTTATTGTGTAGAACGACTATGTCATCTAAGCTTTGGCTCTTGAGTCGTTCTAGGAGAGTTTCGCTGTCATCTTGAGGGGCGATCGTGACTCGCTGGCGGTCTGGCGTCATTCCGGGGAGGATCACCGTCATTTTCCTTGGACCTTTGAAGCCTAGGACGTTGGTGTCCTGTAATAGTAGAATAATGATTTTTGATTAATATTGATAGAAGTTCTGGGGTGAGTTAGAATAGGCATGACGACAGTATCAAAAACTTGCTAATCTATTAGTCCGTCAGTTAGAGTATTAGAAATTAATGGACACGTATTTTTTTTTTTTTGTAAATCAATTAATATTGACAAAGATAAAACGCATCAAAACTCGGGAGTGGGGGCTCATGACGTCAGAACTAGCTAAAAATTATACCATGGTGTGACGTATTGAGAATTTTAAAAGCGTCGTATCTTCGTCAATTTTAGTTTACGTAACAAAAGAAAAAACACGGGTCAAATATTTTCTGATAATCTAAGTGACGGACTAATTAGATTTTTTTTTGTCGTCTCGCCTATTGATTTGCTAAAAAATAATGTTTTTTTTTTCCAAAATTATTTTTTCGTTAACTACTCTCTCAGCACAGCGCTCTCAGTTTAATTAAATATCTAATTCATGGTTCTTTTCACTACGAAAGATATGATAAATTGAAAATGTGTAACAACTTGCCCTGTTTAAATTGTGGCTTTGCCAGAAATGTCATGGTCAATTGAGTCTTTTTCCAACTTTATGATATCAAACATCTTGAAACATAATAACGATTGTCCTATAAACATAGTACGTGGTTTGTTACCCACTTGTACATTTCACATGGGACATTTAACATTACTCACGAAATGTGGACGTATTTATTACAGGAACACATTCTGTTGACTCATTCATATAAAGGGTGTAAAACACCTCTTAACGAAGCCGAAAGGCACTTGTTCTCCTCGTTATTGCGATATTTTTTTTGTTCTACACCATGCCTGGGAACCTTCTAGTTACGGAGATATTGGGGGTAAGTTTCATTTTTTTTTATTACAAGTTTTTAATGTAATAATGTAATGTTGTGTATGTATGTATTTTTAGTGTAATAATATTTTTACTTTAAACACCTCCACGACCCCCGTACTATTCAATACATCCACCAGCACAATGTTTTGAGTGCGTTACATTGAGTTCTACCACAAAACATGATTTTTCACCCCAAAAAAAAGTCGTTTCCCAGCAATAATTTTTACGTAAAGTTACTTAGTTTGATGTACAGAATGCTTGGTTGACGGCTTCGTGATGAGGTTGTTTACACCCTGTATATCACATATTGACTTCCTCGATGGTCTAGTGATCGCACAAGCGTGACTGCTGAGCAAGTGGTCCTGGGCTCTATTCCCCGGTCGGGCAGTGTTTTTCCATCAGGAATTTCGCGGTACCAGCCACGAAGTCTAGATCTGTGCCCGGTTGATTGCAATACGCTCGCCCCCCATTACATGGGACTTTAACATAGCTGGCGAAATGTGGGTGTACTATTAGGTACACCTTTGCCTACCCTTTGAGGATTACGGGCGTGATGTTATGTTACTTGTACGTGTGTGTGTGTGACAAGAATGACAACCCAACTACAATTCTTCTACCTTTACAGGCACAATATAATGGATGAATTTAATTGCATTCGTTAAGACGCACTATAAAACTATGTATTATTGTATCCTGTGTACGTGATTCGAGTTCTCAGTATACATAAGAATACACAGTGGATTTATCTTTAATTCCAGCGGTACCTTTAACTAGATGACGCTATAGGTGGTCTGTCGAGGGAACGAGAACTATTAATTGACTATAACTTTATTTGATTCGTAGTTGATCGGCTTTAGGCTAGCGCACACCGGGCACGGCACGGCAGTCGGCAGGGCATTTTATGTGTACCCAACATGTCAAAAAATAATTTTATAATGTGTAACCCCCTGTCTTCCGTGCATCGCCGCTCCTGTCATTCTCTCAATAATTCGTGTTACGAGTAGTTCGTAAAATTTCGTTGCCTACAATTGAAACCTTCGGCTTCGGCTAAAACTTCGGCCCAAGAAGTCGGCTTCCGAAGAATATTAATATATTTCAGGTAATGGAAATATGAAACAGACACTCCAAAACCAATTTCCATGAAACTGCTATCAAAAATATTTAAAACAAGTGTGATACATACACACGACACCTCATGCCTTTTTCAGCAGGAACCATAGAACTTCCTCCTTTTCTTGATAACGTTCATACACGCAAGCTGGTCGAGTACGAGGCAAGGTGACTCATTTAAATATTAAAACCAGGCTATTTCTTTTTTATTCACCACAATATCCCACAAAATATTAATTCATAACATTTCAATGCGTCAACGGTAAGGCAATGTTTATACAATATACTCGTATACATTAAAAATACAGCTTATTTGGGTTGAATAAATTAAAAGCATATAAAGTTACATAACGTCTTGCCAGTACTACCAGAAAAGTGTAGGCAAAGGTCTGCCCGTTTTCATTAATATAAAGCAACACCTAAAGGAATACTAAAATCGAGCTGAACTTGGATTTTCAACTTTCAACACTGAACTGAGCGTTGATTTTCAACAGCTCTATTAAATTTTGGCACAGCGCTTTAAATTTGGGCATACATTAAGTGTCGCTGTGTTAGTGAAAACTAGTTTAAAGTCTCATGTAACAAAGTTCGAGCTTATTCCATCAACTGGGTAAAAATCTAGACTCTGGACTTCCCAATAGGCTCAACTCCAACTTGACCAAGGAGGGGTGTTTAAAGTCGTTCACACAATATCCACTTCCTATTTCATTTTTGGGGATTGTCTGGAACTCTGGAAAGGCTTATAATAGGCATGACGACAGTATCAAAAAAATGCAAATCAATTTAGTCCGTCAGTTAGAGTATTGGAAATTAATGGACACGTATTTTTTGTTTTTGTAAATCAATGAATATTGACAAAGATAAAACGCATCAAAACTCGGGAGTGGGGGCTCGTGACGTCAGAACAAGCTAAAAATTATACCATGGCGTGACGTATAGAGAATTTTAAAAGCGTCGTATCTTCGTTAATTTTGGTTTACCTACGTAACAAAAGAAAAAACACGGGTCAAATATTTTTGGATAATCTAAGTGACGGGCTAATTTGATTTTTTTGTCGTCTCGCTTATACTGGGCTGGGCAGAAGGTAAACGCGCGCATGGCAGAGCATCGACAAGATGGTCAGACGCGATCAAGAAGGCTGTTGGAGGCAGCCTGTACCGAGCGGATCACACTGCAGGAGACGAGTCCTAAGACCTCTCAAAGCACTGACGTCACCCATGATCCATCTAAATAATTAACAGGAAAACTAGCGTACCTAACCGCAGAGAAGCCTAGTAAACAACACAACGTAACAATATGTACATCTGTAAAGTTTCCCAACTAAATGTATTGTTTGTTCCATTCAAACTATGTATTCTCAGTCACCTACCTTGCTTTGTTGTACAACTATTTCTGCAATCTAGGATAGTCATTGTTTTGAGTCCGACAGGTTATGTAGAACCTGTGGTTTTTAAAGAATTGTTACAGGGTCATGGTCACCATGGTTCTTCTCAATTTCTTCAAAATTAATTCGTACTATCAATCTACAGATTGGATTACATACTCGTATCTTGTATGCAGTCGTTTTACAATACGACATTGTTGAGCTGTAATATCCACTTCTTCAATGTTGGAAACATAAATCAAATCACACGTAGGAAGGTCTACTGCAGCTGATGCACTAACGATACCTTCGTTCTGTATATTAGAAGGGAATGGAGAGACTTCATCATCAGCCTACAGCAGCAGACCACTCCTGGACATAAACCTCACTAATCGAACGCATCCAACTCGATTCTCGGCAACTGCTACCAGCGGTCATCGTCGTTTGCTGATTCGCGGTTTCATGTGTACCCCCAACGGCCATCGGTTCTAAGGTGAACATGGCCGACCCATTGCCAGCAGCTTATTTTACAACCTATGCGGACAAATTTGGTTCGACTGCAGGATCACCTCGCTCGAAGATTCCCAGAAGGTCCCAGGAATGTCCTAGAAGAGACGCCTAATACTTACATAAACAACAGCTGCGAGCTCGTGCCTGGTGTGAGCATGGTCGTGCTTCCTCCACGCTTTGCCGTTATCATAGACAGTGAATGCAGTCCCCAGAAGGTTGGAGCGCAGCTTCCCGGCGAAGCTGTCTGCTGTGCGGGTTAGTTCGGTGGGATCCGTCGATATTAGGTAGTTCGATGTGGCGGATTTTTTGCGTTTGCGAGCTGTAAAGGGATTTTTTTGTTAATATTGTATTGTTAAGAAAAGTGGGACAGGCCTGGGGGCAAGGGAAGTTTTGAGTATGAATTGAGGTGGCTAAAGATAAGAGGATTTTTATCAAAGATGGATTATTAATGACATGACAATGAATTACTGAGTTGACGGCTGCAGCGATGTATGGAAAACTTGCCCGACAGAACTAGAAGAGACAACTGCTCGATAAATATTCCGTCATACTTCATCTCTCTTAAGATTCATCCTATAACTATACGATGACTATTATTCCGCCACATCTAAGCGGTTTCTTGGAAAGTGACGCAGTCGGGCAAAGTATAGGCAGAGAAATAAGCAAATAGAAGTTTAGTCATAATATGTAGCAGGAGATATAAAGCCGTCTAGCTAGATGTAGGGGACATTGTCATTTATACATACAAATATCACATTATTACATTTTTTTTTTACTAATGTTGGTCTCCAGTATTATTAATTCATACATAAACATAACATCACGCCTGTAATCCCTGAAGGGTTAGGCAGAGGTGTACCCATTAACTACACCCAAATTTCGCCAGTTATGTTTTAGTTCCATGTAATAGGGGCGATCCTATTGCTATAAACCGGGCACCAATACAGACTTCGTGGCTGCTACTGAAAAAATCCTGATGGAAAAACCCAACACTTTGCCCGACCTGGGAATCAAATCCAGGCCCTCATACTCAGCAGTCGCACTTTCGACCACTAAACCAACGAGGCAATCATTAATTTGTAGTTAAACAAAAAAGTTTATTGTCCATAGGGGTATTAATTTGTAATAGTTCATTCCAATCAAGCCACGTACCTACATCTAATTAATTAGTCAAAGTATGGCCGGTTTCGAGGGCATATTTACATTCAATAAAATTAGGATAATGGAAATCGATCAATGAGTATTTAAACAAGGGAACCAATTAATATGAATGATAAATGAGAAACAGGATAGGTTCGATGTTAATGATTGATAAACAAACATTGACCTTCTACTGTAACGTTTTTATTTGTACTGCAAACAGGGAAAGGGCGTTAGTGACCATCAATCATTTGGCGTTTTAGGTCTAGACGGCAAACCGACACAGTAGGTTCTAAATGCTAGTTTGTTTTAGGTATTATCTTTGCTCACATTTCTACATAATATTATGTTGAATAAACACCATTATTTAGTACAAGACACATATTTAAGGAAGAAATAGACCGTACGTCACCAGACGTGGCACAACAAAATTTATTGTCACCCAGTAAATACCAGTTTAGATTTCGACCCCAAGGTATAAGGGATTTCTTTCGCGGCATTAAAATTGGAATCTGTATCTTGTTGCCACTAGCTACGTATGAATTTACGTTGGGAAAGATAAAATGCTCTGCCCTGCCGTCCCCGGAGCGCGCTAGTTTCTTTTACCTGCCAGTATTGTTTTAAGAAGATAATCTTCCATACTTACGACCACAAAAAAAAGAAAAAAAAATGACTCACCAGCCAGCAAAAACACTTTCTTCCCATAGTCCTTTTCTAGATGCAAGAAGTACGTAGGGTAAAGCCCCCGGTCCATTCCCTTGCGATCGCGAGCTATGCGACATTTGTATAGCGTGCCGTGTTTCGCTGGAGTCACCACGAACGTTTCGACTGCACCTTCCACTGAGCCTTCAATTTCTGCTGTCTGTTAAAGGAATAGTACATTTTGATACAAGTGGAGAAAGTTTGTTATTGCATACGAGGCGGAATTAACCGAGTATTTTGAGCCGAGAACTGCAATAACAAATGTCCACGTGTATCAGACGACGTTTTTCAATACATTTTTGAAGAAATAAAATAACGAAAAAAAAACAATTCACTAAGTATAGGTATAGTTTTATCTGTGGCAATTTTCCAACACCCGCGTGCTGTGCCGCGTGCGGGAATTCCAGGCACATCTACAGCAATGTGAAAGTTAGATATGTACAGTTTTAGCAAAACCAACTCTTTAGTCAAACAAAAATAATATCATAGGTTTTAAGCTTAAGATAATTAGAATAATTTTAAACAATACGAAGAGGACACAATTTTGAAATAGACCTTACAAATGTTTGTTCTTACATCTAACTTCAGCAACTCTTACATTTTTGTCATTGTCTGGAAACACCTTTACAAAGCGAGCCAGTGGCCACTCTAGAGGATACATTTTTTATCAAAACAAGATCATCTTCTTTCAAATTGGGAACATTATATTTCCAATTGGGACGGTTTTGCAATTGTGTTAGGTAATCTGATACCCAAGTTTTCCAAAAGTCTTGCTTTAATTTTGTAACCAGCTTCCAAAATTTGAAACGATGTGACGGAATTGCCGTCAGATCTACTTCGGGGTAACTAGTCAAAGCAGTACCAATAAGGAAGTGTCCAGGCGTTAAATATGTTCCTTCCCTAGGGTCTAGGGAAGGCAGGGGCCGGGAGTTCAGCACACCTTCTATCTGAACTGCAACCGTATTGCATTCTTCATAAGTTAAGCACAAGTTACCAACAACTCTTTTAAGGTGGTGCTTGACGCTCAACGAAAATTGCAAAAAACGTAAGAACATTTGAATTTCGCGGGCTACCCTGGAGCATTCACCTTAACACTTGCTTCCCATAGCCCTCCAAATTGAGGAGAATAGGTAGGTATAAACATAAAATGAATATAATTATTTTTACAAAATTTATAAACAGACTCCTTTGGAGTCTTTGAATTAAGCAACTTGTAAAGCTCATTTAATTGATTTTGTGGTCCTTTAAATGTCTTTGCATTATCGCAAAAAACCTTTGGGCTTGCCTCGCCAAGAAATAAAGGGATTAAAACATGCTAAGAAATTTTCAGTAGTTAAATCTGATACTACTACTAAATGTATTGCCTTAGTGGCAAAACAAACATAGAGTGCAATATACCCTTTAGTTACGAGCGGTTTTCGAATCCTAGCAATTTTCATACTAAATGGACTACAAAAATCAATGCTAACATACTGAAAAGGCCTGGTAACGGTGACTCTAGCTGTAGGTAGAGAGCCCATAAGTTGCTTTGCAGTTTCTGCCTTCAAACGAATGCATTTTAAACAACGGTGCACTACCTTTTTGACCTCCCTAATGCCACTTATTATCCAAAACCTCTGTGAGAGCGAACTGAGTACTAATCTAGAGCCAGCATGCAACAATCTGAGGTGCTCTCTTTCAATTGTCAAGGAAGTGATATGACAACTCTTAGGGAGAATAGCAGGGTGCATCTATCTAGTAGAATGCCTGCATTCTGCAACCTACCTCCAACACAAAGAATACCGAAGGCATCAATAAAGGGACACAAACTAGCTATGTTTGACTTTACTTTTTATCAGATAATAATAAATTAATTTTGAATAATAACGCATGGTGCAACTCATTAGCACTTCAGGCACTAGAGTCTTTAATTGTTTTTTTGGAAATATTATTATAAAATCTATAGATGTAATGACAGCTTGAAGTTTATTTAAATTAGAAAACTTTAAAAATAATTCTAAATCCACTGGCTCTACAGTATGTGCAAATCAAGAGATTGTCTCTTGGTCCAGAATTTCTGGTTTCTCGAAATTTTCGAGGACATGGATTCCGTGCTGGTAAGTTGGATCCGCTAACCCTGGCGCACCCTGCCACCATAGAGAGCTACTCACTAACCAAAACTTTTCCATCACATTTTCTAACTTGGTTTCATCTTATGATTACTTATTAAATAAATTACAAACTATTACAAAATATATTAATGTTTGATATTGAATCGAACACCTTGCTTAATTCAAGTCGTCGAGCAGACGAATTTGGCAAACATAATTATGAGAAAAAATCTAGATTGTGATAGAAAAATGTGTTACGCAATTGGAGAGCTGAAGGCGTTATTGTATTTCTGTTGGGTACACTTTCTATGGCTGACAGTGACAGATATATGTAACTATCAGAAAACAGACAAATTCCTGTGTAGATGAGGTTTATGCTCATACTATAATAAAAGATCAAGTCCTAAAGTACTGTAGCGGTTATTGCTTAAATTAATTTGGTCCCACCAAATTAATTTAAGCAATAACCAGTGTTACTTTATGAAAATGAAAATATTCGAATGGGAGCTACTGTCAGGTTGGGGTCCAACTTACTGTCAGTTTGGGGTCCACATTACTGTCAGTTTGGGTTCCATATTACTGTCGGAAAGGGGTCCGAATAACTGTCAGGACGGGGTCTACTGTCAGGAATGGTAATAAAACTCACCTGACTAGGCGAGCTATCCCTCCTCGGTTTATCATGCAGCGGTGCCACAGCGGCATCAGCACAAACATCATCAGTACTTGCGTCCCGCCCCACACTGCAGACTGGAACGCTTTCGTCGTCTTCCTCCCCGCTCCCGTCCCCCTCGCCCACAGTCAGCACTTCTATCTGATTACCTAGCTCTGTAAGGCGTTAGGAAAAACCTTAATCAATAAAAGAAACCTTTTTAAAATGTACTGTCAACCGCAGGTCAAAGTGACTCGAAAATGCAGTTTTTATTGATACTCAATAAAGGCGCGGTCACAGTCGAGTCGTTATTGGGACGTGCGGATGACTGTGCTCGAGTCGTTCGTGAAGTCGTTGCTTCCGCTATGTTCAAAGACTTTGCTTGCACAAGAGGCTGAAGTGATATTACATAACACAGATACTGACGGTGCCAAAGAAGAAATACGTGTCTATTTTAACCATATATTATGTACCTAAATGTGACAACGTCAGGGACTTCTGAGCTTGCAGTCAGGGTCAACAAATCCCTAAGACGACCCACTGACCCAACATTATTACTTGGAAAACGTATTTGTGCTTGTTCACCCTAGGTCGAATTAAATAAGGTTCGCTGCCTTATTTAATTCGACGTAGTGGGAACAAGCACAAATACGTTTACCTCATACATGTAGTGTGAAAAATCTGATTTTCAAGACTCATTCTTCAAGTAACAACGCTACTTGAGGTCAGTGGCCCTAAAATATCACATTGTTAGTCTAGTACTTTTTGTTGAATTTATTACGTCTGAGGATTTTCGCTAGCTAACTTATTTTGAACTTGTGTAATCCCGATTCCACGCTTACAGAGATCATTCTGGTATTGTGTGGATAGGATAGATGCATACGATTTCGAGTGCAGCTGTATAATCTGAGGGGTGCTAGACGCATAAACGGGCGTCAAAATTTAACCAAAATAATTCAGCGATGGTACCTAGATGCCGAACGGAGATTGCCGATCGGCATGACCCGAATGAAAGCCTGTAGTAATTGTTACGGATATGTCCGAGCCGAACCAGTGTTAGCACCACTGAAGTTGCTACTATTTTGATTTGCATTTATTAGTCAATTTAATTGCAATACCACCCATGATAAAATCCCAAGTGTGGGTTTATGTGAAGAAGAGTAGAATCTGAAGTGTTTACATGACAATGTGTCTATTGATTGGCTTATTAGTTACCTACTATTGTTATCTACCCTTGTGCCATTATTTAATCTCCACCGTACAGACAACTCAAGTTTCTGTTGTGGGGTTTTGCATCTACAGGCTGATGATTCAATTATGTATTTTCGACTTTATTTCAACTGAAGAAAAGACAATTTATTTTGGCAGTTGGTGAATCGGTGATTTGATGATCACTGCACTTGGTCATGTCCGTTAGTGAACATTCTCGTTTTTTTTTTTGTGTTGTACTGGTAATCACAACTAGTATCCCTCATCTTACCCATTCATTAGGTAACAGAAATGGTAAAGTTGCATAGCAGTGGTAATGCTATAAACAAATCCATTAGCTATAATAACTGTCCCAATATTGACTCTGTTCAACAGTGCTGGAACTACACCATCAACATAAATTACTCAGTTTTATTACAGTATGACAACATAATTATTTAAAGTGTCTGTTATGTTAAATAAAATTAAATGGATTGTGGTTTCTATTTTCAGTTAACATTATTATTTCAATGTTTTAGTTTGATAGAATAAAATGGAAGTCTTTTTTTTTTTTTGGCTGGGAAATCATCAAATGTTCCTTCATCACCCTTTATTTCCGGGGCCACGGTATCTCTTGCGAACAGTCTTGTTTTCATTTAAACCATTATACTTGACCTTATAAGCATGAGATGTATTATAATGCAATCCATTTAAATTATATTATTATAATAGATTTTGCTACTGGCTTCGCTCCCGTTTTGTTTACAAATTACCTAACAGGAATGTTCTAAATGTAGCCAATGACATAAACAACATAACATCTCTCCACAGGGTTAGGCAGAGGTATACTTAATACTACATCCACATTTCGCCAGTTATGTTTAAGTCCTCCGTGGCTGCTACTGTGAAATTCCTGATGGAAAACCCCAATAACACTTTGCCTGACTTGGGAATCGAACCCAGGACCTCATGCTTAGCAGCCGCGCTTGCGACCATTAGACCAAGGAGGCAGTAGCCTATGACACCCGGGGATAATGTAGCTTCCTATTAGAGAAAGAATTTTCGGAATCAGATCAGTAGTTCTGAAGGTACCCTAAATACAAACTTACAAATATACAAACAAATACCTCTTTATAATATTAGTATGGAAAAGCTGTGTCTTTTTCTCAACAAGACAATTTTATTGAATTCAATTTATTTCTGCTTGTATGTATATCAAAAATATTTAATGAGCATTTTAGAGCAACTAAACATTATATTATCTCTAAAGCTACAAACTATTTCCAAGAACTACCTTATTATTTCTGGCATTTCAAATTCATAAACTAATTCTTGTTCCACACACAATGGTACAGTATTTCATAGTAAAACCAGTTAGGTATTTAACAAGTCATGAATGAATAATATGTTTTCTGTTCTTCAATAACAGACTTATTCATTCCCAATATTATGATTCACCATATCGATGGCATCAATAGAACAAGGTCGCAATTGTACTATACAATAGTAGATCCTTGAATTTGCATTTGCTAAAATATTTGTATTGTTTCTGAATATTTTATGTAAAGATAGTGTCAAAAGTTTAATTTAAACATGAAATTATAATACTGTTGATAGAAAGTAGAAGTGTCATTGCTACAATTCAAAATTTATATTTCATACTGTTGAATATACCCATTTTTAAGACTGGGCACAAATGAAACTTCAGTCCTCCTCAGACTACAGTCCCAGTATGTACTGGACGTCCAATGTTTAGAGACTCATTTTGATCCTCGTGCATGTAGTTTTTGAAAGGTGCACAAGTAAAATGTACCTTGGTACATTGGCTGCACAATTTGTAAAAATACTGAATAAATGTATCTCTAAAATATTATGTATTAGTGAGTACTTATAACACAGTTACCAAATCATGCTAATGTAAAATAATGTACACAGAAAAGCGTAAGTATAATGTTTTGTAAGAAAAGTAAGCTCAGCATTCCTACTTACCATCATAAGTTGATATTCTATTTGTTTGGAGGGGTATTACTTGGTCCGGATTGACTGGCGACATAAGAAATTGCATCGGGCCATCATAGCCTGTTATAAAAGGAAAAGAAAATGCGCATAACGAAAATATACATCAAAAAACCATGCATGAGTAAACTAAACATTGAGAAATTTTTGTTAATATGGATATTATGTGGAAAAACACTTGCCATGTAGCTCGCGGGAACGGCTGCCTGATATTGGACGTTTTGCAGACCCTACCCTTAGATCATTTGCTTGAACCATACCAGAATTTTGGCGTTTCTGTTTCATTTTCTGTTCCATCAGTTGGCGCTAAAATTACAAATAAAATTAAATGACAACGCATCATGCAGTAGAGTACTTAGCTCATATTGATAAAACCACTTCATAAAATATGCAAATGTTCAAGATATGTGTGACTTTAATAGAATTAATTTTATAACCACTTACTTGCTGTTCGATTTTTTGATCCCGCATTGAAGCCATGGTTGTATGCGTTATTTACTTTGTATTTAACTTTAACTACACCGTTCTAAAGTTTAGTTGTAAAAGTATTAACTTTTATCTCAAAATTCAATACAATAATTGGCATTTTGTAAGCTCATTTTTTGTTTATAAATCATCTTGCCTACCGTTGCCCAGGAAAATAGTGTTGCCAACGTATAGAAGTTTGTCCTTCTCTTATATAGTAGTTTTCCAAAAGAATGGAACGACCATAATTACAAACACAAAATGTTTTGATTCTCAAAAAATGTGACTTGCTTCGACGAGTTAACGAAACTGACAAATAATGGAAACTGTCGAGTTGACGCAACTGTCGAATTCTCACAACTGTCCAATCAGTGAAAGTGACGAATCAACGAAACTGTCGTATTAAATAAACTGACGAGTGACGGAAACTGACCTGTGTTACGCGGACTCGTATGAAAAGTATGGCGGGTTGGCCGCTCTTAATAAGTCAATCACATTGAGTGGTACGTAGCGGACTTAGTGCCACTAGGCATTCTCTTCCAGTCAACTTTTGGGTCAAATAGGACAGCATTGTGACAGAGTACAAAAAAAATAAGAAAAATAAAATTTCGTTAACATAATTTGATTTTAGGGTGAGGTACTCAGTATTTTCATTGACTGGGTAACTTAGCAATCAAGGGCATTTTTTTTTTGTGAAAACATTGAATTATTCTTTCAAAATTCTTCATCAATGAACTTATATAGTAACTGTAATGAGGACGGGCAACGCAAAAACGTTCCGAGCGAGAAAGCTTCGAGTGTGGATGTTGTCTCTTTCTAATAGGGTGTCCAATAATCATACTAACTCTTGAGACAGTTACAACAAGAGTGGATGTATTTAACTTTTTATGTTAACCTATAACTTAAATATATGTCTGTACAGTCCAGTTGCAAACTATCCATTTTGCAACCTGTCTATCCAGACGACTTTTGTATTCGGGATTCGAGGACTCCGTTAAAATTATATATTTTTTCAGACATGGAAATTCGCATATTCATGCTATGACTGTTTACCCAAAATGTTTTAGTTACATTCGCCAATATTTATTTTACCTTCCAAAACCAATCATTTTCTCGCCAAATGGATTCTTTTGCTGGAGAAGCATGGAAAAATCCTTAGGACCGTCAAGGCACGGCATGGTGCGGCGGACTCTTTTCTTTTCAATATTTCTATCTAAAAAGCAAACTAGTTACTACCGACACCATGTGCGATATTTCTAATTTATAAAATAAAAATATGCTTTTGATTACTATGTACGACAACGATGTTCGAAACTTCGAACTTACTTACTTAATATAATTGGATATTTCCCGTTTGTCAATCTAAAACATTGGTAACCCTAGTCGTAATTAACAACCAAAGTTAAGAAACTTACCTGAAAAACGAAATTCCACATCCAGCATACCCCTCACTACTACACCCCTTCACCCAACACAATTTTACCATATTTAAAGCGGACTATTTCACTTAAATACAATAAAAAGCACTTATATGACTTCAACACGAAACTGTATCGGCCATATTGTTTACATCGGTGACAAGGCAAGACAGAGACACCATCCACCTTTGTCGGTTTCTCGCTCGGAACGTTTTTTTTTTCTTTTCTATTGAATCCATTGTACAAAAACTCTAAGCTTTTGAGATAGAGTTTTTTTTTTATTTTCTTAGCATTTTGTTCGTACTCATTCCAGTTAGTATATACGTTCATTGTTCTTCATCTGCTGCAATTTTTTTTTTATAACTTTATTCATGACCATGGATACATGTCCTTCAGTCGTAATCATTGAACCATAGATTAGAATAATCCATTGCTAATCCAAACTTCATCTGCTGCTGTCTACCATTGTTGCCAACCCTGCGATTTAAATCGTATTTATACAACCTTTTTGGCGTACGATGTACGATCGAGTAATCGAAATTGTACGTAAAATATACGATATTGTCAAATCCCATTTTATTTATACCCATTATCATAACGAAGTAAAAAAATAATACAAATTAAATAAAGTTTTGAAATTATAAAAAAAACAAGTGGAAGACCAATTCATGTGCCTCGATTAGTATCCTTTAAAAAAAAGGAAAATAATCTCTAAACAAGGCCCCCTTATTGTAACTTTGTTACTTACAATTCTCGATTTGAATTTTTGAGTTATTGCTGTAATCAACTGAAACTGTCAAATTGTACATACATAATCAAAAAAGTTACGATTTCCATCAACTGAAATCGAGAATTGTTAGCATCAGAGCTTACATAATTAAGGTAGAGGACAACTTTTATCCGTATACAAATTCGAGATTTGAAATCTGTATCTACGGAAATGACACATAACTGCGGTTCATCTGAGTTCTAGAATATACATGTAACTTTTCTCATATCTAAAAATATAAAAAATCTGTTTTAAATGTAAATAGTTGCTAAATGTTGATTCATGATAATTATTCCTTATATGATAAATATTAATTCAAAATTATAATTACAATCCGTTTTAAAATTATTTACCTTGTTTTATTGAAATTTCATTACGTACCATTTTTTTCCTTGAAATGTTGGCAAAATACGATCTTTTCTAGTACATGGTAAGATCTTCAAAAAAATTAAGTTGGCAACACTGCTGTCAACTGCTGTCATGTCATTTAATTTTTCAAGATGGCTCCAAAACGGAGTGTTTTAGGATTTTTAAACCCAAAAACTATTAGTACAGTTTTCAACAATAGTATTGTAAAAATTCCTTATCGTTATGTGCATGGGTGTAATAGTTGTGATAATTTTTTAGGCGGACACCCCGTATCTATTGCTTCATTAGCACGTAAAAATTGTAAGTTTTACATGCTTTTATTACATCACCGGTTTCGATATATTTAATGAAGGACATATTTAACGAGTAGAATGCATTATTAGTTAGGCCTTCCGCATAATATGTACTCTTTAAGTTATCAATTGCCAAACAACTTTGACATTTCATGAAACATAACCTAACTTTCGCACATATTTCGTCTCTCAGATAATGTTGGTGCCAGACATCGATTTATTCACACGACGAACATATTGAGTGCTCGAGCTGACTACTACAAGGTTCTCGGGGTCGCCAAGAACTCGTCAAACAAAGACATCAAAAAGGCGTACTATCAGCTGGCTAAAAAGTACCACCCTGATGCAAACAAGTCTGATCCAGAAGCTTCGATGAAGTTCCAGGAAGTGTCAGAAGCCTATGAGGTATTTATGTGTGCTAGAAAATGTTCTGTCTTCTTCTTTATTAGTTGAAAACATTCAAGTCAACAACAAAGATAACATAAAACAGCTGACTGGAATACAATATTGATTTTAATAGTAAATTTTTGCCTCTGGTGAACAAAACTTTCAAAGAAAAATAAAAATGTTTTTTTTTTGTCTAGATCCTCTCTGATGAAAACAAGCGCAAGCAGTATGACACATACGGCACCACTGCAGAGGACATGGGCATGGGTGGTGGGCCATCAGGAACTGACGGTTTCACTCACCAATGGCAGTACAAGTCCACCATAGACCCTGAGGAGCTGTTCCGGAAGATATTTGGAGATGCAGGCTTCAAGAGTGATGCTTTCAGTGACTTTGCTGAGTCCAAGTTTGGGTTTGGTGCAGCTCAAGAGGTAAAGTGATAATGTTATGGTATTTTTAGGGGCCCGTACCTCAAAAGAAAAAAATGGAACCCTTATAAGATCGCTTTCTTATCCGTCTGTCCATCTGTCACCACCAATTTTTTTTTCATAAGAACTTTATAGATCAAAAAGATTTATTAACAGACATAAGATGCATTTCACAACATAAATTATCTACTTAAGCTGATCTACCATGTATAATTAGATACCATTACTATAGCTTGTAAATTTTATTATGTTATTGTCGTAGTTCTACTGCCATTCATAACGTACATTATTAGGCCTTTGAATTTTAAATCTGAAACTATTTGAACAAAACATAACAATATACAACATCTATTTCTAAGATCAATTAATTCATATTCCTGTAATCACTTTTCCAGATGGTAGTCAATCTCAAGTTCACAGAAGCAGCACGTGGTGTCAACAAGGACATAAATGTCAACGTGATAGACACATGCCCCAAGTGCAATGGTTCTCGTTGTGAGCCCGGTACCAAGTCCATCAAGTGTACTTACTGCAATGGATCGGGCATGGAGACTTTCTCCCGAGGTATGATTGGTAAATAATTGGTATTTAGAGTGTTGGAGTTTGTGAATTAATTACAGAATCATAAGAAGCCACTGAAAAAGCATAATTTTAATTCTTACTTGTAAAAACGGAGGTTGTTTTAACTAAATAAAAAACTTACAGAAAAACAAAGATAGATGATGCAAAGCTAGCAGGCCTGAAACTGACCTCTCCCCTTCCTTCTCTTGGTGCCTATGCACTGGTCAAATATGTGAATACAATATAGAAGCTTTTTATTTTTTTATATCACTGCGAATACAATATAGAAGCTTGTTATTATATCCATGCCTGAAGCATTGTTTTATACTTATTGAATTAATTTCCCAGGTCCATTTGTGATGCGTTCCACCTGCCGACACTGCCATGGTTCTCGAATGCTCATCAAATTCCCCTGCATTGAGTGTGAGGGCAAAGGACAGTCTGTAAGTATCTAAAGACAAAAAAATTTGTCAATAATGTCATTTTTAGGGTTCCGTACCTCAAAAGGAAAAAACGGAACCCTTATAAGATCACTGTCTTGTCTGTCTGTCACCACCGATTTTCTCAGGAACGTGTGGAGCTAGCAAATGAAATTTATACCATATACTGAGGTCTATAGTCCCTGTTAGGTGTATAAAAATCAAGGTCCTGAGTCAACACGATAAAAAGATATGTATATGTGTGTGTATATTTATAATTACCTTGCTTTTACCCAAAATTGACAATTCTAGGTCAACCGGAAATACCCTATAGGTTTTGGGTCGAAAACCTATATGGTAGTTCCCATTGATCTAGAATCACGAAATTTGGCCAAAAGCAAGGTCTTACAGCACATGCAAAAGGGAAAAGTCTGAAAACCGTTAATATATATGAGTATGTCATAGTTGATGGTGGTTCCTCTTCAGCCTTTTCATAACTGCTGTCGGGCTTAACAGTTAGTTAGTGGGTTTCAGTGCATGGTTAGGCGTGCCTTGTGTTGAAATTTGTACTGCTCTATTTCAAAGTTAACAGACGGCACCTGCTGGATGTCTTAGATTTCGCTATTTATAGCAAACCAAGATGCATTTATTATCGCTGTCAGTCTACCATTTACTGGCTATGCATGGGGCATAGCCAGCCTTTCCATGAGCCAATACAGGTTGCGGAACTTAGGGTTTTCACCTCCCTTTTTTGTTTTATTTGATGTTTCCATAATAGGCGGCTATCTAAATGGAAGCCAAGATATTTAACACAATCTGTGTGTGGTAAGGTATATGATATGATATTTTGATGTATTATTTTGTTGGCGGCGAAGTAACTCAACTAAACAGATACTCGGCATTGTGCGCGGGCTACTCTGTGCTCTAAGGCCCGTTTACCACCGAGACAGAGATGACCGAGTGTACGATTCGACCACAGGAGAGTCAAGATGTTGATTGCACCTATGTGAGATGTTGATTGGTTGATTCCCACAAGTCTCTGCTTTGGTGGAAAGCGTTCTTACTTGTTTGAACTGAATAGGGGCTTTATGGTAAATAGTCTGACCAGACATAGGTCTGGTGATTCTATAGTTCAGCTAGCATTATTGATTTATTCGCTAAAAATACTATAAGATTTCTCAAAGTTCTTGGGAGGCCAGACAATTATTGGCTAAAACTGTGAGCTCGGACTTTGTCCAATGTTTCCCACTGTTGTTAATGAGTGATTAAGAGTTCTTAATACCAAAATAATGTCTATCAACAGGTGCAACGTAAAAAGGTGATAGTGCCCGTGCCAGCAGGTGTAGAAGACGGTCAGACCGTCCGCATGGCTGTGGGTTCCAACAACGAGATATTCATAACCTTCAAGGTGGAGAAGTCCAATTACTTCAAGAGAGATGGACCTGATGTGCATACTGATTGTGTTGTAAGTAAAGGGCCTTACCAGCTTGGTCAATGCCAATTACGAACTGTTTTTTAATGGATAAACATAATTTAAAGGTTAATGGTTTATTTTCATGTTTGTTTCTGGGTTGCGATCAGAGATGTCATGGATACGATATTTCGGATCTGGATACGGATATGCCTAAAGTAATAAAATTATATCGGTTTCGGATACGGTTACAGATATGTAATTGTTTCGGATTATCCGTTAGCTTCGGATAGTTTCGGTTACGGATATTAGATTGAAGTAAAATATAAACACCAATAGTATGTAATAATTTGGTTTTATTTATAGGTCTTATCTAGTCTAGGTTATTATTTGGTATTATAATCAGTCATATAGGTAAGTAATTATTTAGAGATGATTTAGTAATTAGTAAAGTTAACCTCTGTTTCAGTGTTTTTATTTTCTAACGTGTTTTTAATAATTAGTGTAATTATACGAAACTATCCGAAACTTGTGAAACGGTTACGGTTACGGATATATTTTTGTTTCGGATATCCGATTGTTTCGGTTACGGTTACGGAGCTCCATAACATCCCAGGTTGCGATCAAGCATTGCCCCAATTTAAAAAAAAAGGTGTCATTAACTTTTATTTATTTAACGGTTTATGTACATACTACATACAGAAAAGAACAAAGGAATAGAAAAATAGGTACAAAGGTGAAAGGATGGATAGGTTTTATTGATGGTTTTGTTTCCAGGTTTCTGTGTCTCAAGCATTACTGGGTGGCACCGTCAGGATACAAGGGCTATATGAAGATCATACTTTGCAGGTTAGTGTTTACCTGTTTTGTACAAGATTTGTGCCAACTGCAATAGGCAAGATATAAGTACTAGTGATGTAACGAATATTCGCGTTCGCATTCGCGGATATTCGCATATTTTTGCATAAGTATTCGAATTTGCATTCGCATTCGCAAAATTTCTGCGAATGTTTTGCAAAACGCATATCAGAACAAAAACAATTTGAAGATAATAAGTAGGTCAATAAAATCAAAATCATTCATTTCGTAGGTTTTTTAATGCAAGGGAAAGTAACTCAACCTCGTCAATCACTTGTTTTGTTTACGAAAAGACCGACGCGAGCGGAATGACAGTTCGTATCCACTCGGCAATTCTTGGAACAAAATACAAACGGAACGCACCTCGAGACTGCCACCAAATCATAGACAATTGGCGCCAAATTTGAACAAAAACTGAACATTCGTATCTGCATTCGCATCCGCAAATGTCAGTAGTAGATATTTGCATTCGCTTTCGCGTATGTTCAAAAAATGACATTCTTTGCATCACTATTATGTACGAGCCGCATTTAATCTTGATGCTTGAACATGATTAATGTAACTTGCATTAATTTAATTTTAACTTTAATTCTTTTTTAATTTTAACTGAACTAGCATTTGCTTTTGCAAATACATTGTATTTTTTCGGCAACCCATACAAATCATCATCACGATCGCATATTCGCTCAACGATCGCTTCCTATTAGATCTCTCTTTCAGGCAAGGTATGCGAAATCTCAAACCTTTTTTTACTTCAAGTATAAAAGTAATACATTTGTTGCAGATAATGCCTTGCACGTCATCACACAGCACCATCCGACTGTCGCGGAAGGGCATGAAGAGAGTCAGCCAGCACGGCTACGGGGATCACTATGTGCATATCAAAATACAGGTCAGTACCATACATACTCTGTTTTAACTCGTTCAGGTTTTAGCGGAGAGATCAAAACAAACTTATACACAAATTGTGTGTTGTAAGCTAGGTGTATTGTAGGAATACTTTCATTTGTTAAGTAAGTGTATCATAAGGATAATAATTATCCTTTTTAGGGTTCCGTAGTCCTGACAAGGAACCTTTATAGTTTCGTCATGTCTGTATGCCTGACCGAGGTTTTGCTAAGAGACCGTGTGTGGGGGTGTGTATATCAATTACGCCGACAAAGTGGTAAAATAAAATTTAGGAAAATGTTTTTTTTAGGGTAGCTCCCCTACATGTGAAGTGGGGATGATTTTTTTTTTCGTCGTCTACCCCATCGTGTGAGGTATCGTTGAATAGGTCTTTGAAAATGACTTAGGGGTTGCTGATACTAGTTTTCGATTTAATGCTCCATTTACGAAATATTAAACTTTAAAGTGCAAATTGTTGTTCCAGTAGGGCGTCCCCCCCCCCTCTAAAAGCTAAACTGCTGGCTTGAAAAATCTGGAAAAATTCATGATGATAGTGCATTTCATGAACTTTAAAGGAAAACTAACGGTTAAGATAACTTTATTAGTTTAGCAGTAATAGTCGTTGAACTTGGGTGTTGGATAATTGCCCCATGGCTTTCCAATTTTGTTTACCATATGTCCGGCTTCATCCTAGAAACGTGACCCGCCCAGTCCCATTTTAACCTGGCAGACTTATCGCCAACATCGGCGAGGCTTTTATTAGACCGTCTTAAGGTGCACCGAATTCGATCGGAGAGTCTAATATTGAGAATGCTACGTTCGGTCGCTCTTTGGCAAACGTTAGTTTAGACTTCTGAATTTCAGTCAATAATAATTATCCTTATAAAAGTAATATCAATTTTTCGTACTAATAAATGAGAACAAGCATTATTAACACCTCTCCATATACCAATAAACCTTCCGGAATTACATGCGTGATGTTATGTTAAGTCTTTAAATTGTACATTTCCCCCGCAGTTACCAAAAACGTTGACTGACAAGCAGAAAGCGCTGATTTACGCGTACGCCGAATATGAAGAGGATACCCCCGGACAGATCCACGGCGTCACCCTTGATAGAGATGGTAAGAAATGACCAAGCAGCTTACGTAGTCAACCAGCTTTCTTAACTAGATCAAGCTTACTAAACTGACAGCAAAATCGGAAGATTATCCTGGATAATGTTTAAGTTTGTATCAAAATCAGGGTAGGAAATATAGGCTATGTAAATGTCTATTTTAGCGCTTCAAAAGTCACGGTAAAAGGTCTCGTCAAATTAGAAATGTATAGACAAACATTTATTTTACAGAAAAAGCAAAAGCTAGCAGTGATACGGACAGTAAAACAGAAACAGGTACGGGGCCTAAATCTAAGGATAAGATACACGACGCGAACCGCGATCACGACGATGTCAAAAGGCATAGAGCGAAAGCGTGGACGTTTTTTGACAGCATGGCCGAGAGTTTTCAGACAAACAAAGCGTATTTCGTGACTGGGTTCTGTATGGCTGTCTTTATGTGTTTGATTGCTATGACGAATGATCCACATGATCGCTTTGGTGCGTTTGAGTATATCAAAGAGCTAGAGGAAAGACCAGGCAGGGAGATTGATAAGCCTTATGGGTACGAAAGAGCGCTTCAGCGGGACAAGGAATTACACCCAGAGTTGTACAAGGATTATGATTGACATTTTAGTTGAGTTTTTGTCTTTGGTATATCAGTGACTTAAGTAGGCTATGAATGTATATGTTTTGTAAGGGGATGGCTACAATTACTATTCCTTATAGAGCAAGATCCCAGGGCTGCCAGACCTAACTTATTTTCTCATTAACTAAATGTGTGGCATCGAGTAGTGTTAGTATGTACTGTGGACGTTTGCATACCTGATAACTTGTGCCGACGGTCAATTTTTAGATATCAGGTGCTAAAGTTGCGTAAAAATAATACAATTTTTGCAAAAAGTCCGAGTGCTGATTTTTAAATAATAATATATGTTGTAAAGAAGATTGTTCAAAAAATATTATTAACACTGCCAGATGCTCCAGGTCCGCAGAAATTTCTGCCGAGCACTTCGAAGCACGAAAAAAAAAAGTGAATTTACCGATAGTCTGAGACTTTATATTTGATACTCCGGAAATCATTTCAGTAGGTACTTATTTTGAGCCCGACCAATCATAGTTGGGCCAAACATCCCCCAGACACAATTAAAATGTATGAGCCCATTGGTTTATTGAACTCATACAAAAATTATGAATTGCGACCCTAAAATTGTTCTGACTGCTTACAATGACTATTAAATACACCCTCTCAATATCTAATATTAAAAAAAAATAGACTCTGACGTGATATTTTACGTTATTTTTACCGCGCTGGCAGAAATTTCCGCCAACGGGCGGTGTCAGGCAGTGTTGGTTATTAGTTTTAAACAATATTCTCTGTAACATATATAAAAATCAGCACTCAGGCTTTAATAAAAAACAGTATTATTTTTACGCAACTTTATTATTTGTACGCAACTAATATCTAAAAATTGGCCGCCGGCACAAGTTAGCAGGTATGCATACGTCACAGTACATTCTAATACTACTTGATGCCACACATTTTGTTACTGAGAAAATAAGTAAGGTCTGGCGGCCATCTTGGACTAAATTTTACGGACAAAATAATTACAGCACTTTATTTGCTTGGGTAGTAAAATATGTTGAGTCTTGAAATGGGCTAGATTTATGGATTAGGAAATGAATTTTTGTTATTTTTTATTTATTGTTGAATTAGGCTAATTAATTCCCGATCCATAATTTTCCTAATATGCGATACAAAATTCTTTTAGCGATTTTCTTCTTCACAAAAGTTTCCATATTAACATAATATTGAATGTAAATAAGTCATGTTTAAATATTTAATAGTGAGAGAGCATTTATAAAAGTGTTGCGAAAGTTGAGGGACATAGTTTTATAATGATTATAGTATGATGGTCATACATTGTAGTTTCAAAAAATTTGTAAATAATATAGTCTGTTTCATGAATACACGAAATTTAATTTAAATGTTGTTTCATTTATAACCTCTTACTATCCTACACCATCATGCTATAATCCAGATATACACGCTTATTTTTAGGTCGTTCTGGAACCGAAAGCCATAAACTCGATCATCGAACTCGGAACGATTGGGAATAACAAAAGAAAATAAAAAAATCGTGTTTTTTTTTCAAAAAATAACAATAAAAAAATCACGAAAAATTCAATTTATAATAACAAAATATATATATTTCAGACAAAAAAGTCCAAAGGCAACAAAAATTAACAAGAACAGTAACAAGAATAGTAACAAGAATTTTGCTTATATCTAATGTTAGTAATAAAAAGTAGGTAGCAATAACAAAACTAGACACACCGTCTACTTCTGCACAGCAGGCTCACCGGCCCCGCAACACATGGAGTTCAGTGAACCTACTGAGCAGAACAGTATCTGTTCTCTCGCCAATCATCCTGAGGACGCTATTCGGGCTACCCCGTACTTGGCGCACCACCGATGCAACTTTTTTACGCATAATTCCTTAGATGTCATCTACGCTGGCGTCAGCAAACATGGCCGGATGCACTGCAATATCTAGGGAGCCGAAACTGAGCCCTGAACACATTATTGTACTGGATGCGCAAGCCATTGTAGGCTTTCAGTGTAAAGTTTGCCCACAGGCCGCTCGTGTAGAACGTCTGGCAGAATGCCTTGAACATCGTTATTTTTACAGGAGCAGTACACCGAGCGAACCTGTGTGCCAACATATTACCACGCATCGACAATGCCCTGCGCTCCCTCTCAATATCCAGTTCGTCACTCAAATTCTCAGTTACAATGTGACCAAGATATTTAAACTGTGCAACACGACTTAGAGGTTCACGAGGATTTGATTTTTTTTTTCTTCGTCGTCACACTTTTGGCAGAGTGGTCGTGGTCGTCACATCAGGGGTGTTGGCAAACTTCACAATCCGTCGCCATTCTTCCCGTACTGTGGCTTTTCTTGTGCATTCGTGGAGTGGTTGGACCGACCAAGACAAAACTGCACTCAATGGGAGTGCAGTTTTGACTTGGTCGGTCCAACGCATTGGTGACTTGCCGCGCGCTCTCGTGCCTTCAACCTTTCCCTGCACTACAAGTCGCTCCACAGATGTGTCTTCTTGACGTGTGATATGTCCAAAGAAAGTGAGGATACGACATTGGACGATGGAAGAAAGACGCTGTTTAATTCGAAATTCCTGCAGTATTGAGACGTTGGTTCGGAACTGTGTCCAGGTTATGCCAAGCATTCTCCTCCAGCACCACATTTCGAGCGCGTCTATCTTCTTTTTCTCGATTTCTCTTAGATGTCTCAGCACCGTAAAGAAATATGGGAAACACTACAGCCCTGATAAGTCTCATTTTAGTGGCCTTTGTAATGTTTCTGTTTCTCCATATATTTCCAAGCCGATCCATGGAGGACCTGGTGATAGCCATGCGCCGTTTGATCTCGTCCTCGCATCCACCGCTATTTGATATAAGTGCCCCAAGGTAGATGACTATGGTATGACTAAATAACGTCACAATTCGCAATTTTAGTTACTTGAGGCGAGTTGTTAGCTCGATCAACAATCATGATCTTCGTCTTGCTGCGGTTTATCTTCAGACCAAAATCAAGGCTAACTTGTTCCATTTTACTCGGCAGGGATTCCAGATTGTCGATACTAGTGGCAAATAAGGTGGTGTCATTTGCATAACGCAAATTGAATATTTTATAACCTATGGTGGTTCCGTCCGACCAAACCTCGAGTGTTATTCTCATAATGAGTTCCGTATAGGTATTAAACAGCAGTGGCGACAAAATGCAGCCCTGACGGACCCCGGCACTTGGATGAAAGTGATTCGACAACACGTCTTCTGTTCTCACCGAAGCTGTTCCTTCTTCACAAAGTCTCATAAGAAGGTGAACAATATGTTTGGGTGTTCCCATAGCCAGAAGAGTCTCCCAAAGTACTGGCCATCGTACTGAGTCGAACGACTTTGAGAAATCCACAACGTAAATATAAGTCGGCTTATTGAAGTCCCTGGCCTGATTTCTTTTTTTTTGTTATTTAAAAAAAAAACAGTCCCAATCGTTCCGAGTTCGATGATTGAGTTTATGGCTTTCGGTTCCAGAACGACCTAAAATTAACCGTGTATATAGGTACATCCGAGGGCATAGCACATTCTGAAATGGAATGTTAATCAAACATGTCTAAACAATTGGGATTATTGGGTCAAAGTCCAACGGAATTGAAATATCTTAAATCATAGCTCACAATAAGTTCTTCAATTCATTGTATTGCGACAAATACCAATGTCGATGTCGCCGGATAACCTAGGTTTATTCATTTTCTTCCTTACTTTTTACATTTCTGTATAAAATCAATATTAAAAAAAAACATTTGACCGTTTGACCGCCGGAGCATAAACACGCGCGCGTGCTCTCCACGCCAAACCACAATTTCACCTACCATTTTGTCACATATTTGTGTCATTTGGCGTACAGGGCACGCGCTTGCTTGTCACGTAAATGTGACCATGGCGGTCAAAAGGTTAAAAATATAAGAAATAGTAGCCCGGTGTTCCCGATACCGGTGGGTCCAAGCTACGCGGCGGTCAGAACTCTAGAGAAAGGAACTTCCTAACAGTGTCCAGGAGTACTGCTTTCTGAATCAAGCCGTTGATCCAGCTGCCTAATGAGAGCCTCCTCAGGTATTGGTAGAGGCTCTTGGCAATTAAGCCATTGGCTGATGACTATACAATGATCGCTGAATCCACATCCCACATGTCGGCAACCTCGCGAGCCATGTCAATATACTTGATTTACTTATTTTTGTCGGCTTTCACGAGGTTCTCGTCGTGCGGGATCGTTATGTCAACAATCATTGCACGCCGGTCTAATCGATCCACCACCACCATAAATCAGGCTTATTAGCTACTAATAGTCCTGCCAGTGATGACGGATTGATCCCATTACAATGTGATATTGCCATTTTCGAGAACTGGGTCGGGCACATATCTGTAGTACGGCACTGCCGATTCCACAAGGCTGTATTTCAGAACAAGTTGCTGATAGATAATTCTGGCTACTTAGTTTGCATAATAGGTCGAAATACAGAAAAAAGGTTTCTATTTCTGATCTCCTATGACTTAGGTACTTGTTGTTTTAGAATGAAGTGAAGTCCTAATTGTAAGCTACTGTTTGAGAATTTCAATTTTGTTGTTCCAGAGTTCATAGAATTAGGCTAAGGGTTGTGTTCTGGAGAGAGATTCTGAGAGTATTATTTACAAAATAAAAAGTAGAAACAAAAGTAGGAAATATTGTAATTTGGTGATTATTCATTGATTTCCAGGAGCAATACGAAAGAAATAACGATCAAACTTAATAAGCCTTACTTCTTGTAGGTAAAATAAAATTGTAAGTTGACACCGAAATTGACGATTTTATCCATAGAGTAGAATATTTTATCTGCATTGAAACTATTAGTTTGAATATGTTCCCTTGTATACCCTAAACCGTTTGGAGTTTTAGAAGTACTTACATAATAATCACTAATCACAATTTGACATGGAAAGTATTGTACAGAGTTGCTAGCGTTTGAAATAAAGTTCACCATGCATCTGTAGTTTATGGTGTGATCATTAGGTGTGGCCATGTCGTCATAGTATGCTGTATATATGTATGTACTAGACTCCGTTTTAATCACATCAAGTTTATAAGTTTGGAAGTACCTAATATAATTTTAAAACATTACATAATTATTTTATTCATTTCAATGTGGAGTGTTTGGAGTGTACACAGGAATGTACTTTAGATATAAAGGCAAATCTTGTATCAAATCTTCCTTATCAGGCTTAACACAGACTGGCAAAATATTCGTTCACGATCGAAAATGATCTAAAAAATACGCTAGAGCATGCTTGAACACGCGTCGCAAAAAAATCTTGCACGCTATTTTGAACTCTATTTAATTTTAATCTAAACATAAATTGTCACTTACGGGATATCTTCCGTGATTATTATTTGTTTTGAGCCCCCGATATTTCGACGCTGTACTGCGCTGTGTTTCGTAAGTGACAATATAAGTTTAGTTTTAAACCGTGAAAGCTTAAAACAGAATTTTGATTTAGTTCTAAAAAGCGGCTCTAGCACTTTTTTGCCTTGTTTGCGCTAAGCCTTCAAGGTAATTTTCTTTAACATGCCAATTCTAGGCATGATATGTTTACTCAATCCTCATAATTATCCTTTAAGGTTCTGCAAAATTATTATATTAATATTGAATTTTCCTCACAATTTCAGGTAAGAAAGTGTCAATATCCGAGCTTGAAATGGTGGACGCCGTCAAAGAGGCCTTGAGAGAGAAAAAGTCTATTGAGGGAACGGCCACCGAAGAAGAGGTACTCGAAGAATCTAAGAGGAGCAAGGCGTAGATATTGTATATTGTTATAAGGTTGGAAGCGCTTTGTTGATAAAACATTATTTTCAAATAGCGCTGTCTTAAGCTCAACGCATACGTATAAAACCGAAATCAGACTCTTTACTTCTGTTGATTTTTGCCTTTTATTTCGATCTGCTTTTCGCGTAAGCTCTGCACGAGATCAGCATAGCCCCAATTTGAGCCGGTCTTGGATACCATGAGACTCCTTACTGCAATGCAAACATACATAAGAACCGTGACTGCATCGTTTGGGACAGGGACCTCCCGGATGCGGAACCGGTGCAGTACGTATACGATACGTGTGCTATGAGTTTAAAATAAATATAGGAGTAGTTAGTAAATGGATAACTCAGGCGCCTGCTGAATATTGATTACTTGGTCGAACATACAGCACATCTCAGAGGTATGGTCATATTTAAGGGTGTGCTCCAGACGTGTGAAAAAATAATCATACAAATCTTCAATACCTACTCGACCAAAATGTACGGGGCAGTTTGTTTTATTTTTGCGATTACTGTGTAGGTCCCATCGAGAAAGTTGTTCAGTTTTATGGTACGCACACGCAGTACACCCTCAAATTCACACCCTGATACACACGCTGAATGGGATGCACATTCGAAGAAGCGTCGGTTGTTATAAGAAAAGGAGTGTTTTTCGCGTTTGTTACTCCATTTGCGTACTACTCTGTGAAGAAATTCAATAAAAAAATCAATAAACCACGAAACTAATAAAAAAGGCGTTCATAAAATTCTAGCGACTTTCAAATTATGCTAGGGACCGTTAATTTAAATCAAAATACCTCTGTTAATACAATTTAACTTAATTTGTCACCAAAGCGCTTGCTTAGTCTCTTCAATGTTCCGAAAAATTAGGTTATAAAATTCTCGCTTCTCTGTAAAACAATGTTATTATATTTTTTGTTTCATATTGTTTTTGAATTTACCAAAAAAATAGGTATTCATTCACTCATTTGTATGATTTACTTTACAATTCTGTGATACGAGAAGAAGGGTGTAAATGTTACTGTAAAAGTCTGACTTACGGTAAATCTTAAGATTTCCTAGTAAAACTCAAGATTTACCGATATTCGGGTTCTTACAGGATAGGAACGTAAACATTTCGTTTTATATTTGCGAATAAAATATTATAGTTGCTGTTGTCAGAATATTCATGTTTTATTGGACATTTCACAAAGTAATTATAATCAAGGACGCTGTACATAGCCGTTGACTAGTGTGTAGGAAATGGTAGATAAATAAAAAAACAAATTACATAAAGCTTTGTTTTATTTTTGACTTGAATGCTTATATAACTGTGGCAGTGGAAGAGATTTGACTCAAGTTAGCTAAATAGGCAAATTACTGGCTGCATTGAGAATAAGACCTTATTACCATTGTTTAAAGGCGTGCAATCGAGCCGCGAGCATGCGTCCCGCGACACTTGACTACGTTTGTGCAAAAGTTGAAAGATGGAGGGTTGTCGGTATCGTTAGTGTGACTTGAGTGAACCCTCCAGGTTGGTTTCCGGCACTGAAACTATCAACAAGCGCATATACCATGCACATATATGGCGTCATTTCTTCAGCACCTACATAAACCCTCGAATTGTTCTGATAGGATAAACCTTCCCATTTCATTTGTCGCTCTCAAACAGTCTGTACTTCTCCGATATGCAACTGATGACGGGGCCGCTGTGTAGACGCAACGTTGCCAGCGCGCATGACAACAGCATCATAGCGCCCTCTACGTACCAGCCGTACAGGATGCGGACGTGGCCTTTTACCTGCGAATAAATATGAAGTTTTAATCGTACGTATAATAGACATGACGACAGTATCAAAAAATTGCAAATCTATTTAGTCCGTCAGTTAGAGCATTGGAAATTAATGGACACGTATTTTTTGATTTTGTAAATCAATGAATATTGATCAAAAGATAAAACGCATCAAAACTCGGGAGTGGGGGCTCGTGACGTCAGAACTAGCTAAAAATTATACCTAGGCGTGACGTATTGAGAATTTTAAAGGCGTCATATCTTCGTCAATGTTGGTTTACGTAACAAAAGAAAAAACACGGGTCAAATATTTTTTGATAATCTAACTGACGGACTAATTAGATTTTTTTGTCGTCTCGCCTATTATATCAGAACTGAAGCAGCGGGCCTAAAATGGCCGCTTTAGCAGAATCATAAATGAATCAAGTTAAAAAATTTAAATTCTTAAAATGGACCATATGATCATAACCATAAAGTGCATGTTAAGAATTTTAAATTTTTAACGTGATTCATAATAAGATTCTGCTGAAGCGGCCATTTTAGACCCCCAGAACTCGCAGACTAGTAGGGTAGTTGTGTACGCTGAAGGACAGCTGTTGCAGAGAAGCAGTTCAGGGTAAAGGGTAAGCAGTTCTGGACCAATCGGGACATGATATGCTAGCGTCTAGATAATCCTAGCAGGGGGCATCGATTACGGAGATGGAAAGTCATATCTAATGAATTGGGTTGTCTTAGGGTTGAACCACGTCCAACAGCACGGAATCGCATTTTTCCATGTACCTGTCCTTTTCTGCGGAATGTTGTTACACGCGACAGCATCGAAAATGCGCTCGGCAGCACGCTCTGGGGGTCTAAAATGGCCGCTTAAGCAGAATCCTAATAAGAATCACGTTAAAAATTTAAATTCTTAAAATGGACCTTATGTTTATAGGATTAAAGTCCATTTTAACAATTTAAATTTTTTAACGTGATTCATAATAAGATTATGTTAGAGCGGCCATTTTAGGCCCCCTGTTTCTCGCTCTAACAAATGACGGTTCTGAGCGACAGAAAAGGATATAAAAGCATGAAGAAACGCGATTCCGTGCTGATAGATGTGGCTCAAGCCTTAAGCTACCGAAAAGCTTAGTTAGTAAGATCTCATGGGACAATTATCAAACTTCACGCGGGCGAAGCCGCTGGCAGAAGCTAGTGAAAAATAAATTAAGTACCTTTTTAACTGGAAATCATTTGTGTATTAATAGAAGCGAAAGGTAAGTAGGATACCACATGTAATGACCACAAACAGAATATAACTACACCTTTCTTCCGAACGGGTCAAAGGTGTTCAGTAATTAAGTAATAGCTATAAATATGGGGCACCTAATATCGTGTCCTGCGTGTCCTGTGGTTTGTTGACTATAGGAACTGATGGACGCTACCGAAAGCGCCAAACTAGTAGCTCAGTTCTGGGCCGACACAATTTAGATTACCATCGACACGCTAAGAAGAAGAATAGATATAAATGTACCGATAGTCTGCGCGCGAGCTCCGAGAAATCGGTGGCTTGTTTAAAACATCGGTGGTTCCACCTCAAGCACATAACACCCTCACAGAATGATTTCATAATTTGGTTCGTGCGGAGTACTAAATTATGAAATTATTCTATGAGGGCACTGTGCACCCGAAATAAAACCACAGATGATTTAAACAAGCCACCGATGATCCCTCGGAGTTCGCGCGCAAACTATACCTAAGTATTTACTTATCTAACGCGTTTGGGCGAAATCGTCTATTGTTGATAGATCTACGCTAAGACACAACTGTCATGGCAAGCTGTACTTCGACCTAGTGGCTAGTGATGATAAAGATACTCACGCCGCCCAATCCCCCACTAGTGGTGAACTCGATCGGGAACATAGCCGTGTCGAGCGTAGTTTTCCCGCGCGCTAGGCCGAACACAACCGCACCACACACGTAGTATATTACGGCGATGAGAGGCACGCCGTGAAACGCGCCCAACACGCTGAGGAAACACTGGAAAATAAGAAACAAAACTTCATGATTTAGCACAGGACTCGTAGTTATAAGCCTGGCTTTCGATTAATAGATGGAGCTTGTTCCGATCCAGCCTGACCCTTGCAGTCCTCCCCGAGCGACGCCCTAAGCCGTCGTACCCCAAAGGGGTCCTTAGTGTAATCGCTTAGTTCTTTATGCCTGGGTGGTGGCCTTAAACGCACCCACAGAATAGTCCGGTTAAGCATACGACAACTAGGTTGACGTGCAAGATGCCAAACGTCTACCCAAAAAATAATCTGACGGAGCGTGATTAAGTAGGTAGGAACCACATCTACTTATCAAGTTGAGAATCACATATAACATTATATTCTAAACCCACCTTGATAAAGTTTGTAGGTTTGTACCTACATAAAGCAGATTTTATGGTTTCATAGAGCAAAGTTGTAGATTGCAAAAACAATTCCAGCGAGTCCACGTCGCGACTTTTCATTCATTTATTTATATTCAATTGGTCAGGTATGACTTTATTAAAGCGATCCCTACCATTAATATTTTCTTGCCAATACTGTTAGGTGTCTTCAGAGCTTCCGAGCTTTGATTGCAGTTAGAACTTTCTGGAACAAAACACATTATTAGCCGCCTAAATATTTTGATCGGATACCCTTTCAGATATGATTTTGGTGTTCATGAGTATGACTATAGTTGATAAGGAGCTTCATCTGACTCTTGACCAGATAGCTTCGCTTAGATTTGCTTTGAGTCATGACAGTTACACAAGACAAGAAATCTCGTGGCTATGAGCTAGGGTGAAACATTATGAAAAATCAGAAAGCCCTATTCGTAACATGATAACATCGAGTTTAATTTAAATGTCGTGCAAGAATCATCATTCTCCTGCCCTTATCCCAATTTATTTAGGACTGGCGCAGCATGTCTTCTTCCATACTTCTCTATTACCTACTCGTCATCTCAGCGGTCACCTCCTTTCTAGCCATATCATCCTTCACACAATCCATCTATCGCTTCTTTGGACTTCCTCTGCTTTTATATTATAGCCAATTTAGCTTTAATTCCGCATACACCTACTATAGGTAGTTCCAGGCTTGGTTGCAGAATGAACGTGCAGAAGGTGTGATAATTCACACAAAGCTAATGCTAAAGAGCATGCTACGGAATCATTTCCATATTTAACGACCCTCTTTTTTCGTATAATTCGTTTTATCTAGCCCTGCAAACCAGATTATAATAGGCGCTCTTAACTCGGTTAATGCCGCATAATCTCCGCTGGTTCTCGCTCACCACGTTCAGTACACAATGTTGTTAAGGGTTAGGTAGGCCATTACAGTTAACCGCTAATAAAAGAATAGGACGGTAGTTTGAAAACTTTGCAGAATCACGGCTGCGTGTAAACTGCCATTATGAGTTTCGCGTAAAGGACAACTACCACCAAACGGCTCGCATCGCACCGGATCGGAAAGAATTCGAATGGATGCGGCGACAGCCGAGCCGGTCGCGTCCGGCAGGATATTATATATCTATACATATAATAAAATCGTTGAGACCAAAAAATCTGTTCATTGAAGATTAAAAAAAAAAACCAGCCAGGGTGACTTAAAATAAGTAACTGAACATATTAAATCCATTTAAAAAAAAATTGTTTGTTTGTTTGACCGCGCATCACGTAAAAACTACTGAACCGATATTGTTGAAATCTTCACAAATCTATTTAAATAAATTCAGAATAACATATAGGCTATAGTAATTTTGTTTTTTTTTGGAAAAAGGGGGTGAAAAGGGGGGGTAAAGTTTGTGTGAAAAAAAATTTTTAGATTGTTCTAGAATCATGAAACTCAGAGTAAATACTTATTAATAAAAATAAGGAAATACCTGTTTTAGCATTTTTTTGAAATCTCATCCAGAGACGCAAAAAAGAGGGTTTTGTGTTTAAAATTAATAAACTTCAAACACCTATACAATCAAAACCAATGAAATGTAACCTTTTAAAGTTGCTACATATACTTCATATCTAATACAGGTAAATACAATTTCTCAGTTTTCTTGAAATTTGATTTTTGAGGTGAATACGCACAAAATAGTGAAACTCAAGAAAATCAACTTTCTTCGGTAAAAGTAGTTGCTACGAAATGTTTGTGCGCGCATCACGTCAAAACTACTGCATAGGCTTCTTAAATATTTAGGGTATATATTATCACGCTACTTCCTTAAGGGGGTAGGCAATTTAACATTATGTCCGTATACTTCAATTGTATGACGTTTCAGTCATGACGTAAGTACATATGAACGGCTATTTGTAGCTTATGTCGACGAAGTAAATAGCCTAGCGGTTTCATGACCGCTCTGCAAACTACGGGGTTGCAGGTTCTAATCCCGCAACATTATTTTCACTTTTTGTGATTTGTTAATTTGTTTTTTTGAGGCTGTTATATTGCCTATATTTCTTTTTGTATTTAAATTGGTTGCATTTCTATATTTCTTACTTTTTCGTGATTTTTTTTCCAAAAAGTAATAGAGAAGTATGGAAGAAGAATACAATCATGCTGCGCTGACCCCAAATAAATTGGGATAAGGAGCAGGAGTATGATGATGATTTCTCCAAAAAGTAGTATAGCGAACGGAAGCCTGATAAATTCACGTGTTCTTGACGTGCAAGAACTGTGCTGTGCATACGCAGTTTACGTAGATTATATTTACAGCCATATTGTTATTGGCCTCATTCCATGCATCTTGGTGAGAATTTAAGACCTGCCTGGACTGTCATCGAAGGTCTGACGGTGGAGACAAAAGTCAGTTGCAAGAGGTTCGCAACAGTTTGCAGCAGCTAAATCGTGTTTGGGCTCATTTCATGGACCTTGATGAAAACTTTAAACTTAGCTAGAGTATGACTTTCATCGAAGGTCGACGATGGAGACGGAAGACAGTGGCAAGAGGTCATCAAGAGTTTACAGCATCTATATCGTGTTTGGGCTCATTTTATGCACCTTGATGAGAACTTTCGACGTAGATGGAGTATGACTGTCATCAAGTGTCTAAGGATGATAACGTAAGGCTGAGGAGGCTGGCGAGGCAAGCCCTTATTTAGAAAAACTGAATATTTTAGCGATTAATGCAAATATTTCATTAAATTGTTACCTACTTGATTCTATACTATACCTAATATTATAAAGCTGTGTTTGTTTGGTTGGTTGAACACGCTAATTTCGGGAACTACTGGTTCGAGTTGAAAGTATCTATTACTGTTGGATAGCCCATTAATCGGGGAAGGCAACAACGAACAAGAACGTTACAACGTTTACATAAAATCACGCTACAATCAATAGGAGCAGAGCATCAATGAAAAGTGTTGCAAAAAAATGAAAAAACTATTCTTTTTGAGATCTTTCGTTGCGTGCGCTGCGTAAACGGTTAAAGTTACGCAACAATCGTGTATGACGGAAAAAATTCTATAAAAATCCGCGATAGCATTATTATGTCTATCTTTTAAGGGTGTCTCACACTCTCCCTAACCATCTCTCTGTCTCTCTTATATAACGCAGACGAAGTTGCGCGGGTCAGCTAGTCTATACATATAATAAAATCGTTGAGACCAAAAAATCTGTTCATTGAAGATTAAAAAAAAAAAACCAGCCAGGGTGACTTGAAATAAGTAACTGAACATATTAAAACCATTTAAAAAATTTTTGTTTGTTTGTTTGTTTGTTTGAACGCGCATCACGTAAAAACTGCTGAACCGATTTTGTTGAAATGTTCACAAATCTGTTTAAATACATTCAGAATAACATATAGGCTATATAAATTTTGGATTTTTTTGGAAAAAGGGGGTGAAAAGGGGGGGTAACGTTTGTATGAAAAAAAAATTTAGATTGTTCTAGAATCATGAAACTCAGAATAAAAAATCAAAATCAAAGCATTTATTTCAAGTAAGCCAGTTACAGGCACTTTTGAATTGTCGAAACAAAGATGAAAATTAAATGTAGCTACAGTCCCAGTCACAAGACATAAAAACTGTGAAAGTACTGTAGTTGCCCATTCCCTAGCGTAGATCTCTATGGAGAAGAACGGGCAAGAAACTCCATGGACACTCTTTTAAATCAGAATATTGTTACAAAATCTTGGTTACATCATTCATGTTGAGATGGTATATTATGTGAGAACAATGTAGCAAGATGTGCACGTTAAAAGTGTCCACAGTAAAACAAAACAGAAAAAAAAAACAATTCAAAAACTAAAATAATTCATTAAAATAAGCCATGGCAACTGAGAGATGACCAGTCACAACCGACAGCGCCCGTTCACGGACATGACGCATAGATCAGCACCATTCAACTCAACCATTTTGAAGGGAACTAAATGATCCGACACATGCGCCACCATCAGCGAGACTTTTGAGTGAGCATGACATATTCTCAACCGCCAGGGCACATTCAAGTCAAGAAAAGACGTAGGTTTCCAGTGAATGATAGCTTTCTAGTACATAGTACTCACACAATATGGGCTATGCGATTATATAATACTAAAGAGATTGAATCTATACAATGCAAAGATAGTTGTACAATCTTCAGCAGCTCCAACAATACCATTTAATGCTATCAATTTAAGCGCCCCTGTCCTTGTGGAGCAGGACCAGCATTGAGCCAAGCATTTTTATCAGCGATATAATCGCTCAACTTGTAATATGCTTGCTTACATAGTGTGCGTTTAATACATGTTTTAAATTTCGTCTCATTCAGTTCAAGAATACTTTGTGGAATTTTATTATAGCATCTCAAACAGTACCCCATGAAAGATGAGTCTACTTTAGCGAGTCTGAAGCCTGGCTGAACTAGTTGGTCCCTATTTCTAGTACTGTAATTATGTCTGTCACCCCTTTTACCAAAAAGGTGCAGATTTTTTCTGACGTACATTATGTTTTCGTAGATGTATTGACAATGTACTGTCATGATGCCAATATCCTTAAACAGTTCCCTTAGAGAATCGCGCCTACGAAGATTATATATGGCTCTGATGGCTCTTTTCTGCAGAATAAATATAGACTCAATATCTGCAGCCCGTCCCCATAGCAAAATGCCATAAGACATTATATTATGAAAGTAACTAAAATAAACCAGTCTAGCGGTATCTACATCAGTATACTGACGGATTTTTCTAATGGCATATGCTGCTGAACTTAGCCGCCCCGCAAGAGATGTTAAATGAGAACCCCATTGTAGCCTTGAATCAAGCGTAATCCCCAGGAAAACCGTTTTATCTACGAATTCAAGTTTCTCTTTATTCAGTACTATATCACAATCACTACTTTTAACATTCGGTAAAGCAAATCTTATGCATTTGGTTTTTTTTTCATTTAATACCAAATTGTTTGCTGTGAACCAATTTTGGACCTGAAGTAGGGCATTATTTACGTCATCTAGATTTTGGGCCCGCCTATTTATCTTAAAAATTAAGGAAGTGTCATCAGCAAATAACACCATATTTTGAGGTTGGTTTTTCAATAAATAGGGTAGATCATTTATATATACTAGAAAAAGGAAAGGACCCAATATTGAGCCTTGTGGAACCCCCATTTTTACTTTTAAACCATGTGAATTAACACCATTTATTTGAACATGTTGTTGTCTATCATTCAAATAAGATCTTACCAAACTAAGTGCAAGTTTACCCAGGCCGTAATGCTCAAGTTTCAAAAGTAATGTGTCGTGATTTACACAATCAAACGCTTTGGAGAGGTCACAAAAAATTCCTATAGCGTCTTGAGACTCTTCCCACGCAGTAAATATGTGCTTTAATAAGGTTACACCGGCGTCAGTTGTACAACGTCCCTTGGTGAAACCATACTGTTGATCATGTAAGATTCTGTTGGTGTTAAAATGATAGAGCATTTGATTAAGCATTACTTTTTCAAAAACCTTGCTAAAAGCTGGTAAAACCGATACAGGTCTATAATTATTAGTGTCTTTACTGTCCCCGGATTTGAAAAGAGGTATGACTTTACTATATTTCATTAAATCAGGGAAAACTCCTTGGTCTACACATAAATTAAAAATTAAAGCTAGGTAAGGGGCTATAGTCTCAAGTATGGATGTACAAACTTTGATAGACATTCCCCATAGATCTTCGGTCAGTTTGATTTTTATTTGCCGGAAAGCTTTAATAACTATCATAGGGTTAATGTGTTTAAATTTAAATTCAGCCAGGCAGCCAGACACATTCGCCTTTAATAAACCAATTGAGAGTTCAGGTGAGGAAATAAGAGCCTCTGTAGTTTTTAATGGTACATCGGTAAAGAAATTTACAAATTCTTGAGCTACTTCCTGATCAGAGCTTTTAGGACCACATGCTGTATCTAATGTGTAGCTAGTGTTACGTATTTTCTTCCTGTTAGTCTCGTTATTTATGACTTTCCAAACTGTCTTTATTTTATTTTCTGCTGTTTTGATCTTGTTGCTAATGTGCAGGGCTTTAGCAACCTTGCATGTTTTTCTAAAAATTTTTGAAAAATTTTTGAATACTTAGCAACATACTTGTTAAAAGTTTCAGTGTTTATAAAAGGCTTAAGGCCATAAAGCTCGAATAATCTTTTCCTACTTTTTCGGATACCTCTAGTTGCCCAATCACTAAATATGAATTTAGGGCAAATACTTTTTGTCTTCTTTTCAAAAGTTTTATTGAATTCCGTGTGAACTATTGAAAAGAAACGATCATACAATTGATTTATATTAATATCGTCAAGGCTCATAGCACTTAACTTGTTTTGTAGCGAAATATTATACCTATTTAATCTGCTAGAAGTTATAGGTCTAAATTTAATTTGAACTTTTTGCAATGGGGGTGTATTACACCTAAAAGTTACTGTTTGTCCGCTATGGTCAGAAGGCAGACAATTTACTATGGCCTTATCTAAGTAATCACAATCGCAGAAAACATTATCTATGCAAGTAGCAGTAGAAGGAGTGACTCTAGTAGGTTCTATAAAAGTGTTGGTCAAGTCAAATGACTTAAAAAGATTTAATAACCGACTGCTATTTGAACTTTCTTCTAAAATATTGATATTGAAATCACCACAAATAATTGTAGATTTATTACTGGCTGCAAGTTTTGCCAGGACATCTTCCATTATTGATTCAAATAAGGAAAAGTTTTGATAGTTTGGGGGTCTGTACACACACACAATTACATGCTTATCTAGCTCAACACAGGACAGTTCGACGCAATGTTCAACTGAGAGACCTACTATGTCATTACGTTGCTTATATTTAAAACAATTTTTTATTAATATTAGGGAACCTCCACGAAGCATAGTTTTACGGTTAAAGCAGCTACCCACCATATAGTTCTCATAATTGATAAGCATTTGGTAATCCTTTAGCCAATGTTCAGTAAAACAAATAATGTCAAACTTACTATTTTCTAAAAACAATTCAATTTCTAATAATTTGGAAGAAATGCCTTGGATATTTTGGTGGAATAATTTCAAAGTGTTCTGCTGAGGCCCTTTTTTACAAACTAATTGAGTGCAAGAAGATACCTTGCTGTTGGTAGGATTAACAATATTGTTAATGGTACCTTCTGTTGTCTCACTTTCTAGTTTAAATTAATATTTGGAGTGAGGCCGGAGACTCCCGTGCCATCCTCAGACAACAAGACCCTATCACTAATATACCCTAAATGAGACCCTAAAATAAATACTTATTGATAAAAATAAAGAAATACCTGTCTTAGCATTTTTATAAATATATATTTAAATCTCATCCAGAGGCGCAAAAAAGAGGGTTTTGTGTTTAAAATTAATAAACGTCAAACACCTATACAATCAAAACCAATGAAGTGTAACCTTTTAAAGTTGCTACATATACTCCATATCTAATACAGGTAAATATAATTTCTCAGTTTTCTTGAAATTTGATTTTTGAGGTGAATACGCACAAAATAGCGGAACTCAAGAAAATCAGCTTTCCTCGGTTTAAGTAGTTGGTACGAAATGTTTGTGCGCGCATCACGTCAAAACTACTGCATAGATTTATTTAAAGGCTTCTTCAATATTTAGGCTATATAATTATTATCACGCTACTTCCTTAAGGGGTAGGCAATTTTGCATTATTTCCGTATACTTCAATTGTTTGACGTTTCAGTCATGACGTAAGTACATGAGAACGGCTATTTGTGGCTTATGTCAACGAAGTAAATAGCCTTGCAGTTTCATGACCGCTCTGTAAACCACGGGGTTGCAGGTTCAAACCCTCCAACATTATTTTCACTTTTTGTGATTTGTTTAATTTTTTTTTTTTGATGCTGTGAGATTTCCTATATTTCATTTTGTATAAGTTGTGTGCATTTCTTATTTTTTTCGTGAAATATTTTTCCAAAAAGTAATAGAGTAGTACATAAGGAAGAAGAATACAATCATGCTACCCCCAACTAAATTGGGATAAGGGCAGGAGTATGATGATGAGGATGATTTCTCCAAAAAGAAGTATAGCGAACACCAGAAGCCTGATAAATCCACGTTTTCTTGCCGTGCAAGAACTGTGCTATGCTATTCGCAATAATCAATAATCCATACGCAGTTTACGTAGATTATATTTACAGCTAAATTGTTATTGGCCTCATATCGTGTTTTCGGGCGGGAGGAGACGCCCGGGTTCTTCCATTGTGAGGATCGACCGGAGGCCACGGTGGAGCACACTGTGGAGGTGTGCCCCACTTGGGCGGAGCACCGCCGTGTCCTCGAAGCGGCGATCGGCGGCGGCGACCTCTCTCTCCCAGCCCTGGTTCAATACATGGTCCGGAGCGAGACGGAATGGGATGCCATCACCTCCTTCTGCGAAGCAGTCATGCCAGCGAAGGAGGTGGCGGAAGGTGAGAGGGAGAGATCCTCACGTCCCGGCAACAGCGGGAGACACCCCGGGCGTCGGGAGCCACGTATTGGCCCCCGGCCACCGTAGGCGCGGGCCTGTGGACGAGGAGCTATGGGCTAGCTCGCCGTCCGTCCGTCTCATGACGACAGGCCGTGTCGACGGAGCGTTCGTGTTCTACGCGCGCCTCAAAGAGAGTCAGCAAAAAAGAAGGCGTCCGCAAGGGCCGATGCCTGCCGGGGCTGCGGGACTATTCGAAAGAGATACCGTGGCCCCGGAACACAAAGGGCGATGAAGGAACATGGATGGGTTTTAGTCAGTAAAAGTCTGACACTTCCTCCTGCTCCGGGAGGAGTCATTTGATGATTTCCCATCCGAAAAAAAAAAGCTATATCGTGTTTGGGCTCATTCATGCACCTTGATGAGAACTTTCGACCTAGCTGGAGTATGACTGTCATCGAGTGTCTAAGGATGAAAACCTAAGGCTGTCGAGGGAAGCCCCAAATTGGAAAAACATAGTAAAATATTTTAACGATGATTGCATATAATTCCGAGAAATTAAATTCTTACCTACTTGAATCTATACTTATTATTACAAAGGAGAAAAGTTTGTTTGTTTGGTTGGTTGAACGCGCTAATTTTAGGAACTACTGATTCCAGTTAAAAACATCTTTTAGTGTTGGATAGCCCATTTATCGAGGAAGGCTATACGTTATATAACAACACGCTACAATCAATAGGATCGGAGCATCAATGAAAATTGTTGCAAATACAGCGAAAAATTATTGCTTTTGAGAGCTTCCTTTCCGTGCGCTGCGTAAACGGTTAAAGTTACTCAACAATCATACATGTATGACGGGATTGTTCCTCTTAAAAAGTCCGCTAAAGCATATTATCTGCATTTTTTTTAGGTTGACTCACACTCTCTCTAAGCCTCTCTCTCTCTTACGTAACGCAGACGAAGTTGCGCGGGTCAGCTAGTTAGTTTATAAAAGTCTTAATTTATGACAATGCCCCACAAAACCGTTTTCACGGTTTGACTGTGGACGCATACGATCCGCTCCGTACCGTCGCTTGCGAAAATATCCGTTACTGTCTACATCTACTAAATAAATATTCAGCATTAAGTAGATACAGGATAACAAGACATAGGTGCAGTTGACAGCGCGCCTGGTGACCTTGAATTGTTCTAGCGAGCAAAAAGTATCAAAAGAATATGAGGCCAGAGTACTTATACTGGTTTTGGTGCCACTGCAGACACTATGCCAAAACGAAGCTACGTGCATGCTATCGTGTTTGTTAATTAAGGTATCGTGTGTGTTTGTTAATAGATCTAGCTTATGCTAGTTTAGTTTCCAAATAAACTTAAATCCATGACCACCACAAACATCACATCATAAATGATTATAGCCCAACTATGTAATTCGCCTCAGAAAACAGCTGTAAATTTATCAGTCATCCTCCGCTCAGTAAGTTAAAGTGGTGAGCAGGCTGTGAAAAGCAGGGGTAATTCACTTCATGCTTTGACATTTAATTATTACTCGGCCGGTACTCTGCGCTGCATTAATGAGATATTGTTAAGGGGAATGAGAAGGGCCAAGCCTCGCAAACTAAAATTTGTCTTAAATTAAATCAAATAGGTACATGAACTGAATTGCATAAGTAATAAATACCTTTTAACATAAGAGCTCGCAAAATATGTTTAGCTAATTTCTGTGAACTGTTGAGCAGTTGAGGGTTATTGCATTTTCACACCGGAATCTTGATTGAGACAATTACATAATTTAACACATTTTGAGACATCATCGTCATTTTCCCCTTGTCTCATTCTACTTCAGGTCTTCTTCTTTCATTCTTCCCTGTCAGACGTCACGGCATCATTTACTGCTTTTCTCTTTCATATCATTCCTCACACAGTCGATACAGGTAGTCAGTGGCCCAAAAAGTCTGACAACCGGTCTTACCAAGTGGTATCGTATTCAGGTTATAGTATTACTAACTGGGTTGTGAAGGTCAGATAGGCAGGCGCCCCATGTAAAATACTGGTATTCAGCTGCATCCGGTTAGACTGGAAGGCGATCCCAACATAGTTGGGAAAAGGCTAGACTAGATGATCACCCCTTACACAATTCATCCATCTTTTCTTTGGCCTCCCTCTCCCTCTCCATCCATCAACGTCATTTTTGACAACACATTTGAGACAGTGAACTTTTTACAAAAAAGTTCAAGTTCAACACATTTTAAACAACACGTTAATAAATCAGTCTACCATACAGAGCGAGCAACCAATAATCAAACAGCAGGCTTAGCCAAGTTGACATTCTACAATCGTTAACGCTAGTAGAATGACATCATCTCAACGTTAAATCACGTGATCAACACAAACGAATAGAAAATTCGTAGACATGTTTACATCGTTCAAAATGATAGAATAGAATGTTATCGTTTCTACAATGTTGATCGCTATACTCTTTGGTAGGAACGCTCACTATAGACTAAAGTGTTAGTTTTTTCTACTGACATTAGAGAACGAGCGATTGACTCAGTCGTGTCAACTTGGCTACCAATTTAGCGCTTTCTACAATCGCTTACGCCGAGGCGTTTACGATTGTAGAAAGAGAATCGATATGAAACGTTTGTAACTTGGCTAGGCCTGCAGATTCGATATTTACCGACCAGCCGATGTTCGGCCACATCACTGAATGTTCAGCAGCCGTATAATGTGCTTGTAATGAGAATGTATTGAATGGATTGTGTGTGCGGAAACTGGTATGGGTCCAATGCACAATGGTCCATGTTGCACAAATCTTGATTGAAAAAGGTGTGCAACTGTGAACATTGTCGTGTTCAATTAATTTAGGTATAATTATTGTAACTGTGTAATCTTATACTTTTTTTAAATTGTGTGTTTTTCTATTTTGTGTGTTTATAATTTATGCTTTCTATATTGTATGTATTATAGCATCGTATTGGACGAGTCTGTAATGATGTTATAATTGGTGGTAAATAAGTTTAAAAAAAAAAGTTTCCGTAGTTTTGTTTAATTTGATCCAGCTTACCTACTACATTCAGGGCCGTCTTTAACCAATTTGGGGCCCTGGGCACTTGAGTATAATGGGCCTTTGTAGGATGCAAGAGCGATCGAAGCAAGCTCGATTGTTTTTGAATCAGATAGGTTAGATTTTCTTGTGACATTTCATACAAAAATGGTTGCTTTTTTAGTGGCGGAGAATGAAAAATATTTTTGATATTCATGAAATTGGCTTTATTCTAAATTTTGATGGTCAGATCGTTACAATCAACAGTGAGCATACTGAGACATAATTACTAACTTTTCGTGCATCAGTTCCAAGGCATTAATGTTGCAGACATGTGGTTTCAAAGTACCAAGTCCATAGGTCAAAATGTGAAGAAAGCACATGTCCATGATTTTTCGCTTGAGTGCCAAAGGAAGGTTTCCTTTCCTAAGCTCCTTAATGGCAAACTAGATGACAGATGCAAAAGCGAGCGGAGCGAGCTCGAAAATTTTAGCATCCTGCAGTCCTGCTAGGTATAAATTGAAGGAACTTGGGCCTTGGATCGTCGGGCCCTGGGCAGAGTGCCCAGTGGGAAAGATGACCCTGATTACATTACCTACGCGGATCTATAGAGGCTTGTTGGAACCGGTACGGAAAATGCGTTATCATACACAGAGCGGCTGCCTATCTGACCTCCACAACCCAGTTAGAACTGGGTATTACGAGACCCCTTGGTAGGACTGTTTGTCAGACTTTCGGGCCACTGACTGACTACCTGTAACGACTGGCAAAGATCTAAAAATGACAGCCCGGATCAACAGCTTAAGGTTAGCGTTCATCAGCGATCCGTTTGACGCGATGCGTCCGATGCGTACGATGCAGACAGATGGACGCTTACCTTTAAAGTGCTTTCCAAGGCACGGGGGAAACTTGTAACGTAATGGGCGGTCACCCGTCCACGGACCAACCTAGGTAAGCGCGGCTTAACCTGGAGTCGACCAGAGCGGCTGTTATCATTTGATCACTAGCTCCACAAGATGTTAAGCTCCAAGATACAATCAAATCGTAAGATGGATGCCTGGCATCTATATCTTCGGTGGGATTCCATCGGAACATACTATTTTCAAAGATTCCGTTCTAGGTTTTCACATTAAAACGTTATAGAAGTTCCAACTGTCTGGTAACATAGGTAATTGGGGATGGGATGACATCTTATTGTCCGGCGTAGTAACGACATATCATTAAATCATTTTGTAATATTATAACTGTCCATGCGCCCAACGGGCCATGATTTACAGCATCTGATATCGGTTGATGAATTGTTTGCTGGTTTATACGTACCTACTATTTATTATACACGAGCTATGTATGGTACAGAAGGTTTATAAAAATCTCTCCCTTGCAAGGTTTGGTTTTTCCACCATGGGTGTCGTTTTCGTGGTTTTTGGGGTAGCTGATAACGAAAATGAGGTCAAAATGAAAATACAAGATGGCGCCGACGGAAAAACCAAAAATTTCAGCTCAGTTCTGGGCCGACACAATTACATTGCCATCGACACGCTAATATGAAGAATGAAAATAGGCCCGGCCCCTACAACGGGAGACTCAAACATAACTTCTATAATCTTGGCCTGATGCGTTATGTTATTAAATCATGTTCTGTCAAATGACCAATTTGGTCGACACGCCATTGTTTAACTATTGTGTCTACTTCGTGGACAGATCATGGGTTATGGCGACTACAGCAGGCTTGGCCAAGTTACAAACGATTCGTATCGATTCTCTTTCTACAATCGTAAACGTTAAGTCAGTTGGTCAAAACAAACGAATAGAAACTTCGTAGACAAGTTTACATCGATCAAGATGATAGAATGAAATGTATTCGTTTCTATAATCGTAATCGCTACATCCCATATAAATCGTAGCCAACTTACAGTTTTGACTGAACTTTAAAGTTTCTATTGGTTTGTTTTGACCACGTGTCTTAACGTTGAAATTATGTCATTCCCATACATTTGGTAAGTTTTCTATTCGTTAACGATTGTAGATTGTCAACTTGGCTAAGCCTACAGGAGCTAAATTAGCAACTCTATTTGTGGTGGTTCAAACTTCGTTTGAAATACTGTTAGAATAAAGTTCTAATCAGCTTGCACTACAAAGTGGTTGTTACGTCAGTCACTGCGAGCCGAATAGTGCGAAATGAGTGGTTTTTTGCGATTTACCAAAATTCCATTGATTGGACTACAAAAATAAAACACTATCATGCTAATATGTTGCTTGTAGAATTATTTGCCTAAAAAAAAACAGAATGTTCGCATGAATTTGAGTATGGTTTTTACTGGTTAAAAGAAATTTGTAGAGATAAGTTCGTGATTTTTTTTATCGAGTAAAATTAGTTGTATTATGTTTTCAAAACACTATCATACTAGCATATATCCTGAAGAGTATCATATATTTTTCTGGTTTTGTTTATTGCAGTGAATCATATGCTTTTTTGCATTCTAAAACTCGCGTTTAGCTCCTTTATTCCCCTTAACGAAAATAGGTAATGGAGCTTCTGTACTTATTTCTGTTTCATCCTTTTCAGTGTGAACACAGCTTCAGCCACATAATTCAAACTGTCCTGTCTGAGGCGCCCTGATAGCTTTATTGTCACCCAACGTAATTATAACATTCTGTTAGTACTACATCTAGTTGTAACAGTTTTGTTTGCTGGCGCTGTGATTTTAATTAATGTCACTAGTTTAACAAACAAACATACGTGTTTGGAAATAATAATGTTGGTTTGCGATCGTAGAATTTCTGGAGCAGAACCCAATTTCGTTGTTTTGTACAGAATTCTGTGTAAACATGTTGGTGAGCCATTATTTAGTTTTGTACGAAATGTATTTGTGACTATAACATCATGCCTGTAAACCTAGAAGGGTTGGGCAGAGGTGTACTTAAAGTACACCCACTTTTAACCAGTGTTATTAAAGTCTTATAAAAAAGGGGGCGAGCCTATTGCTAACTACCGGGCACAAATCCAGACTTCGTGGCAGCTAGTGAGAAATTCCTGATGGAAACGCCCAATAACACTTTGCCCGACCCGAGAATCGAACGAAGGACCGCATGCTTGCATTCGACCAACGACGCAGTCCAACGAGGTATTTGTGATCTAGTTGTTACTTCATACAAAATGAGTTTTAACTCGTCAACGTTCGAGCAGTTTACTTTATTTTGAACTTTATTCCTACGCCCGTCAAGTTCTTCTTAAGTTAGTTTTCGTTCTTGTACCTCCTTTTTGTGGCGTGGTTCTCCATAAGACGAAGGGCCGATTATCCGGGAGGCTGCATCTTAACTGATGGAGGAAAGTTTCCACCCGCAACACTAAACACATGCTTGCGTGTAACACTGAAACAATACAGCATAATTATATTATACTCTTAAAACGTTTTGGACTAGAAATTACAAAGTTGTCAGTTTCATCCATTTATTTTTAAATATTTTAAAACAAAATTATAATTATAAAACATATAACAATATAAAAAAATGGTACCCCATTGGCATCAGGAGCAAGGAAAAAATTATTTGAATCAACATTTAAATTAAAACTTATAAGGTGGCCTAATAACTTACAAAATAAAAACTTAACTGAAGAAATCAAATTGGCCGCCAATTTGCTTAAGGCGACTACACCGTGGCCCCGGAACACAAAAGGCGATGAAGGAACATGGATGGGTTTTAGTCAGTAAAAGTCTGACACTCCCTCCTGCTCCGCCCAGAGCGGGAGGAGTCATTTGATGATTTCCCATCCGAAAAAAAGGAGCTAAATTAGCAACTCTATTTGTGGTGGTTAAAATTTCGTTTGAAATACTGTTAGAATAAAGTTCTAATCAGCTTGCACTACAAAGTGGTTGTTACGTAAGTCACTGCGGCCCGAATAGTGCGAAATGAGTGTTTTTTTTTGCGATTTACATAAAATCTATTGATTGGACTAAAAAAATAAAACACTATCATGCTAATATGTTGCTTGTAGAATTATTTACCAAAAAATCAGAATGATCGCATGTATTTTAGTATGGTTTTTACTCGTTAAAATATTTTTTTTTTAAGATAAGTTTGTGATTTTTTTATCGAGTAAAATTAGTTGTATTATGTTTTCAAAACACTATCATACTAGCATATATCCTGAAGAATATCATATATTTTCCTGGTTTTGTTTATTGTTGTGAATCATATGCTTTTTTGCATTATAAAACTCGCGTTTAGCTCGTGTAGTCGCCTTAACAATCAATTTCCTTGACTTCACATGGGCTTGACACCTACACAAAGTTGGTAAAAATGTGGCAAAATGAAGAAAAATACTACCTACACTTAAGTTTTACCTAAACTGACAGAATGTAGGAAAGCTTACTTAGATAAATATGTGTCGGCACAGCAAAGATGGCGTAAATTACCGCCGAGGTTCTTCCCCACTCTGTCTGGGGTACAGGCGCACCGAACCCTGAGAACGATATTAGCATATTTTATTATTTGAATAATCAAGTACGTGTTTAGAGAACAGCTTTGTTGTATCTTGTTCTACGAGCTAGCGAAGGTTTGTTGTTTGAAGTTAATTAACTTTAGTGCAGTTTGTATTTAAGTCTGACTATGGAACTAATCAGCATTAAGTACAGTCAGATGGATAGGTATCTAGTACTTATAATAGCGATCTAATAACTCTAGTAATAAATAAATATCGCTGGACATTACACACAGCGCCATCTAGTGCCACACTAAGCAAGGAGGCTTGTGTCGTGGACACCAGATAGTTGATATACTACATAGATACTTTTCGTTTGTAAATACATACTTATTATACATATAAACATCCATGACTCGGAAACAAATGTCCATGCTCATCACACGAACATTTGCTCTTACCGGGATTCGAACCCGGGAACGTAAGGCAGCCTCACTACCGCTGCGCCATTTGGGTTGTCATTTTATTAGTAACCTCCTTATTTTTGTTTTAATTATAGTATGCACATATTATTAGAATTGAAGTATTTTGGTACAGTCTTAGGATGACTCTGCTCTGGAGTGTAAATGTGGCGCTGTTGTGTGAGTGTCCTGTTGTTTGTTCATTACAGGAACTGATGGACGCTACTGAAAGCACCAAACTAGTAGCTTAGTTCTGGACCGATACAATTTAGATTGCCATCGACACGCGAAGAAGAAGAAGTCCCAGGATGCTCTCAAAAAGATTTTCTCAACCAAAACTTCAAAGGCAAAACAACATACCTAAAGCTGTCATGACATAGACAGTAAAGAGGAAAGTTCCGGACAAGTCCCAGTACTGTCCCGGATATACTCGAGCGCCGCGACTGACTGTCTCCATCGTCAGTTGTCTCTGCTCCTGTATCCGTCGCTCTATTGCACTCCTCCACTTCGGAGATAGAGGAGTTATCTGGAAAAAGGAAATTTCATACAATAGTTTTCACCTCAGGAGTAAGCGCGAACATTCAAGATCTTCGTGATTTTAAAATCGGGGTCGCCATATTCGTTCATTTTTAGGGTTCCGTACTCGAAAGGTAACCAAAGGCTGACTCTATTACTAAACCTCCGCTGTCCGTCCTTCCGTCTGTCTATCAGCGGGCTGTATCTCACGATCCGAAATAAGTAGACAGTTGATGTGTTCTGTTGCTGCTATAAAAACAAATAAAAAATAAAAAAAAATTAAAGGGGGCTGACTACTACGATGGTACGGAACCCTTAATGCGACAGTTCGACTCGCACATGGCCGGTTTCTTTAGGTCACAGGTCACTGGGGTAAGCATTCAATACTGAACTCTGACATTTGATTCATTGATTGATACAGTACATTTTATGCACTATCACCACAATATTTTTTTGAACTTACGTCTAAAGTTAGCAAGATTAGTTACATTGTCCTACATAAGGATAGATTCCAGATCAATAATGTCTTGCCAACTAATCTAAATAAAATAAACCATTATAAAACTGCCAAAGAAACTTCAGCCACAATAAAAACTCACAGCTACCAGCAAACCACTTACAATTTTATTAAATTAAAGACTAATTGCAACAACACGGATATACACAGTGTGACGGTTAAGGATAAAATACATAAATCTGATCCCGGTCGGGGTATAATGGGAGCAGGTTCTGATCAATTGCCCACCCCGCCATGTTGCGGCGAACAAATTTAATTTAAGTAAGTACGACCGGTTTTCTGCACCATTAGGTGAGCTCATTGCCCTATTAGGTAAGTTAGAGCGATTTTCTATGACGCTGCGTGCCGTATGAGCTACACTTCCGGCCATTATAAAGTGGACACCTTTTATGACATTAAATTGTTTCGATTTCCGTGTTGTGGAATACATATTTTTGAGAGTAGCGTGTATGTTATTCGGATGTTAAGCCATTTTAGTGTAAATTTTCATCCAAATCCGCCTATACAAGGTGTTAAATTAGTCGCGTGCCATAGCTTAGGGGTGAGTTCTGTATCGATAAAAGAACCCGTAACAAATAAAAAAAATAAACAAAAAAAATATTGCAAGATCAACCTAATTTAGTACTTACTAACTTAAAATAGCAATCGTTTAGAATTAAAAATATTTTATATTGCTATTTAAAGTTAGTAGGTACTAAATTAGGTTGATCTTGCAATTTTTTTTTAGTTTTTTTTTTAGGAAATATTTTATTTGGATTCTTTTTTTTATTTTTACAGGTTCCTTTATCGATACTGAACTGACCCCAAAGCTATGGCACGCGACTACTTTAACACCCTGTATATATGAGAATAGCTTACAAGCTGATAAATATACTAGCTAATTAGCAAGGAGTTAGAGGGGTTAATTGCCAAGTGTATACCGGGTGTACATTTAAGTGCCAGCATCAGTTGAGTTTACAGATCATTATGCAATTCGCGTCGTCGGCTCCCCGCATACACTACTCGAGGTATTAACTTTGCAGACATCGAGTACTATTTGTTTTCTTTTGGTTGCACGAACAATGTTGACGTAAACGGATCGTCCCACTAATTGCTACTCTATTAAAATACAAACTAATTGGATTACTTACGAATTCTTTGTGATATAACGCAAATTGTTTGAAAGACTTGAAGGTCAGAAAAGCTTTTAAGTTGTGAAGGTCAAAACATAAAAATGAGGCTCTTTTTGAGCCTGTAAAGGTCATAAAAATTACTTTTACGAGCCTTCAACGAAACTAAGTATAAGTGAGGAGATTTAAGTGAAATAAAACTTGTTCTAATGTTGTATTTAAGAGCAAAGTTTTATTTGCTCGTCCATATAATACGGTTACTTTGTATCACTATCAATTTTAATCAGTTTTAATTTGTTGTTCTTATTTGGAATTAAACTCAATATTTTCTAGGGACCAATGAAAATGCCATTGTCCTATCATAATATGATGCAAGCGGAACAACTAACAGAAAACAACTTTGTTTGAGAGAGACTTATTATCGGCAAAAGATCGATTGCCATTGAAAGAGCAGATTGTGAGGTGAAATGCACAAAACGCGAGAATAAGAATAAGAATAATTTATTTGCTTAAAATACAGGTGTTACCAGATGTTAAAGTTGGTGGTTTAGGCACAAACCATATTTTGCCTTTTTAGGGCATGCAAATATAATTTTACATTACATTATTGTATAATGCGTATCTATATGAAATTTAACAAGATGTATTAAGTAAGTAAAGTAAAATAAATTATTAAATTAAAAATAACACATATTGCACACGAAACTAATACCTATATCATAAAATTAAATTTTGTTTTGCAGAAATTCTTGCAAACTGTAAAAACAATTTTCTGTCAACCATTTGCGCAATTTATTTTTAAAATATTTAAAAGGGAGTTCTCTAATATTTCTTGGTAATTTATTAAAGATGGAAATACACATATGAAACACATTGTTTTTAATCAATTTTGTATTGCAAAATGGGATCATAATTTTTGTTGGATCTCTTGGCCTCTGCTTAGTGTAACTGTCACCTTTGAATTTAAAAAATTCACTATGTTTCCTTACAAATACCGATACCTCAAACAAATACATGCCGGTCAGCGTCAAAAGCTTAAGTCTTTTAAATAAAGGTCTACAAGATTCTAGAGGGCCGACACCGCAAATAGCTCGGACACACTTTTTTTGTACAATAAACGTCTTCGCATAGTCTGTTGAATTGCCCCACATTATTAGTCCGTATCTTAAAATGGATTCAACGTATCCACTGTATGCTATGCGAGCAGTTTTTTCATCTGATACAATTCGAAGTTTCCTTAACGCATACACAAATCTATTAAGTTTACTGCATACGCTGTATATATGTGGCTTCCAATTATAAAATTTATCGAGAGTTATACCTAAAAATTTAATATTTTCTGTTTCTTCTATAATTTTATCATTTATTTTAGCGTTAATGCTATCGGTGGGTTTGCATTTGTATGTACTAAATTTAATGAATTTTGTTTTCGAAATATTAATACATAGGTTATTAGATTCAAGCCAATTTATAACAGACTGTACAGCTTCTCTTAATTTGTTTTCATGAGTTGAATTTTTAGTTTTATGTGGCACTATGACAGAAATATCATCGGCGAATAGGACACTATCTTAGTTTAATGAATCTGGTAAGTCATTAATATATATCAGAAATAACAAGGGCCCCAGAACGCTCCCTTGTGGTACGCCATAAGTATTGAATTTAGAAGAGGATCTATAGATAGTGGATTCAAGATTTTCATTTAAATTTGCAACTTCAACACATTGCTGCCGTCCTGTTAGAAAACTTCTAATCCAATCCAAAGCGACACCCCGGATGCCATATCTTTAACATTTGTCTAGTAAGATGCTATGATCCACAAAATCGAAAGCCTTACTCATGTCAAAAAATACTACTGCAATCGGAATTTTTTCGTCTAGGTATTCTGTGATCTTTTTAATTAAGGTAAATGCTGCCAAAGAAGTGGATTTATTATGTTGAAAACCGTTTTGTTCCTGTTTAAGAATGTCATGCTTATTTAAAAATCCTATTAATCGACTGTAGAATACCTTTTCAAAGATCTTTGATAATACAGGAACAAGAGTAATAGGGCGATAGTTATTTGGCTCTTTTCGATCACCTTTTTTGAATAAGGGTTTAACTATGGAATGCTTTAAATCCTCTGGGAATATTCCTTGTGTCAAAGAATTTTCTAAAATATGATTTAAAACAGGCGCTATGATATGAGCACTTGCCTTAATAATACGTGTTGAGATAGTGTCATAACCTACTGCGTTGGTATCATTTAAAGATTTGATTGTATTTAAAATTTCCTGCTCTGTGGTCGGTCTCAGAAAAATTGATTCATCATTAATAGGGATTTGAGATTGGTATTGTTTATTTGGAAAACTTAAGTTGTGATCATTGGCAATATTGATAAAGAATTCGTTAAATGTTGATGCTATTTTAGTTGGATCTTGAATAAACTCTCCGTTGTTTTGTAGTGATGTTATACTATTTACTGTCCTAATCCTATTATTCGTGTCTTTTATTATGTGACTTGATAAACGTTGTAAATGTTGACTTGATAAATGTTCGTCGTTTCGTTGAGCTCCTTGAGTTATACGTCGAGCTACACGATAACTGACAAATGCTTGCACTGACGGGACAGGTCCACTCAAATCTGTGGTTCTTTCCTCAAAAGACCATCTCAGACACTAATCTGCACAGTCCTCATGTGGATTGAGCAAGATTATGTCTGGACTTCAAAAGAGACTATGAACTTTGACTTTGTTTCGGCTGTTTCTTCTCAGAGTAGTCAGGTACGAACACCGGGCCCTTCTAGTTTAAAAATGACGTGTAGAAAAGAAAGAAAGAAAAAGTATTTATTAAACTCACACAGGACATAATAAAAGCAAAAAGATAGAATTAGGTATGACAAAATTATTTTAAAAAGTAAACATGAGAAACATAAAAAACAATCAAATTTTATAGGAAGGCTAGGCTACATTAAAAAAGGTCACAGCGCTGGTATTCTGATAGGGCCCAAAGTGATGTCACGGTCAGTTGAACGAATATATTTTTTTAAGACAAAATAATACTATTAAACAAATATAAATATTTAATGTGTACTAATACAGGTTGAAGAATAAAAAATATCATAATTTTATCTGCACCCAACGTCGCCACAGTTGTCTATGCATGGCAACACTGACAGAGACGCGGGCGCAGGCATTCATTTGTGTCAGTGAAGAAAAATCAAAACAAAACCTACTTGTAAAAACCTACTTGCAAAAATAAACATCATTTCATTTCATTTCAAACTATTCACCTACTAACTATGTAACTATACTTACTAGCGACTAGACTTTTCAACACGAAGCTGATTCACCAGAGTTGACTGTTCACTGAATACTGCCTCGTTGGTCTGGTGGTTGGAAGCGCGACTGCTGAGCTTGAGGTCCTAGTTTCGAATCCGAGGTTAGAGTGTTATTGGGTTTTTCCATCAGGAATTTTTAGTAGTGGCCACGGAGTCTGGTTTTGTGCCCGGTTGATGGCAATAGGCTCGCCCCCTATTACAAATGACTTAAACATAACTGGCAAAGTGTGGGTGTACTATTAGATACTTACACGTCTGCCTAAACCTTTGTTTGGGAATTACAGGCGTGATATAGAATAGAATAGAATAGAATTTATTTATGCATTTTAGATACAGTACACCAGTAGTAAACTTTAAAAATTAGCTACAACTAAGGTACTTACATAGTTTCAAGTTCTTAATGTACACTCACTAAGTTTATAAGGTACACTTTCACAAAATAAGTACTTAAACAGTAAGATCAAAAATCGTTGTCTAAATAACGATTATTAAGTAAAGCAAAATTCCATTGTAACCATGTAAATTAACGTACATTACTTATAGCATAAGACGATTGATAAATGTCCATTGACGGTATACATAAATAAAGTTCTTTACCTTCCGCGCTAGTTAAAACTGTGTTACGGCAAGGTAAGATTCTCGTTCGATGATTAATTTTCAATCGTATCGTAATGAACATAAAACACATTTTCGCTAATAGTTTTTTCTTACAATGAGAAATAGACGTCGATGACGACCAACAAGTTTAACGTAAACAAGTAGTAAATGCAAAATAACTAGACAAGCATGATGCGTAGAAAATAAAAACGAATTTTAGATTTAAATGTTGGAAATGTAGATATAATTTAGTAATGAGACGTACATTTTGGGTATGTGTGTTGTGTATGTGTTATTTATATATACATATATATTAGACGAATGTATACATATATATATTATTCATTATAACGTGGATATAATTTAGATTATACATTTCCACTTTTGAACATATACTTCAAATTTAATAATTCTATATGGGGTACAAAATAAATAATAGTATAATCTTATATACATACCTTTACGAATTTTTCAGTCTGTTCGTAGTCCAATTTACGCAGAAACTCATCCAGTGCCTTTCTACAAACATAACTATTCATATCTTTCAGGGGTTTTATTTTGCTGACACGATTGTACGATATTATGTTATTGTGTGGCGTGTAAGATGTATTTACAAACAAAAAGTATTTACGTAGCATATCAACTATCTGGGTGTCCACGGCACAAGCCTCGTTGCTTAGTGTGGCACTAGATGGCGCTGTGTGTAATGTCCAGCGATATTTATTTATTATTATAATTTATTGTTAATGCAAAAGCGAGATACGCGTCACTCGCCTCGTTTTATTTGGGAAGACAACAGACACCGAATCAAACTAAATGCAACAAAAATATAGTGATGCATAATCGACTGAACCCGATTCTACGTCGTTAAGTGTAATCAATCCTTTACGATAGATAGATAGGTTCTATGTTTCGTTATTAATAACAATAAACCAGTTTGATTAATCTCCGTATTGGGGAATGATAAATGTAGTATTGTTTGATGTTATTTATCGGTTTGGGTCAAGCTTTTCTGATTTACAGTTTTCCGATTTTATCGTAGGTAACAAATTGAAATATTGATATAGTATATTGCGTAATATTTATCATTTTTACCTTTATTTTATTTGTTACTAGTTTTTGCTTGCGACTTCGCAAGTCGCACAACCCAGTTAGTACTAGGTAATACGATACTACGATACCCCTTGGTTAGATTGGTTGTGAGACTGTCGGTCCACTGAACTACTGTCAAAGATCTACCAATGACAGCCAAGTCAAACGGTTTAACGTGCTTTCCAAGGCAAGGAGGAAACTCTGAATGTAATGGATGGTCACCCATCTACGTTCCAACCTAGGCAAGCACGGCTTAACCTAACGATCGACCCGAGCGGCTCTTATTATTGAGCCATGAGCTCCTCTTTTTCCCAACGGAAGGTACTACAGGGATAAAAAATATTCCAGGTACTAACCCAGGCGATGGCCTTCCATGGAAGTGTGTGCCTTTCATGTAAGGCAAAGTAAAGACAAAACTATTTTAGCATTTCTAAAATTAGAATGGACCTAGCAAAGTTTTCATATTTATAAAATACTAGCTGATGCCCGCGGCTGCGCCCGCCCGCAAATTATATACTAAAACCTTCCTCTTGAATCACTCTATCTATTAAAAATCCGTTGCGTAGTTTTAAAGATTTAAGCATACATAGGGATATAGGGACAGAGAAAGCGACTTTGTTTTATACTATGTAGTGATTATTAACATAAAAATAAAAATATTATTAATATAATAATTTATAAAATATTTAATATTATTTTATTTTGTTTTTTGAAAGATTCTAAACAATTTTGTGTAGATGAAATATTCTTATATAATTTCATTTCTTCCATTACAAGAAGAGCAGTAAGTAATTGATTCTTTCAGGCGAGACTCGCAAGTTACTTTCTTGGCATCCGTACACCGCCTCCAGAATGCAATTAGAAAATTTAATTATTTTCTGTCTGCTGTAAACCTTTTGTAAATTGAATCAAACATTTCTTCCCCTCTTTATACTTTCTCATCATTATTAGATTTTGTTCCTTCGGAGATGCATAAGGGACTTTCTAAGGATGTTTTTTTTTGTAACTGTATTTTAGGAGAAGCAGGCAAAGACATTATTACATTTTACTGGCTGTTGCCTGCGACCTCCGCCCGCGTCAAATTATTATGAAAATATTACTTCCCCATTTGAATCCGATTTTGTTAACAATCAAGAGATTTTTTTGCACTGAACCCTAATCTTTTTTTTTTCTAAAATAAAAGTAGACTTTTTTTTTTTTCGGATGGGAAATCATCAAATGACTCCTCCCGCTCTGGGCGGAGCAGGATGGGAGTGTCAGACTTTTACTGACTAAATCCCAAAACTAATTTACAAGGCAGATGTGAGTGGAAACGCCGTAAAAGGACGCCCTAGGAGGACATAACACCCTATTGATGACAGGACATGACCCTATTGATGTCCTGCAGGAAGGTCAAGTGCGTCGTGCTGCGTGCATGTATGACTAAACATACATATGCCCGCGAAGCGTTAGGAATATACAAGGTGTTACATAATAAACGCAAGACCTGCCGCGTGTTCTCTCTGACCATGAAACTGGACAACTTTTGATGTACGATGTCTTGAAATTCGGCGTTTCATCAAGTTGTAAAATCGTGAGAAGTAGAGGCGATACGCTAGTATAAAATAAAGTAAATTTAAAGTGTGACCCAATATCTTTGAACGGTAGTGTAGTTGCCTAGTTCAAGTGCCGAGTCATTAGGTAGATGTTGTCAAGTGAAGTACTATATGCTATCGGCGTGGGTTTGGGCACGGGTTACGTCTTCACGGCCACCACACTATGCGGTTGGGTAGGCAGTAAACTACGTGTGTTGATGGGTTATACACCATGTATCAGACAGGGACCACAGCTGTCCAGTACTTTTACGTGTGCTGCGCGATGAGCTGATAAAAAATAAAAGAGTAGTTAGTAAATGCAACTACAGCACTTTCACAAGTTATAATGCCTTGTGACCGGGACTGTAGCTTCGCTCTCATTGTTTTTCTGATATTCTAAAGTGCCTGTACCTAATTGTCTAACTGAAATAAGTGCTCTGAGTTTGAGTTTGAGAATGGATAACTCAGGCGCATTTTGTGTATTGACCACTTCATCAAACGTATATTTAATGGTGTGGTACTGACCATTACACTGAACAGCGTTCTCCATGAACTAACATCGGAATCGCGAAAATAAAACCACCTGTTTGTATGAAGAACGGGGTGTAAAGCTCTTCATCCCCCATAGAAAAGGGAGGATCCTCCGACCAGACGGGTGCTATGTCTGGTGGGCCACTGTCGGGTTCTCGTATGTAGTCTTATGTCGCGGATAACTTTGTTTGCGCGTAACTTTGATCATTCATCAATCATCATAGATGGCGTTGTAGTACTTTATGTCCAATGTAGCTGTAGTACTTTTGCAGTACCGCTACATCACTCCCCCTCGGAGACCAGTAGGCTTAGCCAAGTTGACAATCTACAATCGTTAACGCTATAGAAAACTAACCAAATGTATGGAAATGACATCTATCATCGTTAAGTCACGTGGTCAAAACAAACGAATGGAAATTTTAAAGTTTAGTCAAAACTGTAAGTTGGCTACGATTTATATGGGATGAAGGGATCACGATTGTAGAAACGAATACATTTCATTCTATCATCTTGATCGATGTAAACTTGTCTACGAAAGTTTATATTCGTTTGTTTTGACCACGTGACTTAACGTTTACGATTGAAGAAAGAGAATCGATACGAATCGTTTGTAACTTGGCTAGGCCAGCAGAGTCGATAGTAGACAGATGTGCCATAGAGAGGTGCCGTAGAGGTGCGCCGTAGAGAGGTAATAAAAAAAAAAAGAAATACAAAACCTACTCACTCCAAAATATATACTGTATGTTTATACTGCATACATACAACGTGAACGTCCAAAAGTTCCGATATGATAGTCTGTTTGTCAGTTTTGCAAGCGAATGCAGTGTGCCAGCGTTTGTATGAAAGCTAATGATAGTTGTAACATATTGGTTTAAACCACAGTTCTGTATGAACTGTGAAAGGTGGCAACCACGGAAACTCATTTCCAGTTTGTAGACTTTGACAACTCGATGTATAACATGTGAGGAAGAGGAAGTGTTAGCACGTAGTTCGTTGGTAAGTGCTAAAGTTAAATACGCTACTAGAGCAGTCGGATATAACTTTGGCCAATGTTATATTATTCCTGCTATACAAAAACAAATTTTTTTGTCCGCGTCCCATCTAAAGCGGATAGTCGCATGATTACGCGATCGTCGACGATTAGAGGGAGCGCGTAACAAATTTTAAGCTGCACTTTTTCGTTTAGTTTCATTAAATAACGTTCTGAACCCAATTTTTATTGATTGGAATGTAAAAAAAATCGAGCACTTGCTTCCAGCACTAGCGCGAGCACTTTCTTTCAGCACTGGCGTGAGTGATTACACCCAGCACTAGCGCGAGCACTTGCTCCTAGCACTAGCGCGAGCACTTGCTCCCAGCACTGGCGCGAGCACTTGCTCCCAACACTAGCTGCCAGCACTGGTTTATTAATTATTAATACTTAAGTCGGGGACATTGGACCATCACGCTCTCAGTTCTGTGTGGTTGGAGTGTATACTGAATAAGTAAGTTCCATAATATATCACGAAGGGGACAGCTGCTTTTCACTCTGCTGCTGTGATCACAATCATAATTGCGGTACGTGATGATAACATAAAACCGCCCCAGTATTTCTTCGAAGCGTTTGGTAGTGCCTGAGGCAGAGGCTTATCACTTAATTGGGGACGAGCCTATTGCCATAACCGATACGGATACTTATCCAGACTCCGTGCTGCTCTGTGAAGTTCCTGAAAGAAAAACTCAATAACAATTTGCCTGACCTGGGATTCAAACCCAGGATCTAACGCGCGCGCCTCAAGGAGAGTCAGCAAAAGGGAAGGGGTCCGCAAGGGCCGATGCCTGCCGGGGCTGCGGGACTGCTCGCAAGAGATACCGTGGCCCCGGAACACAAAGGGCGATGAAGGAACATGGATGGGTTTTAGTCAGTAAAAGTCTGACACTCCCTCCTGCTCCGCCCAGAGCGGGAGGAGTCATTTGATGATTTCCCATCCGAAAAAAAAAAATGGATCTAACGTTCAGCAGAAGCGATTGCGACAACAAGAAAGAAAGAAGAAAGAAAAAGTATTTATTAAACTCACACAGGACATAACAGAAACAAAAAGATAGAAATTATGACAAAATTATATAAAAAGCAAACATGAGAAAAATAAAAAACAATTAATAATAATAATATAACACACGGCGACACATCAAGCTTTGCGTTTCCAGCATAACGTGGCTTCGATTTGTATAGATTTCCCGTACAATGAGAGATCCGCTTATACAGGTATTTTACAGGGTGTAAACAGACTCTTCACGAAGCCGTCAACCAAGCATTCTGTACATCCAACAAAGTAACTCTACTCAAAAATCTTTGCTGGGAAAGTACTTTTTTTTTGGGGTGAAAAATCACGTTTTACGGTAAAACTCAATGTAACACACTCAAAACATTGTGCTTATGGACGCATTTATAAACGGGCTATGGAGGTATTTAGATTAAAGTTATGACCTTAAAAACTAGTATTTGAAAAAGTTGGAAATTAGACCTCCAATATCTCCGTAACTAGTAGGTTTCCAGGTATAGTCCAGAACAAAAATATATCGCAATGACGGGGAGTTCCCTCTCACAGACAGGAGGCCTGTGTCCCAGCAGTGGGAACATTAATAGGCTGATGATGATGATGAATGACGAGTAGAAGAGAGTCTTTCTACACTCTTTATAGCTTTGGCCGTATGTGATGATTTTAAATTCAAATTACTTATTAAACTGCCTATTAAACTTTCCTTCCGTAAGAGCAGAGTTGCGTAAACTGTTGATACCGGTCACCTTTCAAGGTTGTCAGAATGCCAAAAGGTGACATATTGATATTCAATATTGTCGCCTGAATGTGACGAGGGTCGTACATTTTTGAGATAGGGTCGCCCTAGGAGCCGATTATTATAATAAGATGCCGAATTCGTTTGTAACCGTTCGGGATCCTAGGGACCGCTATTTCTAGTCGTGGAGTTTGTATAGGAAAGTTTTGGGGTTATGTCAAAAAGTGATGTGATAACGACTTCCCTATTTGTTATATGTGACGAAGGGGGCGGATATTGAGGGCTGCCCTTTGTAAATATTTATTCTCAGTTTGCCTTGCTTGGTTTATTTTCGTCATAATAGCATAATCAGCCAATAACATTCTCACTGCTGAACACGGATCTCCAGGCTATGTGAGAGTCGGGTAAGATCGAGTGTGCGAACTGCATGTGTGTCGCACACTGGACCTTAAAATAATGGTAAATCGCATTCTGTGTAATTTATTTCATCATCACTGATAAATTACGACCCACAGTCTCTCACTAAAATATTAAAATAGTATGTCATCATCAATCTCTTGCCCTTATCCCAGATAATTTGGGGTTGGTGCAGCGTGTCTTCTTCTTCCATACTTCTCTTATTTTCATCACATCAGACAACTAATTTCGTGTCATATCATCCTTCACACATTCAATCCATCGTCTCGCGGCCGATTCCATCATCATCATAATATTTTAGACTTTAAAGACCCAATAATATCATGATGTTTAAAAGATTCGATAATTTCAACATTGCAAGCAGTCAGACACTGTTGTTTACCAATGCCCAGTATCATTGATTGAACCCAGATCACTGAATCAGATAATAGATTTGTCTCGTTGTTTGAACTTTGTGTAATTTGATTGAATAAGTGTTATGGTCTAGTGATTTTGAACAGAGAGACAGATCAGTCGGGTATCTGATTGTTGTTTGATCTGAGAAATGATCGCTGTTGTGAAGGACGAATTTTGATTACTTTTTAAGCAGTTGATCAAATACTTGTAACTCAATTGGATGTCAAGTTCGCTCTGATCTTTGCCTTCTTGATTTATATGCAAGATGAGTAAATCTACATCTACACTAATAATATTATAAAGAGGCAAGATTTGTATGTTTGTAACGAATAAACTCAAAAACTACTAGACCGATTTCAAAAATTCTTTCACCTCTAGAATGCTACAATATCCCTAAGTAACAAAGGCTATATTAAATATTAAAAAAATGTACACCCGTGCCGGGACGGGCCGCTAGTAAATAAAAATAAGTATAGGTACTTGCTTAATTGCAGTACCCGAACCTTCTAACGATACATGTGATGTGTGTGTGTGTGTGATGTATGTGTTAATGAACAAAAATAAATAAATATTCTACTTTAGAAAGCGACTGGCACGGAGGACATGTGTGACCTACAAAACCGAACTTTTCTCTAAAACTCTGTGTGCTAACATTACGGCTGGGTTATATACGAAATCGCTGTGATGTTCCAGACTCTAGAGGTTAAGACCTAGCCTATCATGCATGACCTAGAAGGGTTCAAATCCGGTAAAAACATGAAGGAAAACGTCGTCCAAGAAACCTGGACTAAAATTAATATAAGTCTGAAATCGCCAACCCGACTTGAGCAAGCGTGGTGATTAATGCTCGTGCGTTCTCTGTATGAGAAGAGGCCTTAGCCCAGCAGTGGGGCAGTAATAGGCTGGTATTAAAAAAAAAACAAACAATTGGTTCACTGCAATGTTACGAGTACATGTCTTAGTAACATTGTAAAATACGTAGAATTTTTAGATTTCCAGAATCTGAATTTAAATGTTCTTAATTTACATTTTATTTCAATTACTTTGACAAAAGATGGTAGTTACCGAGATTATGCGAACATTTTTTGTATTCTTTTCACTCAGTATACACCTTGAATAATCACATGACCTATTAAAATAATATGCTGGTGGATTCTGAACGGTAGGCCGCCGAAATAACTTGTTTAAAAAATTGTGAAGTTTACCTCACAACAACCTTTGAATTAAGTACAATTAAGTAAAAAACGTAGTATTTTTCTTTATTTAATAAAACTGTTCACAGCACTATTTTAAACATTAAAATTAAAATAACGTAAATAAACTAAAAATGGCGTAAAAACTCCTCAACGCTGTCAACTGGGAATGTACCCACGAGACTGACGGCATTGCCACGTTGTATGGCAACGATAAGCCTCTGGCCAAGGTAAGCTAGCGCTTGGGTCACGGGAACTGTCAACTAAGCGTTTCTTTGTTTATCTAATTATTCGTTACCTTGTAAGAGAAGAGAGGTTTGCGAGAAGTATAAGGTGGGAGACCTTAGCCCTGGAGAGAGTTCAAGACAGAGAGTAGAAAAAAAACGATTACACACCAGCCTTAAACTATTTCCTACCACACATGCACAATTGATTAAGCCACATTTGGGCTGAATTGAAAGAGTTGGCAGACATGGGGTGAGGCATTTTCCCAGCAGTGCACACAGTGGGATGACTCCGGCTATCAGTAAAAGTAATACACAATAATTGCATTTGCTAAAAATTAGTACAAACAACCAGTAGGCTTAGCCAAGTTGATAATCTACAATCGTTAACGCTAATAGAAAACTACCCAAATGTATGGGAATGACATCATTTCAACGTTAAGGTCACGTGGTCGAAACAAACGAATAGAAACTTTTAAGTTCAGTCAAAACTGTAAGTTGGCTACGATTTATATGGGATGTAGCAATCAGGATTGTAGAAACGAATACATTTCATTCTATCATCTTAACCGATGTAAACTTGTCTACGAAGTTTTTATTTGCTTGTTTTGACCACGTGACTTAACGTTTACGATTGTAGAAAGAGAAACGATACGAATCGTTTGTAACTTGGCTAGGCCTGCAGGGAGGAAACAGCGATAACGCCACATGTAATAAAAATCTAATAAAACTACCTTTTTTGTTTTCGACATTAAAAAAACACGTGGTATTTTTTTTTCTGTATGTACAAATTCCATGTATGTATGTAACTACATATATAATTCATTTCATATACACTTTTATTTATCAATATTTACCCAAGAACATCCATAGCTAATTCAACATGGCGGATAACTGTTATATATCCGAATTAAGGTAAGGCAGGAAACACTATACGGGGTAAACATCCGGTCTGTTATTGCCTATGGTCACTTCCTAAGTACCTATTTACATAATGATGTAAGTATGTAATGGATGCAATGAAAATAATGTAATACAAGTTGTATAAAAGTAATATTTCCGTGTATCTACATGGTACATACAATTGGTATTTGGATTTTATATAGCTACTATCACCTCGCCCGCTACTTCGTCCGCTAAAATTGTGATAGCTCAGCTAATTTGCATGACATAAATATAATTTATAGGCTATAGCACCCACGAATAATGTAGCTCTCCGTCAGTGAAAGAAGTTTTAGAATTGGACCAATAGTTCCGGAGATTACCTCCTACATCCAAACTAACAAACCAATTTTACCTATTTACAATATTAGTATAGATAGTATAGACTAAAGCGTTTCTCACGCGACTCCCCTCGTCCGCGCGGTCGAGTGGTGTTCGTGTGTTAGGCATCAACGGATTTCATTCAAGTCAATGCGACGTGAGATCCGCTTCATCGCACGACCGCGCGGACGAGCGGTGTCATGTGAAAATCACCTCAACTGACACAGTGGAATAACTTTTTATCAGGAATTTCTCAAAAGCAAAAGTTCCGAAGTGTGGATTTGTGCCCGGGCTATAGGCTCGCCTCCATTACATGGGACTCAAACATAACTGGTGAAATGTAGGATTCATACATACTGTACACCTCTACCTAACCCTTCAGTGATTACAGGCGTTGTCATTAATTCTCCTTCAAAAGGGTGTAAAACACCTCTTAACGAAGCCGAAAGGCACTTGTTCTCCTCGTCATTGCGATCGGTTTTTTGTTCTACACCATACCTGGGAACCTTCTAGTTACAGAGATATTGGGGGTCAAAGTTCCAACTTTTTGGCAACTTTTTTTTGAAATACAAGTTTTTGATGTAAGGTTTTTACTTTAAACACCTCCACGACCCCCGTACTATTCAATCCATCCATCAGCACAATGTTTTGGGTGCGTTACATTGAGTTTTACCAGAAAACATGATTTTTCATCTCAAAAAAAAAAGTCGTTTCCCAGCAATAATTTTTGCGTAAAGTTACTTAGTTTGATGTACAGAATGCTTGGTTGACGGCTTTGTGATTAGGTGGTTTACACCCTGTATACAATTATGTCTCCCATAATTATATAGTCATCTAACGTTTACTGATGGCTACATAGTATCTCGTGGAGCTGAATTCAGCTTAGAAATACACTCCATATTTCGTTGCAAGCTGTTCCAAGCTAGCTTCAACGAACGTATGAGGAAACATTGGTTTAAGCACAGCATAGTTTATTTTACATTAACATTATTTTACAGCTATTTTTCTGAAATACTTTGTAAACGGTTCACAAAGTTTTGTCAACATGCGTGACGTCTCTAAGGTTTTTATTTTAATAACAAAAAATCTACAGCACATAAAGACGTTAAATTAGTCGTTAAAGGCCATTTTTCTTTGTATTTCAGCACTATACTCTCTCACAGCCACCTGAGGAAGGACAGAGTCGTCGAGGTCGACCACGACGAAGGTGGCGTGCGTGACGATCTGATCATGTTTGCGGGGCTAACATGATCACAAATCGCACACAATAGAGAGATGTGGAAAGAGAAAGAGGAGGCCTTTGCCCAGCAGTGGGACACAAAGTAGTCTATAAAAAACCATCAAAATACTGAAGGAAAACATAGTAAAAAACGTACGAGTACCAAAAATTCGTAGACATGTGACATCTACCAAGTCGCACTGGGCCCGCAAGCATTAGCATTAATATAGCATTTTTTTTTGTTCATAGTATGCTTCGGCCCTTAATAATAATTATAAGAAAAACCACTCGACACGTGTTGTAAGTAATGTTCGTAGCACCGTAGCTCGTAGCCGCGTAGCGTCGTAGCCCTGCTACGTTGTAGCGCGTAGCATTTTCCTTGTTTCGTTTACCTGCAAGCTTGCTTATTAAGTTTTGTATGATGTAAGATAGCGTTAGATGCAAGAAATGAGAGGAGAGTGTTGTCGTATCTGTCTTTTCTCAAACGTGAGAAGTTACGTAGTTTGTGGATGGTTTTTTCCTTGGTTTTCTTAATAATGAGTGCTAGGTAAAGCTCGTATGAAGTTAGTTTAAAATTTGAATCCGGACTAATAAATAAAATAATATTCTAAATTGACTGCCTCGTTGGTTGAGTAGTCGCAAGCGCGACTGCTGAGTATGAAGACCTGGGTTCGATTCCCGGGTCAGCCAAAGTGTTATTGGATTTTTCCATCAGGACTTTCTCAGTAGCAGTCACGGAGTTTGAATTTGTGCCCAGTTGTTGGCAATAGGCTCGCCCCCTATTACATGGAACTTAAAACATAACTGGCGAAATGTGGGTGTACTATTTGGTTAATATGGTACATCACTGCGGGGATTAAATTGCATAACTGCTGAATAGTCAATACGATTAAACCCATAAAATAAAATGCAGCTAAATTATTCATTGTTTCACAGTTTATGCATAAAAAATACGTCAATCACTGTGTATTTACACCGGAAACATGCAATCAATTTCCAATTATTTCCGCACCAAACGACACAACATTCAACCTAAAACATTTCACCCATAACAGCACGAAATATGGGCAAAAACACGCAACACCATTTGCACATATTGTTGCATAAATAACACTTCAGAATTTTTCAGTTGAAAAGCTGAAATACGAAATTGTCGGCGAACATTTTTCATCTGGTGCTATTTAAATTGAGATTTCGGGAAACTGAACAAGGGGCCGTCAACCTTCGGGTAGAATTTTTAGTTTTGATGTGGGGAAATTGGAATTTCTTTTGAAGTCATTCAATTGGACTGCGGTCTCGACTGTCACTGAATGAAAATAGGAAATTGATTTGTTGAAGACATTCAAATTTGAACATGGTCGAAATGGGCCACGTTTACGAGTGAAAGGTAAATTTATGGGTCTGTTATGATTGAAATATGTTTTGGTTTTGATTGGGACAATATTCAGTTGTACTACAACTGAATTTCCTCCCCCTTCTGTCGTATTAAGTAGTTGCACTGCCTTGTTGGTCGAGTAGCAAGCGCGACAGCGGAGCATGAGCTCCTGGGTTCTATTCCCGGGTCGAGCAAAGTGCTATAGGGTTCAGGAATTTCTCAGTAGCAGCCACGGAGTCTGGATTTGTGCCCGGTTGATGGCTATAGGCTCGCCCCTCAAACATAGGACTTAAACATAACTGGCGAAATGTAGGTTTACTAATGTGTACATCTCTGCCTAACTCTTCGGGGATTACAGGCGTGATGTTATGTCATGTACAGGTATAGCTACAGACGATCTAAAGTGACGAACGATTTTGTGGTCTTGCGAATGATGAATGAACATTGAAAGTCACACGCCAACCACTTTAGGCAACGTTCGTCCTCGTTTGACCCCAATAATTGAAAATGCGAAAATTCGAATTTGAATGTAATTAATTCCAATACAAAATCAAATACTAACCAAAAATTCAATTCTTTATAACCTTGAAGTTTTCTGTTTTTCTGAACCAGAAATAATAGTAATAGATTCAATTCAATTCAATTCAATCATTTATTGCATCAAATATGGTAGGTACATGAGGTTCTTATTTAAAATATTTAGTAACACACATTTGGCCAATATAGTAATAGTACAGGTTTTTACAGTTAAGATATTTATTATTATCTAACTAAATTTTTCGGTTTATGTTTACTTTACAGTTAAATATGTCTGTGCTTTAGTATAAAATAATTATACAATTTTTATTTTTTATTTTTTTATTATTATATAATTTAAATATGATTTTCACCAACATATAGAAAATTTATTCTGGAAGGATGTGATATTGGTACAGGAGTGTGAAGTGAGGAGTATGAAGAACCGGGAGTAAAGTTTTCATCCCCTATAGAAAAGAGAGGATCTTTCGACCAGCGAGAGTTGTGTCTGGTGGGCTACTTTCAAAAATAAATCTCAATGTTTTGTCAAGTCATAAAAACAATCAGGGCCGAGTTGCTACTTTCATTATAAAACCACGAGAATCTCAAAGCCAACCCAACCGTCATGCCATGGCAACCGTTACCATTCGCCTAACGGCGGCGGCGGTGCGGCTGAATTCTTAACATGAAATCAAAGGAGGGAATCCCTTAAGGAATTCCCAGAGAATTCGAGACGCGCGACGCTGGCAACCCTGTCCTTCCATTGTCGTGAAACACATAACACCAACAAGATTTTAGTTCAAAAAGTTTTAACTCTCATATGAATAGCTCATTTACGGATACGGAGATGTTTTTAATTTTTGAATGTCGAGTTCAACTTAATTTTAGAGCGCTGAGATATGTTTTATTTTAGAGCTTCGGGTAAGTTAAATATGTGCCTTTAAATGTGTGTTTGTGTAACATTCTGTGGGAGTTCGTTATTTGTTTATTCACGGAAACTTGTCAAAGGGCTTTGACAGTTAAATAAATAGAGAGTTTATTTTATGTCGGTCCGGCAAAGTGGAAGTATTAACTTAAAACTACGTATTGCTGTTTGTTGGTTAACTAGCTCCTAAAGAGAATTTGAGGAAAATGTTGTGTCGGTACACATTAATTATGTACTTTACAAATTCAGACGTACATTTTCTATTCAGGCAAATAGAAAATGTGCGTCAAATGAACTCCGTGGAAATGTACTCCGTGGTGTTTTCTTTGATTCAAGGAAATATTAATTAGCGTTGATTTATTAATTAATTGATAGACTAATTACGTGAAATATAATATAACAAATCATGATCTGTCAAATGACCAATTTGGTCGAGACGCCATTGTTTAACTATTGTGTCTACTTCGTGGACAGATCATGGGATAACCAATGTTCGTGGAAATTGTGATATAAATCATGATCTGTCAAATGCCCAATTTGTTCGAGACACCATTGTTTAACTATTGTGTCTACTTCGTGGACAGATCAAGGGATGGAAGTAATATTTATTTATATATGTTTTTTTTTCTCAGTTGTGTAGGCGTTCTATTTAACGCTGGAAAAAGTATTGAAGGATTATCTAGTTAAACATCATGCCTGAATCACCCATAGGTATAGGCAGAGATGTAAAGTACCACCAACATTTATTTTATACTTCTCGTGGTAAAAGAGGCGAAGATTACACATTTTTAGCCGACTCTGGATCGAATTCGGAACCTCAAATTACGTGTATAGTATCGTGATATTGAACGATGTCAACGATATTTCCATTACTAAAATACTCGCATGTATTTAGTATGAAATATTGTAAAAAATCGCGTGAGCCCGTGCCGGGGCACATGGCCGTTGGTTTAACGTAAAACGTCTATGTTTGCGAGTCGCTTTTACTGTTATAGAATGAAATGAAAACAAGACTGACGCTTTTCTAAAAATTTGAATATAAAATATACGCTGAACATACAAAATTTGTTTTTCAAAATTTTAGAAAGGATTACTAATAACTTTATGATTACAATACTACATATAACTTAATTGCTAATTAGAAGCCTCCACAGATAAAAATTCGACAGCAATTTTGTTAAACATTTGTAGAGATGCTCGTGGAGTTGATGTCATTTGCTAAGCGTGCTGTGGCAGCCTTGCGATGCTCCCAAAGCCGCCTCGCTAGGTCTACGCCGAACTATGGGGTGCCATGGCCCAAGACTTCCTCATACCAACGATAGGCCGATATTTTGGACTGGCATTTGCGCGGGTTGAGGCCTCCATTGCATTTCAAAACGTTTTTAACGACCTACTTGTTATTTTAACGTATAAATATTATCCAAATTATACGTTTTTTTCCCTACATTAGTAATTCTAGATAAACTATACACACACGAACAAATCATATTTCAATAATTTTAAATACTTTTAATGTTGATAATTAACAATTTTATATTTTGAAATAAATATACTATAATTAATTTTTCCCTGCCTACAGATGTGCCATAAACGAATGTAATAATTTAAGATAAATCGATCTCAATAATTTTAAATAAATATCTACTATATTTTAATACCATGTTCCCTACGATTTATATGTAAATGTCGACAATAATAACAATACTATTGATATATAGTATACAGTATTGAAATAATGATGTTACTAGTTATTATTAATGTTAATCTTGTTTATTGCTGTGCCCTAACAGGGTCCATAATTGTTCTTAGCTGTAAGCCCATTGTAACATCTTTTTAAACTTATGGTATGCAAAATAAAATGAATATGAATATGATATCACATTTGAGTCGTGAGCGCCAGTTTCGGTCATTTTGCGCGGTGCCTCTTTTTCGCCAACCCCTGGCTCCCCAAGGCCCTGACGCTAACTCAAGGATGTGTCAGCGAGCTGACTATATAAGCTAAAAAATTACACTAGATTTATATCTATGTAAGACTAAAGTTTCGTAACACGTAAATTTTCTCACCTGGTGTACTAATGTGATTTTAATGATTATTATTATTATTAAACAGGCTTAATTATTCGTCCCACTGCACTCCTTCCACATTTCGCGATCTAATGCGATTTAATGATTTTAAAGATGTTTTAAAAAAATTATGGAATACAACATGTATAATGTAATAATACCAGGAGCACAATATAACTTATCACTTATCACTATTTTTAGATGCCCGCGAGTAATATTTGCTACGCTTCGGTATTTCGATTTCGCTTTGATATGAATATTCCGCTAATACTTTGTGCACAAAAGGGAAGTATTTTTTGTCGATAACTTTGTTTTGAAACAAATATGTTTTTGTTTTATAGATATTTATGATAGAATATTTTAGCTAAAATTGAAACAGAGTTAGTTTGCATTTATGCCTGCTTCACAAGCCTCAGTGATGAGTGGCAAGTTGGCAACATAACACAAAAATGTAAAAAAAAAAACAATAAAGTATCTCTAGAAATGAAAAAATGAGGTTTGGTCAAAGTTTCAACTTTTTCACATGTTTTTTCTTAAACACAAGTTTTTAATTTTTTTTTCTACAAAAAGAATTTATTAATAAACCATATTTACATTATATACATACTACAACTAGAACTCTATATATTTACCTACATATACAACGACGTCAATAGGCGTCAAAGTACTCCTCCGCATCGCTGTCATCCGGAAACGTGCTCAGAAGACTGGCAGCATTGCCACGTTGAATGGCAATGTTATAAATTTACTTTAAATCCCTCCTTGACCCCCATATTATTCAATGCATCCGTCAGCACAATGTTTTGAGTGCATTACATTGGGTCCTACATTAAAACGTAATTTAACATAAAAAAAAGTATTTTCCCAGCAATAATTTTTGCGTGGAGTTACTAAGTTTGATGTACAGAATGATTGGTTGACGGGTTCGTGAAGGGTCCGTTTACACCTTGTATTTGAATACCATTTAGATAGTTAAATATAATGTTACTCGCTTCTGGAAGCGGCTTCGCCCGCTTGAAGTTTGATAATTGTCCCATGGGATCTTACTACCGAGATAAAAAGTATCCTATGTTTTAATCCAAAATTTCATCCAAATCTGTTGCGTAGTTTCTGATTGAAAGAGTTTGAAAGAGTTCGCGTTTATAATATTATTAGTAGGATCAACATCATGAAACTTCTCCATTGCGTAGGTATGTATCAACCACAATCGCACAGGTAATAATAGAGCTTTGTCTCAATCTTGAACATGTTAGACATGTAGTGATTACAGACTTGTAGGCGTTGTGGAATCTAGATATTGTAATTTAACGCTTTGAGTGGTAGTTAGGCATCTAGGCTCTAAATCATTCTTAATTGGCATACCTGAGCTATGATTGTGTCTACGTTATTCATGTTCTCTGTACGAAAACACTATTATTATTATTATTGGATAGAATTTAACCTGTTGTGTGTATTGTGTAGGGACAAGAGGTAGGAACCGAGCAAAATATTATTTAATGGGAATTTTGTGTTTATAATTCATTGAGTTTTAATGTGAGTGGCTATAAGAGTAGAAGAAAGTCAAAGAAACGATGGATGGACTGTGTGAAGGATGATAAGGCTAGAACAGAGGTGTCTGATGAGGTGACGAGAAATAGAGAATGGTGTGGAAGACGAAGACTTGCTGCGCCAAAATCAAATAATTGGGATGAGGGCAAGAGAACGATGATGGTGAATTAAAGAGGTGCACCAAAAGATATGTAAACTATTTTAAGAATGTGTCAGCGCTTTAAACTGATGTTTGACGAAACTTAAAATCAAACTTAAAGAAAATCCTTCCTCCTTTGTGCTCTTCTATGTTAATATATTGTCCTGTAATATATTTTGTGTGTACATAAATAAATAAAGAAATAAAATCGACAATTTTTTTTATCATCTTTCGTTTCTGCCAAGTTCCGATCGCTCGTTTAATATGACCCTGTATATAATTTTTAGGCGGATCTAAATATATTTTACATGCTCAAGGTTTGAACCCCTAACCCATGAAATAACACGACAAGTTTCAACATAGCTGACATGATAAATCGTCTAAAGATGTTCTTTTTTCGCAACAACCCTCACAGCGCGTCTGTGTGGAAAGCGACGCGTGTCACGTCAAAGATTCATCCAATACATTAGGTACTACGAGGTAAAATCTTGATGCCGTTTTCTACTCAAAAGCATTGCAATTTATCACGGACCTCACTTATGTATGTTATGTGCAAGAATTCACACAATTTTGGTAGCGTGGTACTGGTTAAGAAAGAGGATAAGTAATGTGTTATAAATTATAAATGGTGGTTCTTGGTGCCCCATACATACATCTCCAGGGACATGCAACTAAATGAAACTAGGAAATATCACCATCATTTACCTAATCGGATGCAGCTGAATATCAGTATTTTACATGGAGCGACTGCCTATCTGACCTCCACAACCCAGTTAGTACTGGGTTATATTGACTGGCTACTAGTACTGCATACACCTTGGTAAGAATGACTGGTTGTCACACTTTTGGGCCACTGACTACTTAAGGACTGTCTCAGATTTACAATTGACAGCCAGGATCAACGGCTTAACGTGTCCTGTAAACCATCCGAAGGTTGTCTTAAAAAAAACCCTTTTAGCGATGAGACCGCTCATTGTGTTAAACTATGTGAAATGTTTTCTTTTATGAATGTCACTTGTATTGTGTACATAATAAAGAGTATTCTATTCTGTTCAATTCTATAGTGCATTGAAACATAACACTTTGTACTTTGAAGGTGAAATTTAGCTCCTTAGCTATTAAAAATTGCGAACATAAAGCGGTAACACTATGAAATATATTAATTCACGTATTATCACAACAGTCCACAACCGCAGGCTGGAAGATACGCCGCAGTGTGGATGTGCGTGTCATGGCGGTAAGCGTGAACCAGACAACATCGGCCATGCCGCGCCGCGCCGCTCATATTGTGGTGATGAATTTACCGCTATTAGTACTGATGAAATTTCATATACCTGGCGCTGACGCGGTGTCATTTAGGGCCGGACTCCACCGAAGCGGAGACGAAACGAGTCGAGAGGAGATGTATTGTAAAACTTGTATACAACCAATAGAATTTCTTTACTTGCACTTCCCGTCTATGCTTAGCTTTAGTGGAATCGGTTGAGCAGAGAGGAGCAGAACTGCCGTGTAATTGTTTACAGCAGCGGAGACGAGAATAGACGTGAGTGGTGTGCTGTGAGCGGTGTGCTGTGAGCGGCATAATGTAATTGGTGTGCTGCGAGCGGTGTGCTGTGAGCGGCGTAATGTGAGCGGTGTGCTGTGACCGGTGTGCTTTGAGCGGTGTGCTGTGAGCGGTGTGCTGTGAGCGGCTTAATGTGAGTGGTGTGTTGTTAGCGCCATGCTGCTTTGCACATCTCCGCCCCTCTACATATCACCGCACAGCTTCGGTAGATACAACCTAGCTTTTACACAGCTCCTCTGAGGAGAGGGAGACGAGATGTATGGAAGCGGAGAGGCCCGCTTCACACATAACCGCTTGTCTCCGCTTGGGTTGGGTTCACTGCCTCGGACGATTCCATTATTGTTTCAAGTGACATGCATGCTTGTTTCCGGTTGATTTCCTGTTGCTTCCCCTTTGTTCTTTGTTTCCATTTGTTTCGTTGGAGACTCGGGGTATTTCTAAACAACCTCTTTGATTTTTTTTCTCCTGAGTCACCGTCTTGACATCGGGTTACGTTCATAATATTGAAAGTTTCTACATCGAGGGTCGCTGTATTGACAACGTTCCATCGACGGGCTAATGAATCGACAGTACACTAAATCGAAGGTACACTACATCGACAGTACACCAAATCGATAGTACGCTATATCGACAGTACACTAAATCGACGGTACGCTACAACGACACTACATCAAATCGATAGTACGCTGTATCGACAGTATACAATATCGATTATACGTTGTATCGACAGTACACCATGTCGATGGTACGCTGCACCGACCCGAGCCAAATTTAAATAAAAAACATAAGCTTTTTTGAGTTATAATCAGGACATCATGTTGTTCAAAAGTGATTTTTCAGCTATCGAAGTTCAGAATGCAAAATAATTAACTGCGTGTGTAATTATTTGCATACCACTAATGTCACCTCGTAAATTAATACGATTTCATTGATACTTTTTAGGGACCTTAGTTATTGATTTGCTAGAAAAGGACAAAATATGCCTAGCATATTTTTGTCAATGTAGCTTAGGCACGCGGTTTCGCCCGCGTGGAATTTGATAATTGGCCCACGGGATCATACTACCGGGATAAAAAGTATCCCATGTGTTAATCTAAGTTATAAACTATCTGTGTGCTCAATGTCATCCATATCCGTTCAGTAGGTTTTGCGTGAAAGAGGAACACACATCCATACATCGTCACAAACTTTCGCATTTTGTATTAGTAGGATAGGATTAGCTATGAAGAATCTTTCCATCATACAGTGTTGCTTACTGTAAACCAGGTGGTCTCAAATTTGGCTCAAATTCAACCTACACAGAATTACAAGCTTTTACATCCCAATAAACAACAATAAACGATGTGGTCTACCTCGACGCGGTGCGAATATAAACACAATAAATTAATTTTACAAGGGTTTATTAGAGCAGATTCCATCAGAACTGGGTGCAAAGGTGAATCGTACCGCCTTACTCGTACTTAACCGACACGTGATATGATGCAATGGTTCAGATTACAAATTATTAGTAGGGTTGGCAGTTGTTTGTCAATGAGTTTTGAGGTTCTGTAATGATGAGGATAGCACAACTCAGGCCCTACATTCTGTCCGTAGAAACGTAGGCAAACCAACATTCATTGTATTAAAAAGAATCACATTTTGCAGCATTAGTAAAACCGTCTTGAGCCTGGTAATATGACAGAAGAAAGAAGACACATAATGTGAGCCAGACTCAGTGAGTGAATTCGGGCTGGATTGATGCTGACTTTGATTGTGGTGGTGCCTATAGAGGCATATTTTCATTCATATTTTTAAGCGAACCTCATAAGGTGAGCGAAGCTATGGGCAAAAGCTAATATTGTATAAATATAAACCATCACACGACAGGGGCGGGCTGCCCAGTTTTTTGTAAAGGAATGCGTTGCGCAGCTACCCGATGCGACTGTAAAGGTTATGGCACAGTATACCGGCACCGCAACTGCACAGCTGCAGCACGGCGTCGCCTCGTATTTAGGCTACGGCTAGCCGCCAGCGCGCTATCTACGCGGCGTCCGCGAGGTGCAAGCTCACAATTCGCTCGCTGGCCGCGAGGTGTAAGCTTGCTGTCACCGCGAACACAATTGTTATATGACATTTGTGATCGACGTTGTTTCGCTGGCGACTCGGAGTCGGCGCGCTGTAAGCATGCGGTCCGGTCGCTAGCAGATAGTGGCAAGCGCGTGACTGCGCGCCGTGGACTTTTTCATATCGTCATGATGATATTATAGATTAGATAGATTATACGACACACTCTAATTTGAATGATAAGTTCTTTGCTGGGTTGGAGCGGTTCCGTTGCGGTGCCGGTATAGTGTGCTATGATATTAAGGCTACTTTTCCACCAGAGATGTGCGAGGCTGCGTATTAGCGAGGGATGACTCACTCTTTTCAACACGATATATATAATAATAACAATAAATAACTGTTTTTGGTTATTGTCTATCAATATTGAACGCGTATTCATACAAAGTTTCGTGTCCGTGCTATTAACCGTTGAGGTTGTCTCGTGAGGAGGTGTTTCTGGCTGCAGAATCACCAAAACCAAAGGTGTGCGCAAAATTTCAGTTCAATCGGTCTGGGGGAACTGGTTTGAAATTCAGTTGCAAGTATAAAAGCAAATTAAATAAAAGTCTGTACATTGAAGATTTAAAAAAAAAAAACCAGCCAGGGTGACTTGAAATAAGTAACTGAACATATTAAAACCATTTAAAAATTTTTTGTTTGTTTGTTTGTTTGTTTGTTTGACCGCGCATCACGTAAAAACTGCTGAACCGATTTTGTTGAAATGTTCACAAATCTGTTTAAATACATTCAGAATAACATATAGGCTATAGAAATTTTGTTTTTTTTTTGGAAAAAGGGGGTGAAAAGGGGGGGTAAAGTTTGTATGAAAAAAAAAATTTGATTGTTCTAGAATCATGAAACTCAGAATAAATACTTATTAATAAAAATAAAGAAATACCTGTCTTAGCATTTTTTTTAAATCTCATCCAGAGGCGCAAAAAAGAGGGTTTTGTGTTTAAAATAATTAACTTCAAACACCTATAAAATCAAAACCAATGAAGTGTAACCCTTTAAAGTTGCTACATATACTCCATATCTAATACAGGTAAATATAATTTCTCAGTTTTCTTGAAATTTGATTTTTGAGGTGAATACGCACAAAATAGCGGAACTTAAGAAAATCAGCTTTCCTCGGTTTAAGTAGTTGGTACGAAATGTTTGTGCGCGCATCACGTCAAAATTACTGCATAGGCTTCTTCAATATTTAAACTATATATTATCACGCTACTTCCTTAAGGGGGTAGGCAATTTTGCATTATTTCCGTATACTTCAATTGTTTGACGTTTCAGTCATGACGTAAGTACATGAGAACGGCTATTTGTGGCTTATGTCAACGACCGCGACCTTGCGGTTTCATGACCGCTCTGTAAACTACGGGGTTGCAGGTTCAAACCCTCTAACATAATTTTTCACTTTTTGTGATTTGTTTAATTTTTTTTTTGATGCTGTGAGATTTCCTATATTTCATTTTGTATTTAAGTTGTGTGCATTTCTTATTTTTTTCGTGAAATATTTTTCCAAAAAGTAATAGAGTAGTACTTATGGAAGAAGAATACAATCATGCTACCCCCAAATAAATTGGGATACGGGCAGGAGTATGATGATGAGGATGATTTCTCCAAAAAGAAGTATAGCGAACACCTAAGCCTGATAAATCCACGTGTTCTTGCCGTGCAAGAACTGTGCTATGCTATTCGCAATAATCAATAATCTATACGCAGCTTACGTAGATTATATTTACAGCTAAATTGTTATTGGCCTCATATCGTGTTTTCGGGCGGGAGGAGACGCCCGGGTTCTTCCATTGTGAGGATCGACCGGAGGCCGATCGCGGGAGGCGGCAGACACCCCGGGCGTCGGGAGCCACGTATTGGCCCCCGGCCACCGTAGGCGCGGGCCTGTGGACGAGGAGCTATGGGCTAGCTCGCCGTCCGTCCGTCTCATGACGACAGGCCGTGTCGACGGCGCGTTCGTGTTCTACGCGCGCCTCAAAGAGAGTCAGCAAAAAAGAAGGGGTCCGCAAGGGCCGATGCCTGCCGGGGCTGCGGGACTATTCGAAAGAGATACCGTGGCCCCGGAACACAAAGGGCGATGAAGGAACATGGATGGGTTTTAGTCAGTAAAAGTCTGACACTTCCTCCTGCTCCGGGAGGAGTCATTTGATGATTTCCCATCCGAAAAAAAAAAGCTATATCGTGTTTGGGCTCATTCATGCACCTTGATGAGAACTTTCGACCTAGCTGGAGTATGACTGTCATCGAGTGTCTAAGGATGAAAACCTAAGGCTGTCGAGGGAAGCCCCAAATTTGAAAAACATAGTACCTACAATATTTTAACGATGATTGCATATAATTCCGAGAAATTAAATTGTTACCTACTTGAATCTATACTTATTATAAAGGAGAAAAGTTTGTTTGTTTGGTTGGTTGAACGCGCTAATTTTAAAAACTACTGATTCCAGTTAATAACATCTTTTAGTGTTGGATAGCCCATTTATCGAGGAAGGCTATACGTTATATAACATCACGCTACAATCAATAGGAGCGGAGCATCAATGAAAATTGTTGCAAATGCAGCGAAAAATTATTGCTTTTGAGAGCTTCCTTTCCGTGCGCTGCGTAAACGGTTAAAGTTACTCAACAATCATACATATATGACGGGATAGTTCCTCTTAAAAAGTCCGCTAAAGCATATTATCTGCATTTTTTTTAGGTTGACTCACACTCTCTCTAAGCCTCTCTCTCTCTTACGTAACGCAGACGAAGTTGCGCGGGTCAGCTAGTTTGTATATTAAAACACAATGCTACTAACATCAACATAACAAACGGTCCACGGTTAGGGAAGTACCCACTGGTTTTCCATTAACTCCTGAAATGTTGAGTAAACTTGACATATTTTATGTTGGAATATGTTGACACTTGGGAGCACATTATTAGATTTCTCAGAAAAAAAGGCGGGCTGCCCACACATGTGTGCAGGCGGCAAATGGGATTATTCACTTAGAATTTAACATGAAAATTATATACCTATTATAATGATGTATTCAGTAAGTGGAAGCTTCAAATTCTATAAAAAGATATATTTATGATGAGGGAACACGATACAAAAAGAAAACTGCGTGAGTATTCCATTTATAGAGTATTCCGTCTTACCGCAGATCATTGATCCACGCGTAATATCTCAGATTACAAATTTATTCAGATTCCGCGATATTCCAGGATATTCCTTTGATCATTTTTCTTTGCTTCAGTAGCTGTACTGTAACGGATACTACTTTTTTCTTCTCGCTTTATTTTTGTTCCAACGATCAAAGAGGTAACACAACCCATGGCATGGCAAGGCAGACTTAAACATCGCCACCGGTTTGTTTTATTTGCGAAGGACATCAATTAATTATGTAATAGTAGATTGTACTATCGAGGACACTCCCGCCTGATCACCACTAAGCCAATTTTTGCTTGCACTTACAACATAGAAATGCTCTCTAGCCCCGGCCCGTTGACTTTGTATAGAAATAATGAATGAAAAGATACCGATCGGCCGAGCGCACTGACGACGCACGAGAAACGAGAGTTATTGTTATTCTGCGCGCCAAAGTTGACGCTTTCCTAATAGGCCTAAACTTTAAAAGGACGTGGCTCAGCGCCTCCGCATGATTTAAGCGAAAAAATTTTTAACTGATCAGGTGGAAAAGACCACGACTGTACATCAAGTACATGAAACGCGCGGATTTTATGGACGAGTTGTACACTCTACTTTTCACTTCGATTGCGAGGTAATGAAACAGCAACATGTAAAATAATAAATGGACGAAATATTTTTTTTTTTGTTTATTTTATGAAGTTTTATTGTGTACTTTGGCTGTTGGTATCCTTGCCTTGTTCTTAGAATACTAACGAAACGAATTAAAATAAAGACGTTATTCTATGAAGTTGAAGTTGTTCGTGTGGCTGTTGGACCGATTGCCTTGGTCTTCGACGAAGATTTTACTTTATGCTCTAGAGCATAAAAAGCGACTTTATGTCGCCTACGCACGACATAAAGACGAACTTTTACAGCATAAGAAGTGAAAATAACGTTTTGTTATCACTTACTAGCAAAACCAATGCAAAACCTGGCATAGCTCCTTATCTATACTATCATCATCGTCATTCTCTTGCCTTTATCGTACTTTATTTGGCTTCTTCTTCCATACTTCTCTATTACTCGTCATCAAAACAATCACCCCCTTTCTAGCCACATCATCGTTGTCTATACATATTAACTAAAGTATGGTTGTATCCCAGGGTCGGACAAAGTATTTTTGAATTTTTCATCTTCGAATTTCTCCGCCCGGAGTTTGTGCCCCGTTAGATTTCGCTCCCTATTCATTAACTGTTAGCAAAGTAGACACAATAGTTAAACAATGGCGTCAGACCGATTCGGTCAGAGTTCACAGATGAAGGGTCACGGGACACAAACATAACTAGCGAAATGTGGGAGTACCATCTAACTAACCCCTAGAGAATTACAAGCGTGATGTTATGTGTTATGTGAAGAGAAACTTGGATGCAGAAGGCAACACAGAATAGTCTATTGCTAATAAATAAATATCGCTGTACATTACACACAGCGCCATCTAGTGCCACACTAAGCAACGAGGCTTATACTACATAGATACTTTTTTGTTAAATGCTATGTTCCATAACACGGTAGATTTTTGGTTTACCACTCACCAAAACAATAAGCTGAACTATTCACTATTGTCCCGTTTTGAGAGAGAATACCAATCCTGGAATGAATAGAACTATCCAGCGGAGTGGTTTTGTCAGTCATTCCATAAATCCAGCTTGTTTCAGTAGCTTACGAGTCTAAGCTGCCGAACCTAATACCGACTGGCGGTTCCACGGAACTATTCCAGAGGTCACTGACCGATGGACGGTATTAGGAATTCCGGATTCCGGTATCGTTGTTTACGAAGATTCTGATTTGAATATTTTGCCGGAGGTACGTCGGCTCGTTGCGAAACTTGGACTTGGCAAACTTTTGATTGCTTTTTCCTTTTAATGTATTTTTTATCGATGAGGTGCTTATGTGATATTATTTTGACTCTTAAAAATTTGTATATTTTAACCGAACACGGCGTTGTTTTTATAAAATTGTAAACTTTATTATATCTTTGTGTAAGCTATTTCCGTCGTAAGATTTTTATCAAAGGATGCCCAAGACCACGGCAATGTTTTGTTTGGCAAAGTCAATTTATTAAAACTTGCTTCTGAGCGTGACCTTGCTCGCTTGAACATTCTTGTTATAACATAAACAAACTCGGCAATCGTTATCTATCAGTGAAAGAGTTTTTGAGTTTCGGAGATTACCCGCTACATCCAAACTTACAAAAATCTCTTTATATTAATTGCTAGTGTAGATAATATAATAATTTCAATGTATGTAGTTCACTTATTCATCACTGCAGATTTAAACACTTCATTTCGCATTCCCGGTAACATCCCTAGAGCTTTACCACTAGATTCTCTTTAGAAAACTATACTATTCAGACTCCTCCTAACACAAACAAGTGAAAATCTGATTTCTGTTTCCTGAATTCCCGCCTTGCCTACAAACAAACATTCCTGCTAATAAAACTATAGAGTCGACACTTGTTATCTATGTGCTGTTAGCAGCACGAATTGTCTTAAAATTTTACACCAATGTCATAGAGTAGATAGCTACAGAAGCTCCGCGCAACGAGTGAAAGCACACGCACACATAGTCACGTGTCTACGTTTAGAGTGAGTGCCAACCTGCTACATCATTCGCAACCACATTAACTCCTGAAAGCCAGAATCAACAGTGGCCGAGGTAATGAAGCTCAATGAGTCCCAAGGAAATGTCCAATAGTCTTGGAGTCCACAACGAAATAAACAGCAGAGGTGTAAGGAAAAACATAGTCTCAATTTGGCATTGAAATTACAGACACATTTTTTTTATTACAAGTTGTAAATAGTATCTTTACTTTAAATACCTCCATGAACGCTGTACTATTCAATGCATCCTTTTTTTTTTTTTTTTTCGGATGGGAAATCATCAAATGACTTCTCCCGCTCTGGGCGGAGCAGGAGGGAGTGTCAGACTTTTACTGACTAAAACCCATCCATGTTCCTTCATCGCCCTTTGTGTTCCGGGGCCACGGTATCTCTTTCGAATAGTCCCGCAGCCCCGGCAGGCTTCGGCCCTTGCGGACCCCTTCCTTATTGCTGACTCTCTTTGAGGCGCGCGTGGAACACGAACGCGCCGTCGACACGGCCTGTCGTCATGAGACGTACGGACGGCGAGCTAGCCCATAGCTCCCCGTCCACAGGCCCGCGCCTACGGTGGCCGGAAGCCACCACGTGGCCCCCGACGCCCGGGGCGTCTCCCGCGGCGGCCGGGACGTGAGGATATCTCCCTCTCACGTTCCGCCACCTCCTTCGCTAGCACGACTGCTTCGCAGAAGGAGGTGACGGCGTCCCATTCCGTCTCGCTCCGGACCATGGATTGAACCAAGGCCGGGAGCGAGAGGTCGCCGCCGCCAATCGCCGTTACGAGGACACGGCGGTGCTCCGCCCAAGCGGGACACACCTCCACCGTGTGCTCCACCGTGTCCTCCGGTCGATCGTCACAATGGTGACACCCGGACGTTTCCTCCCGCCCGATTCGGTGCAGGAACTTACCGAAACAGCCGTGTCCGGTAAGAACCTGCGTCAGGCGGAAGGTGAGGACGCCGTGGCGTCTCTCCAGCCACTCCTCAAAGAGGGGACTTACCGCCACTATTGTGGCGTGCCCTGCACGGGGTTGCGAAAGTCGCTCTCTCCATGTCGCCATGAGATCACGCCGGAGGTCCCTCCGCTGAGCGACAATTTGCCGCGGCAGCGGAGTTTCCCCCCGGCGTAGCGCCTCCGCGCGCCACTCATGTAGGCGCGCGAGGACTATTGCCTCCAGATCCCATGGCGGCAATCCGGCAAGGAGGTTCGCCGCCTCGCGGGAGATCGTGCGGTACCCCCGGATTAGCCTTACGGCCACCACCTTTTGGGGCGCGTTCAAATAGTTGGCGGCTCGCTGCCTCAATGAACGCGCCCACACCGGGGCCCCGTAAAGGGCCATGGACCGCACGACTCCCGCGTAGAGCCTCCGGCAGGAGGCGTTTGGCCCCCCCAGGTTGGGCAGGAGCCGCCTGAAGGCAGCCCCTGTCCGCTCCAGTTTGGGGGCCAAACGTCGGAAATGCTCCACGAAGTTCCATCGGCTGTCGAGGACAAGTCCCAGGTACTTCAACGTCGACTCGACGCCGATGGAAACCCCTCCTGCCATCACTGAGGATCCCGGAGGTGGCGCATTCCGAGGCCCATGAAAGCACATGGCCTCGGACTTGTGCAATGCCACCTCGAGACCCAGTTGCCGGATCCTCTCAACGACTATCGCAACCCCGCGTGTCATAGTGTCGGCCGCCGCCTCGTGCGACCTCCCCTGTGCCAGCACCAGCGTGTCGTCAGCGTAGCAAACTACGCTGACACCGCTAGGGAGGTCGGCGCGCAGCACCCAGTCGTACCCGATGTTCCACAAGGACGGCCCCAGAACCGATCCCTGTGGAACACCGCACGACATCTCTCGCCGGTTCCAGTCTCCGCTGCGACCGGGGTAAATGACGGCCCTATCCGTCAGGTAGTCCCCGACCACACGACGAAGGTAGGTCGGCACCCGGTGATACCGGAGTGCCTCCCTTATGCAGCTCCAGGGCATGGAGTTGAAGGCGTTGGCGATGTCGAGAGACACCGCCAAGACCACCCCACCCCTGGACACCGCATCCCTCGTCGTAAGGGCTCTCACGCGCATGATGGCGTCCACCGTAGAGCGCCCCTTGCGGAAACCATATTGGTGTTCCGCAAGGTCCGGCCCCGTCTCCGCAAGGTGCTCGGCGAGGCGGTTTGCAATGACTCTTTCAAAGAGCTTGCCCACCTCGTCGAGCAACACCACGGGCCGGTAGGCGGACGGAGAGTCCGCCGGGCGCCCCGGCTTCCGGATGAGGACCAGCTTCCCCGTCTTCCAGCGAAGCGGGAACTGGCCCCTCTCCAAGCATGCGCTTAAGAACCCCTCTAGTCGGGGACCGAGAGCCTCCGAGGCCAGGACCCAGGCTTTGCCAGGCAAGCCGTCGGGTCCCGGGGCGGTATTTTTGGCACTGAGCCTGCGTACCGCCACTCTCAGTTCTACCCCGGTCACTTCCGGAGCGTCGTCGTCGTCGCTTTCGTGGTCCGCTTCCGGCACCGCAGCCGGCAGAGCCATAGGCGGGGGCGGGTGTTCCCCTCGCGAGGGGAACAGAGCGCTCACCACGTCCTCCACGAGCTGAGGCCGGAGACTCTGCGTCAGCGGGGGGGCCCAGGTGCGGAGTTTATCCCGCACCATCTTGTAAGGGCGCCCCCACGGATCTCTGTCGAGAGCCCCCAGCATCTCCTCGCGGGCCAGATCCCTGGCCCGCAGGACAGCCCCGCGGAGGGCGGTCTTCGCCGCTCTGTAGCCCTCATATAGCTCCGCCTCAATGGCTGCCGCATTCGGTGGGCGAATGCGGAGCCTGCGGTGCCTGGCGTACAGGTGTCGCGCAGCCACGCACGCCTCCCGTAAAGACGTCAGCTCACGCGACCACCAGTACACCTGACGCCGGGCGCTTCCTGGCCGGACTCGGGGCATTGCCACGTCACAGATATCGGACATGGCCTCCTGGAACCACCCTGCCTCATCGTTAACGTCGGCAGGCCTGTCCGGTGATGTCACCCAGGCCTGCACGATCGAGGCTTCCAGGAGGAGCTCCCGGTCCAGCTGTTTCAGCGCCCAGCGCGGACCACTCGGGGCCTGTTGGACCGGCGCGCTTGAGGTCTGGGTGGAGACGTCGAACCGGATGTACCGGTGGTCGGAATAGGTCTCCACCCCCTCCATGACGCGCCAGTCAACGACACGCGGTGACAGGGCGGGGCTAGCGAACGAAATGTCCACCACCGACTCGCCCCGCATCCTCACACACGTGGCGACAGAACCCCGATTTAGGACGACCAGGCCCTTCTCCAGAGCCCAGTCCTCCACCATCCTTCCCCGCACGTCTGTGCAACGGGAACCCCAAGCCAAGTTCTTGGCATTGAAGTCCCCGAGCACAAGCACGGGGAGGGAATGGTTTCCGACGACGACACTCAACTCTGCGAGAGAGTTGTGGAACTCGGCGAGAGTTCGGCTCGGGGAGAAGTAGACACCCACTACGACGATCTCCCCGAACCGGGCTGCTACGCACCCCCGACCCCTCCTGACACTTTCAAGGGTCGGGGTGCCGGCGGCGGCCGACGACACTATGGTCACTGAGCCGCTTAGGTCCGCCACCCAGTCTTCCCTGGGCCAGACGAAATACGGCTCAGCGACCACAGCGATGTTGATCAACCACTGCGCCATGCTCTGGAGCAACAGATCCTGAGCACAGGCGCAGTGGTTGATGTTCGCTTGGAGGAAGCGAAGTGGAGCCGTTATTGGCATTCCATCAACGCTTCCTCCCTAGCCCCCTGTGAGGGCCCCCCTGTGGCGACGACAGCGGGAGCGGCAGCGGCGGCGGCCGCGGCTGCGGCGGTGGCGACGGTGGCGGTGGCGGTGGCGGTGGAGGGCCTTCCCTTCCCCCTAGTGGCCTTGGTGGGCGGAGCGCAGGCCTTACTCCCAGCCCGGTGGTCGGCCGGCTTGCCAGCCGCCGCACATGCGTCGCAGTGCGGCGTGGCGCAGCAACCTGCGGACACATGCCCGGGCTGGCTGCAGCGGAAGCACAGACCGCTGCGGTCAACCTCCGAGGCGCACCGGACTGACACGTGGTGTCCCACGTGGCAGCGGTAGCACCTCAGAGGCCTGGGCTCCAGCAGCTTTACTTGCGCTGACACCCATCCCACCAAGAGCCTTCGGCCCTCCACAATAGTTTTAGCCGCCGTCACAGGGCAGCATACCGTAACGGTATGCATGCCCGTGGGGTCCGGACGTAGGGTGCCTGCCCTGACCTGCTCAGCAGGACACCCACCGGACCTGGCGACGGCGGCCACCACCTCCTCCTTGGTCACCGAGTCGTCCAGACCCAAGATGCGCAGGTCTGCGCATCTGACGGGCCTGGACACTCGGGCCTCGTCCGCGTTTAGGGACGCTCTTAGCTTTTCAGCCAGAGCGTCAGCGGACGGGCCGCTGGCTTCCCCGGGGATCTCGAGCATTCGAGCCCCCGTCGCCGTGACCTTAAGCCGGAGGCCCCCGGTGATCCCGAGCTCCCCGAGGTCCACCGCCTCCTTCGCCTTCGCCAGCAGGTCGCGGTAGGACACGCCCCTCTTCTCCGCGTCTGGCTGTAGTGTAATCACTACAGCCGCGGTCTTCGGGGCGCGGAGCCTAGCCGCGCTCTTTCGCGCCCTGAACTGGCGCTGCCGCTCCTGATCTCGGGCCTTTTTTTTCGCCTTGCGCCCCTTTTCCTTCTCCCCGACCACCTGCCATCCGGCTTCAGCCGTGGGAGGTTTAGGGGGCTGCTGGGGGGGCGATGGCGGTGGCGGCGGCTGACGTGCCGCCGGCGCTGGCCCACTCGCTGCTGGGACTGGCGCCAGCACGGTCACCGCCTGTGCAGCCGCCTTGCCCTTCCTCCCCTTGGGCGCCTTCTTAGCCGGCGCCGGTTTCGCCGGAGCCGGCTTTGGGGGAGGGGCCACCACTGCTGTGCCGGAGGGCTGGCTGGACGGCCCCGGTCTGGGTGCGGCAGCCGCAGCCGCCGCGTACGAGGCCACCTTCGGGCCCGTGGTCGCCTTGCTTGCCGCCAGGGGGGGGCGCAAAACAATTCCCTCCAGGACGGAAAACCGTGCCTGGAAGGAGGCCAGCTCCTGGCGAACCAGGTTCAAGACCTGGTTCTCCACCGGCTCAGGCTGGCTCTGCCGCTGCTGCGGACCCCCCTTCTGAGGCGCCACGCGGGAGCTAGGCTCACGCAGACTGGCCAAGTCTGCTTGAAGCCTAGCGTTCTCCTTTCGGAGAGCCTCCGTGGCGGCCGTCAGGCGGGCCACCTCCACCCGCAATTTGGCCACCTCCTCTCCGTCTATCGGAGGAGGAGGAGGAGGAGGAGGAGGTCCCCCGAAGTTGGCCTCCGCTGCCGCTATGATGGAGGCGGAAGCCCCAGGTATGGCCTTGAGTTTCGAAGAGGTCTTCTGTTTCAAGGCCACTCCCCTTATCGCGGCTTCCACCTCCTTTGCAAACCTGGCCTTACGCTCCGCCTCGGAGCTGCCAGGTTCACCCGCCTCTTCGCCAGACCCAAGAGCAATGCCTGGGTGGCGCCCCTCTTCGGCCAGTCTGGCCGACCTTTCGGAGGCAGAGAGGCCTGCCCTCTTGCCTCGGATCCCCCCGCGCCTGCTGGTGGGGATCTTCCGGGCCGAGGCCAACTCTCCCTCCGATGACGACGCTTGGTCGTCCTCCTTCCTGGACCGCTTGCGGAAGAACTTACTGTTCTCCCCTGCGGTCCCGGCCCTCTCGCGGCGGGAGCTCACTGAGCCTCCCCCGCTCACCTCGCTGGATGCTACGTCGGACTCCGACCCCGCATCCCTCCTCTCCTCTTCGTTGCCGTTGTTGTTGGTTGGTGTTGGTTTTGGTTTTATTTTCACTTTCCATATTTGAACCCACGAGTATGGGGGAAATAAACTCCTAACTAGGCAGAGACCCCTGTACCTAGTAGGGCAGATTCTTAGTATTTATTACTCGCCAGGGGGTCTGCAGGTACCCTGGCGAGGAGCGCACTAGCGACTGATTCGTTCTCTGGAACACCCGTCAGCCATACATCCCCTCGCGGTGCGTCGCCGCTTGGGATTCGGGGTAACTTTTTATAGAGGTTGTCTACCTCGCGGTCCGGGCGGTTAAGCCAAGACCCTCGGTCCCTGTCGAAGCCGCGAGACTTGATCCACGACACTTCAACGTTGGGATTACGAGACCGGCGGTGACAGAGGAGGACGATCCTTCTCTGTCTGCTCGGAGGCAGGGTAAGTGCACACCGAGCCCGCCCTCACTCCTCTGCTATGCCCTCTGCTGAACAGAGGGGCACGCAAAGGAACGCACCTTTGGTCCGGGTCGGACCCCACCCATGTCAGAATAATTGGCCGCGGCAGTACCACTCCCCGAGGGATAAGAGGAAATTCTCATTTCCCCTCATTCCCCGGAGAAGGATACTGCCGCGCCCGGGGTGCACCGGCCCAGCAGCTGCTCTTCCCTCCAGACGTATCGAGAGGGACGAGCAGCCGCCGGACACACGTGGAGGACTTCTGACTTCGCACCCCTCTGACTTCGCACCCCATTCAATGCATCCTTGCACAATGTTTTTAGTGCGTTACATTGAGCACTACCAAAACTGTGATTTTTCGCACCAAAAAAAATCGTTTCTCAGCTATAACTTTTGCGCACTTAGTTTGATGTACTCAGTTTTCACTCGATGTATGCGTTTCTGTACATATCTATTCTGTGGTTGCTGCTACATTTGGAAGGGAGCCAGGTTTGACTACATGCAAAGCGGCGAATTATAAGTGTTATTGCAGGACGTAGATAAGCACCCTGGAGAGTTTATAGATTTTCTGTGCTCGGTATGTTTTAGGCTTTAGCGTTTTTTGGGGCTGTTGTAAATTTTTATAGGGTATTCGAGAATGCATTTTTTAAATCCATATTTTTGAGGTTTCTGACTATTAATGTTTTTCATGTTACGTACGTTAAGAAACAACAGAATTACGTATTGCAAAAAAATATTATTTGTTTCGTATCTCATTTTTTGTGTGTACTGTGTAGTTTTTTTTCTTTCTTCCAGGGAACGAGCTAAGAGACCAAATAAAAAATAAGGTGTTTTCAGCTCCAGAAAATGCCTTATTTTTTAGAGTACGTGGACTGGTTTTGTATATTTTCGCCCTATTTAATTGTTCCCAATATTTGCTACGTTTAGCAGCAATCACAAAATTAACAATCCTTCTTAGTGTCGTCACAGAAGGATTATATGCGGTTAATATTGTCGTCTCAGACGAATCATAATGGGGATAATCCCATAGGTGATGCTGAACTAATCCTCAACGACATCTGCCGAGCATTACCAACACTAACCTATGTACAGCTGAATTAATAGCCCTTTGGCAATCGAGGGAGGTCTCATCAAATAATTTGTGGTTAAACTGAAACAGATTATACTACAAATAGACGAGAATGGTGTAATAACAGTCGCCATAATTCCACATATTTCAGGAACTTGCTCTTTCTGCGTTCAACACGATGAATGGCCGATGAAATTGTATCAAACGCTATTTCAATTGCAATGTTAAATTGAAATAGCGTTTGATACATTTACGCTATTTCAATTCCATTTTGATAGCTCAATTAATGCGTTACTTACGTTATCGAGCGGACGAATTTTTTAAACATATGAAGCTATGTATTTGTTTATTTTTGAGAATGAATGTGGATGGTGCCCCCACCATCCACCATATCCATCCAAATAAGAGTAGAAGAAGACCAAAGAAACGATGGATGGACTGTGTGAAGAATGATATGTCTAGTAGGAAGGAAGAATCTATGTCTGATATGATGACGAGTAATAATAAGAAAGAGGTACGGAAGAAGAAGCCATGCTGCGCCGACCCCAAATAAATTGGGATAAGGGCAGGTGTATCTTTTTCGTGTAGTTAGTGCCTAACCTGGTGACAAAGTAACGTAGTAACGGGTGGTGATGAAGCAATATTTTAAGAATTTCCTTTTAAAACTGAACGGATTATGATAAAAAGTGTGTTACACGTTTAGATTGCTGGGATCGTTTAGTTTCAATAACTCTACCGGACACCGTATCCACATATCCTGTCCTGACTATCGTATAGTGTTCTGTTCCGGACAGAACGTGACGAGAACTGAAAATTGTGCAAAAATATTAAAGACTAAGTTAACCTTATAAGCAGGAAATATTTTTGTAAACATGCATAAACAGTATACTTACGCAACTCGTACTGTAAGCAATTTAATCACAAAGCAACGCATTAACCTTCTTGATTCAATTTACTTCAACATTAGACGACGTGAAGCAAATATGGCGTCCATATATCCGTACTGTACATACAACATACATCTAATAAGCAGGGTACATTTATATTCTGGTTCAAGGATTACGTATTAGGGTCCCGGTAAATAATCTTCATTCACACAATATGGAAGCAATTTATGAAATAAGACGTATTACTGCCTACAAAACCAGGATGTGTGTGGTCTTGGAGGTGGCAGATGACGTATTAAGTACCATTCCAATTATTAGAAGTATCTTTGGAGAATCTTCCTCGGGTTGGTTATCATAGGTGGAAGAAGGCTCTCAATCATGATGATGAGGTCAGTACAACTAAGAATAGTTGTTACACACCACTCGAATGTGTGACCCGAATAACGCAGCGGTAGTGAGACTGCCTTACGTTCTTAGGGTCCCGGGTTAGAATCCCGGAAGGAGCAAATGTTTGTGTGTTGAGCATGGACATTTGTTTCCGACTCATGGATGTTTATATGTATAATAAGTATGTTTTTACAAACAAAAAAGTATCTATGTAGTATATCAACTATCTGGTGTCCACGACACAAGCCTCGTTGCTTAGTGTGGCACTAGATGGCGCTGTGTGTAATGTCCAGCGATACATATATTTTTTTTAACTCTAGTGATAATTTTTTTATAGATTCGTCCTGACCGTCTGTTTGTCTGTCTGTGTGTTACATTACTTAACTGGCCAAAACCATCTCCATTTTGTTTAAATTCAAAAAGTCTACCTTTTATAGTTTGTTTTGTTTGATGTGTGCCCAAAATCAGAGCAACCGCCGCCATTTTGTATTTTCAAAACAATTTCCACTGTGAACACAAACGTCTCCGTGTCTTGTTAGCGCCCTCCTTAATTAATAAATGTATAGATTTGACAAGTAACTTCATTTATGCGAAAACTTGTAGCATTGTACATCCGTTGCCTACATCAACATTTTACGTTTCATTTTACTCACCTGTCGCATCAGCTGTGTATAAAAATGGCTGCGATCCATCGTCGTGTATAAACGTTGATACAGATAACGTGACAAGTCGTATATGTTTGTCATTTATATACTTATATAATGTCTTTCTGAGCTTTCTTCGTGATTATGAGTATGATTGTTTTACTTTTTTCCAAGGATTTATGGCACTGTTTGTGTGTATAGTTTTACACTGTACCATATACAAGGTGTAAACCTTTTACGAAGCCGTCAACCCAGCATGCTGTACATTAAACTAAGTAACTATAGGCAAAAATGATTGATGAAAAACGTTTTTTTTTGGTGGGAAAAGTTACGTTTTACGGGGAATGTAACGCACTCAAAACATTCATCAGGATGCAGTGAGTATTACAGGGTCATGGAGGGATTTAAAGTAAAGTTATGACATTAAAAATCTTTTATTAAAAAAATGACATCACAAACACACCCAAGGTACAAAAAAAATATCGCAATGATGAGGAGAACAATTTCCCTTAGGTTTCGAAGAGTATTTTTACACCCATTATTTTTTCTTTAGCCCGTGCTATCTCACTCCAGGCTTGTGTTTTACGGAGATAAAATTCATCCAAGTTATTAAGGATAAAAAAAAGATCTTTGCTAGCATTGTGCTTTTAGCATGATTATTTCGACAATACGTGACATCTAATAATGTGTTAGAAATCTTGGTTAAAGCAATGTTACTTTTTACCACAATAGGGATGACTGAATTTTTTTTTATTCTGTTTAGTCCGTCAGTTAGATTATCGAAAAATATTGGATACGTGTTTTTTGTTTTATCAAATTAATAAAAATTGACGAAGATAAAACGTGCTAAGATCATGAGTCGTCATCAAGCTTGTGACGTCACATTTGAGTAAAAAATGTACTCAAATGTGACGTCACACGTATTTTCGACGTCTTCATTTTTTGTTTTACGTGGAAAAAGGAAAAAGTCCGTGTGTATGATCCCTTGCTAGACCAGACATTACTTTTAGATGATAGGTGAATGGAATAAAAGAAAGTAAAGTACTGAAACACTACTGTATTGTCCCAAAGGTACTTATAGTAAAATGAGCTTAATGAACTGATGGTGTGGAAATGAAGTGAGTGACGCGGCCCTTGTTGGCTGTAACGAGAACGCCTGGCTGACTTGATAGCTCAACGCGAACTGAACTAATTATTATAAGTTGAAATGAATGTGGCGTAAACTGCTGAATTGCAGAATGTGCGGTTGCACCGTACATGCTCCCGAGCGGGAAGATGGATATTAGATGAACATGAAAAGATGAGTAACAAGGTGATGCCAATTGGTCCTTATATTAGATGATTGACAAGGTGATTCCAATTGGTCCTTATTCTATGTTTAGAGTCTCTACTTGAACTCCGTTTTACGAGACATAGGCACTGTACACTTGTCTAACTTATGCACTTTTGGAATTTCACTGTAATCTGATACACACGGAATCTCACACTGATTATGCGCACTAACACTATATTGAACTGTAGAAGATGATGTAGAGGCCCCAGCCTCTGCCCGTGCCGGAGTCACGTGTTGTGTGGTCCGTAGACTCGCCAAAGCGGCCCTTGCCACCTCGAGAGATGCGGTTCGCCTGTTACGCAGCCGTCGTACCATAAGGCCTGCTCCAATCACCAAAACAACTCCGATCACCACATAAAATGCTGTGTAGTGATGGATATCGTGATAAGAAAGTTGATTTGGCAAATTTTCACTTGCCTTGAGAACGTGGAGTTGCTTCTTGATTTCGTCAAGCTCTTTGCTGCTCGAGAGGAGTGTATAGTTTTGTATTAGTGGAGTTGGGATGCCAACGTCTATGATATGATTGATTGGTTCTATCTCAGGCAGCTTGAAAGATGGTTTTATGTCTAAAGTGCTAAATCCTTCATTGCGTGAGTAAACAGTAAAACTTTCGGTTTTAATTAGACAGTCGTGTTCGACTCCCAATATGCCTGCTTTTACTAACTGTCCCGGCGACACATTATTGTCGCATAGAACTCTAATTTGACACTGACTACAGCAGAAAAATGCATAATTGTTTATTTTGCTGAGAGCTGTCCATTGATTCGAACAAGTCGTAATGCTGATCTTGCATTTGCTGGAATCAGGTTCTACTTCACATAATTTTTCATCATTCTTGAGATGGTAAATCGGCTTCTCTATATGACATAGATAATTATCGACATTGTCACGTAGACATGTCTGGACGTCGTTTATAGACATCGGTAAATACGAGTCCTTCTTCAAATTGATTGCAACATGTTCAGCAATCGGAGTTAAAGTAGCCATACTTGAGTTACCTATGAGTTGTGGTATTGGAATAATTTTCATGATTGAAAATGTATCTCTAGACACCAGAGGCAATTTCAATTCGAAGATTAAAAATTCTTCAGTCATTCTTGCTTTGACTGTCAATAAATGATAAATATTTCTAAAGTTATTTTGTAAGTTATTGATCGGTAACGTAAGGTCCTTTGAAAGATGACTCGATATTGTATTCAGAGTGTCTTTCAGTTGTTCTGGTGACAATAAATGAAAATTGAGTCTCCCGTGATAAACATCTGTTACGGTATCTAATAAACTTGTTTGGATTGTTTTGAGTTGTCTTAAAACATTGCTCGTAGCGATTGCTCCCGTACTGAAATCGTTCATGGCTCGATTTCTCTCTGATTCGTTCAATAAAACGTTCTCCATCTTATCTAACTTGACTGATAGTGAATTAAGCATCTTGTGTTGCTTATTAATTGCTTGCCCGTTCCTTTTCAAAACGTTGTATTCTGCTTCAATGACCGTTGTTTGTTGTTTCAAGAGCGAGAGCAAATGATTTTCATTGTCATGTATTGATTGAATATCTTGTTTATATTGTTCTGCGAATCTGTCATCAAGTACACCGAATAAGCTGTTTGCAAGATACCCTATACCGTTGATAAAGCCTCGCTTGCGGCGGCGCAGTACGTGTGCGCGACGCGTGCTGGAATGCTGACTCAGCAACAGGTGGTTATAATACTCGAGTTCTGAGAATTCTTGCTGCAATTGAACTTGTATGACGTCACAATGTGACGTTTCTTTAAACTTGTTGCATAACTGATCCAAGTAGCTAAGATATTTGCTGCATGCTTCTGTACCTTGCCAAAATGAATTCATGTCATAGTATGTGACTATCTTCCATTCATCTCTGATTAATTGCATGTTTGCAATTTTGTCGAAATAAAGACCTTGATTGTCTTTTAATTGTGTAACATTGTATGAACAGTGAGCTGTGGTAAAAATGCTCATGAAAGACAAAAGTAACATTACCAGCGATGAGAAGCTGTAGTTTACTTTTTTGTTTTGATATAGCTTGCCATCTTTCTCTTCCTTAGAACGCAACTCTTGTTTGTCGATTCTATCATTCACAGGGAGAATAGACAGCTTGAGAATAGGCCTCTTGATAAGCCCATTCTTTGTTTTCAATGTGACCACCCTGATGTGGCCATCGGCACCGGGATGCAGCTGGACGACGCGGCCAACTGCCCACTTCCCAGGAGGTAAGTTTGCATCGTTAATTGTAACAATGTCATTTAGTTGAATGTCTGGTTGAGAATGTCTCCACTTGCTTCTTGCTGACAGCTGAGTGAGATATTCTGTATGCCAACGTTTCCAAATATCTTGTACTATTTTTTGAGTTAAATGCCATCTCGTCCGCATATCTTTTTCTGTTTCTAATATAGTCATGTCTTGATTTAGATTGATAAAGCTTGATGGAGTGAGGAAATCCAAATCGTTGGGATCTTCAGTCAGAGGACACAGTGGCCTCGAGTTAAGTACTGCTTCTAATTGAGCCAGAACTGTGCTGAACTCTTCAAAGGTGAGCTTTTGCTCTCCAACTACTCTTCTTAAATGGTATTTTAATCTTTTGACCGCAGCCTCCCACAGCCCTCCTGCTGTAGGCCATGAGGGCGCATTAAAATGCCATTCGATCTCCATGCTAGTAATTTCCTTGATGAAATCTTGATCGAATGATTCTTGTATCTGCTCCAATTCTTCTTGTAAAATTTTGTTGGCGCCGACAAAGTTTGTACCGTTGTCGCTGTACAAGTGTTTCGGCGAGCCCTTTCTTCCAGCCATTCTTCGCAACGCAGCTATGAATGCTGATGATGTAAGGTCTGAGACCAAATCTATATGAACAAGCTTGGTCACCATACAGACAAATACAACCACGTAGCCCTTTGTGGTCTTGATCCCACGGCCCTTGTTGGCCTTTATGAGCACGTGCCCGGTAAAATCGACGCCTGTATGTTCAAAAGGCTTTGCAACGTTACATCTCTGCGTAGGTAAATCACCCATCAACTGTGTCATCTTGCTTGGATTGTGTTTACGACAGGTAACGCAGGTACGTATACGCTTTTTGACTGCTCGACTACCGCCTATAATCCAGTAATTCTTGCGAATCAATGCTGATGTCACCCGTGCTCCTCCATGAAAGGTAAGTTTATGTGCTTGATCTATAATTAAATTTGTTAAGTGTCCTTCATGAGTATGATAATCGGATGCATCATATCTTGATTAATCTTGGCCTTGCTTAGTCTTCCTCTGACTCTGAGAAGTCCCTCGTTGTCAAGGAATGGATTTAATTGCAATAACTTGTTTTTTGCTGATAGCGGCTTATTTTCTTGTAAATTATGTACTTCTTGGGCAAATTCTCTCTGCTGTACATGTAAAATTATTTTATGCTTAGCATTTACTAATTCTTGTAATGTAAAATAAGTTTGCATGCGGTTTGCCTTGTATCTCGCTTGCTTGATAAATCTTAATATCCATGCTAAAACTCTTGTTAGTTTGGCGAGTGAACTATATCTTGCTAATAATTCACCCAAAATGTTATCGCTTTCTTGCTGCGATGTGTGATTAATAAGCTGCTCGGCTTTTCTTGCTTCTTCGTCTGTGGTAAACACTGCTTGCCCAGTTTCATGGTCAGGGTCGTAGTTCCGTAGCCACAACGGTCCTTCCCACCACAGCGAATGGTTTTTCAGTTGATCGATACCCAATCCGCGGCTTGCGCAGTCCGCTGGATTTTCTGCTGACTTGACGTAACGCCAGCTGCTTGTAGGTATCATGCTTGATATTTGTCGCACCCTGTTGGCGACAAAAGGCTTCCATCGTCCTGGCTCTCTTTGTAACCAGGCTAGGACTACCATTGAATCTGTCCAAGTATATATCTTGATGTTATGACTGATGAGGCATTGTTGAATTTTAGACAACAATTTTGCCAGTAGTAGAGCACCGCTAAGCTCTAATCTTGGTAATGAAATTGATTTGTTTACTGGAGCTAATCTTGCTTTTCCTGCTACTAAAGAGATGTGTGTTTTGCCGTTGTTTTTAGTCTTGCAATAAACAACGCATGCGTAGGCTTTATTAGAAGAATCGCAGAATCCATGTAATTCTAGCGTGTTGTTTTCTCCTGTACCCAACCAGCGCTCCAACCTGAATTGATTGATTTTGTGCATGTCACTTTTAATGTTGAGCCATTCTTTGCTGATTTGTTCGGGTAACTTGTCATCCCATTGACTACTTGACATCCAAACTTGCTGAAATAGCAGTTTTAGCTTGGTTGATATCGGTGACAGCCAACCAAGAGGGTCAAACAACTTTGATATGTCTGACAACATGGATCTCTTAGTTGGTGTTTTGTTAGATGGTTCAATTCTTGATTGAAATGTAAATAAGTCTGCTTTTGAATTCCAACGTAATCCCAAGGTTTTTGATGTCTCCATTTCCTTGAAATCGAAATTTTCTTGCTTGCTACTCGCCCCGATTGTATCGTCTTGTAAGGCTGATGCGTTGGAAGACCACTTTCTTAAATTGAACCCCCCTGATTTTAACAACGTGATTAAATCTTGCTTTAGTTTTACTGCTAACTCGACAGAATGAGACCCGTGTAGAACATCATCCATGTAGAATGACTGCTCCAATGCCTTGATTGCAACACTGTCGAAATTGTTTCTCTCATCTTCAGCCAATAGTTTTAATGTCATCATAGCTAAAAATGGTGCGGCCTTGGTGCCATATGTAACGGTGCATAGCTGGTATACCTGATGACGCATGTCAATGTTATCTCTCCAAATTATTTTTTGGAATCTTTGATCCTGTTTATTTAACCAAATGAACCGAAACATTTTTTCAATATCTGCCGTAAACGCGACGCGATATTGTCTCCACCTTAACAGTAAAGATTGGAGATCTTGCTGTAGATTTGGGCCTTTTAACATGACGTCATTTAAGCTGGTTCCTGTTGTTGTTTTTGAAGAAGCGTTGAAAACTACCCGAAGTGCTGTCGTAGTGGAATCGTTTCGCAATACACAATGGTGCGGTAAATAATAATCCGGTTGCTTGTTACCGCACGCTGGTATCATATGTCCTAAAGTTTTATATTCTTGAATAAATAATTTATATTGTTTTGCTACTTCTTCATTATTGTGAAATTTCCTTTCCAACTGCTGAAATTGCGCCACAGCTTTATTTTTAGACAATCCCAAATGTATCTCAAAGTTTTCTTGAAAAGGCAATCTTACTTCATACATGCCATTTTCATGTCTTGTTGTGGTTTTCTTGTAATACTCCATGCATTGAAGATCTTCTGCGGATAAATTGGATGATTCGGTGATGTCTTCGATCTCCCAAAATCTTTGTACTTCATCCACTTGATTCTGGACTACGTTACAGTGGAAAGTTTTGAAATTACCGCATAAGATCCATCCCAGTCGTGTCTGTTGCGCGACCGGTAATGATAGATCCGCCCTGATAATGCCTTCTAAAATGATATGGGAATACACATCGGCTCCCAGTAAGATGTCGATAGGACGACTGACATTGTATTCTGGATCGGCTAGTTGCATGCCGGCCAGGTGTGCCCATGTTGGCTTGGTAAATGTACATCTTGGTAATTGATTAATCAGCGTGTCCATGATTACCACATCTGTTTTAAATGTAAAGTCATTAAAATGCGAACAACATGTTATGTTCGTGACACCCTTGCTACTGCTCTCCTTCTCTCCTATCCCGCAAATAACGGCCCTGCAATACTTTCTTGATAAAGCTAGCTGTTGTGTCGCTCTGGCTGAGATCAGGGATGCTTGAGAGCCTTGATCTATTAGCGCACGCATTTTGTGGTATGATCCGTCACTTGCTTGAACTTTGATCATTGCAGTTGCTAATAATGTTTCGATCACGTTGTTGCCTTGTTGCGAAACGTGATTTTCTTGTGATTCTTGATTTTGCGTTCTAGTTGCAAGAACTGCTGGAGTGTCATTCTCCGTAATTATGTTACATGAAGACTTATTGTTAAAAGCTTCATGTAAAAGTGTATTATGTTTGCCGCGACATTCGCGGCAGCGTCTTTCTGACGTACATTCTTTATCCCCATGCGAATAAAGACAATTTTTGCACAAATGCAATCGTGTTATAGCTTGTCGCTTTGAACTTGGTGTCATATTTAAAAACTTACTGCAATAGTATATTCCGTGTGACTCTTTACACAACGGACATGTCAATTCGATATTATTCACAGAAGTCTTACTAGCTGAATATTTATTCTTGAAATTTGACGATGATGATTTATTTTGCTTGCTTGTTGATGGTTTGGAATTTTCGTTTTTCTTGCGCGAAGATTCCAAGGCGGTGAATCTGCTCTCTAAGAAGCTTAGAAACTCCGTCAATTTTGGCAGTTCTCTGGGTTTCTTCAGAGATTCCAAATAATGATCATGCGTATCCGCATCTAATTTTAGCAATAAAATACGCACTATGAATGGATCCCAGCTGTCTATATTTACACCTAGGTTCCTTATTGAGTTTAAACACTCTAGTGTAGTATCGTGAATTTTCTTGATCTGAGGGACGTTTGCTTGTTGAACTACTGGAAGATTCAGTACGAGATCTATGTGAGATGTAAAAATCAACCATGTGTTGTTGTACCTATTGTTCAATATCTCCCAGCAAACAGTGTAGTTGTCAGAACTGATTTGTAAATGCTGTATCAAACGTTCAGCTTCTCCCCGCACCTTGCTTTTAAGAAACTGCATCTTGTGGGCATTTGATAAGGAAACGTTACTGTGGATAGCTTCAACAAACAAGTCCTTAAAAGACACCCAATTTTGATAATTGCCATTGAAGTACGGGATGTCAATTTTTGGTGTCCAATTCTCCTTGTGAACTACGGACCCTAGTTTTCTATTAATTGCATTTTTTAATTCATTGTAAATAATTTCTTGCTTCGTATAAGATACCTCATATTCTTGATTCGTACCTTCCAATTCGCTGTCTAATTCCCAATGTAAGGAATCTATGATAGACCATCGAGACTGTAGAGTACGTAAGGCATCTTTTAACTCCCACTTTTCGGACATAAAATCCAAATTTATTCCTGCCACAGTGCGCTGCAGCGCCCTGAAGTTACTTGCTTGCTTCTTCAACAGTTCATCAAGTTTGCTAGATGAACCTCTGGAGCATACCTCGACGAGCGGCGATTGACGTCCCAACGGATCTGCTTGCTCAGACCGTGCAGGACCTTGTTCCTCCTGTGTAGAACCTCCCTGTTGAGCTTCTTTCATCTTTATCAACAAAACTTGATATTGTTGATTGATGAATGCCTTGGTCGAGATGTATAGCTCTTTTGTTTTTTCGTATGCACGGTCACTAAAATACGGATGAGACTTGCTTTCTTCCGTAAAAAGACGATCGTGATTGTACTGGTAATCGGACCAATACTGATTCAAGTTTTCTAAACGTCGCTTGAAATAGTCGGCAGTCTTACGATCCGCCGAGTCCTTTTTGATATTTGTAGCCAACTTTAGGATGGCTGTGTAAAGTTCGTCCTGATTTGCATGTATGGCCTCCATGACGAGGACTTAATTGAAGTAAGAAATAAATGGAAAGATCTTACTTGAATGTTCTTGATAACTGCTTACGGATCCTTGGTGATCCCCTGAGGCACCTGCTAGCGCCTCAGATCTTGATTATGAAACGCTTCCTGAGACACCTGGTTGTCCCAAAGTCTAAAATTCCTGTACTGAACTCCTGTTAGTTAACGGATCCTTGACGATCACTGAGACACTTGTTAGTCTGTAAGTCTGAAATCCCCACACTCAGCACCTAATAGTTTACGGATCCTTGTTGACCCTGGGTCACTTGTTAGTCCCAAAGTTTTATGGTCACTCAACACAGCACACACTTGAGTCACTGGATAGCTGCCCGCTACACTGTCCACGCGCGCGAATAGGACTATGTAGCGTCCGATGTTCACAGTCGAAGGACCAAAAAGAATGTATGATCCCTTGCTAGACCAGACATTACTTTTAGATGATAGGTGAATGGAATAAAAGAAAGTAAAGTACTGAAACACTACTGTATTGTCCCAAAGGTACTTATAGTAAAATGAGCTTAATGAACTGATGGTGTGGAAATGAAGTGAGTGACGCGGCCCTTGTTGGCTGTAACGAGAACGCCTGGCTGACTTGATAGCTCAACGCGAACTGAACTAATTATTATAAGTTGAAATGAATGTGGCGTAAACTGCTGAATTGCAGAATGTGCGGTTGCACCGTACACCGTGTCTAATATTTTTGAAAATCTATCTGTCGGACTAATTAGATTTTTGTTTATCATGTACCCTATTGCAGTAATACATTGACATAGACAGTTGCAACTTCGGTAAAAATAATTATGAAAACATTATCAATTTAAAATCCACCGTTAATCTAAAGTTGGCAGTTTAACAAGGGGTAGACACGGAACAGAGTTTGGGTTCTTTTAGCAATGCCATTAATGTCAAATTCATTTCTCCAAAGACATTTATTAATGAGACGTAGTCACAGATATACCTAGTTAACGCAAGTATCACGAGCCGTATGAAAACCAAACGTGCCATTTTTGACTATCTACTACGACGACATGAGCACTATTTATAGTTGGTGCCAGTTAAGATCGCAAAAGCGTTCATTGACCCACCTACATTTATTAAAGTTCTTAACTTGGAAATCCAAAAATAAGTCTGTTCGATACATGGTTATTTTTTTTTGTTTTGGTAGGAAGAGATATTAGGGAAAGGGCAATGACCGTTTTTGCGATCTTAACGTGCACCAACTATTGTTACTATACAAAATAGACAAGTTATTTGTTCTTTAAATGTCTAGAATTAAGTTCTTGTGTTGTAACGCTGTTGTTTTAAACAGATTGGCTTGTAGCGACAGTAGCCACGTTAAACATTAAATGCTTAAGCCAGACACGTGAAGTAGGTGCTATTGTGTTACCTAGGTAAGGTATATCTATATTTGTGGTTGTAGTTTTGCCATAATGTGAATACACATCTCCGTGTTTTCAAGAAAACGGCGTAATTTCGAGATAACGAATACTTTATTTCTTTTAACCAAATGTTATGAGATTGTGGTATGCAAACATATAAACCAGTATAACATATCAAATAATGTTGAATAGTCATTATATTTAGGGTTTTTGAAATATTATACAATAAAATCAATCGGTACACATTTTGTTAGTATAAAATATTATTTATACATTTTTTTTAAGTATAAAATATTGCGTCTACATGAGAAGCAGTTTGGCGTCATAAAATCAATATAGAAAATTCGTAGTTTGGTACATTTTGGTAGAACTGAACAAAAGAGAAATGCTGCTCAATTATGCAATTTCTGCAGTATACGACTGGTCGTTCCACCACTTGTGTCCAATCTTATTTCACTGGTAACCCTATTCACTAATGACGCCTAGTCGTCGGTAGCAGCCCTATTTGCTAATGAGGTTCCGAGAATGTCAAGTGGAATGCAGTGTTTCCCTTATTTGCAGACTTCAAACGTTTGAATTAGGAACAATTAGGGGCACGAATGTTGCAAATAACTGGTAATTGTGGCCAGTTTTGAGAGAGACCTGTGTATGTAAATAAATAAATATCGCTGAACATTAACACACAGCGCCATCTAGTGCCACACTAAGCAACGAGGCTTGTGTCGTGGACACCAGATAGTTGATATACAACATAGATACTTTTTGTTTGTAAATACATACTTATTATACATATAAACATCCATGACTCGGAAACAAATGTCCATGCTCATCACACAAACATTTGCTCCAACCGGGATTCGAACCCGGGACCCTAAGAACGTAAGGCAGCCTCACTACCGCTGCGCCAATCGGGTCGTATGATGACTATGATATTTAGAACGAATTATAATTCTTTATTTGTTTTCAAACAAAGCACAACATAAGTTCACCCAGATTTCGCCAGTTATGTTTGAGTCCCATTTTATTGCGAGCCTATATTACCACCAACTGGGCACAGATCCAGACTCCGTGCTGCTATCGATCTGCTCGCTCTGGGAATCGAACCCAGGACAGCTCGCTCAGCACTCAGCAGTCACGCTTGATACCACTGGACCAACGAGGCAGTCTATGTATGGGCTATATTTCTAAACTAACTATTTATAATTAAAAAAACGATTAAATAAACTAAACTAACAACAAACTATAAAAGGGCATCAAAAAACTCCTCAACGCTGTCAGCTGGCCATGTATTTCGTTATTAGTTTTGAAACAAAGCGTATCATAGTAGATCATGATCTGTCAAAGGACCGATTTGTTCGAGACACCATTGTTCAACTATTGTGTCTACTTCGTGAACAGATCAAGGGGTAGTGTAATTCAATAACTTGCACTACTGCTAACAGGTTCAGGATTCGATTCCCAGGTCGGGCAAACTGTTATTGGGATTTTCTATTCGAAGAATTTCTCAATAGCGAATTGGGATTTGTGCCCGGTTCATGGCAACAGGCGCGCCCCCTTTTACATATGACAGCGAAGCGAAATGCGGGCGGACCGTAGGTACAACTCTGCCTAACCCCTTCAAGCAAATACAGGTGGGGTTATGTTTAATCAACTGATAAAAGCAAAGCTTAAGAAATAAGCAGTACCTTTGTACTCTTCTATGTTAACATATAGTCCTATAACGTATTTTGTGTGTACATAAATAAATAAATCTTGCTTCATTTAAAATACTAAAACTTATTTACATAAGTAGGTATGTTTTTAAGTCAAATTTTCACACCCACTCTATCATTTTAATGAAATTCCTTAAGATTATTTTGAGAGACCTCTGGGACTCGACTTGGAACTCATAAGTATTTGACGGGTCCGGCCCAAATTGCCTACGAATCACGATAGGGGGCGACGAGGGTGGGGAGGTATATTTTAAGATATTCGTGACGCACCACCGATCCCCTACTACCAGTGTTATTTACCTTACCTTTATACCTGTAATGCTTGAAAAGTATTGGAAAAATATTTTTCTTTGTGCCTTTGGGATTTGGAGTATTTCTTTTCAATTTGTGAATTTTAAAGATTTCTTGTTACGAAGCTTTCCCATAAACGATGCTATGTACAGTCGTGGTCTTTTCCGCCTGATCAGTTAATTTTTTTTTCGCTTAATTCATGCGGAGGCGCCGAGTCACGCCCCCTTAAAGTTTAGGCCTATTAGGAAAGCGTCAACTTTGGTGCGCAAAATAACAATAAATCTCGTTTGGCGTGTGTCGTCTGTACGCTCGGCCGATCGGTATCTTTTCATTCATTATTTCTATACAAAGTCAACCGGGCAGGGCTAGAGAGCGTTTCTATGTTGTAAGTGTAAGCAAAAATTAGCTTAGTGGTGATCAGGCGGGAGTGTCCTGGATAGTACATATCGCCCGGCAAAAGTATGCGCTTTGGCAATCATCGTCTACTTTAAAGCGCGGTACAAAACTTGCAAGCTTTGTTTTTCTGTGGGGGTGTGGTGTGGTCGTTCGTGATAATTCGGAAAAACGAAGTTTGCCGAAGCGCATAAATATTCTGGTTTAAATTTAGGTAGTGAGCCTATTTTGAGCTATTGACGCGAAACTCTCGTAAGGCTTATTTAACGATAACAATAGTTGTACATTCGAGTAATAATTGGCATTGTTTTTAACTCTTACATAATTTAGAAAAGACTAGTACTCGAGTGGTTTTTTGTAACAAAATATCTCTGTAATTTAATTCCACGCAATTAAGACCCCAGTCATAAACGTAATTTTTTAAATAGGTACGGTGTAGTATGTTGATGAAGGCATTCTACTAACAGTTGGCCTCAAAGCGACCATGTGAGCCCGTTTGATATTAAGGTCGTGATGATAATGGCACACTGCCAGCAGTACAGTGAAAATTATGTCGTGCGGTTTTATGAAAATTTACTTTTATGAAATTTTTGGTTAGTCAAGGGAAAAATTTGGTTTGTGGATTCATTTTTAGTTTTGAGTGCTTACGCAATATTGTGCCTGTTATCCCTGAAGGGTTAGGCAGAGGAGTACCTAGTAGTGCGCCCATATTTCGCCAGTTATGTTTAAGTCTTATGTTTTGGGAAACGTATGGACTGTGTGATAGATGATAAATGTCTAGAAAGGAGGTGACTGCTGAGGTGACGAGTAATAGAGAAGTATGGAAGAAGAAGACATACTGCGCCGACCCCAAATAATAAATTTCGCTGGACATTACACACACCGCCATCTAGTGCCACACTAATCAACGAGGCTAATTCCGAAAAAACAGAAGTGCGTGTCGTTGGTGTATTCTTATTGCTTAAATACAAGGTAGTGGAAATTATGTAGAGGGCCTACACCTATACTCCAGTCCTCTTTATTGATTCTTAGAATTAATATTTCGGCGTACAACTCAATATTCCCGAGTAAGATATTCTCCTGATTTGATTCTCATAAGTAATATTGCTGCTAACATCACATGTTGATCTTCCGCCCCAGACCGTCGGTACTAATATATTAGCATAACGAGATTATTCTCAACTTCAATCGTACAGTCAGCAACGGAAGTCAGTTAAAGGTGATATAACCGTCTTTATTTATTTTAGACGCTCTTCATGTGCACGTCTCACATATGTATATAGTATATAATCTCAACATCAGTGATGAGAGATGAGATCTTGTAAAAATATTTTAATTTAAAAGAGTGTCCATGGAGTTTATTGCCTTTCTTTACGCTTTGGTTAATAATTTCAAAAGTTATTACGCCTTGTGACTGGGACTAATTTCATCTTTTTGTTTTTGACATCCAAAAGTGCCTTTAACGGTCTCATCATCATCATTTCAGCCGAAAGACGTCCACTGGTGGATATAGGCCTCCCCCAAGTGTCGCCACATTGACCGGTACCATGCGACTCGCAGAGGCTGACAGATGACGGCTGATGGATGACAGTTCGTCGAGTTGGAGAGGGCGGACGTGCCAACGGGTCATTTTACGGACGGAGCTAACGCTCGGTCGTGATTGCGCTACAACTAACTTCACTACATTCCATGTGGTTATTTAATTTGATTTTAAGTCGTTAAATATTGTGAGCATCCCTTATTATTTTGTAACCAAAGTTAGATTACCAATAAAGATCAGTGTACCTACTGAATAACAACTGAGTGTTATATTGGAATTACAATCACGACGAACGAACATGAAAATGAAAACTACCCCCCTCCGCCGGCATATTTAACTATCTGTTTGTTAAAGTTAAAATAGTTAATAAGAATAATATAATAATGAATCCAATTAAATCTATAAAAGTAAAAAATGAATGAAAGGTAATTTTAATTATATATTTTTTTGTATTCGTATGAAAACTATTAAAATAAACTAAGATAACTAACTTAAACTAAAAACTTAAAAAATGGCGTCAAAAAACTCCTCCTCAACGCTGTCAACTGGTAATGTCCCCAAGAGACTGGCGGAATTACCATGCTGTATGGCAACGCTAAGCCTTTGGCCAAGGTAAAAGCCAGCCCTAGGGTCACGGGAAGTGTCAACTAAACGTTTCGAAATTTCCTTGAAAAGGCTGTGAGCGCTCGGACCCCACGGTCCTAGAGTTTCAACCCCAAACGGCTCGAAAATATAGTTACCAATAAGGTTACTATATTTTCGCCGCTTGAGGTTCTCCGCTGCCACAGCGGCAGCCCCTGCACAGCACGATGAACTAGGAAGATGGGAAGGCGCAAGAGTATCGACACATGTAGCATCCCACACTAAAGGCCTACCCATCTTCCATGGAAACAAAGACATGCCGTCCGGTCTCTTGCCATCGTCGCGTGCCAAGCCATTGGGTTCTAATAAAGCTGGAACGCCGACGGTGACAAGAGATCGACGGATGATGTCATTTAAATTCGCGTGCCGTGCAAAACGGCCTGCACTTCGGCTGCAAGACAGGCCGTGGTGTCCGAGGCTGTTGACAACTTCACCATAGTGACAGCGATGAGGAGAACAGCATGGGGCGCCTAGGCGTAGAGCAATAGCGAGGCGGAAAGTGGTGTCGTCGAGCAATGTCCCATGCTCGACGACGGTAGTGCGTGAAGCCAAAGACCCGACTCCCACTCACCCACAGCCAGCAGGCGCGCACGCTCAGCAGTAGTAGCAGACGTGTTCAGTAGATTGATCTGAACTACTTTGCAGAGCGGCTCATCCCACCGTCTCTGGGAAAATGAGTGGTCGGGTTCTTCAGAATTCGGGCAAGCGAGTTTCCAAGCGTCGATAGCCTCGGAGAAGCTCGGCACATCAAAAATCAATCAGTGTGGAAGCCAGGATTTTCCTGATTAATTTCTCAGTGCCGTGGACCGAGGATATAAAAGCCGGTAAACTAATACTAGAAATTATTCGTATTAGTTATTCTACTTTTATATTTAATTATTTAAAGATAAAATGATTTAAAATGTTCATTATTTTTGTACCACAGTACTTGTTCCCATAATTCACCACGTGTGGGCCCAGTGAACGCGCACTAGGCTTACGCGTGGTGAATTATGTTGGATATCACAAGACATGTCATCGATTTGTAGGTCCCCACAATGACCCCTAATGGCCTCACAATGTTTTCCTTCACCGTTTAAGAGCGTAAAGACAACATTGTGATCGAAATAGGCCAAATACATACCACATTGAACACTTAATCATGTAATACTCTACAAACAATCAATTGAGAGGCGCCGACGTACAAACGCAATTGCACGCAAGTCAATATTGATTCGCGCGGAACAACAGACGGACGGGTGATTAAATGGTGTTTATCTGTTTATACCAGCTTATTAACTACCAGTTTGTTTAGGGAAATGGGCTTTTCGTAGTTTCAGTTTAGTTTTGAAGAGAAATTTGAATGAGAGATGAAATGAGATGTTGGTGAGGCAGATATGATAAAGTTTCCGTTATCTACTTGACAAAATTCTTAAATTCACTGACAGATAATCATGTTATTTAGGGTCGGCGCAAGACGTGTTATTCTTTCCTTTCAACTATCATGCTGTCATCTACTCCTTTTTAGGGTTCCGTACTTCAAAAGGTTAAAAAAAGGACCCACCTCTTCTCATGCTCATACCAAGACAGATGATTTCCTTTCAACTGTTCTGTAACCTCCTTTTCCTTTATCCATTCTTTGTTCTTTACTTTACCCATTCATGACCTCAACATTCTCATCTCCGCTAAACGTAGTCATGTTGAATGCAGGACAAACGAAAAATGCATTGAAACAATAAGTATTACAGTTTGTTGTTGTTTTACTCAAGATAAATCACGTTTCATGGTAGCAGCAAAGTTGTAAGAAACGATGACAATCGGTGTCGATTCTGTTGTGCACAAACTAAACTTAATTTAGGCTATTGCTATCTTTTTCTCTCTAATAAAACGAGAAAGAGACGGACGTAATTTAGAGCTGTCAAATTTAGTTGGAACTAATATTTCCATACAAATGAAGGGTGCACGTAAAAACATGTCGACTGAAAACGCGGTGAAGCGCAAGGCATAAACTAGTTTGACATCTCTAACTTAGTTCATACCTATAGCCGTCCTTTTCTCGCACTGCCTTTTAGCAAAAGATAGCAATAACCTAAATTAAGTTTAGTTTGTGCACAACAGAATCGACACCATCGTAAGCTTATAAATTAGCCCCAAAGCGCGGGGTAAGAAACCACAGCATTGCCTACACGTGTTGTAAAATCAATCTATTTATACTTCCACCGAATATGTAGGGCAGGCACTCCCGCGGGACGCCACAGCATCCAGTCATATAAATAGGTACCTGTATCCCGCTGACAATATTCAAATTTCATTTCCAACGAGATGTGCAAATTGGCGGGTAAGTTATACCTATTTTTTTCCCCATATTCCCAAGATGGAGGATATCGGAATGAATACGTCATGACGTGTGGCTAAAGATATTTGAGACTGAAATAAGACCAGCGTGGAAATATATCTGTTGGATAAATGCATCTTTTCATACGAATCAGACACGAGCATTGATCTCTGTACCTTTTAGTGGACACACAATAGGGTAGATGACAATAAAAATCTAATTAGTCCGTCAGATAGATTTCAAAAAAATATTGGACACATATTTTTTCTTTTTTCACGTTAACAAAAATTGAAGACGATACAGTGCGTCGAAAACTCGTGTGACGTCACATTTGAGTACATTTTTTACTCAAATATGACGTCACAAGCCCCCACTCATGATCTATGACACGTTTTATCTTCGTAATTTTTTATTAATTTGATAAAACAAAAAACACTTCATCATCATCCCTATTAGCAGCAGAAGGCTTAGCCAGAGGTGTACCTAATAGTAAACCCACATTTTGCCAGTTATGTTTAAGTCCCATGTAATAGGGGGCGAGCCTATTGCCACTAACCGGGCACAAATCCAGACCCCGTGACTGCTACTGAGAAATTCCTGATGCAAAAACCCAATGAAACTTTGCCCGACCCGGGAACCGGACCCAGGACCAGCAGTCAGCAGCCAGCAGGTTTAATGTATGTCAAACCGTGAAAATGGTTTTGTGGGGATAAATAAGCTCTTGGCCACAAGCTATGAGCCCTAGCTAAAAATAAAAGATCTTGTTTTGAGCATGCCCCAAATCATCAAAATGCGACTTGTGGTCAAAATACTCACGCGGAGAAAACAGGTGAAGCGCGCGTGTATCGCTTGACGCAAGAAGCAACCCCGGAAGCCGTGTTCGCAGCCTTAGATGGATGTATGTATGATGGATCACCAGCTTGACTTAGTTTAGGAGTTAGAGAATTCCAAAATTCGATGAGACAGCGTACAACCTCTAAAGTAAGGTTTAAATTGTTATTAGATTAAGAAATACCTACCTTGATGGAAATAAAATATATTATTATGTCATAATCTGCCTAGCCTTTTCCCAACTATGTTGGGGTCGGCTTCCAGTCTAACCGGATGCAGCTGAATACCAGTATTTTACATGGAGCGACTGGGTGGTTACCCGTGGTCCCAGTGGGTCGACCCATTACCGGGTCCATGGATAATTTTAATTACAGGGGGTCCAATGGCATTAGGGATTGTTTCCTGTGCTTCTGAAAATATCGATAGAAAATACAAAGCCATAGTAACAGCATATCATATCCCACAGGGACCACGGGTGTGATTGCATAATTTGACTACGGGTTTGTTAGTTTTCTATTTTTTATTTATCTACCAACTACCAGGAGGGCAGAACCATAAAGGAGGTATTTTACATTTTTAATAGGAATCTCATAATCAATCCGTGTACATTTCGAGTATCACGCAGTATGCAATGTAGAAAATACTTATTCATGATTCTGGCGTACTGGTAGTTTGTGAGACTTTACTATCCTTAAAAAAACCAATAAACCCATTGGCATTTTATGCAATGACTTGTTACCCTTGGTCCCGGTGGGATATGATTTGCTGTTACTATGGCTTTGTATTTTCTATCGATATTTTCAGAAGTCCAGGAAACAATCCCTAATGCCATGGGACCACGGGTAATTAAAATTACCCATGGTCCCGGTAATGGGTCGACCCACTGGGACCACGGGTAACCACCCGAGCGACTGCATATCTGACCTCCTCCTCAAGACTAATTGTCAGACTTTTTGGGCCACTGACTACCTGTAACGACTGTCAAAGATCTACGAATGACAGCCGGGACTAACAGCTTAACGTGCTTTCCGAGGCAAGGAGGAAACTCGGTTTGTAAGGGTGGTCACCAATCCACAGACCAACCTAGGCAAGCACGGCTTAACCTAAAGATCGACCCGAGCGGCTGTTATTATTTAGCCACCAGCTCCCCTCCCCGAACTCCACGCGGACGAAGCCATGGACATAAGCTAGTACTTTATACATGACGAATAATAATACTAACACGCTGCTCTAAGAAAACCAAGTACATATTGTCAAAGTTACTCAATAAAGCTCCTGTTCAGTATTAAGTAGGTATTGCAATCTGTGGGCGAGCAGACGAAGTACGAGTCTTCGGAAGTTGGAAACTTTCAGCGAGCGCTGAATTTCCAAGATTTCCAGACATTTCAGAAGTAAGTGGTTAGCATCAAGGAAGGTATGGCTTTTGTGCCATCACAGCTATTCCTGGAATTGCAAAAGCCTCTGTGTTCCATTTTCATAAGTCAGTGCTTAAATGTAGGTACAAGACATAATTTCTTCTTGCAATCTATTAAAGTTTGAAGTCTTATTTTATCTCACAAACTTCCAAATGTTTTTTTTTTTTAAAATGGGCCTGCTCTTGACCTCGATAATAATAATATCAAAACGCACGCACAAGATCGCTTTACTCCGATTCTTTACAACACATAAGATAAACTCCCTATATACGTAGATACAAAAAAACCGGCTAAGTGCGACTCGGACTCGCGAATGAAGGGTCCTTTAATTTTTAATGTATTTTTATAATTTGTTGTTATAGCGGCTACAGAAATACACATTCTGTGAAAATTTTAACTGTCTACCTATTACGGATGAGAAACAGCTCGCTGACAGACAGACGGACGGACAGCGGAGGCTTAGTAATAGGGTCCCGTTGGTTACCCTTCGGGTGCGGAACCCTAAAAATGACCAACTTTGGTGTAATACAACTCGGTAGTACATAGAGTATCATTTCAACATGAGAGCATTGCAATTCCCAAGGAAATGCAATTGTCGTCGTCCGCAGTGATTGAGCACTTAGCGCACTTAGAGCACTCGGTTTACGTAAATTGACGTCGTGGATTGTATTGCTTGGAGCTTGTTGACTTTGCAAAGTAAACTAGTTGTTAGTGTAAACGCAGTTGAGTACGTTTTCTTTTGCTTACTTTTTTCTTTTTTGATTTTAGCCCGAGGAAGCTGATGATGCTGATTTTTAATGAGAACAATCCTATGTTTTAAATGATTGCAAAGGGAGAAACGACAATCAATCGTGTATTTTTATAGGGAGTGACGACATCATCATAATCTGCCTAGCCTTTTCCCAACTATGTTAGGGTCGGCTTCCAGTCTAACTGGATGCAGCTGAATACCAGTATTGTACATGGAGCGACTGCCTATCTGGCCCCCACAACCCAGCTAGTACTGTGTAATACGAATACCCGTGGTAAGACTGTCTGTCAGACTTTCGGGACACTGACTACCTGTAACGAATGTCAAAGATCAATAGCCTTGAAATAAAAGCGAAAAATAACTCATTCACCTGGTTTCAGTGATGGCAATGCAACTCGTCACCACATCACGTCGGACTTAATACTTTAAATGCAAGCACACGCAGTTCTTTCTGATCATGACGTCATAAAGCAGAAATCTTATTCCAGAGTGTGAAAGGGACGGCGCTAGACGTCCTCTGTAGCTCCGTCTCTTTTACACACTGGAATGGCTTTGATGATGATGATGCCATTTAGCTGATTTCGGCCACAGCGACTGCATTCGATGGCTTTCTAGTGTGGTTTCCGAGAGCTTTGGTGTGCTGCTCTTTCATGTGCTCTCAAGTGGCTAGCAATTCCAACTTTGGCCGAAAAACTCCGAGCACGGAGTGGACATGTCTGAACACCATTGACAAAATTGTAGGGTATAGCTTTAGGTGGTCTAGCTTTAAGGTCATCACGCTTTAAGTCCAGCTGCGATCTTCTCTCTTCACGATCTTCTCTTCGTTGACCTGCCGATGCACACGATGTCTCCACTCGGGCCGATTTTGGAGTGACATTAAAACAGTACTGTAAGAAGTCATGATAGGGCCCATGGTCTAGCTAATACCGCGTCGTATGGTGACTCCCCAAACCACTTCCTCTGCCTTTCTTCGGCAGTCATCCCTTTCACATCCAAAATCCGTTAATTAAGCGATTTTCATTTTTTTTATTATTCTATATCTTCTTTATCGTGTGGTTAGTGCCTTATCACAGTTTTTATGCCGCCCATGGGCCTTTGAATTGGCTTTACATGCCGTCAAGAAATATCTCTCAGCCATACTGGTTTCCTCACGATGTTTTCCTTCACCGAAGCAAGTGATAATTATATAATACGCAGATAAATTCGAAAAATCTGGGATTTTGGAATACTTTGAGGCCTAAGTGTCTTATTGACATTGTTGTATAAAGGGTGTAAAACCCCTCTTAACGAAGCCGAAAGGCACTTGTTCTCCCCATCATTGCGATCATTTTACTTATTTTTATTTTTTTTTTCTTTGCAAACAAAAAGGGGTTTTTATATTTTTTTGTTCTACACCATACCTGGGAACCTTCTAGTTAGGGTAATATTGGGGGTCAAAGTTCCAACTTTTTTTTGAAATACAAGTTTTTTATGTAAGATTTTTACTCCTCCACGACCCCATCACACAATCCATCCATCAGCACAATTTTTTGAGTGCGTTACATTGAGTTCTACCACAAAACATGATTTTTCATAACAAAAAATTAGTCGTTTCCCAGCAATAATTTTTGCGTAAAGTTACATAGTTTCATGTACAGAATGCTTGATTGACGGCTTCGTGATGAGGTGGTTTACACCCTCTATATGTAGGTACTTAGTTTTAGTTTAACTTTTGTAATTATTTGAATTAAGTCGGTATAAAAGTTTTTTAACTTTATTTGAAACCGTACAACCCGTATAGACTTTAAATGAGAGGTTTTACTTTTATGCAACTTTCCTTATCTCTCTCGACTCGGCGTTGCATGAAATTAACTAGCAGCCATTCCGAGAATTCTTGCTGCTTTTCAACTATTCGCGTATAAAATGTGAAACTGCAGAAGAACTGTTCGTGGTGAACTACGAACAGAGAGTTACCTAACCTTCAATCTTAGGGTTGTTAAAAATTCGAATATATGGCATAAGCATAATCAGTAAATAATGTTCCCACTGCCGGGACACAGGCCTCCTCTCTATGAGAGGGAATGGGCTACGAGTATAATCCACCACGCGGGCCTAGTGCAGATTGGTAGATGTCACATGTCTTCGATTTTTTTGTTCTAGGACATGCCGGTTTCCTCACGATGTTTTCCTTCACCGTTTCGAGAGCAGATACTTAAATAGCTGCAACTTAATTCTGTTTGCTCTTACCATTTCATCATCATTATCATCTCAGTCTGCTGGACATACGATAAAGATTGCCTTTCCGCCATCTTTACTATTTCCTTGTCGGTCAACCTTGGAGTGAATGATAGCGTGACGGTTGACGGGAGAGAATGGAAGAAAAAAAAACGAGCAGCGCCGACCCCAAGTAAAATGGGCCAAGGGTAGAAAGATCTTTCAGGAGTTACAGTGGTTTGGAAATAGTGTGGCGGGCTTATCCCAACAAAAAATATCCCTTCGGCAAGCCGCAGGAGGAGGTAGATTTCGAAGAAGGTTCCACTCATACTTTTTCCAACCCTTTGTTAAAATCGTCCCATAAGAGCATGGAAAAAAAAACTTTAAATTAAAAATTGTTAAGTAATAAATTTGCTTTAAAAAAAAAAAAATCTGCAGTAAAAATGTTTACTGTTTCGGAAATCGAATTTTGCTTGGCGCCCCACATATCAACATACATACATACGTTTACATATATATTTATATAAACTTTTTAACCGGCGGTTGATTTGGGCTATACTACCCCCTATAGTGAAATTTTCGGAAACTCGACTTTAGGTGCAAAACCAATAGGTAGACTTTTTCAGACAAAATCTACCTAAAACAGGGCAGGAATATCATGATGGCCAAGAAATGTTGAACACACCCTAGGTTCTGGTGACACTACATTTTCATGACAAACATGACATATTCCTGCAGCTAGGATCGCCTCCTCACGAGAGAACTCCTCAACGGTTAATAGCACGGACACAAAACTTTATTTACGCGTTCAATGTGGATAGACAAACCTAATTATCTCCTTTTCATTGAATAAAAGCTTGTCTACACTAATATTATAAAGAGAAAAGATTTGTATTTTTGTGTGTGTGTATGTTTTTAATGAATGAACTCAAAAACTACTGCGCCGATTTTAAAAACTCTTTCACCATGAGAAATCCACGTCCTTATTGAGTAACATAGGCTATATTTTATCCCCGTATTCCCACGGGAACGGGAATTACGCGGGTGAAACCGCGTGACGTCCACTAGTTTTAAATAAAAGCTTAATTTATTTTCGAATATTGCAATCTCGTAATAAAGTTAGTAGACCTTCTGATCCCAGATTTTTTTACACGAACGTAGCGAATACCTGCCTCGATTATTTAATTTCTAGAAAGAGCAGCTAATAGTTGGCATAACTCGGTCCTGTACAAATTATGTTACTTTACTTGCTGGAGCGGTATTCGCAGAACTGGTTCGCTTTTACATAATAACTTTACATAATAAGCGCTATGTGGGAAGCGTAGTTCGTTTAGAAAAGAATGTTTTATGATTTATCTCTGTTGTTTGAAAAACAGGAATTGTTCTCTTCTTCATTTTATGTCCAGTTTTATAGAACTTTTGTGTTGTGGTATGTTAGGATTTTTCTGTTATTGTGAGCGAATTTTACCATCGTTGCTTTTTTTGTCGTTTTAGTTATTGCGAATCTAACATGCTCAAACAACTACCTAATTGTTGAATTCTAATATTAATTAAGTTTACCGGTATCGTAATTAGCTTCTATCTTGAGTAGGTACCAGACATTTTAATGTCATCTAGCAAAATGTACAAATAAATATCATTTTGTTCCCCTACTTTACTCTATAGTAAAATGTACAAATAAAATCATTAATTGTTTCCTGTTTTTTCATCAATGAACGTAACAATGAGGGCTGTCCACCAAGATAGTGAGCCAATGAGCCAAGTTAATTTAAATAGTTAATAATGATAAGTGTTAAAAGATCCTTAACAATGCCGAAAGGAACTAGTTCGCCCCGTCACGTCATTGCGATATTTTTTTTATCTGGACCACACCTGGAAATCCTCTAGTTACGGATACTGCGTAGAGTTGCGCTGGACAATGCACACAGCGCCATTTAGTGCCACATTAAGCAACGAGGCTTGTGTCGTGGACACCAGATAGTTGATATACTACAAATATATTTTTTATTAATAAATACATACTTATTATACATATAAACATCCATGCATCGGACACAAATGTCCATGCTCATCACACAGCATTTGCTCCTACCGGGATTCGAACCCGGGACCCTAAGAACGTAAAGCAGACTCACTACCGCTGCGCCATTCGGGTCGTCAAATGTACAAACACAAGGACAAGGAGGGAAAAGGGAGATGATGATGTACGAACGCTTGGTTGACGGCTTCGTGAAGGGTTTATTAACACCTTAGAATAAGAATAAGAATAATTTATTTGCTTAAGGTGGATGCTCTAGGGTAGCCCGCGAAATTCAAATTTTCTTACGTTTTTTGCAATTTGTAGACCAGTGCAGTGTAGCAGTCCAGTTGTATTGATGATTTTGATGATTATAATTCTGTAACTACATACGTCTTACAGTCGCGAACAATATTTTAATCAACTTACAACCTAGCACTGGTCTACAAATTGCAAAAAACGTAAGAAAATTTGAATTTCGCGGGCTAACCTGACGCTTTCACCTTAAAATACAGGTGTTACCCGATATTAAAGTTGGTGGTTTAGGCACAAACCATATTTTGCCTTTTTGGGGCATGCAAATATAATTTTACTGTCGAATGCCTATCTACACTCGAGAGCAATGAATCCGGGTCACTTAAAGAATCCTAAAAATCTCGGAAACTAAAAATGCTAGGTTAATGCAATAAATTATATTTAATAGACAATGTAATACTCCTTAAATGAAGGTATTAAAACTTCTTAGTTATTGTATAGTTATATCATAAAAAAATCAAATTTGAAAAGGGGCCACTTTCGAAGATGGAACTACGAAATTACAGCATTTGGTTTTGCTTTTGTTTGTAATCTGTCATTTATGTGGGTACATAAACCATGTTGATAGTGCTCTATATTCATTATTCAAGCTGAAATTATGTCGCTTACGCCTGAAGAATACACCAGAATACTTACAATGCTGGAAACCGGCCGGAGTCAGCGCGATACAGCCAGGACTGTCGGTGTGTCGCTGTCAACAGTACAAAGAGTTCTCCGACGTTACGAAGAAACTGGTTCTAACCTACGCAGACCAGGAACGGGCAGAACCAGGTGTACCACAGCACGAGAAGACCGATACTTGGTGAACACCATGCTTCGAAATCGCTTTCTCACAGGAACTGAACTCACAAATCAGTTTCGACGCCTCGGAGGAAGTAACCCAAGTGCATGGACAGTAAGACGTCGGCTTGCTGAATCTAACTTAAAACCCCTTAGACCTGCAAACGGCCCTAAACTGGAGCGTGGGCATCGTATTTCAAGACTAAGATATGCCCAGAGCCACGTAAATTGGAGTATTTAAGATTGGTCAAAAGTTATGTTCTCCGACGAATCAAAATTTATGCTCTACAAGCACAATGGAAGACACAGAGTGTATCGAAGACCAGGGGAAAGATTCAAGCAAGCATGCATCGAAGAAAAAGTAGCCTACGGTGGTGGGTCTGTACTTGTGTGGGCCGGAATTTCTTCTGAAAGTCGCACAGAGCTGGTGATCATAGAAAACGGCTCTTTAACTAGCGTAAGATATGTGGAAGAAATCCTCAATGATCACGTTGGTCCATTTATGGTCAATTTAGGTGAGGATGCTATATTTATGCATGACAATGCCCGACCTCATACAGGTAGGATTGTGAATGACTACCTTCAAGAGATGAACATTACTCGTATGGAGTGGCCAGCGCGCAGCCCGGATATCAACCCGATCGAGCATGCTTGGGACGAGCTAGGCAGATGCGTAAAACAACGAAACCCTCCCCCAATCACGCTTCGTGAGCTCAAAATTGCTCTCACAGAGGAATGGGAGAATATTCCCCAAAATCGTATAAGGAACTTGGTGTACAGCATGCCAAACCGCGTAAACGCAGTAATGGAAGCACGAGGAGGCAATACGAAGTATTAAAATTCAAGAAAATCGTAATAAAGTTCAAAAATTTCATGTTTCCTATTTTTGTTTTAAGGAGAGATCAGCAGTTTTTTTCTTTATGTAATTTTGTGTTAATAAAATGTATGGTGACTCATATTTTTTTTACTTTCATTTAAGGAGTATTACATTGTCTATTAAATACAATTTATTGCATTAACCTATCATTTTTAGTTTCCGAGATTTTTAACATTCTTTAAGTGACCCGGATTCATTGCTCTCGAGTGTATATGAAATTTAACAAGATGTGTTAAGTATAGTAAAAAAGAAAGAAAAAAAAAAGACGATTTTAAGTGCGTAGACGTATTTTATCGTAGACGTATTTTAGTTAATACACACAATAATATTAATAAAATTTTCAAAAAAAGAGAAAATACATAGTATGACTGTACTGCGTGCCTCACGGCTGCGCCAAAAAGCTTCGAAAAAGAAAAAAAAGGTTTAAAGGTTTGGATGATCGCTACGGCGTTTGAGTGCTATTCTCAGGGCTAGCGCTGTTGGTCAACAATTAAAGATTTGTGAAATTGACTTGATTGTATTCATAGGACAAGATGGCGACGTTCGTTCCAACTGTCACCACAAGCTAGAAAAAACTTGTAGCACTTTAAAAATTAAAGTTACGACTTACCTGTCTCAGTTCAGTAGCGAGGTCAATCACAAGAAGATTCTGCTTCTTATCGAAGTTTGAAGATACTTGTATTTCATAGGGACCTGAAATTGGAGGATATTTCTTTAAATTCATAAAAAAATACTCTTTAAATTCACATTCACACACTTTTCCCAAAAAACTGTTGTATCTTTATCGTTCAAAAAATGTTCAAAAATATATCAAACTAGCAGTTGCCGGCGACTTCGTTCATGTGGAAAGATGTGTATACGAGTGAAAAAAAAGTAAAAAATCGGCCAAGAGCGAGTCAGACTCGCGCACCGAGGGTTCCGTACAAACTTTTTAAAGGACAAACTTAACTTTGCTGTTCGATCCCTAGAAACGGCTATTGTACCAACTGCAAATAATAAGTTTGTAATAGTAAAATTGCCTTTTTTTATACCTACTAGATATTTACAGTTTTCAGATTTTTCCCGTTCCATGTAGACAAGACAAAGACAAGACAGCTTCTCGCCAAATCACTTTTTTTTGTTATTAAACTACATATTTACGGTTTTCAGTTTTTGCCAAATTTCGTGATTCTAGGTCAACGGGAACTACCATATAGGTTTTCGACCCAAAACCTATAGGGTACTTCCGGTTAACCTAGAATTGTCAATTATGGTTAAAAGGAAGGTACGTAGCACAAGTAAAGGGAAAATTCTGAAAAATATAAAAAAAAGTTGAAAATTAAGGTAAACTTTGGTACTTACAAGTTTTCGCGAAAAACTAAATTTCCCATATCTTTTTATCGTGTTAGACTCAGGACCTTGATTTTTATACACCTAATAGGGACTATAGACTTCAGTATGTAGTATAAATTTCAATTGACTAAAAATCGGTGGTGACAGACTGGCAGACGGAGAAGAAAGTGATCTTATAAGGGTTTCTTTTTTACCTTTAGAGGTACGGTACCCAAAAATAGCCTATGTGCTATTTCAGACTATAATTTATCTCTAACCCAAATTCGTTCAGCCATTCTGGCGTGATTAAGTAACAAACATCCATCCATCCCAGCTTTCGCATTTATAATAGTAGTAAGATAAACGTCTACCTTAGATGGCCAGCGTCTCAACACCGCTTTACTACACAGGTATATTTTGACGGGTTCGGGTCTAGCGCCGCCATTTTATTTGTACGATACAATTCACAAAGCATACACAAATATAATAATACACATACACAAAGCAATTCACAAGCACATTAAACACAATATATGGTAAACGTAGGTATGCTTCCATATACGTCAATAAGTGCCAAAAAGCATTTTGAACATTGTAAGAATTTCCTTTCAACAACAAAAAAAGTTTTTACCTTCAAAGTAGTGCATAACGAACACCCAAATGGTGGTCCATAGTATGAGGATACTGCACAGTCCGAGTTGGCAGAGACAGCATCTAATGATGACGGAGCAGACAGATTCCCCTGCGTGTCTGGGGAGCGGGTACAATCTCAGCCATGTGTTCGCAATCTAGACAATAGGGGATTTAATGGAAATTGTTTTGTGAGATCTACAGCTGTCTCAATGTTGGATCTGGGATTAGGAAACTTGTCGGGATTAAATTGGACAGGGCTCACGACGTGTTTGTGGAATATGGGTGTGTGAATATGGGTGTTCATTTGTTACTCTTTGTGAACATAAAATCCCTGTAGGCGGCAGGAGTAATTATTAGTGCAAAAGTTTGTTGAAGTTCCATGTAGGGGCGAGCCTATTGCCAACAATACGCTCCAGACTCCGCGACTACTACTGAGAAAATCCTGATGTAAAAATCCAATAACACTTTGCCCGACTTGGGACTCGAAGCCAGGACCGCAAGGTCAGCAGTTACTTATGAAGATTGCAGAGTGTAAAGGATATCGACTCTCAAACGGTTAAGTATATTATTGAAACCCACCAGCGGTAATTTTAAAGTCAGTTATTAAAAATAAAAGCCGTACTTTTCACTGTGTAAGTATTGCATTTTACAATAAAACGCCTGTTATTTTTAATAACTGGCTAAAAATTTTACCGCTGCTGGTGTATGTGTTCCAATCATGTGCTGAATTCATAGCTACACTTTGTTCAAATATGTTACTTCTTTCACTATTTTTTTTTAATCTCAAATCTGATTTTGTATCACATTCATGATCACCGTTGTTTCTCGTTGCCCAAGCTCTGTTGGTGGCAGAAGTAAGATAGCTAAGAAACGGCTGTATTAAGTTATGCTTAAATCCCAACTTATTTAAACTTTCTTGATTCTCTAGCGAGTAAACCACAAAGATAAAGAAAAATGAGCGTAAATATGTAAGGCTTGTACAGGGTTTCAAGGAACTTTGTAATACTATGATAACAGAACCGCAAAGCAAGGCGCTACAAGAACATAGTATTACTTTATTAGTATTTATTTTTGTACTTACTTTCTCACAAGCCACAACTTCATCGTCAGGTAGAACCAATTTATTAATATTATCTTCAATTCCGTCCATTTCACCATTAGCCATCTTATTTTCTTTTGTACTTAATCTATTATGTTCTTTTCTTAAACCATTACGTATTTCTTTTCCAGTAACTTTATCAAATATATCTTTCTTCTTCTTATTTTCACGAGACCCACACACAGATATTCTGTTTTCTTTACTGATTTTATGTTTACCGTTAATGTTTACTATGCTTCTTTTGACACTAATATCATTGCCATGTAGATTATAGCGACTGTCAACAAGTATTTTGGGTTTAATTTTGTTACCATTCTTTAACTTTCTGTACAGTGGTTTCACTAAAACGTTGTTTCTAAATTTTTCTTCCAGTGCGTTCTTCATGTTCTCCAGTCTTGAACTGAGCATTGCAACAAGAAATGTTCCAAAAACGTGTAGCGTGTTTTGTAACCATCGGACTGGAAACTTCTCATTAAAAGTTGAATGCAATTACACGGAGAACTTACGCCGAATTTCGCCAGCGATCTTTTTTGTAGGGTATAATTAAAATCTATTACCTACGCTCGTTCTTTCATTATTAACTTTTTTTTAAAGCAAAAATACTGATTTCTTAATTGTTTCTTTATTCCAATTGCTATGGAGCAGTTCAACAGTGTTTTTATTTCAGAATTGTTGAGTTTAATATTTATTTTATCGGGCGGTTTTTGAAAGCGAATGGCTTCCAATCCTTTCTTCATTTTATTAACCCTCAGAAAGATATTGGAAGTTTATGCAATCAAGGAAAGTAATTCAGGAACTTATTTTGGCAGTTAAGTTCAAATCAGCGGAAATATCATTTTGTCCCCGTCAAAGAGCGCATCAAATTCGTATTTTGGGTATCGAAGAGTTTCGTCTGTTGACGAAAGGATGGTATGGATATTAATTTGTTAACATTTCATATGAATAATATGTTTGCGAATTTGTTACAAGTAATTGGTGGCTATACACATGAGGCTCGCCCCCTATTACATGGCAAAATGTAAAAGCCATTTGGCGGTCAATGGTCATGTTCGCATCATTATGAATAACATTTATGATTTGATAACAACAACCTAACTTAATATCGTGAAAAAAAAATCGGCTACTCCTTACCTTTTTGTTTAAAAACACGTGACACAGTGAAGAGCATTTTTAAAAAATCAATACAATGAAACCTGAGTTATTCTATTATTTCAATGGCTCTCCCAGTGCTTGTGTCGGACTGACCTAGCTGCAGTAAAATCAACATAAACTTAGTAGCAGTATTGCAACGGACCTCCAACACAAAGTTTTCACTGCATAATATTCAAATGTATTCAACTATTCAAATAACCATGTCCATATTATCATATCGTGAGAACGCGGAAAGAAACAAAGTTAGATTGAGTTTACGTCGTGTGGTCTGTCACTCAAGGAGTCGTAAAGCGGAGGTGTACCTTACTGGAACAGTAAGGTACTCCTCACACAGTCAGTATTACCTATTGGCCTCGACCTAAACGCTCAAGCGACACATGTCTTGCGACCTGCGTCTTGTGACCTGCGTCTGGCGACCCGCGTCTTGCAATCCGCGTCTTGCGACAAGCGACTGCGTTCAATCACAAAACGACGATCTCTGAATCTACGCCTCGTGCTCGTCCTCGGGCGATGTGACTAGCGTACTCACGCGGAGGAGACAAGTGAAAAATGCGCGTGTAGCGTTCTTCACTTGTTTCCTACGGTGAGTACCTTAGCTCCGCAAGTCTCGACATGACTCGGGACATGCTCTTAATTAGAGATGCCACGAATAGTGATTTTATCGAATACCGCATATTCGCACACACTCTCAGCCGAATATTTGGCAAAGTATGTAACCTACCATTTTGCGAAAGACATATAGGCAACAAGACACTACACCTGTCTCACTGACGCGCGTGCCGCCGCACGCAGTCGCTGGTCGCAAGACGCGGGTCGCAAGACGCGGGTCGCAAGACGCGGGTCGCAAGACGCGGGTCGCAAGACGCGGGTCGCAAGATACACTTTCGCTGTGTCTTTATCGACTTGTTTTTATTTACTATCTCTACTTGCTCCTCATTATCCACCGGTGGTGACACAGGTACAGTCACCAGCGCATCAAATTACAACAAACTGTCAAATTTTCTTATTCGATTTTGAATTTAAGCGTCAACATTATCTGATTTTAAATCTTTTGGAGAAATTTGACAATTTGTCTGGTTATTTGACGTGCTGGTGACTGTACCTTAGATTTCAATTAAATGATTACAATTTATAATTGATTATAAAACATGGTTTATTAAATAAATAACTGTTGTACGAAATGCGAAGGTCGCAGCCATTTTGTGTTTTTTCTAGCAAAACTGTTTTCAATTTTAATTCAATATAATATAACATCACACCTGTAAACCCCCAAGGGTTAGGCAGAGATGTACCTAATAGAGTAATAGTACACCCAAATTCCGGCAGATAGAGGAGAGCCTAGTGCTATCAACGGGGTACAAATCCAGACACCATGGCTGCTACTGAGAAATTCTTGGTAGAAAAACTGAATAACAATTTATATTATATTTAAAATAGTTATCTGTTATATGTATTCCATTTTCTTTTTTTTTTCTTTTACACATGTCTACATCCCTTTTTTTTTAGTATCTCGTTGCTGGAAGAGTTTCTTTAGAAATAAGCATCACCTTTGTACTATTTTCATTTTCTGTACTTTTTTTCACAAAAAAAAAAAATAATTTTGCCCGACCCGGGAATCGAAACCCAAGGACCTTATGCTCAGCAGTCCCGCTTGCGACCAGTCGACCAACGAGGCAGTATTTACATTTAAATCTAAAATAATTGTGTACAGTTTTATTGTAGTATCTAGTCAATACTGCGTATCAATAAAATTCCGCATTTTGCACATAGGCTGCATTAGTCATTAGAGAGGGCATTAACTATTGATAAACGCCGATGTTTTAAAAAATGAAGTTGGTACATTTATTTAGTCATGCAATTATTTAATCATGTGTAGTAACACTAATAATTTTTGTTGAGTACCCAACATAAAGTATTTCACTTGCATTTAATCAAGGTTGTATTTAAGTAAAAGATCAATTTAAACCAAATTGATGAAAAACCTTATTAAATACGCTTCCTCAACTTACACTTACTGCAGTTCTCGGCTCCATACAACCCTCGCATGCGGCTCGGGCGTGAATTCTGCCTCGGATGCAATACCAGTTTCCCCACTAGTATCAGTAGTATCGTCGGTCGTCATAAGTATGTCATAGAAAAACTTCGCAATCTCCCTCTGCGGTAGTCTAAAAATACATTATGTAAATACGTATATTGATTTAATAACATAACATGTATGCGATTGCTGGAATAGAGGTTGAAGGGGAACCGACACACAAACATGAACTAGTAACTCTTTGAGGTTCTTTCTCTATTTCACACATTGGTATACTATTTTTCAAGTTACGCATTAGGAGGTAAAGGAAAACGGTCAGGATATCCTATCCTACTAATATTATTGTGAGGATGGATGGACGAATGGATGTTTGTTACTCTTTAACGCAAAAACTACTGACCAGATGTGGATAAAATTTAGCACACAGATAGTTTATAACATGGATTAACACATAGGATACTTTTTATTCCGGTAGTATGTTCCCGTGGGACATTACCGAACTCTACACGCTACTCTAAATTAATACTTTGTTTAGTACTTTATTATTTTCGCCCACGTGAAGTCAGAAGTTATACAAGTCCGGGTACCTAATTTATCGGGTCATAATTAAAAAAAAAAATAATCGAAACCCGAATCTGTGATTTTAATAATTGGAGGAAAAATGGTTGGCTATTTCACATCTATACTGTGTATTATGCTTAAGTTTGCCAGTTTCCACGCTCCCTAAACATTATCAGAATAATAAGAATATATGTGGCCCTATAAACTCTCTATCTTTTAGTCAAAGTCCCATAAAAATTGGTTATACAGCGTCGAAGATTCCCTAGGGGAAATTACAGACAGACGAAAATGTTGAAAAGTTTTATTAGGATACTGGTTTTATATTAATAGTTAACTCTACGTATTTGAGGAAATCAGAGATAACACAAAACGTAACAGTTTTTCTATTTAAGCTTACTGTTATGATACATATTAAAAAAAAAAACTTACAATCAAGAAAAAAAAAATAGTTCCAACGGTTTCAATTTTGCAATCGAGAACGAACTTGTAGCAGTTTAGCCGGCTGGCGGGAATATTGATTTCTCTGTTGCGCAGAATGTCAGAAACGGCGCGCGCAGCAACTGTCAAAATAGACGTTATACGTTGAGGAAATGTCGCAAATTCATGTGAAAATAACATTATTTTTATAATCTCGCGAAACTAAACCAACTAATAAAATGGTTCTATAGTGAATTAATTTTATCAGCATGTTGTGAACAATAAAATTATGGACAATAGTTTGAGTGCAGAAACAAAATTCCCGTAGGACTTTTCGCTCGATCGTGTGCCGTGTTGTTTACAAAAATTCTGGGTTCATAAAATCATAACATACGAATAAATTACAAAATGAATATGGTGTTTTTGTGTCTAGTTCCTATGAGGTAAGAAGCATGTTTACTGGAAGAGCATCATAAATAAAAACGATGAAAGTTAAAGATGTCGAGATGCCTGCGGATATTCGGAGCTTACTCCTTCAGGTTGACAAGGAAGCATTCGACCCTACTCCTTTCAGCCGCCTTCATCCTCACACTTACCATGGTCCTGCAGCTATACGCCTCGAGGCATCACGAGCACCCACACCCACAACGCAGTGTCGGTGACTTTGACTACAAGCCAGGCTCCTTCCTCAAAGGTCGACAGCCTGGGAACATTAGTTATTGCATGTTTAACTATGGCCTTCCAAATAGTCTCAAATGGGGCACATTCCAAGTACTTCCGTCCCCAGAAACTGGAAGTAGAAGTCACTATGGAGTTATTTACAATGCTATTCGAGGGGTGGCGTTCATGAATATCACCAAGGTTGACGCAGTGACGTATGCTACTCAAGCAACGCCTGAATTCCTGTACCATATAGTAGAAATAGCGAAGTACTGGGATGGTCCCATCAGCCTGGCTGTATTCGTACCTTGCTACGACTTAGATATTGCTATGCAAATATTCAACCAGCTGTGCCATTGCTATTCGAATATGGCGCAAGTGTCAGTACATTTATATTTTCCATTGAAACAAAAGCCCAAAATAAGAACGTTGGAGGAGAGAAGAAAGTATTTTACGACTCTAGCGGCGCCAACAGCTGTTGCGCCTAACACAACAATAGACCCAAGAGAATTGATGAAACAGAAATTAGAGAATTATCGCAATTTGAATAACAAAACTAGGGCTGAATACATTCAGAGGGCGAGGCAGAATAAAATAAAACGTATGATGATAAAGATTCCAGAATCAGGATTCGTATCGCCTAATTTAAAGTTTGAAGATTGTTCTGGTCTTGATTCAGAAGTGACGACGTATAGGAAGTCAACAGCAATGTTGTATCCAATAAACGTTGGTAGAAATGTTGCAAGGAACGCATCAACGACCAATTACTTCTTAATGTCTGATATAGAAATGGTGCCGAGTTATGGTTTGGCGCCGAAATTCCTTAAAATGATCAGGAAGCTAATGGGGGACGAGAAAAGGGACTCTGGTTGTGTTTTCGCTAAGACAGTGTTCGTGGTGCCCCTGTTCGAAGTGGAGAGAGGAGAGAAAATCCCTCACGACAAAGAAACGTAAGTAGATAAATAGTCTTTTTGATGCAATACAAAGGAATGCAGAAAAGCGTACTTAGTGCTTACAAACCTTTTGTTGCTATTGTTGTGATACTGTGTAGGAGGTCGCTCTTTTCTTGTCACTGAATAGTTCTATCCTATACGTAGTCTGTAAGAAATAGAGTATACGTTTTAGCAGTGAAGCCCTTTCTATTGTGCAAGGATTTGGCAGACTATTTCTGCAGGTATTTTTCTTCTTTAATACATCGTCGCACTCTAGAATTTATCCTGCATTGTGGATACGTTTTAAGACACTTATATTTTTCAAATATTGCAACTTTTATGCATAGGTGAAATGGGGTTTTACATGCACGTTTTTAAATTGTCATGACCACTAACAAGCACCATGATCGCGGATAAACTGATCAACTATAACGAAATGTTCATCCGTGATCATGGTGCTTGTAACAGTGCCGAAATATCAGTAACTCAAAATAAATAGTAAACATGGTAAATAATGAAGTTTCTTGCATGAAAAAATCACAATCAATCGATGGTTCTATTTACGAAATATTCGTAGCTGAAAGCCAATCTTCTTTTCACAAGATTTCTCTTCTAAATTATATTCAGGACACATAATATCATCTAGCTCATACAGAAGACATTTCCTTACAATATTGTTCTAATACCTTGCTATCATAATTCTTTATTTCTTATGTTGCGTACGTGAGCCGACTTGAGAGATTGTCTTTAGATATTTAAAGCGGCTAAGTATGAAATGTAGATATGATTACATTGTTTTCTTTTAGGGGCAGCGCAGACGACAGACTTTTTGTGTGCGACAGACAAAAAGTCTGCGACAAATTTTGCGTGATTGATTTGTTTGTCGCACACAAAAAGTCTGTCGTCTGCGCTGCCCCTAAAGACTACAGATTATGTGGTTGATTGTTTCAATGGTTTTCTTTTGTATTTTAAAATGTTTTGCAAAAAAATTTTGGTTTTGGGGTCAAGATGATGATGATGGCGGTTAGCACAGGACCGGTCATTTTGTTGACGTTTGTGTAAGGTATATGTCTAGCAGTGGACGGACTTTTGACTAAAACGTAAATTTTGCTAGTCGTTAAATATAGTCTGGAAGCCAACCGACCCCAAGATAGTTGGGAAAAGGCTATGCAGATAATGATGACCCTTTTAAAATACAAGAACTGTAACCAAAAACTGTTTTTGAGAGTTTCCAACTTAGCCTCATTTTATTTACATTTATGTCAAACATGTAGAATTTTTGTGTTATTCATTGCCCCAATTCAGGACACGTTTTCAATGCCGCCGTGAGCCACGAGTATGTTTCGACATTACTCGTCTGGTTTTGAATTCAAATAAAATAAGACATTTCTTGCTCTGGTTGTTGAAGTTGCCTACATACATACTTAGAAACTAACACGTCTCGCGACATGCACCTCCACTTATTCATGAACTAAGCTGTTTCGCCTGCAAGTCTGCAGTCTTTAAATAAGGGAAGCTCCATGGAAAACACTGGTATTCAGCTGAATTCAGTTAAGCCAAGTCAGAGGCCCATGGGCGGTATAAAAACTCTGACACCAGGTTAGGCACTAGCCACACGATAAAGAAAAAGAAGAACTTAAGTGGAACCGACTCCAACATAGTTAGCCTCGACTTATAAGCTGTAGACTTTGTGGGTTCGAACCCCCCAGGCAGGCGCATTTCTTTTTGTAACTTATTTCATCACCACTGCTCACTAAACGGTGGAGGAAAACATGTAAGGAAAGTGATGTCCTAGCATCAAAATTTCGAACACCTGTGACATATACTTGGCACTGGACCCACATCGTAGAGCCCAGTCCCTCTCATGGAGAGAGGAGGCTTGTGTCCCAGCAGTGGGAACATTATAGGCTGATTATGCTGGCGAAAGCTTAATAAGTACCTAATGGGTGTAATACCTTCGCGAAACTGCAAGGCACTTCCACGAATCTGGACCATGCTTGGGAACTTTCTTCATAAACAAGTTTTAAATATTATAATTTTACTTTAAACGCCTCCATGACCACACACTGTTCAATGCATCCATCAATCAGCACAATGTTCTGAGTATGTTAGTCTTACCGTAATACGTGTATTTTCATCCCAAAAGACAAGTCGTTTCCCTGCAATAAGTTTTGCGTAGAGTTACTTAATTTAATGTATCTACAGGTATTTGACGGCTTCGTGGTGGGTCTGTTTGCACCTTGAATAAATGAAAAATATATATATATATTTTTGTTGCACTATAAAATTCGCGTTTATAATAATTTTGCAGTCGGGCTGTAGATGTTCCTAGAATTTATGCGCCAGTCGTGCCGTCTTTAAGACATACTTTATATCAATTTTATCGAGTTCCCCTGCGAAGCGTACCCTACAGCATGCAGCTGTAAAACGATGTAAAATTTTATTGAGAAGAACATTTTTATTGCTCTCCATTTTATGCATACTTATCAGTACCTAGTCATGGAAAAATACGTGAGTTGGAGTAAATGGAGAACTTCAAATTAGATAAAAATACTGAGTTTTTGCAAAACAGTTCCCACAGACGATTACATAATTGTTAACACTTCAACCAACTTCTGTGCAAGTGGGAAAACACAGAACTAAAATAAATGTACCAAGTTTGAAACATTTATGAAAATATTCATGACAAGCAGCGCCATCTTGAACTGCATACTTTAAGTGGTCAAACTATACCAACAGTCCTCTTAAAAATGTAATTCAGACCATGAAGCCCAGTACCTATAGTGTGTATGTTTCGCCACCAGGTTGATCCAGATGATAGTCAACAACCGCGCCACGTACTTCCATCAGAAGGTGTGTGCTCACTGCCAACGGTTTCCAGGGCTGCAGACTTGGCTCATGAGACCGTCCCGCAACGTCTTAGAGGTAAGATAGCGTATCTACATAATATGTATAATTTTTTATTTTTTTTAACCCTGTACTAGCCATTGACGAAGGAGAATAGTGCTGAAGTGTATATGCCCTCGTCCCATATTACTTGGTATCAGCGCAACACGTTTTTGTATTCCATTCCGCTCAACCATCCCGCTATCATTTACTCTTTTTTTTTTCCTATCATTTCTCACACTATCCATCCATTGTCTCCTTCGTCTTCCTCTTCCTCTCCATCCATCAATATTTATATTAAATATATGACCCGAATAAATAGTCGTGTGTAAATAGAATAAAAAGTCGTGATGGCCCAGAGGTTAAGGCCTCGCCTCCCATGTATGAGGTTGTGGGTTCAAATCCGGGCATGTACCAATATGACTTTTTCAATTCATATGTACTTTTCTAAGTTTATCTTGGACATCACAGACATCGGTGAAGGAAAACATCGTGAGGAAACCTGGACTTATAATTAATATAAGTTTGAAATCGCCAACCCGTCTTGAGCAAGCGTGGTGATCAATGCTCGTGCCTTCTCTGTATGAGAAGAGGCCTTTGCCCAGCAGTGGGACAGTAATAGGCTGGTATTATTATATTATTATTATATGACCCGAATGGCGCAGCGGTAGTGAGGCTGCCTTACGTTCGTTGAGTCCCGGGTTCGAATCCCGGTAGGAGCAAATGTTTGTGTGATGAGCATGGACATTTGTTTCCGAGTCATGGATGTTTATATGTAAAATAAGTATGTATTTACAAACAAAAAGTATCTATGTAGCATAGCAACTATCTGGCATCCACGACACAAGCCTCGTTGCTTAGTGTGGCGCTAGATAGCGCTGTGTGTAATGTCCAGCGATATTTATTTATTTATATTCATTTCTCTTTAAGTCACATGCCCATACCATGTCAGACGATTCCCTTTCAACTGTTCTGTAACTGGCACAACTTTCAAACTCCTATCCTTTTATAATTTTAGTAAAAGGCTAGATAGTTTCTCAGCCGTAGCCCAATGTCTGGATTTGCGTACGGTTAACCATTAGGCTCGCCTTTAATATATTTATTTATTTATTTTATTTTAGGAAAGCTTACAGACTAATAACATTATAGTAACAAAAATATATAACTAAATGCTAATAACAAGCCTCCACAGATAGATACAAAGAGAAAGAAAAAAAACAATATATATATTCTAGTTCCTTATTACAAAATAATCTAACACTTTTACAGCTCTGTCAAATTTTTGATTAATTTCAAAAAGTCGGCTAATTTTATTTAATTGTTAATAATTTATCTAAAAATAATTTAACTGTTTGCAAGCCCAACTGAAATGGGACTGGGCAGGTCATGTCTAACGCATGCCGGACAAACTGTGGGCCAAAATTGTTGGAAACTGGTGCCCTGACACAGTGAGGCGGGGTCGCGGTAGGCCACGAAGGAGATGGCGGGACGAACTGGACAAGTTCCGTCCGCACTGGAACGAGGACGCGCGGGTTCGCGAGAAGTGGAAGGAGTGGAGGGAGGCCTTTGCCCAAGAGTGGGACAGAGCAGGCTAGAAAAAAAAAAAAAATTAACTAGTAAAATAAACGGTTTAAGGTGAATGCGCCAGGGTGGCCCGCGAAATTCAAATTTTCTTACGTTTTTTGCAATTTGCAGGTTAGTGTCAGGTTGTATGTTGATTAAACTATGAATCGCGGCTGTAAGACGTATGTAGTTACAGAATTATAATCATCAAAATCATCAACACAACCCTCCAAGCTCTTAAAGGTGTATGAATTTACTTTTTCAAGGTCAAAGTCATCCACCTTAAGAGCAAGAAGAATACATGGGATTCAAACATAACTGACGAAATGTGGTATAGTACTATTGGGGGTGTCTTTACAGGGCTCACCTCTGCCTAACTCGTCGGGGATTACATCATCAATGCCTCCCTGCCCTTTTTTTTTGTTTTCTTTTTTTTTAGGATGGGAAATCATCAAATGACTCCTCCCGCTCTGGGCGGTGCAGGAGGGAGTGTCAGACTTTTACTGACTAAAAACCCATCCATGTTCCTTCCACCACGGTATCTCTTTCGAACAGTCCCGCAGCCCCGGCAGGCATCGGCCCTTGACTCTCTTATTGAGGCGCGCGTGGAACACGAACGCGCCGTCGACACGGCCTGTCGTCATGAGACGGACGGACGGCGAGCTAGCCGATAGCTCCCCGTCCACAGGCCCGCGCCTACGATACTAGAGGTCAGCACAACCCATCGGGGATTACAGGCGTGTTGTAATGTTGGGACTTAGTGACGCAGTTTTACCGAAAATTGTGTTGTCACGTCATTGGTAGCTAACAAGTTAACTTACATAGCCGCGACCTTTACACATGAATACTCAACCTATACGAACCTTTCCACACGTAAGAGGGAGACAGATAATATTATTATATTATCTGTCTCGCTTTTACTATCGTCCGTCACATCATTATTCTTGGTTCAGTGAAAACCAGCGTCGGGCACTAGCTGCTCGGCAGTTTGCTGAACTGGGCCTATTTGGCGCAGCCGTGAGACACACAATATTATTTCATTTTTTCTGTCTCGATTTAAGTTTTTATTGTGTAGATTTAAGTTTCCTTTTTTGTTTTTACTTTTTTTATGTTGTGTGCACTTATGGCATGTGCCGAATAAATATGTTTTCTTTCTTTCTTCTTTATTTACTAGCTATAAGAAGTACGTGTAAGATCGACGAAGCGAAAATAATCGTGGATCGGCGTAACGAATTGCATCGGATCGCTGACGATTGCATTTAGCAGCTGCAAGCGAATTGCTGCAAGCAAATTGCGTCCTAATTTGTAGCTCTAATTGAATTCTTTTATGGTAATAAATACTTAAAAGCTCTTGGAGAAATTCTTTTTTAACACAACATGAGTATTTTTTGAGAAATTCAGTTATACATAGAAATTCAGTTAGGCACCCCTGTCTAATACTTTGGGAGTTACAGGCGTGATGTTTGAAATATTGTAATTTATGTTAGAATGTATCAAAATATTACAAAGTAATGTGTTTTATGCTGTCAAAAATCCATTTGCTTACGTGGCATTGATGGAGGAACATGATGGATGCTGTATAAAGTAGACAGAAAAATATTAGCTCTGTGAAAATATTAATTTGAACGATATTTGTTGGTTAAATATTTGGACAACCGAAGTATTTACCCACGTTTGTAGTACCTACGCAAATAATTATTTTACAGTATTTATTCTCGTGAGACTTCAGTGTTGTTTCTCAAACTTTAGACAAAAAACGTTATTGATTCAGAGTTCCAAGGGCCGGGCGAAATACATGTTTCGTTTTAGTTAAAATAAAAATTACAAAATACTTTTTCGCATGTATTTTTAATATGGAATATAAAGTTACTTCATCGACCGCTTTATTTAAAATAGAAAATACCTAAATATTTATAATACTAATTACAGGTATTTGAAATATCAATTACAAATAAAATCTTTAGAAAGTAATTTAGATACGTTATTGACATATATACTTATACGTTTCTCAATATTATAAGTAATTCAAATGCTGCCCAGTCCTGCAAACATCTAACTAAAAACAAGTTACAGTGTACTAACAGAAGCTTCAAAAAATAAATAAAACAGCGTCATCTTTAACATAAAACAAAGATATTTTAAGCAAAAGTGTCCGTTGCAGAGAGGAAATCTCGCAAAACCCTTCACTTGTCCTATTAGGGACACTATTATTTCCTCTTAAAAACAATCTTGTGTATGACTTTGACAAACGGATGGCGTTTTGTTTCCAACATTTTGTGGAAATCAACAATCTTGGTCTGGATGCCTCGTATTAAAGCATATTTATTGAAAGACACTTAAAAGAAAGAAGAATACATTTATTTATCACACAATAATATTCTGCAATGTAAACACAAACAAGTGTACTACAACCATTTATTTTCTCAACAATGTTGCTGGAAACAAAGTTGCGCAACTGTATAATTATAACTAGCTGACCCACGCAACTTCATCTGCGTCACAAAAAAGAGAAAAAGCTCACATTTTTTTTTCCCGTTTTTTCTACTTTTTTATTTATGCTCCGCTCCTATTGATCGTAGCGTGATGTTATATAGCCTATAACCTTCCTCGATAAATGGACTATCTAATACAAAAATAATTTGGGTTCCGTACCTGAAAAGGTAAAAAAAGGAACCCTTATAAGATCACTCTCTTGTCCGTCTGTCTGTTCGTGTGTCACCACCAATTTTCTCGGGAACGGGTGGACCTAGCAAGTTGAAATTTATACCAGATACTGAGGTCTATAATCCCTAGGTGAGTATCTAACAATATTAATATAATATATAAAATCAAGGTCTTGAGTCAACACGATAAAAAATATTATGGACAAATTTAGATTTTCGCGATTTTCCCTTTATTTGTGTTGTAAGACCTTGCTTTTAACCAAAATTTTCAATTCTAGGCCAACCGGAAATACCCTATAGGTTTTGGGGCGAAACCTAGATTGTAGTTCCCGTTGACCTAGAATTTGGCGAGAAGCAATGTCTTACAGCACATGTAAAGGGAAAAATATGAAAACCGTAAAAATGTAGTTTAATAACAAAATACCTACAAGATAATACGGAACCCTCGTGCACGAGTCCAACTCGCACTAATCCGGTTTTTTTTCAATTGCAATTCGTAGTTCCTGAGATAAGAGCGTTCAACCAAACAAACAAACTCGATATTAGTATAGATAAAATAAACTTTTGAGAGCTTAAAGATTGGTTCAAGTCTTTTATGAGTTGAAAATTGTACTCATTCTGGTTGTAAAACGACTAAAGTCACATAATAGCGCAGAAGAGTACTCCTCCGTATTTATTGCAATGAAATCTCTTGAAGAAGTTATTCCTTGAAAGCATAGTAAGAGCAGTATGAAAAACTAAGTCACCAAATAGGCATGATTTCTGCATTTTTGAATATTCCGGTTTTTGGTAACCAAAAAAAAAATAAAAAAAAATAAAAATCCCGACTTCATAAAAAATAACTAATAACTTTAAATAAAAACTGAAAAGATAAAAACAAGTTCAAGAAACAGGACATATTGACTGCAACAGTCAGTCAACAGTTTTGTTTCTTTTTTATTTTGATATACCCAGTGTCACTCTCACAGTAATACTAATCTAACGAAACCTCTCCAGCTAAAATCCATCGAGCCGTTCAGGCCACAGAGCGTGCCAAACAATTATACATACATACATACATACTCTCGAGAAACATAACCCGCCTTCTGGCGCAGTCGGGTAAAAAAGGCCTTGCTCTTGTGTTTTGAATTACCCAAAATGGGTTAAGTGATTGCTAGCAAAAAATAATTTTCTTTGAAAAAATTAATAGAGTATACATTTTTATTTATTACATTTGGGAAAACAAACAGTAGTTTTTCTTATTAGTCACATTTAGTTTTATGTTTAAATATGAGTGTTTAGAGACTCACCGACCTCACAGTCAAACCATTGCAACGGTTTGGTGGGGCTTAGTTTATAAGTCTACTTACCATCATCATCATCATAAGCCTATTAATGTTCCCACTGCTGGGACACAGGCCTCTTCTCTATGAGAGGGAATGGGCTATAATCCACCACGCGGGCCCAGTGCGGATTGATAGATGTCACATGTCTTCGAATTTTTTGGTTCTAGGACATGCCGGTTTCCTCACGATGTTTTCTTTCACCGTTTTGAGAGCAGCGGTGATGAAATAAATTACACAAAGTAATGCGCCTGCCTGGGTTCGAACCCACGACTTACTGTTCTAAGTCGGGGCCGCTACCACTGGGCCACCGCTGCTCACTACTAGCCATTTTTGAATAATAAATAAATAAAAAAAAAGCAGAAACAGTGATGTCTTAAAATTATACTTCAAATCTACCCACACAATTATAATGATTTTACTCGACTTATGTCTTCTCTTGTGTATAAGTACCTAAAGAAAAACCGCCCTATCCCACTAGGTACAACATAACAGTAATGATAGATGTTAGGGACATTTTACAAATAAATAATCATCTTGTCTTTACACCCGGAGTGGAACAGAGCAGACTAGAAAAAAAAAAACGAAATCTCTACAGTACTGTTTTTGGCGTTTTCCATCATTTTCTCCGTTAACGTCCTACATTACATGATAATAATGTTACACCAAACCTAATATAATTTATCAAATCCTCACAAACCCTCTCCGGACATCAATCAACGCGACACGAATCTCAATTCATACAGAAACTGTCAAACCGCAGTCACCAGTCAATCAAATCCCTCTTCCAGTGGGATTGCAACTCTACGCTCCCAATCTCAATCATAGCGGTTCAATCTTGTCGAGAGACAGGCATAGAACTGAATAGATAAGTACAAAAGGCTAACTCTATACGACGAGCTAAAGCGTACGCACACACAGATATTGCAGCGACATCTATAACGCTAGATAAAAACTAAAATTTCTGCATCACGCCTTTACTTTATTAGCATATAATTAGACAACAGCCGGAGGAGCTTGTGGCTACATAATAACAGCCGTTCGGGTTGATCTTAAGGTTAAGCCGCGCTTGCCTAGGTGGGTCCGTGGAGGGGTGACCACCCATTAGATACCGAGTTTCCTCCGTGCCTCGGAAAGCACTTTAAGCTGCAGCCGTTAAATAGTCAGTGGCCCGAAAATCTGACAACCAGTCTTACCAAGGGGTATTGTATTACCCAGTACCAACTGAGTTGTGGAGGTCAGATAGGCAGTCGCTCCATGTAAAATACTGGTATTCAGCTGCATGTATGATGTATTTTGTGTAGCATGATGATCTTTGCATCCTGTTCTTCATATCTCCGAAACATTTGTATTGAGTACAGTAGCAGTGCGTATGCGGCGTCTCCCATCTTCTAGCTTTCGTTTCATGCGCTGACACCTGCGCAATTGATGACTAATTGACTGCACCAGTAAGCGGTATTCGCGCAGAATTCTGGGCTAAGCATACTTGAACTTTTTGCCATTGGTTTACTAAGAAAAAGTACCAGGCTGTATGTTTGAAAATTAGGAGTTTTTTAAAAGTTCGTTTCGGCTTTGTATAGCGCTGTCTCTTTCACTCATACATATTGATCAAATACTACATTTCCCTTGTCATTATCCTACATTATGGCAAACTATGGCCGGCCACGAGTGCATTTGCACTCGCTGTACTTAGACGCATGTCTTTGAGTCCGTACGTTTCTGTGTCTATATTGGAATGCTGGCCTTCTGTATACCTATCTATTCTGTGGGGATAGTCCTAACACACTTACACCCTCCCCGGACCCCTTACCCGTCTCATGGCGTCCCGTACTAATTGCCAACTAATTATCGAGAGCTTCGCGACCTAACCGCTCCACTTTACTGTATTAGAAAGCTAACGGCCGGCTGTAACTTCTTAGGTCCTAATTTGAACTTGCTGTTATTGGGAATGGGATAGTGTCTACAAGTCGTTTTGAACTTGTGCTGTAATGGGATGGCTAACTGTTTCTTTGATGGCTTATTGTTCTTCTCTTAAGGGGCAGCACAGACGACAGACTATCCGTGACGCACTTTTTAGTCTGTGAAAATAGAGCCTAAGCGATTATATGCAGTACCGCATACGACGCGCAACAAGTCTGGCGCACAAAAAATCCGTGTCATTCTGTTAGATCACGCCGCGCCGCGCCGCACTAAAGTGCGTGAAAAAAATAGAACGTTTGCTTTAACGCGCGCTAACGCGGACGGCGCACACTTTTAGTATGCAATCTGCACTCGAATAGAATGATCAAAGATGAGCGTCGTGCGCATTGAGTCTGCGTTAAATCCGCGAAGGAATTTTTGTATGCCATACAGACATTTTGTGCGCCACAGACGCCATCGTACAAAAAGTCTGTCGTCTGCGCTGTCCCTAAATGAGAAACTTACACCTAGTCAGTTCTTTCTCGTTGTGCTATGCTATTGTGCGTATATTTTGAACATCCAATCAGAAATCTTGTATTAACATAAATGTTATTACAAGATTTCTGATTTACAAAAACTACTGCAATAAATAGCAAGGTTTGAAATAGCTCTCTAGTGAGATTAACTTCGTTAAGTCGTTAATTGTATTTTTTTCTTCCTGGGTGCCTAAAGTGCCGCTTAAGCATTTTAAGAATTGTATTCATATTATTAACTTATTATGATTCTCCTACAGCGGCCATTTTAGCTCCCCTGTAGGGCTATTACGTACCTCTGTTGGCAGCTCGAAATGATAGTAACTGAGCTCAGTGTCCATTAATTAACTGTCAAAAGGTTAGTTTCGTATTATGTATGACCCTGTTAGTCACCGTAAAGTGATATCCACTCAGTGTGATACGTAATAACAATATTATGACATTCACGGTTATCATCGAAGTTTGGTGTACAATCGAAGCTTGATAGTCACTGGATATCAGAAAGATACGTAATAGCCCTGCTGGTCGTAATATTTGGATTCAGTTCTTCGATCCCTGCATTGAGGGCGTATGTACCTCAATGCAGGGATCGAAGAACTGAACTGGTTCTGGAACTTTACTGGTTCTACTAGTATTATTAGAACCAGTAAACCAGCTCTTTTCCAACATTCATCTCAGTTTAATTTGAGAAAGGAGGAAGTTACTGGAATATCCCAGAGTTCATTTTGCTAAGCTTCCTCTGAGCGTCGTCTTTTACTCAATAACACTGCAAAAGCCATCTGTCTTTTAGAAAACTAATCTAAAAACTTGTCGCTCTTGTGTTTTTGTACGCAACGACAAACTCGTTGCATTTCAGTAACTTGTTGAAGTAGTAGTGAGGAAAGAACCGGAAGATTAAGATTTGAGAGCAGTGAGGATGTGGGCAGAAAGTAGCAAGTATAACATACTATCACGCCTATAATGCCCAAAGGGTTAGGCAGGCTGAGATCCTCACGTCCCGGCCGCCGCGGGAGACGCCCCGGGCGTCGGGGGCCACGTGGTGGCTTCCGGCCACCGTAGGCGCGGGCCTGTGGACGGGGAGCTATGGGCTAGCTCGCCGTCCGTACGTCTCATGACGACAGGCCGTGTCGACGGCGCGTTCGTGTTCCACGCGCGCCTCAAAGAGAGTCAGCAATAAGGAAGGGGTCCGCAAGGACCGAAGCCTGCCGGGGCTGCGGGACTATTCGAAAGAGATACCGTGGCTCTGGAACACAAAGGGCGAGGAAGGAACATGGATGGGTTTTAGTCAGTAAAAGTCTGACACTCCCTCCTGCTCAGCCCAGAGCGGGAGAAGTCATTTGATGATTTCCCATCCAAAAAAAAAAAAAAAGTGTTAGGCAGGCTCGTTTCGTCTATAATCCACTATACGGTTGCCGAGAAAAGCAAAGTCGGTATAACTTTATAATTACTTTATTAATACTGGTTACACTGTATTGAGTACAGTTAACACGTCTGCACTCTACGAGCGCTCAAAATCAACTGCCATGCTCCCAAGTTAATATGAGAAGTAATCTACCATTTGACAGCTGAATGCTGCCAACCGACAAAAGTCAGTTTAGCAACTTAATAACTATTATTCAGTGTTATTTCACTTGAGCACATGGCACGTTTACAAAATAAAATATGAAACAAATACACGATTAATAAAATGTATAATATTGAGAGCATTACTTATCTAAACAAAATAATAACAATAGCTAAGTTATGTTCAAAATTCTTGATAAATAAAATACTTGATTTCATACCTCCAATTTGAGAATCGAGCCCAAGTCCTCGTGTATTTTCTAAAATTCTATGATCGTCATCATCATTGCCCTGCCGATGTCCCAATTTATTTGGGGTCGGCGCAGCATATCTGGTTCTTCCATACTTCTCTATCATTTGTCATCTAAAGACGACCCGATGCGCCAGCGGTGGTGAGGCTGCCTTACGTTCTTAGGGTCCCGGGTTCGAATACCGGTACGAGCAAATGTTTGTGTGATGAGCATGGACATTTGTTTCCGAGTCATGGATGTTTATATGTATAATAAGTATGTATTTACAAACAAAAAGTATCTATGTTGTATATCAACTATCTGGTGTCCACGACACAAGCCTCGTTGCTTACTTACATTACACACAACGCCATCTAGTGCCAAACGGCACTAAATGGCGTTGTGTGTAATGTCCAGCGATATTTATTATTATTATTATATTTATCTCAACAGTCACCCCCTTACTAGCCATATCATCCTTCACACAGTCCAGCCATTGTTTCTTTGGTCTAGTAAACAAAAACAAATATGTCTTTCCCCTTATTTTCTACCTTCAAAATAGAAGGAACACATCATTTTACCATGGTAAAACGTCGTTTATATGTTCACGACACCTGCAAACTGACAGGCGTAAACAGGACACGTACCAATTTTACAAATTGACAGTTGTCGGAGGTCAGAGCAATCGTTTGCGACACATTGTGAAACCTTCGGAATACATTGGATTCAAACATTTCGATTGTATTTGTTCGTACTACGTTCAAGATATGAATTCGTTTAGAAATATGGCTTTATTCAGGTAAATTGACTTTATTTTACACGATATATATGGGATGTAGGCTTGAAACACGTACCAATGTACGTGTTTCACGAATGCGTTACTCAAAATCAAAATTAAAGCATTTATTTCAAGTAAGCCAGTTACAGGCACTTGTGGATTGTCGAAACAAAGATGAAAATTAAATGTAGCTACAGTCCCAGTCACAAGGCATAAAAACTGTGAAAGTACTGTAGTTGCCCATTCCCTAGTGTAGATCTCTATGGAGAAGAACGGGCAAGAAACTCCATGGACACTCTTTTAAATCAAAATATTGTTAAAAAAACTTGGTTACATCATTCATGTTGAGATGGTATATTATGTGAGAACAATGTAGCAAGATGTGCACGTTAAAAGTGTCCACAGTAAAACAAAACAAAAAAAAAACAATTCAAAAACGAAAATAATTTATTCAAATAAGCCATGGCAACTAAGAGATGACCTGGGCGAAAAGGATGAAAAGCGTTCAATTTAAATATTTTGATTTTTGTACGAAAATTTGATGAACTAAAATATGATGAATTTTTAAAAGTCATAGAACAAAAGTTGTTAGTAACACAGTCCTGAGAGGTTGTCGGTGTTTTACAAATAACCCTGTATAACGTTACGATACGCCTGTAATCCGCGAATGGAAGTCATTATAAACAGTATACATAGTTCACTCCCATTTAGCCAGTTATTATGTTTAAGTCATCATAGGGGGCGAATATAATGCCATCAACCGGGCACATGAGAATTTCTGATAGATAAATAGATACTAATAAGTTCAGTATTTAACCTTGTATCGGTTGGATAATAAGAATATCCTTACGGTAGTCGTAGCAACAGTAACTAGAAAGCCAGACGGTTATGATCATAATTATGAAGTTTAACGGTAGAGAGTGCGACGCCAGACAAACTCAGGTTGTGTCTTTTGAGGGTTCCGTACTCAAAGGGTTCCAACGGAACCCTATATTATAGTTCCATTCTAACTTTATGGTGGGTATTATCTGCGAGTGACGGTCTCCGCATTACATGGTCAGGACGATGCGTCCTATGTGCCACGCTGATACCTAAATTGTGTTCTGCGCAGCTTTAGTTTGAACAGAACTATACTAGGCTCGCTGTCTGTCCGTCCGACTTTCACTGTCTTCTGAACCTTAATGCCTTAATAGGTATTCCTTTGATCATTGCCTGTCATATTATCAAATACAAATTTTGCATTCCAATAAAACTGAATAAATTATATTCGAAATAAAAAGTGCTTTGTAGCTAAAATGAAACACAAAGGTACAAAAGTTTAGAAGGATTTTTAATAATAGCCTGTATTAAGATTGATACTAAGTGAAGCCTGTTATTCGCTTTATTGTCTAGACTAGTCAGAACAATCTATATATATTATTTATTTTACTGCCCTATTTGAAAATTCTATCTGTATACCGTAAATGAGAACCAAGGAAGATTTTTCGTTTCTCCTTTTGAGAAAGAATGTATTTAAGTTCCTCATTTTGGGCGCACAGTTTGTATTCTTAACAAGTTTTATGATTTATCTTGGTATGTATTTTATTATTTCTGTTGTAATTATAGTTTTTAAGATAGATAAATAAAACGAACGTGCGCTTGGCTGACAAAAACGGACGGAAGGAAGTTTATTATTTTTTTTTAAAACAAATCATAGACACACGACAATAGATAATGTAGAACTAACTAATTAGAACAAGGTATTTTGAGCATATTTCAACACCCCCACTCTCAAAATACAAATATTTTATATTAAAATACAACAGTAACAATACCTAACATTTTTACAAACTTATAATGTTTCGCTGAACTTAAGCTTTTGGTAAGTATGTCTGCTGGCATATCTTCAGATGGCAGATAATTAATTTTAACAATTTTATTACTAATTATTTCTCGACAATAGTGATAACGTACATCAATATGTTTTGATCTGTTATGGAATACAGGATTTCCTGACAATTTCAGAGCACTTTGATTATCATTATATAATTTAATTGTATACATCTGTTCAGTTATTTCATTCTGTAAAGTAATAAGATACACAGCTTCTCTGCAACCCTCTGTAATAGCCATATACTCGGCCTCTGTACTTGAAAGTGCTACTGTTCTTTGTTTTTTACAACCCCATGAGATTACTGAACCTGATAACATAAAACAGAAACCAGAATAAGATCTTCTGTCTATGGAATTATTTGCCCAATCAGCATCAATATAACCCTCAATATTAACATTTCCATTTTTACAATACTTTAAACCTAAACATCTAGTTTTTTTTAAATATTTTAATATTCTTTTAGCATATAACCAGTGTTCATTATTATGACAGTTATTAAATTGACTTAGGTATCCTACAGCATAGGATATGTCTGGTCTAGTCAGTACAGCTAAGTACATTAGGCTCCCTATGAGCTGCTGATATGGATTTTGACTTTTAACATCTTGACTTTTTACAATATTCAATTTAGCCTCCATGGGTGTATCTACAGACTTACACTCAGTCATATTAAATTTATACAATAAATTATCAATATAGGTTTCTTGACTCAAGGTAATGACTTTGTTCTCTTTATCAGTACTTACATTTATACCAAGACATTGTTTAATTTGCCCTAAATCTTTGATTTCAAATTGACTACTTAAAGTTTCTTTTAACAATTCTGTTTCCTTTTTATCATTAGAAAAAACAAAAAAGTCATCGACATATAATGTCACAATAGTCCTGAGACCATTCACAATCTTTGTATACAAACAGGGTTCCAATTTAGATTTTTTATAACCATTAGCCAACATTACATTATCAACTTTCTTATGCCATGCCCTTGAGGCTTGTTTGAGACCATATATAGCTTTATTCAACTTAAGAACTTTTGTTTTATTGTTATTAGAACACTCAAAACAATCTGGTTTCTGCATATATATGATTTCTTCCAATTCTCCATTTAGAAACGCAGTCTTAACATCTAAATGGGCAGTATCTAAATTAAGTTGCACAGCTAAAGCAAATAATAACCTTAATGTAGTATGCCGGACTACAGGGGAGAAAGTCTCAGTATAGTCAATACCACTTTTCTGGTTATATCCTTTCGCAACTAACCTGGCACGATAACGAATGTTATTTTCCCTATCACACTTTTTCTTAAGCACCCACTTACATTTAACAACAGTTCCACTTTTTGGGGCATCTGCAAGCTCCCAAGCACTGTTAGCTTCAAAGCACTGTAGCTCCTCTTGGACTGCACGCAACCAATGCTCCTTCTCTGGACCTTGTAGAGCTTCCTCTAAAGACAACTCACCAATATCTACATTAGTACTTTCTGTACACATATTTGAAAAACCATATCTTTCTGGTTTCCTCCTGTGTCTCGCAGGTAATGTCTGTACTACACTGCCTGTACTTCCCATAGAACTGTCCGAGTCTTCATTTCCACTTGGCACATATGTAAGATCATTGCTGTTATCTACAGAGATAAATGAATCATCTGACTCATTGTCCCCCACTGAATCCAAACTCTTCTCTTCATTTTCAATGCAAGTTTCTGAATTCTTATTCTCAGTAACAGTCACACTGCTTACATCCAAATCCTTCTCAATAATGACTACATCCCGACTAGTTGTAATCAACTTTGACTTAGGATTATATATTCTATATCCCTTTATATCTTCAGAATAACCCACTAGGATACACTTGTCAGATTTCTTATCCCATTTTAACCTTTTTTCTTTGGGTACATGTGCCATTACAGTGCTTCCAAATATCCTCAGATGACTTACATTAGGTTTATTATTATTCCATAACTCAAATGGAGTTTTATTATTTAGGCAAGCTGATACTGTTCGGTTCTGTAAATAAACGGCTGTATTAGTCGCCTCTGCCCAGAACTCCTTCTTCAAATCAGCATCAAATAATAAACAACGAGCCTTTTCAATAATAGTACGGTTCATCCTTTCGCTAAGACCATTTTGCTCAGGTGTGTATGGGTTGGACTTTTGATGAATTATGCCCTTCTGCCTTAGAAAATTATCAAATTGACCATTGCAAAATTCACGACCATTATCACTGCGTAATACTTTGATTTTTCTACTAAGTGAGTTCTCTACTTTGGCTGCATAATCTCTAAAATATTGAAAAGCTTCACTTTTATTTTTCATGAAGTAAATATGAGTCATATGGCTATAATCATCAACAAATATTATAAAGTACCTTGATCCGCCCAGGGAGACACTCTCCATTGGTCCACACACGTCGGTATGCACCACTTCTAGTAGCTGAGAGCATCTGTTGCCACTACTTGGGAAAGGTAAACGACTTTGCTTCCCTTCACAACAGGTAACACATGAAGTTGTATTTATTGCCTTGTCAATGGAAAAACCTTCAACTGCATTCTGCATTCTATTAAGATAGGTACTGTTGACATGACCAAGTCTCCGGTGCCACATCTCACTGGTTACCATCGCTGAAGCTGACAGGTGTACTGGTGTATTTAGCTTATACACCCCATTAACCAACGTGGCTGAAGCCACCATGACTCCTTTTCTGTTGTAGATATCACAACCACTGTCTCTAAAGGTCACTTTATTACCTTTCTTTATTAATTGACTCACTGACAAAAGATTTGTCGTGAGATCCGGAACACACATAACCTCTTCTATAGTTACGTCAAAGTTGCATTTATCTGTACAAGTAGTAATTTGCACATTACCGGAACATTTAACGGGCACTTTGTTCTCGTTCGCAACAATAATATCCTTCGTGCATTGTTCGTAAGATGCATTTATGATCCAATGTTCATTTGTTGTCAAATGTACGCTCGCTCCAGAGTCAACATACCAGTCAGATTTACTGTAGGACCCGCTTAAAAACACTGCACTAAACGCATTAGTTTGTTTCTGATCCATTTCTTTAGAATCTGTTGTATTTGTACACTGATTTCGGTAATGTCCCACTTGTTTACATTTATAACATCTAACTTTCGACTTTGACTGCTGCCCGCCGCCATCTTTTTCACGACTTGGCTTGACATTTTTCTTATGTTGGCCAGATAAGCCAGATTGGTTTTTTCGTTGAAAACTACCAAACGCAGCACTGTCGCTTCCACTGACTTCCAACTCCATATCTAGTAATTTAGATTTAATGGCGTCTGTTGTGATGGACATCCCCGAATGCTCGATGGCCATTATCATTGGGGAAAATTTGTCTGTTAATCCAGCAAGCAATAATGAACCGATCCATTCATCATTTATATTGAATCCAGTTCCCGCCAATTTCTGACCCGTTTCCACTAATTGAGTAACGTAGGAATTCATGGAGATACAATTTTCTAGTCGAATTGATATGAGATTGCTTAACAAACTTATTCTTCTAGTAAATCCCGAATCATCATACAAGGATTTCAATTTATCCCAAAGTTCCTTTGTTGTTTTAACTTCTTTAATGTGGACATAAATAGAGGGATCTATCGTCAATATCAACTTTGCTCTGGTCTTGACATCTTCTGCAGCTGCAACTGCTGCTTGACCTTGCTCTGGCTTGATGCATCCTAGCATTCCTTCCAATACTAAGAAGTTTTCTGCCGCAAAGCACCACTCACTATAGTTTTCGCGCCCTTTGAGTTTCGGTACGCTCACGACATAGGAGTTCGACGCCATTACGATTTTTGTTCACAGCACGACTGCACACAACTGTTCTCTCTTATTTGTACTGCAACTTATTATTGTTCAGATAATACACTGTCGCTGAGAAAAACTAGTTTACCGGGATTCAGGATGATGTCCTGGGCCCATAACCTGTTGTAATTATAGTTTTTAAGATAGATAAATAAAACGAACGTGCGCTTGGCTGACAAAAACGGACGGAAGGAAGTTTATTATTTTTTTTTTAAACAAATCATAGACACACGACAATAGATAATGTAGAACTAACTAATTAGAACAAGGTATTTTGAGCATATTTCAACAATTTCATACCTACTTAACCTCTCTTAAATTCTAGTATTCATGTAAATCCAGATTATAACTTGTAAGCTGGGTACTAGACTGGGGTAGGATAATAATTTAAACCAACAAGCACTTAAGTGTGCTTTAAAACTTAAAACAATCCTCCATCAAGTGGAAGATTTTTTTTTGTTTTATAGAATAAACTAGGTCATAACGAAATGATTTATTTCATACTTTTCATATTTTGTTATCAAATCTCAATAGTTTTGGGTGATATCGTATGAGAATGACAATTCTCATGATCCCAATAATGAGGAATGATATGAAAGAGAGAGAGGAATAAATGATGCCGTGACGTCTGACGGGGAAGAATGGAAGAAGGAAACGTGTCGTGTGACCTTAAGTAGAATGGGACAAAGGCAAGAAGATGTTACGATTCTCAAGATCCCAATAAATATCTTCAAACCAACAGGTCATGAGAAAAGAGCCTAATCAAAGAAATTGTTTCAGCCGATGATTATAGCGAAACGGGAGTACCCTTACCACCGATGGGAGCCGCTGTACTTCGGCACCAACAAGGAGCCCTGGTACAGTGAATCGCTGTACTGGGAAGGAGTTCAGGACAAAATGACACAGGTAACTTAATTCACCTTAGCCTTTTGGCCAAGTAACTTTTTGGTCAAGACGCATTTTGGCCAAGAAGTCTTGGCCAAGAAGCCTTTTGACCAAGAGCTATACGATCAGTGACAGTGACTTTATAGAAAATAATTTAAAGAAGTTGTATATTTGCATGCCACGAGTGACCGCGAATCAACTTGCGGAGTGATGATACTCATGACGGAAACAAATGTCACGAGCGCGTGTTCCTTGTCCCAAGTTGTATCGCACTTGAAAGAGTCCGAAGTCATGTGGGACATAGAAGCTAAACCTAGTTATGGTGCTTGCACAAAGATACAGGTTCCTAGTACGGACAAGCGGGACGGATCGGTACCGATCCGTACTTGTAGAATAGTCCCAAACTTTCTAAATTCCGGTTCGGACATCTTTATAAAAAGAAAGAAAACATGTTTATTTGGCACATGCCACAAAAACACAATAATAATAATAATAATAATACCAGCCTATACTGTCCCACTGTTGGGCAAAGGCCTCTTCTCAACAGAGAAGGCACGAGCATTGATCACCACGCTTGCTCAAGACGGGTTGGCGATTTCAGACTTATATTAATTATAAGTCCAGGTTTCCTCACGATGTTTTCCTTCACCGATGTCTGTGATGTCCAAGATAAACTTAGAAAAGTACATATGAATTGAAAAAGTCACATTGGTACTTGCCCGGATTTGAACCCACAACCTCATACATGGGAGGCGAGGCCTTAACCTCTGGGCCATCACGACACACAATATGAAATAAATAAAACAGTTTTTAGTTTGTGTTAATATGTATGAATAGGCACTATTATTAGGGCTTATATCATCACTCCTAAGCTTTAGTATGTCTCACCCTAGATCGGGTAATTCATTTGTTATGTCTTCGTTTGCCTTAGATGTTGGAGATGTGTCTCCAAGAATACCGGATGGTGGTCCTCGACGGGGGCTTCCTCTCTCACGCGGCCAGCAACAAACCCAAACATCGTCTGAAAAGAGCCGAGGTTATGAACACGAACAACTATTTGAAGATCATCAAATGGTTCCGAGAGAAGTATGAAGAAAGACAGGAGTGTAGAATGCTTTGGGGCTTATATTTATATTTCAAATAGTGAAAAGGAATGTAGCCGAGAGCTCAAAATACTCAAAAGACGGAACGAAGTTTTTAGTGCTCGGATTGTACTGGGACTTGTTATTAGTTCCTAGAGGTGAGAAGAAATGAAAAAAAAAAAAAAAATTCCTTCGGTAATTTTTTTTTTCACACATGAATAACGACGATGTTTTTTGTAACTTGGGTGTATCTATTAGACGCCAATTTGGTATTTTAATTTGTTCATCGTTGTCGACGAAATGCATTCGTCAATGTGTTTTTGAAAATTTCCTATTTTTGTCTATTATTACTACTACATAAATTGCCTAATTTTAAGACTGAGATTTCTTTTGAGACTGATAACTGATACTTTTTCACATTTAACTGGACAAAAAAATGTTCAGGAAAACCACATTCTGAAGTGATTTAAAATTCATTTGAAATATTAGGAAAGTCCCATAAAGTTCCGACCACTATAAACTTCGTTCCACCTTATTGTCTAATTGAGTAAGAGTAAGATGCAAGTGTTTTGAGTTCTCCAAGGAGTTACGTTAGGCCTTTGGTTAAACTTGAATAGTTTTTTTTTCCAGATTTTTTATCAAACTACTGATTCAATGAATACAGAAACTCACGCTTATTATGACCGCTTATTATGCAATTAGAATTCCTTATCATACTAATTGCACGTTTATCAATTAATTGACGATGTTTTGAAGTGCACAGTTTTTGGTACAATGCGAATATCAGGATTTTTTAAAAGAAATAATCATTCATACATCATTACCTTTTTATTTATTTTAGTTTTGTTAAAATGTTACGTTTACATTTATATTTTATAACTATGTGTACCTTTTTAGAGAAAGAAAAGAAAGAATTTTGTATTTTAATTTAGTATTTGTTTATTTATATTATTAACTCATTGTTAGAGTACATCCATAAGTAGAAAGCGTACTACGCATTTTGACAGGCCATGTTTTGACCATATTTTCACGTCTTATACGGAATATACGACGAATTATTGTTCACCTTGCATTCGTAGATGAAATTGAGATTAAAGAACTGCTCCTGAATAGTGAAATCAAAGCGACTATGCACCATCACATCCTATACTTACTTATCGAAATAATGATATTATACAAAGTATACTATAATAATTATAATTGTACCAGTTTGTGGAACATAAATAACGTATGCAATAAAATTATGACAAAGCGAGCGTGTTTCTGCCATAATATAACCATATCAAATTTTTTCCCATTTTTCGACGAAACTGACTGCCTCGGGGCCTGCCTGACGACTGCCTCGTTGGTCCTAGTGCTCGCAAAAGCAAATGCTGAGCCTGGGTTCGACTTCCGGGTCCGGCAAAGCGTAATTGGGTTTATCCATCAGGAATTTCTCAGTAGCAGCCACGCAGCCTGGGTTTGTTATGATACCTATTGTTTTTAAATAAATTTACTTCTTTCGGTAACCCTGTGTTTGAAGCCATGTGTTATGTTTCATCATAGTTTAACTTATACTGTGACTTACGGGATATCTTCCGTGATTGTTCATTGTTTTGAGCTCCCAATATTTCGATAACACAACAACACAAAAATCTCTGTTGTGTATTTGTTTGTTGTGAAACAAACAATCACACAAATACACAACACGAAAACAACAACAACAACACAACGACAATCACGAAAGATACCCCGTAATTGAAGATAAACCGTGAAGTTAAACCGTGAAGTTTTTTGTTAGTGGGTTGAGTTTAGAACTTTCAATATCTAATTAAAAATATAAATAGCTAAATATAGGCATCGCCGACGAGCAGATGCGCAAAATTTGATTGCGCGACTACTTTTCCGGTGTAATTTTATACTGTTTCATTGTGAGATTTAGTTCAGGTTTTATCAGATTTACTATACAAATATTATACTGGCATGATGGTTGAGAATTGTCTTGTTCGACTAGGCTTATATTAAGCAAGGGAGCGTCATTTTCCTTACCTGGTCTTATCTCAAGAAAATTTAATAATTGCAAGATTAATAATAGATCTAGTAGTATTTGTGAATGGAATTGCAATGCAAATGAAGGTACATACTCGTAAATAATTTTGATCAACAATGTTTGCGCAATACAAAAACTTAGACAAAATAATGTCGTTTTAATATACAAATGTCGCCTAAACGCACCTTGTAAAGCACATTACGTTCCTACACTTAGTACTGTTATCAGAGATGTTAAATATTCCGTTTTTATCTTATAGAATTTAAAATATTTATTAGCGATTTTTATGTAAAATACGGCTTGTTGCTAAGAAATAATAAGAATCTTGTGATAAAAGGTTTTACTCCACTGGAATTGTTTGTATTTTGCAGGCTCGTATACATATTTTATTCATGTTCGACACAGATTATGATAATTTATATAGTTATCACTATATCTTTAAATATTTTAAGTGAAACTCCGCCGTAGAGCTATGACGGAACCCTAGAGTATACTGTATATCGAGGTCTTCTTATGTCGAATGTTTCGTCCTAATAAAGATTTTAATATATTAGAGGCATTTCTTGTGTTATTTTCTCTGGAACCTTGTCTTTCGTACCCAATTACGACGAAGCTGAAAGGCGAATAATGTTATTAAGGGGAGTGTAAGTATGTTTGCGTACCTATATCTGGAATTGCGACCGTTGAGAATTGAATTATCTTGACCTAATGTTGCTTGAGTCTTACTCCGACTGAAATTGTTCGTAAATCCAGTTATTTTAAGAGGTTTCCTGCGACCTAACCAAAAATGGTCTGTCGGTATAATCTGGCATTAGTTCAAGTACAGACGGAACGGAGAAAACCTTGCGCAGGTTCTGGTTACAGGTTATTGTACTTGCCTTCTATCAATGTCACACCGTCACGAAGCGCGTTTCTGCTCTTCGTGTGAACTGCGACCAGAGATGCCGCGAGAACGCGCGGGGACGCGCGCGTCTTTCTAAGCATACGCGAACGCGTCCAAAGGGTACAATCCTTTTAACAAAATTAAAAGCTCTCATTTCTAACAGCCGTGGATAGGCAGTTGTTCCATAAGAATACTGGTGTTCAACTGTTTACTGAAAGACTGGAAGCCGACTTTAATATAGTTGGGAAAAGGCCAAGCTGACAATGAATCTTATCATTTTTAGAGTGAATAAATAAATTATTATGACCTTATTAATTCTGGCCCACTAGTTTAAATCAATTAGTAAATGTAAGGAATGACAAGGAAGAAACACAAAAATAATAAAGAAAATCAAAGACGTTTTTCCTCTTAAGAGCCCTATATGAGTAATATTAAGAGGTCGTCAAGTATGTGATCAGTGTGGCCACTCAAGAGGGCGGAGTATCTCCTCTTTGTTTGTCTTGTCGAGTATTCCAAGAAGGACACTTAATTGCTCATCGGACACAATATTGGCCATTTTTGGATGAAGTGTGTGTTTATGTAGACTTTATATGGCAAGAAAGACTTTTATGGATTTTTAGCGAGTGTGTGCAAAAACTATTAAATGTTTGTGCTCGGCATAAAACTATTAGACCGAGTTCCAAACGTCGAAATCCAGAGACGTACGCAGGTTTCGATATTGGAAACCGCGTTATGGAATTCAAATGGAGTTGGGCAAGACACCTAGCAAGGTGCAGTGATGGCAGGTGAAGTAATGCTGCGACCGAGTGGCGTCCAAGGGTCCATCGACCCCTCTGCGTTTCTGAAGCGGAACAAAGCTTTAAACAAATCGACGCTTCTAAGGTAAAAACGTAGGTATCTGTTGTTTTTTTTTTTTAAATTGATGGTGTTATAAGATACGAAATATATGTTTTTAAAATGTAGGTATAACAAAAATCTGAGGAAACACATGCAACACGCGAATTCGACCTTTCTAAACATCTGTCTTCAAACATACTCATTTCACATCAAGACGTGTCTACTGATATAATAGACACTGAATGATCGATGGATCTCTTCTTTTATGTTGTTGAGTAAAAAAAGTAACAAGTTTTTCGCAGGTAATGTATATGAATATTACAGTATACGCATATTGTAAAGAGATGAAATTTGTATGTTTGTAAGTTTGGATGTGGAGGGTAACGACTGATTCGATTCCAAAAAATATTTCACAGATGGGATGCTACATTATCTGTGAGTGTCATCTTATGGATGGACGTTTGTTACTCAATCACGCCAGAATGGCAGATCCATTCAGCCGTTTGTCGATGAAATTCGGCAGAAAGGTAGATATTATAGTCTGGAATAGCACAAAGGCTACTTTGTATCCGGGAAGTAAGAACCCGTGGGCAACTCCACGCAGGCAAAGCGGCGGGCATTAGCTAATCTATACTAATCTATACTAATATTATTAAGAGGAAAGATTTGACCGATTTGAAAAATTCTTTCACCGTTGGGGAAGCAACACTATCCCCGGGTGACAAAGGCTACTTTTTATCCCTGTATTCCCACGGGAACGGGAACTACGCGGGTGAAACCGCGTGAAGTCCGCTAGTAGGATATATACAGGGTGTAAACAACCTCATCACGAAGCCGTCAACCAAGCATTCTGTACATCATACTAAGTAACTTTATGCAAAAATTGTTGCTGGGAAACGGCTTTTTTTTTGGGGTGAAAAATCATGTTTTGTGGTAGAACTCAATGTAACGCACTCAAAACATTGTGCTGATGGATGGATTGAATAGTACGGGGGTCGTGGAGGTGTTTAAAGTAAAATATTACATAAAAACTTGTATTTAAAAAAAACCTTGTCGAAAAGTTGGAACTTTGACCCCCAATATCTCCATAACTAGAAGGTTCCCAGGTATGGTGTAGAACAAAAATATGATAGCAATAACGGGAAGAACAAGTCACTTTCGGCTTCGTTAAGATGTTTTTACACCCTTTATTTAAATCGTTACCATGGGATAATTGCCGACCGAAGCTGTGAGAAGAGCCAGTGTAATAAAAAGTGGATGAAAGACCTTCCCATCCGCCCTGTGCAAACATAATTCCATAGAACCAAAGGAATCCTTTGAATTTTGTTTATTTTCTTTCATCTGGTGGCCATGTTTACTCTCCACGTCCAATAACTTGCGATTGTTTGATTTCGCTTCCTTATAGCCTTTTTATAGATATTTACTTTGGACGGAAACTAATAAGATACTGTCTACAGACAATCGTTTTTCGGATAGTACTTACGGGTCATATTTGCTTTTTGTCTTATCCGTTATATGCCCGCGGGAAACTTTCCGGCTTCCCGACAGTCACTGCCTACGTATTCAAGATATCTTGGAGCAGTGATATATTACAGTATACTTACTAGAGTAAAAATCTGTGAATAAAACTATCTCACACATACAGAAAGGCAGAAACTCCAAAACGCCACCTACTAGGTTTTTTTTTTTTTTTGGGATGGGAAATCATCAAATGACTCCTCCCGCTCTCGGCGGAGCAGGAGGGAGTGTCAGACTTTTACTTTTACCAGTTTCAGCCAGCGGACCTATAATGCACTCCGAGTGCAATATAATAACTTTTCAGGACTCTGGTGCGGCTTCCTCGGTACTGTAGTGCTTCAGGCATGCTTGCAGATGCGCACATAGATGATTTCTATGCAATTATGCGAAGGAAAACCATGTCTGTGGTGCACAGTATGAGGGGGAGCCGTAACGGTATCCTGAAAATGATAGCGGATAGACTGGACTCGGCAGTCATGCGTCGCTTCACTAACCTGCATGTGACAGGTGCAGGTTAAATGAAGAATTATATAGTTTTAATTCCCATTGTGATTGTTATTTTATTGTACTAACATAGTTTATAAGATTTCTGTCATACTAACCATTCACATTTCTTATTTTATTTTATTTTATTTGTACTAACATAGTTTATAAGATTTCTGTTACTAACCTCTTCTATGGACTTATTTGTCTGAAAATATTTATTTTTATTTTTATTTTATTTGTTATTTTTACTGACTAAAATCCATCCATGTTCCTTCATCGCCCTTTGTGTTCCGGGGCCACGGTATCTCTTTCGAATAGTCCCCCAGACCCCCCCCCCCATCGGCCCTTGCGGACCCCTTCTTTTTTGCTGACTCTCTTTGGGGCGCGCGTGGAACACGAACGCGCCGTCGACACGGCCTGTCGGCGGACACGGACGGTCGGCGAGCTAGCCCATAGCTCCCCGTCCTTGTGGTGGTACTTTCATACAAGCCTTAAAGTTTGGCTTCCCCTTATAAACTACTGCTCTTCACGATGTCAGGGTTTCTGAACCTTCTGCTTGCACTATGGGCTTGTCGTATTGTCGAGCTCTAGACTTACCTTCCCTTACATAGTCCTTTCGTCTCGGTTACGTTTATACATTTGGTCATACACACACCGGTTGCGAGTACTACGCCTACGCTGACCATAGGCATGACGACAGTTTCAAAAAAATGCAAATCTATTTAGTCCGTCAGTTAGAGTATTGAAAATTAATGGACACGTAGTTTTAGTTTTTGTAAATCACTGAATATTGATAAGATAAAACGCATCAAAACTCGGGAGTGGGGGCTCGTGACGTCAGAACAAGCTAAAAATTATACCAAGGCGTGACGTATTGAGAATTTTAAAAGCGTCATATCTTCGTCAGTTTTGGTTAACGTAACAAAAAACACGGGTCAAATATTTTTTGATAATCTAACTGACGGACTAATTCGATTTTTTATGTCGTCTCGCCAATTCTGAAGAACATTAGGCCCCTCCTAGGCGGTGTATCTCGCCTTGGCCTAATAGTAGGACATTTGAGGTTTCCTCACGATGTTCGTTCACATTTACATTGTACTAACTTTTATTTTATTTTATAAAAGGTAGCTTCACAGCTGACAGTACATTAACATTAAAAAAAAATCGAACATTACGCCAATTACGAAGTACATAGAAAAAACATTTGATTAGCCGAGAGTGACTCGAATTAATTCGCATTTTAATTTGTGGTGTGTGATGATGTGTGTATGTCTATGTTCTTATGACTAACTGGCACTAGTGGCGGCACTGAGTGTCCCGCGTTTGATCCAGGATTATAATTATCTCTTTTTTAAGACGGTTCCGTGTGGTATTAAAGGGGTCGAGTGTTAAGAACTTGTCGTTGTATAATGCGGGTAGACGTAAAAAAGGCGACATCTTCATATAATTAGTAGAGGCTGAAGGAACTGATAGCCAAGACGTATGTCTGGTACGTCTGAGTGGGACGTTAAAGTATATTTTATGACTGCGGCTTCGCCCGCGTGGAGTTCGATAATTGCCCCACGGGATCATACATTACTAATATATTATACTACCGGGATAAAAAGTATCCTATGTGTTATTCTAGGTTATGAGATATAAAACTAGAAAGGTTTGATACAAATCCGTTCGGTAGTATTTGCGTAAAATAGTAACAAACATCCATCCATCCATCTACCTATCCTTACATCCTCACAAACTTACGCATTCATGATATTAGTAGGATAATAGGACAATACTTTAAAAGATATAGATAGATCAAAATATTAACATCACTTCCTTTGTTACAGTATCGTAGGTAATTTATCAACTAATAAAGCCATAACACCACCGAAAATGCTAATTAACTAAAGTGGTTTCACTTCCATTAATATTTTGAGCACACGCTGGTGACACACAATGCTGTTTTTGTTTGCGTTTGGGGTAGTGCGATAACAAGTGGGCACATAACACTGTTGAACTGCGGAATATACAGGGTGTTAAAGTAGTCGCGTGCCATAGCTTAGGGGTTAGTTCAGTATCGATAAAGGAACCCTAAAAAAAAAAAAAACAAAAAGAATATTTAAAAAAATATTGAAAGATCAACCTAATTTAGCACCTACTAACTTAAAATAGCAATCGTTTAGAATTAAAATTATTTTATATTGCTATTTGAAGTTAGATTGATCTTTCAATATTTTTTTTGTTTTTTTTTTTTTTTCATTTTTTTCGGGTTCCTTTATCGATACTGAACTCACCCGTAAGCTATGGCACGCGACTATTTTAACACCCTGTATAAGTACGGAAAGCTGACGCCAGAACAACAAGGTTTCCCGAAGAGTTAGGCAGAGGTGTACCTAATAGTAACACCCGTTTCACTATCCGTTGGGACTGGTCATCTCTTGGCTGCCACGGTTCGTTCATTTTAATTACTTTTTTTTTTTTTTTAATTTTTGATTTATCATTTTACTCTGGACGCTCTTAATGTGCACGTCTTTCTACATCGTTCTCACATATACGTATAATCTCAACATGAATGATGTAACCAAGATTTTGTAACAATATTTTGATTTAAAAGACTGTCCATGGAGTTTCTTGCCCGTTCTTCTCCATAGAGATCTACGTTAGGGAATGGGCAACTACAGTACTTTCTCAAGTTATTATGCCTTGTGACTGTGACTGTAGCTTTGCTTTTTTGTATTTTCGACATTCAAAAGTGCCGTAATGGTCTAATTGAAATAAATGATTTGAGTTTGACCCACATTTCGCTAGTTCTGTTTAAGTGTCATGTTTCGGCGGGCAAGCCTACTGTATAAATTGCCATCAAGCGGGCATACATACAGACGCCGTGTCTGCTACTGAGCATTCCCTCATGTAAATACTAAATGTTTAAATAATCCTGGTAATCGAACCCAGACTACTTGCTACCACTTAACCGACTCCATATCATGAAAACGTGACCACGCATACATAGACGACTGACGTACTCAAACAAATGCCAGTGGAAAGTTCGCTTGCACTCGCTGAACAAGAAGCGTGTCTATGTGTGCGTGCATTTTCGCTCGTTATAAAGGGTGTTAAAAGAGCCATTAACGAAGCCGAAAGATACATGTTCTCCCCGTTATTGACCATACCTGATACCAGATATTTGGGGGTCAAAGTTCCGACTTTTTCACAAGTTTTTAATGTTATAACTTAACTCTAAATACCTCCACAACCCCCATTACTAATAATTGCATCTAACAGCACATTGTTTTGGGTGCGTTATATTGTGTCCTACCGGATAAACTGATTTGTCACCCAAAAAAAGTCGTTTTCCAGCAAACATTTTTGCGTAGACTTACATATAAGTTTGATGTACAGAATGCTTGGTTGACAGCTTCGTGAAGGGTCCGTTTACACCCTGTATGAAGTCGAACTTCTGTACCTATCTACTCTGTGGTAGATCCTCCTACGTAGACGTCCACAAAGAACGGCTCTGCTCCTGCATACGATTGTTTTCGGTCGGACGTGTGGGGGCGTGAGCACTGAGATAACAAGAGCGTGGTTCCCGGTAAACATCCACTTCTGAGAACGTACGGAACTGTGTGTACATAGTACATTAGACTAGACTCTGGTTATATTTTGAACTTCGTCGTTCCAAACTTTTAGGGACTGAATTGATGGAAAAACTGTTTTAGGAGATAATTTTCGCTTTGTGTAAAAAAATCGACCAAGTTTGAGTCAGACCCCTGTACTTTTTTTTTTGTTGTTATAGCGGCAACAGAAATACATATTCTGTGAAAATTTCAACTTTCTACCTATTACGGATCATGAGATACAGCCCGCTGACAGACAGACGGACGGACAGCAGAGGCTTAGTAATAAGGGTCCCTTTGGAAATCTAAAAAGTGACGCATAAATAAGCCTATCTTTTCTTTTTATGTTCAACTTTCCATCACTCTATGGTAAACGGTAAGATCACATTGTCCATTATAAAGATAAAGTGAAACTCTTCTCTTGCAAGACCGACCTACCTCATCATGTCTTAATGTCGTTTCATAAAGTTTTTACATAATTCTTTGTAAAAAAAAAAAGAAAAAGGTCCCCCTCATTGTGGTATCGGAAGTGCTCTTATTTATGAAACGTACCCCTTAGTATGTACTGTACTGGTTTAATGAAATATGTTCCTTTATTTCATAAACAAGTTAAAATTAAAAGCATTTTCAATTTTTAGGGTTCCGTACTTCAATCGGCAAAAACGGAGCCCTTATCGGATTACTTTATTGTCTGTCTGTCGGTCTGTCAAGACCCTTTCTTAGGAACACATGGCTTTATCAAGCTGAAATTAATATCAAATATTCAAGACTGCTACCCGTTGGAACAGTGAAAAAAAATAAACTTGTAAGTCAACGCGATCAAAAGATATTTTTCAGAAGGGAATTTCTCGTTGACCTAAAACCATGACATTTGGCAAAAAGCAATGTTTACAGCTTTTCAGATTTTTTCTTTTACATGTGTAAAAGAAAAAATCTGAAAACCGTTTATACGGAACTTTCCGCTTACAACGTCCAACTCGCACTTGGCCGGTTTTTGTTTTCTTTTTAAGATTTTCTCATACCCATAGACAAGCAATTCAAGTAAAGATAGGTAAACTTGTAGATTGTCTGACGCAATTCCCAGAGTAAAACCTTTTAAAGGAAAAACTATTTTGATAGCAATATTTTCTCTTATATAATACAATAGGTGTATAAATATTATTCTATATCGGTTTTCATTATGTGTGCCAGAAATTTCCCTAGAGGCGGGAATATCTTGGAAAACGGGGGAAGCGTTGAGTGGCAAAAAATTTAGAAGTTATAAGGAAAAGTGTTAAGAAATCTCAATAAGTGGCATTGCTTTGGAGAACCACCATCGCGGTTATATTAATTTTGTAAATGTTATGAGCGTAGGTAATATGAGCTAGGAACTTTCGTGTTTTTTTTACCCAATTACGGCGAAGCCAAAAGGGAGGGTTATGATTTTAGCAGTTTAAGTATGTATGTATGTTTGTATTTACGTATTTTCCACCGTAGCGCCTAAACTATTCATCCGGTTTTGATGAGTAAGGGTTCTTACAGACGAGCGGGACGTTGCTAACTGCAGATAAACTGCAGCCGTCGCCGCCTGTCGACGGCAGCCATCGACACACCAACTGCAAGCGTCGACGGCAGCCGTCGACAGGTGGCGACGGCTGCCGTTGACAACGTGCCGCTCGTCTGTTAGAACCCTTTTTCTTTTTCGGATGGAAAATTATCAAATGACTTCTCCCGCTCTGGGCGGAGCAGGAGGGAGTGTCAGACTTTTACTGACTAAAACCCATCCATGTTCCTTCATCGCCCTTTGTGTTCCGGGGCCACGGTATCTCTTTCGAATAGTCCCGCAGCCCCGGCAGGCTTCGGTCCGTGCGGACCCCTTCCCTATTGCTGACTCTCTTTGAGGCGCGCGTGGTACACGAACGCGCCGTCGACACGGCCTGTCGTCATGAGACGTACGGACGGCGAGCTAGCCCATAACTCCCCGTCCGTCTGTAAGAACCCTAAGGTGTCAATCGATTCGTTGTTATGGCCGGGTAACATAGGCTACATTTTATTCAGTAGTTGGGTTTTTAGTGGAAGTAGTATTCCATTATTACATTCCGCTTCTTCACACACGCATGCTGGTACAGTTATACAGGTACAGCTGTGGTGCATGTATTAGATAAAACCGATTGTTATCAGCCGTGTCGTGTTTTGATTGATTCTGGCGCTCAAACAAACTCTATTTCTATTGATTGTTTACAACGTTTAGGGTTAACACCTTGTAAATGTAATTTTGATATTTTTGGAAGATTTATTATTATTTATTTACTTCAATAAACTTTGGATCATAGGTACAATTAAGCAGAATTAAAAAAAATATAAAATCACCAACACAAATTAATTCAACACCGCAATTAAAATTAAAATCACAATTAAAATTATTAACAAAATTTAATCAAATTAAAATAAAATCAAATTAAAATCAAAATCACAATTAAAATCACAAACTGATTTGTCTCGTTAAGCAAATTAAAATCTAAAAGCGAGTGGGTTAGGATCGTACCAGGTGGTGATCTAAAGTTTGTATCATCATCATCATTTCAGCCGAAAGACGTCCACTGCTGGACATAGGCCTCCCCCAAGTGTCGCCACAGTGACCGGTCCCGTGCGACTCGCATCCAACGGATTCCCGCAGCCTTCACCAGGTCATCGAAGTTTGTATGTAATGTAATGATGTGTGTGTGTGTGTATCGGCAAAATTAATCTTCTTGGTACTTAAAATAAAATAAAAAATGGAAAAGCTCATTTATTTTAGTTAATCAATTACGCAGGTACAAAATTTTCAAAAAGTTGGTTAATCTGTTCCTACAGATTAACCAACTTTAACTGACTAACTTTGATTAACTAACTTCATCTTTAAAGTTAGTTGCTTATTTCGAAGATAGTTTACTGTGGAGGAATGCCACCTTTACATTCACAGAGACGTCAATACCTCAAACGTAAGACATGTTATTGTGTTTTCCATGGCGACATTTACATCATTTCACTACAATACGTGGTTGAAAATATTGCAAAATTGAATTCATATCTATTCTGTTACGAATTCAATTTCGCATCCTTTCACATGGTTATTGGTTGGCCTGACACGTTCACTGCAACAGGATTCTTTGTACCATCTGAATATTATACAAATCTGTCACTCAAAGAAGAATAAAGTGATTTATTGGATGTTCTTTTAACCGACTTCTAGAAAAAGAGGAGGCTATGTATACGGCCGACATTTTGTTTTTTTTTTCATGTTTGTTCTCCGATTGCTCCGTGTTTACATAACATCACGCCTTGTAATTCCCGAAGGGTTAGGTAGATGTATACCTAACAAGTACAACTACATTTAGCCATTTATGTCAATTCCCATGTAATAGGGGGCGAGCCTATTGTCATCAGCCGAGCACAAATCCAGACTCCGTAGCTGCTACTGAGAAATTCCCGATGGAAAAACGTAATAGACTTTGCCCGACCCAGGAATCGAACCTAGGACCTTAATGCTTCGCAGTTGCGCTTGCGACCACCAGACCAACGAGTCAGTCCATTCTCTATGATTACTGGTGCGATTTACGTGGTCTTTATGAGTTGTCTTCTACATATAATGGAAAAAGTGGGGGGAGGCCTTTACCTAGGATTGGGACAGAATAAGCCAGGTAAAAAACCGGCCAAGAGCGAGTTGGACTCGCGCACCGAGGGTTCCGTATAATCTTGTATGTATTTTGTTATTATACTACATATTTACGGTTTTCAGATTTTTCACTTTACATGTGCTGTAAGACATTGCTTCTCGCCAAATTTTGTGATTCTAGGTCTACGGGAACTACTATATAGGTTTTCGACCCAAAACCTATAGGGTATTTCCGGTCGACCTAGAATTGTCAATTTTGGTTAAAAGGAAGGCCTTACAGCACAAGTAAAGGGAAAATTCTGTAAAATAATAAAATTGTTGAACATTTTGGAACTTACAAGTTTTCGCGAAAATCTAAATTTGCCCATATCTTTTTATCATGTTGACTTAGGAACTTGATTTTTATACACCTAATAGGGACTATAAACCTCAGTATCTGGTATAAATTTGAACTTATTAGGTCCATACATTCCTGAGAAAATCGGTGGTGACACACGGACAGACAGACGGACAAGAGAGTGATCTTATAAGGGTTCCTTTTTTTACCTTTTGAGGTACAGAACCTAAAAAACAAAATTGACCGGGAGACGAGGAACTGAGGCGATGCTGACCCCATGCAGTGCTTATAAATGTGGATGGACCTTAAAATATACGCACCAAATACCGATGGGATCCAAGTTCTTTTGAAAACAAAATCTTGACCTACTTCTGAACTCTTTGTTTTACATGCAAACTTTCTTGAAGTTGTCTAACGCCGCGATCCTTTTATTATATTCTCACGATTGTTTGATTTATTCAGTTAGTAAAGTTATTCTTCGTATCTATAGACATAGATATACTCTAGATAACGTAAGTATCACGATCCGTATGAATACCGAGTGAGCAATTTTTTTGACTACTATGACGTCATAAGCACTATTTAGCAGGCTCGAAGGCACCTAACAAGCCGATTCCCACCGGCTACCCTGCGGGAAAAAGTCACTCTACGTACTTATATTACTTTGCTATACAAAAAAGACTTCGGTTTTGTTCTATAAATGTCTACAATTAAGTTCTTGAGTTGTAACGTTGTAAACAAATTGGCTTGCTGCGACAGTAGCCACGTTAAGCATAAAATGCTTAACCTTTTGACTGCCACAGCCACACACACGTGAAAAGCAAGCGCATGCCCTGTACGCCAAACGACAGAATTTTAGGCGAAAATGTGGCCTGGCGTGGAGCGCACGCGCGTGCGTTTATGCTCTGGCGGTCAAAAGGTTAACGCGGGCACGCAAAGTGGTGCTCTTGCGTTATCTGGGTATAGCTATATCTGTGTTCGTATCGGTGTGAGTTTTCGTATCGGTCCTAGTATTAAGCTTGAAGTTGAAAAGTTCTGGTTTCGATCTATTTTAGCTGCAAAGAGGTTTCTTTTTGCTGTGACTTGTTTTTCTAACAGTTACGAGCGAGTTGTATTAGTTTGTAGTTTTCGATGCTAGTGCGACCTGTAATTAGGTCGAACTGTTAAATGACTGCCTTCACCTTGTTGGTTTAACTTGCCACCGTTAAACCAACAAGCTGATGGCAGGCATTAGGCTCGCGCCCTATTACATGGGACTTTAAAAGAGGAAGGCTATTAGGTACACCTCTGCCTGCTGATTTGTGTTGCAACGTTGGTAGGTTTACAGCAAATGATACCAACGTGTAGGTGTGGGCGTACTATGCACTCCGTATTGGCAGCTTTCATTCAATTTCGACTAGTAATTCTGTTTTTTAATGTTATCACAACTACCTGGGATTACGCGGTAGCCCAAGTAGTTTGTCAGTCATGTTTGACTATATTGGGGTCGGCTTTAACCTAACTTAAACTTTTTTTTATTTTTTTTGACGCTGGGAAAAAATGCATTACGCATACCCTCCCGTCGGGGGACGGGAGGGGTATGTGGGACTCCCCGGGCGTGCAAAACCCGGTATACCCACTAAAACGACCCAGCGCATTCCCGCTTCGTCAAAGTGGAGGGGGACTGGGAAACCGGCACAGCCTTTACTTCCAGTCCCCCGCCGACGAACACAAGGCGGACCCCCCCTCTTGCCCTCACGGCACGGGCGTGGAGGAGGGGGTTCGGGAATGACCGACGGAGGTGACGGGTGTAATGCGGGCGGAGGCACCCCCGCGCCTGTCGCCCGCCCGTCACCGTGAGGAGGGAGGGCAAACGCCCCTTCCCCCCCTCTCCGCCCGCGGAGCAGCGCAGCGAGAGGATCAAAGTCCTCCCGCGCGCGTACCGCCGCCTCCATTTGCGAAATCGCAAAAGGAGGCTACCGCTGACCAGGTCTCCTCGCTCCCCAGCATGGTGTTGACGCACGCACGCCGGGAAGCGGGAGGCCCAGTCGCCCGCGAGGTGACGGGTGCAATGCGGGCGGAGGCACCTCCGCGCCTGTCGCCCGCCCGTCACCGTGAGGAGGGAGGGCAAACGCCCCTTCCCCCCCTCTCCGCCCGCGGAGCGGCGCGGCAAGAGGATCATGCGGATGCTCGTGATCCCCTCGCCGCGCCGCTCCGCCTCCTCCTTTTGCGAGGTTCTCGCAGACTCGCAGAGGACCCCACTCCCCTGCAATACCCTCTGCTACGCCCGCTGCTCAGAGGGGCACGCAGGGGAACGCACACCGCACTTCGCATGACGGGAGTTGATCATACGAAGTGCGATGCGCCCGTGTGCGCTGGTGGTTTTTGTTGCGTCTATTTCTTATGGAATTAGACCAATAACAGGGCGGCAACCACGTGAAGGTGAACACACCAGACTTGCCTTGAGGATCTACACGACCGTAGCGCTCCCCCTCAAGACCCCGCCACCCTACCGCCTCTGAGGGAGGCAGTAAGGTAGACCTGCATCTATGCTATCATGCAAAGCATGTCGTTGTGCAACCGCGAAAGCATAAATACAGATCCGCCCCAACCTAACTTAACCTTTTTTTTTTTTTTTTTTTTTTTTTTTTTTTTTTTTTTTTTTTTTTTTTTTTTTTGCGCTGGGAAAAAATGCATTACGCATACCCTCCCATCGGGGGATGAGAGGGCTATGTGGGACTCCCCGGGTCTGACCCGGTATACCCACTAAAACAACCCAGCGGCATTCCCGCTTCGTCAGAGTGGCGGGGGACTGGGAAACCGGCACAGCCTTTACTTCCAGTCCCCCGCCGACGATTGCCAGGCAGGACCATCTCACACCCTCACGGATGTGGGGGGTCGGGGATGACTAACGGAGGTGACGGGTGCAATGCGGTGCCGTCACCTAGAGGAGGCACGAGAGGCACGACGCCTTCTCCCCCTTCTCCGTCTGCGGAGCGGCGCAGCGAGAGGGTCGTCCTCCCGCGCCCGCTCCGCCTCCTCCTTCTGCGAGAGTACGTCCTCGCAGAAGGAGGCTACTGCTGACCAGGCCTCCTCGCTCCGCAGCATGGAGTCAACCACGCCGGGAAGCGAGAGGTCCGGTCCGACCACCGCGGTCAGACCACGGCGCAGCTCGGACCACGCCGGGCACACCTCGAGAGTGTGCTGCGCCGTGTCCTCCGCCGCGCCGCAGTCGTGGCACGCCGGGGTTTCCTCTCTCCCGATCCGGTGAAGGTGCGATCCGAAGCAACCATGCCCGGACAACACCTGCACCAGACGGAAAGAGAGGAAACCGTGGGACCGCTCGAGCCAGCCCTTCAGGACCGGCCCGAGCGCGTCCAACGTCCGGCGGCCAAAGGCGGCGCTGGCGAGGTCCTCCGTCCAATGGAGGACGATGGCGTCCTTCGCCTCTCGCCGCACCGCCTCCCGCTCTTCGCCCATGGGGCGCTCCCCAAGCGCCTTTCGGCGCGCCGTCCACTCGTACACTCTGGCGAGCACCCACGCCTCCAACTCCCACGGAGGGGTGCCGGCCAGAGCGCACGCCGCCGAAAAGCCCACTGAGCGGTACGCTCTCGCCACCCGCTGTGCAATGGCCCGCTGGGGCCTGCGGATGGCGGTCGCATTCTCCCTCCTATGGAGGGAGTCCGCCCAGATGGGAGACCCGTAAAGGGCCATGCTCCGCAAAATGCCGGCATAGAGGCGCCGGCATTTCGCCTTGGGCCCCCCCCAGGTTCGGGAGGAGCCACGAGAGGGCGTCCGCGGCCTTCAACAGGCGCGTCGACAGCCCGCTGAAATGCGGGCCGAAGCGCCACCTGTCATCCAGCACCAGCCCCAGATATTTCATCTGGGGCTGGACCCCTATACGGACGCCCTCCACGACGATGTGGGCGTCGGCAGGGCAGCGCTGCCGGGGACCGCGAAAGAACACGGCCTCCGTTTTGTGCAGCGCCACCCTCAATCCCAGGCGGCGGATCCTCTCTGCCACCAAGGATCCGCCAGCCGAGGCCAAACAGGCCGCGTCGGCAAAGTTCCTCCCCCGGGCAGTTAGGAGAGTATCATCCGCGTAGCAGATGACACTCGTGCCCGGGAGGAGGGCACCCCGCAACAGCCAGTTGAACCCGATGTTCCACAAGGGGGGGCCAAGCACCGACCCCTGTGGAACACCGGACTCTGCAGCGTACCTCCTCATGGTGGCCGATTTGTCCACAAGGAGGACCTCGCGGTCCTCCAAGTAGTCGGCCAGGAGATCCTGCAGATATTGGGGCACTCCGTGATACCGGAGTGCCTCCAATATCGTCGAGTGGGGGACGGAGTTGAAGGCGTTGGCAATGTCGAATGACACCGCCAGCACTCCGTCCCCCGCCTCCACCGCCTCCTTCACCTGGCCCTTGAGTAGGGCTAGCGCATCGATCGTCGAACGCCCACGACGGAAACCGAATTGGGCGTCCGACAGATCCGGCCCCACCCCCCTCAGGTGGCTGTCCAGTCTCCCGGCGACAATCCCCTCGAACATTTTACCGACCTCATCGAGTAAAACGATGGGCCGGTATGCCGAGGGGGAGTCCACCGGGCGACCCTCCTTTCGGAGGAGGCATAGCTGCCCCTCCTTCCAGAGTTTCGGGAACCTCCCAGCCGTAAAACACGCGCTGAAGAGGTCCCGAAACCTGTCCTCCATTTCGGTGGCGGCGATCGCCACCACCCGCGCGGGGACGCCGTCCGGCCCGGGGGCGGTCTTCTTCGCGCGGAGGCTCAAAACCCCCGCGTAGAATTCCGCCGCCGTGACCGGGGGCACCTCCGCCTCCGGTGGAGCCGCCCCTTGCGGGGGATCCATTGTTGGTGGGGCGAAGTCGGTCCTGCGCGGAAACAGGGACCGGACCACCCCATCCAACAATGCCGGCTCGAGGGTCTCCGACAGTGGGGGACCATAGGGGCGGAGTTTGTTCTGCGCCGCCTTATATGGCCTCCCATAGGGGTCCCTGTCGAGACCCTCCAGCATCTCGGCCCTCGCCGAGTCCTGCGCAGCGCCCATTGCAGACTTGAGGGCCACCGTAGCCTCTCGGTAAGAGGCGTACAGGCGGTCCTCCTCTGCCCGGACTCGGTTCTGGGCGCTGCGCCGGCGGCTCCGCGTGTAGGCTCGTCTGACCGCCACGCAGGTGGCCCGGAGCCCCGCCAGCTCCTCCGTCCACCAATAGACGGCACGACGGGGAGGCGGACGGCGAGACCAAGGCATGCTGGAGTTGCACATCTCGGTCAAGGACCCCCGCAGCCGGACCGCTGCGGCATCCACGTCCGGGGCCTCCTCGACAGGGGGAGGCGACAGCCAGTCCTGGAGGAAGGCGGCCTCCTTGGCTGCCTCCCGGTCCAGGCGGGTGAGTGCCCACCGCGGGAAGGGAGATTACCCAGCGCGGGTCGTCCCCCCTCCCCGCTGTGTGGAAATGTCGAACCGCACATAACGGTGGTCCGACAAGGTCTCCACCAGCTCCACCCGCCAGTTCACAACGCGGGCGGCGAGCGCGGGGGTGGCGAACGAGACGTCCACCACCGACCCGCCCTGTTGCCGCACACACGTGTGGACCGCCCCCCTGTTGAGGAGGGACACACCGCACGAGGCCGACCAAAACTCGACAGAGCGTCTCCGGACGTTACAACCGGCAGCCGGGTTGCCCCATGCCGCCGACTTGGCGTTGAGATCGCCGAGCACTACGACCTGGCGTGGCGCCGCCCTCCCTACGACGGCAGTGAGGATCTCTAGGAAATCCTCAAAGCCCGAGAGAGGGCGGTTTGGGGAGAAATACACCCCCACTATCGCTATCTCTCCCCACGCGGCAGCCACGTATCCCGGTCCCCTCTCTAAGAGCGAGAGGGGAGGGGAGTCTGTAGAAGACCGCGCCACCAACGCCACTAGGCCATCCCGGTCGCCCAGCCAACGGCCAGGGACCGAGTAGGGCTCGGCGACCACCGCCAAGTCCACCAACCACTCAGCCATGGTCTGCATCAGCAGATCCTGGGCTGTCCTGCAGTGGTTGGCGTTCGCCTGAAGGATGCGATGTTCGACTCTGGGCATTACTCGGACATCGCACCCTCCTCCGCAGCCGCCGCAGGAACGGCGGCGTTAGCGGCAACAGCTGGCGCAGGCCCGGTCGGTGCCTGCGCTTTGCCACGCTTACGGGGGGGATTGCACTTCCCCCCCTTCATGACGTGGCCTGCCCGGCGGCCACTGGTGGCACACACCGCGCAGTGCGGCGTGGCGGCCTGACAGGAGGAGGCTTTGTGGCCCTCCTTGCCGCAGCGGTAGCATGTGTCCGACCGATCTACTTTGGACGGACACATGGGCTTGGTGTGTCCGATGCCGAAGCACCGGAAACACCGTAGAGGCTGGTCCTCGAGTGCCCTAACCGCACCCCAGCTGAAGCCGACCTGAAGCCGTCCCTTCGCAAGGACGGCTTTGGCAGCCGCGATTGGGCACTCGAGGCGGGTTGTGCCCATTCCGCCGCGGCCGGGCCTTATGTCCCGGCCTTGGACCGCACTGGCGCCACAGCCCCCTACCGCTGCGACCGCAGCCACCACCTCCTCCTTGGTGACGGAGTCATCTAGCTCCGTCACTTCAATGGCCGCCAACTTGACCGGCCGGGCCACCTTGGCAGAGTCCGCGATGACCTCCTGCAGCTTGGCTGCAAAGAGGTCAGCGCGGGCGCTCCCCTCGGCCCCCGGGAACTCGAAAATTCGAGCCCCGGCCTGCGTCCGACGGCACGACACACTGCCGATGCCCAGTTGGGCGGGATCGGCATTGCCGCGCGCCCGCACCAAGATGGAGGCGTAGGTCTCCCCTCGCCCCGCAGCCTCCGCGGTGAGTGTCACCACGACGGCTGCGGTTTTAGGGGGGATCAACCTCCCCTTTCCCCTCCCATTCCCCCTTCCCTGGCCCTTTCCCTTGCCGGTCGTCTGCGACTGGCTGGGAACGGGGGTGGCGGGGACGGTAGGCACGGCAGGGTTGGCAGGGACGGCCGTTGCCGACTTCTTCCCCTTCCCCTTGCCCTTCCCCCCACGGACCACTTTCGTCCACTCGTTGGACGGAGTGGTCGCAGGGAGAAGGGCATCTTCCGCCTGGGTTGAAGACGGCCCCGGCTCAGACCGCCTCCTGTCCGCCTGAGTTGAGGACGGCCCCGGCTCAGACCGCCTCTCATCCGCCGCAAGCGGCGGTCGGAGGCGCTTCTCCGGCAGGAGCCGGTCCTCAATCCCTGCAAAGCAGGCTCTCGTGAAGGCCCTCTCCTCCATTACTACCTTGCGGATAATATCCTCAAGGTTGGAGGAAGGGCCCTCTGCTGCAGGCCTCGCCTTGGCCTGTTGTGGCCGGGCCGAGGCAGCGCCCTCTGCCACAGGGCTCGCCTCGGCCTGCTGTGGCCGGGCCGTGGCTTCAGCCAGCTTCAGATGAAGCTGGCTGACCTCCGACTGCAGGCGATCCACCCTCGCCTGCAGTTGCCGCGTCTCGTCGGTGGTCGTCCGCGTCACCAACTCAGCGACGACACCGCGCAGGCTTGCGGCCCGGCACTTGAGGGCCTTCTGGAAGGTCCCCTTCAAGTTGGAGGACTTAGAGGCGACCTCCATGATCCCCTCCTCGTCCTCCTCCGCCATCCTCTGGAGCTCTTCCAGAGACTGGTCCGCATACAGAACGCGAGACGCACCGTACCCGGACTTGGCCCGAGCGAGGTGCGCCCGCTTCTCCTTCGCGGCAACCCGCTCCTCCAGCTCTTGCTGGAGCTGCGCCTTCCGGGCCAGGTCAACCTGGCGCTGGGCGTCCGCGAGCCCAACGACGTGGGTATCCGCGGCCGTCGTCGTCGGCTTTTTAGCCTTCGACAACGGTTTGGACCCCGAAGCCGAAGAGCTCCCGGACCCACAGCTCTGGAAGACCCGCTTTAGTGGTCGTGAGCCGCTCCCATCTGACACTCCAACAACCGAGTCACTGTCAGATGACTCAGCCCCTCCATAATAGCTAGCCGCAGACGGCGCGCGGCTAGACTCAGACGCTGGAGCGTCGGGGTGGCCCTGAGAAGGGCCTTTGGGTTGGCCCTGAGAAGGACCTTTGGGTTGGCCCTGAGAAGGACCTTTGGGTTTTAAAAACCGCCCGCGGGCGTCCCGCGCAGGACTTGGCATGGCAGCCACAGCAGATTCGTAGACAACAACGCAATAAAATAAAAGCTACGAGAGCACAGAGCACTTTGGCCGTACCCAGTCTGCCACTCCGTTACGGTGGTCAAACTGGGCCGTTTCCAGGGGACACGACGTGGACGTAAGCTCTGTGGGGTGGTCCCCCAGATCGGCCCCAACCTAACTTAACCTAACCTAACCGGATGCAGCAGAATGCCGGTATTTTACATGGTGCGATTGCCTATCTGACCTCCACAACCCAGTTAGTACTAGGTACTACGACACCCAGCCGTTAAAACTGGTTGTAAGATTTTTTACTGACTATAGTCCGCGCGCGAGCTCCAAGGAATCGGTGGCTGGTTTAAATCATCGGTGATTTTATTTCAGGTGCATAGTGCCCTCTTAGAATGGTTTCATAATTTAGTAAATTATGAAATCATTCTGTGAGGGTGTTATGTGCTTGAGGTGGAACCACCGATGTTTTAAATAAGCCACCGATTCCTCGGAGCTCGCGCGCGGACTATACCTGTAACGACTAATGGATGGTCATCCATCCCTGGACCGACCTAGCCAAGCTTATGCAAGCCGATCTTCAAGGGTAAGCACGGTTTAACCTTGAAGATCATCGACCTGTACGGCTGTTACTATTTAGTCAGGAGCTCCTCCATATTATTATACGAACCCAAATTCTTGAAACATTATGCGGACCAGACTAAACACACACATCAGAAAACAAACAATCACCCAACTTGCGTAAGCCCAGCCACATACCCACAGAACAACACAACTTCGCAAATAGCCATTTGCCTCATTTGACCCATTACTATTATATTTGGTCCCGTTTGTCCCCCACAAACAGTGTTATTTGCCCTCTTCGGGGACGGATTAGCAAGCCTGTCACGGAGGCAGGAGGCATCCAATCAGACGAGGATTATTTAATCTCCGTATGAGATGATCCTCCTCATGTCATGTACAGGATGATTTGTAGGTAAAATATGGAGAAGATTTTCTTGCCATTTCATAATCCTTTTTGACACAGGTAAGAGATAATTAGACGGCGTTATTTTAATTTTATGAAGTACCGATCTGTATTTTTTGAAAATCAGTGATATTTTGCAGAAATCTTTAAAAGTGACTAGTTTTTGAAGTAAGTTTTGTATAGTATACGTAGTTTTACATAGTTCTTTTATTGTATTTTTAGTTGGTATTTTTGTGCAAAATATTTTGTGTTTGTTTATGTGTTTGAGCGTATGGCACTCGTGGGCTGCCGCTGAAAATCAGCTGAAAATTCGGGCCACTGACTAATTGTAACGACTGCCAAAACTCTGCAAAGGACAGCCGGGTCGAAACTCGGTATGTAATGATGGTCACCCATCCACAGACCGACCTTGGCAAGCGTGGTTTAACCCTGAAGATCAAACCGTGTGGCTGTTACTAATAAGCCACGAGCTCCTCTATCTCTGTTCTATACTGTGTAGCAAATATTTTCAGGTTTCAATCAGATTAGGTAGGTAGTGATAAAAACAATTAAAAAGTAATAAACCGTTTATTACAAATGAAAGAATACAAAATTTTTAAAATCCTGATACTTATAGTTACTTATATTTAGAATAAATTAATATTTACTGGACCTTACTTCGTGGGGCAAACTGGAACAAGAGAGATAATATTTCTTTATTTACCACCAATTATAACATCACTACAGACTCGTCCAATACGATGCTATAATACATCGAATACAACAAAACAAATACGTAATGTTAGTACGGTGGGCTGCATCAATTTGGTACCCCAGTTGGGTACCCCAGTACCCCGGGTTCGAACGTAGGTTCTTTCAAGGGGGTACCCACATCGTGAAGCTGACTGTACAGTGGGCTGCATCAACTGGGTACCCCTGTTAGGTACCCCAGTACCCCAGGTTCGAACGTAGGTGCTTTCAAAGGGTTCCCACAACGTGAAGCTGACTGTTCAGTGGGCTTTAACAATTGGGTACCCCTGTTAGGTACCCCAGTACCCCGGGTTCGAACGTAGGTGACTGTTCAGTGGGCTGCATCAATTAGGTATCATCATCATTTGGGTACCCCCCAGTACCCCAGGTTCGAACATAGGTGCTTTCAAGGGTATTTCCTGTACAGTCAGCTTTACGACGTGGGTACCCCACGTCGTCGTAAAGCTGACTGTACTGTGGGCTGCATCAATTGCTAAACTAAGTATTTCAGTCAGGCACAATTTTTCAATCACGTCAAAATTCTCATTTAAAAAATCTACATTATGCTTTTATAGGCATCCCTAACTAAGTCAGGTGGATAAAATATTCTGAAATCAATCTGCATACTGATTATATAGATTCAGAAAGTCCTTAATCAAATCTTGTCAACGCTTGAACTTCGAGGACTCGTTTAATCCAATTTGGAAGTCGTGGAATCTCTGCAGCCGTCAGTAAAAGACGCTAAAACTCGGGAATCATCCAAGAATTCTTTGTATATTAAAATGTGTGTAATAAAACGGTTGGAAGTTTTGAAACAGTCGTACTCGTTTATGATCGGGTTTGGGCAAATGCTTGTGCTTTCTGAATCCCGGCGATATTTGTACGTCTCCATGAATGTCTAAATATTGTAGTGTTGTTGGAATTTCGTCTCTTGGCGCTTGGTGGATCGTTAAAAATTCAACAGAAGGCTATTATTTAGGCATCCTTTTAAGCGACGCTTAGTGTTAGTGAAAGTGGCCAAACATGCGTAGTAGGCCCTTTCTTGAAGCATGTATTGAGATAAGGATAATTGAGTGAGTCTGATGGAAGAATTAAAAGGTACCGAAATTTACCCTCTTTTTGTCTTGGGATTAAAATAATAATGATTTGTGAGAAAAGTGTCTGTCCCTAGTTATGAAGGCCTTACCTTCCGCCGGATGAATTCATTTCGGACTTGCTCAAGATGGAGTAGAACCACGATCCTCCTGGATAGGAGGATTCATTTTGCTTATACAATAAACTCGCTTTTATAGGGACCTAGACGAGAACGCGTCTGCACAAATGTCTTGCAGCTGATGCAAACGAATAAGCTCCTAAAACTTTCGGAAGATTTGGGAGCAATTTTGGATGAGAATAAAAGTAGTGTAACCGAAGAAACGATGGATCAACTGTGTGAAAGCTGATATGGCTAGTGTTGGTGGCTAGATAATTATATAGACGAAGAAGGCATGCTGCGTCGACCCCTAACTAATTGGGAAAGCGGCAGAAGGGAAAAAAAAAATTACCTTGAGTATTTCACCTGGTCACCTGCTGGCAATAGATTTCAGTACGGTAGTGTTGTTTTTGTGGCAAGTACATAAGAGAATGGCAACCTGAAAATAAAACAAGAAGAATTAATCTTCGTGAATCATTTTCAGGATTCCAGCAGGCTTAGCCAAGTTGACAATCTACAATCGTTAACGTTAGTAGAAAACTAATCAAATGTATGGGAATGACATCATCTCAACGTTAAATCACGTGAGCAACACAAACGAATAGAAAATTCGTAGACAAGTTTACATCGTGCAAAATGATAGAATAAAATGTTATTGTTTCTACAATGTTGATCGCTATACTCTTTGGTAGGAACGCTCACCATCGATTTAAGTGTTTAATGGGTTTTTTCTACAGACATTAGAGAACGAGCGATCGACTCAGTCGACTCAACTTGGCTAACAATTTAGCGCTTTCTACAATCGCTTACGCCGAGGCGTTTACGATTGTAGAAAGAAAATCGATACGAAACGTTCGCAACTTGGCTAGGCCTGCAGGAGACTTTATTCTTATTATTTGTTTTCGTTTTTGACAGATTGTTTTTTGATAAGAGGACGAAATCTTGCAACGTTCTTATATGGTTGCCTGGGTATCAGATGAAAGCATTGATGGAAAGAAAGTGAATGATGCCCAGCTTTTCAAAGGTTTATTATTTTTACTTATGTACTTACTACTACAGAGTACAAGAACCTGGTCGTTACAAATTCTTCTGACTCAAAAAACGCTCTTAGCTTCATGAATATCCGAAAACTGAATGTTTTACACTGGGGACCGGTTTAATAGCATGTGATAGGCAGAATATTTATAATGATAAAAGAAATCCAGATAAGTCTTACAAAAGTTATCAGGAGGAGTTGTAACAGACCATGATTCGACGTATGAGAGTTTATTTAAAGGACGAAGGTGAGAAATAAAGAAGATAATTTAGAAATTCTACCTCTAAAGGAGTTAAAATATAGGATGATAAAGTGTCTGGCACTTACTTTGGTTGGATTAAATGGAAAGGCATCTTTCTAACGGCTTCCTCTGCGATATCGAGAGGGAAGGCGAACTCGACCATGTTTTCGTTCAGACAGTCGTTGTAGGTGGAGGCGAGCTGACATCTGTCAGACATGCCTTCAATGCTGTCCAGACAGAGCCGGGACACAGCGTTGAGCTTGCGGACGACGCGGGAGTTCTTTCCGTTCACTAAACTGGCGAGGTGGACCAGGAGTTCTCTGTTCACCTGGGGAAAAATAAATTATAAGGGGGTTAGAGGAAAATACGCCGTAGTACGTCGGTGCTTTGTTGAGATTTGCATGGGATGTGATTAAGCTGAGATCGTTCAGGCAAGGCCAACAGCTGAGGGATATAGCTGAATTATTGTATGGAGCGACTGCTAACCTACTTTGAATTCCTAGCTACTGACTGGGTAGTACGATATCTCTTGCTGAGACGGGCTCACAGACTGTCGAGATTCTGCCTGTAGCGACGGTCAAAGGTCTGCTCACAAAACACAGTTCAGTCTGCGTACAGACAATATGGACCGACCATAGTAAACTAACTAAAACAACCACACCGGCTTAAACTAATATAACCTCACACTTGTGATCTCCGAAGGGTTAGGCAGAGATGTACCTATTAGTACACCCACCTTTCGCCCGTTATGTTTAAGCCCCATGTTATAGAGGGCGAGCCTATTGCCATCAACCGGGCGCAAATCCAGACTGAGGAATTCCTGATGGAAAAACCCAATGACACTATGCCCGATCCGGGAATCGAGCACCAGGACCTCATGATCAGCAGTTGTGCTTGCGACTACTAGACCCACGAGGCAGTACTAAACTAATATTGTATTACACTTAAAGTACTTACGGGATGATATCCGTGATTTTTCTTTGTTGCTATGAGCTCCCGATATTTCGACACTGTTGCAAGCATCATGATCGGGGGAATACTGATGCAAGCAACAGCGTCGGAATATCGGGAGCTCATAGCAACAAAGAAAAATCACGGATATCATCCCGTAAGAACTTTAAGTGTAGTGAAAAACCGTGAAAGTCTAAAACAGTGTATCAATATTGTATTGTATATAAGACTAGTGAACAACCTGTGACGTCACAGACAACCGATTAATCCGTCTAGATACTTAGCCACAAGCTATTCCCTACCTTGATAATCAAAGAATATAGCTCTATTTACCTTTCCATGATTAATGACGTCACTTTGCTCCAACATGCAGGCGGCGAAGCACTGCCCAGATCTGGATACCGGTGAGGTGTTCGTAAAGTATGCTCTGACGTCCTTAGGAGTCGCTCGCACTTTGATGACGCAGGATTGGGCCATTCGAACTAGGGCGTCCAAGTGTCCTTGTATCTGAAATACAAGGAAAAGGATACTTCACTTGCTGTAGGGCTTAAAAATATTATAAAAATACTATGTTACAAGGATGTAACTTGGATAAAACACGTTACTTCGTTCAAATACTAGTTTTTTTCCACTGAATTTTTGCACAAAGACAATATCTGAACTTGTCACGAAAATGTTTTTTTTATTAAATAAAAACTTTAGTTTAAGGTGAAAGCGTCAGGGTAGCCCGCCAAATTCAAATTTTCTTATGTTTTTGCAATTTGCAGGCCAGTGCTAGATTGTATATTGAGGTGGATGCTCCAACTTACAGTCGCGAGGAATATTTTACTCGCGACTGTAAGTTGGAGCATCCACCTTAAACAGAGCTGAAGAAACCGGATGTTACTTTAGTTTGTTTTTATTATTACACTGCCTTGTTGGTCTAGTGATCGCAATCGCGATTGTTGGGCATGAGACCCTTTTTTTTTCGGATGGGAAATCATCAAGTGATCCCTCCCGCTCTGGGTGGAGCAGGAGAGAGTGTCAGACTTTTACTGACTAAAACCCATCCATTTTCCTTCATAGCCCTTTGTGTTCCGGGGTCACGGTATCTCTTTCGAACAGTCCCGCAGCCCTGTCGAACAGTCCCGCAGCCCCGGAGCATGAGACCCTGGGTTAAATTCTCGAGTTGGGCAAATTGTTATTGGGTTTTTCCATTAGGAATTTCTCAGTAGATATGGCTATCCACCTTGTAGCTCCAACTCGCTGGTAGAGGAAACTCAAATCATACCTTAGGGTCTGAAAAATCGACTAAGGTTCCTGACGACCGCTGTGTTTTAATTCCCACGATGAACGGGATCAGACAGGATAGGATTTTAATAAGCTGCATTTTTCTGGAAACATTGAAAACTTCTTTAATTTCATGAAAAACAAAAATATCCTTTCGAGTAAGATTCAAATGTTTCTTTAGGAATGTAATGTAAAATAGACTATAGTTGCTGCCAGTTAAGATGTCAATAGCGGTCATTGCCCTTTCACTAATATCTCTTCGCACGAACCAAAACAAATATGTACCTATCGTTTTTCATTAGAAAAATGTTGACGATCACGATTGTTCAAGACTTGAACAGGCTTATTTTAGGCTTTTAAAGATAAGGACTTGAATAAATGTAGGTGAGTCAATGACCGCTATTGACATCTTAACTGGCAGCAACTTTAGTATAGTATGACCACTTTAAGTGTGCAGTTCAAGATGGCGCTGCTTGTCAAGACAAAATGCATCAATATGTCAAACTTGGTACATTTATTTTAGTTCTGAGTTATGACTGACAGATAAGTTGGTTGCAGTTTTAGTGTAATGATATTCACGAAAAAGCCATTGGCCTATTAGAAGTATCTGCTTAGTTGCTACTTATTTTGCCTAAGGCAAAACCATGAAAAAATATGTTCATCACTTAGCTATAGGCTAGCTACTTATATGTTACAGAAAAGAAAAAAATATTAACGTGATATGCCTTCAAAGAAAGTGCCAACTTTACAAGCAAACTACATATTTTGGAACGTAATCTTCACCTAGATACACTGTAGGCTTAGCCAAGTTGACAATCTACAATCGTTAACGCTAATAGAAAACTACCCAAATGTATGGGAATGACATCATTTCAACGTTAAGTCACGTGGTCGAAACAAACGAATATAAACTTTTAAGTTCAGTCAAAACTGTAAGTTGGCTACGATTTATATGGGATGTAGCAATCACGATTGTAGAAAGGAATTCATTTCATTCTATCATCTTAACCGATGTAAACTTGTCTACGAAGTTTTTATTTGCTTGTTTGACCACGTGACTTAACGTTTACGATTGTAGAAAGAGAATCGATACGAGTCGTTTGTAACTTGGCTAGGCCTGCTGGCCTGCAAAACTAAGTATCACACTTTTAAAATTGCAATAACTTTTCAAGTACAGTTTACTTTCGAAAAAAAAGGGCTGAAAAAGAGTTTAATTTTGTCTATAGTTTCAAAGAAAGCTGATAAAAATTGCTATAAAACGTTTTTTATTTTAAATCTCTAACTTCTATAGTTTAGAAAAAATTGAAATTTTAAAGTGTAGTACTTAGTTTTGTAGGCCAGTGTATATACAGTACACGAAAGATTTTAATCTTTCTTTAAACTTGTGAAGATTTTAAATGTGGCACGGCTACTCTCACTAGACTAATGTAATAATAAGAACTGCCAACTGAACTAAAACATATTGCAAATTGTATTAACAGAACGGAAGTCGTAATATTATTTAGAAGCTTTTACAACGAAGTATTTCTTTCTTGTGTCTTTTCTCGTGAAAGAATTTTAGTATAAAACAAAAGAAGTAAACTTTATACAATTTGAACAGTCATTAAAGGAATAAGAATAATTTATTTAAAAAGTAGGTATTACAAAAGTGTACATTTGGGTGCAGGAGGCCTACCACAAGCTCTTAACGCGATCCATTTTAGGACCTAAACTGAACTGTTCTTCTAATTCGTACCATGACGTCAGTTTAACGATTCAATTTAGGCCATGCCATCTGACAGCGATTGACTCCAAACTGAGTCGCAAGTTTTGGTTTCATTCATTCAATTTTGCACTAGTTTGGTACCATGACGTCCTTAAAGCAGCTCAACTGAAACGCTCAACTGTCAAAATAAGCGATTCAATATAGGTTACTATTTCTTTATCTTAAACTGAAACGTTTACTGTATTAGTGACGAAAATAAAGTTAATAAAGTGCTATTTTGGTGGAATTTTACAAAAACCAATGTAAGTGTATTTTAATTTTTCTTTTAAAGTCTAGACTAACTATTTTACATGCCTTTTTTAACCGCATTTGTTTTCCTTTAACAGATGTCTGATGAACTACTTTTGTTTGAGTTTTTTGAGGAAGATTCTGCCTCACACTATACCCAAAAATGTAAGAGGCTCCAGTTACGCGGCCAGTTGGACCCCATCAATTATTTTGAGGATGCCGAATTCATTAGGCGCTACAGGCTATCCAAAGAATTAGTGCTCGATTTGTGCACGGAGTTGAGCCCGATGTTCAAAGATCCTGTCAAGTCCACGGATTTATCCTTAGAGAATAAGGTACTTAGATAAATAACTTCTTATCTCTTTAGTTTACTTATTCCCTAGAGCTATTCTATGACTTTGTTTGTGAGAAAAGATTTGAGAAACTACCTTTTTTTTTTTTAGGATGGGAAATCATCAAATGACTTCTCCCGCTCTGGGCTGAGCAGGAGGGAGTGTCAGACTTTTACTGACTAAAACCCATCCATGTTCCTTCATCGCCCTTTGTGTTCCGGGGCCACGGTATCTCTTTCGAATAGTCCCGCAGCCCCGGTTTGAGAAACTACCTAAATGCAATTTTTACAACTAAGTATATGGATTAATAACCATAATAAGTGTACAATTGTTGTTGTAATATTTGTTTAAGGTTTTGACTGCATTGTCATTCTATGCCACAGGGTCTTATCAAAGACCAATTGGAGATATAGGTGGTAATTCCGTGGCACAACAAACGGTGTCATCAGTATTGTCTCAAATAACCACGGCGTTAAATTCTCCCCAAATGAGAAATAAATACATTGTTTTCCCAAGGACATTAGAGGAAAGGAATTCCATAAGAAAAGAGTAAGTAAAGCAACAATTTTGGGCTGATATTGTCTATGTACGAAGAATAATAAAGTGAAACCTAACGCTGCTTCCACTTCCACCACTTCACTCTCTATACATCCCAATGCAGGGCACAAGGTCTTTTCTCTCCATAAATCACATTAAATGTAACAAACCTGAACAGCATATTGGGAATTATTCATGATGAAATATAAATAAATGTTAAATAAAAAGCTTCCTTTTCAATTACATAGTTTAATCAAATCAAATTATAAAAAAGTAGGAGTAGAGAACAACAATTAAATACTAACAAAGTTTTGTTTGTATTCTTAAACTAAATAATTTAATTACTAACTAGCTGATGCTCCGCACTGGCCAAATATTTTGTTCATTAGAAATTATAAGTAGGTATTAAGTATCACAGTCTAATACAAATTTCCAGGTTAACAATCATCTTTGGCTATTATTAATAAATTATTATTTAAATTCTTACATTAATTATCAACAATAGTAAAAAGATAGAGAGTGCAGTTAGGTAACTTTCATTTTTAAATAAAGATATAATAAGTCCCTATTGCTGTCAATATTAAGATTTAGAAAGCAGATTGCAATTCATATCTCTTCTGTTTATGTTTATCCTCAAAGGATGGTTCCGTTGCAATGCATCTCTTGATTTTATCTCTGGTGTTTTAGGTACTTATTATAAATGTTTGGTATGAGTCAACCAACCTTTTACTTTAGTAAAATAATTTTCTCACTTGAATTCATATATCACAAAGACAAGTGGCTTCTCAAGGCAAGTTGTACATTTATTCACTTTCAACAGATTTATTGATATGCTTCTCGAAGGAATTATTTAGTTTCAGTACAACAAATTATACAATGTTTAATACTTACGACATTCCTTGAAATAATGTTTATAAAAAGAATTCAAAACTATACTTTTACTTCACTTCAAATTTCCCACCGCAAACACAACTGCACAGACTACCTACGTTTCTAGCAAACTGACACTGACAGTCTGACAGTGACATGACAACTCGCACAACTTTTTTTACTCTGGTACGTTCGAAACAGAAACATAATTTGTTATGATACGACGAAATACAAATATATTTTTCGTATAATAAATAGCAAAAGGTAAATAAATATCTACTTTGACTAAGAATTATTTTATTAATAGTTCTTAAAAACAGCTGTTGAGTGTCTTTAAAACTATAAGTAACTTTAGAAACAAATAAAACGTTACTTACTTCTGAACGTGTCTGACACTAAATGTGCGCGAAACAAAGTTATTCGATAGAGACAACGCTATTAGCGTTGACTCTTTTTCACCAAAAACGTTTCAAACGCGGTTCAGCCACAAATTGCGATCTTTCATTCACTTTTAACGATTCAAATGCCGCTGAGCGTATTGGACGTCATGGTACGAGTTTGAGCGATGCAGTTTAGGAACCTAAACTGAACTGTCTTGCTTTTGAATCGTTTTTAATTAGATCATGGTAGGCCTGCAGTAGTGTTATTTCAGACAATTGTATAATTAGTGCTTATAAGTAAACTATAAATAAAATATTTATAACAGTTGCAAGTAACGATAATGTCGAATGTCGTTAGGTAGCGACCAAAAGAGGGTATCATCCGGTTTCTGAGTTGAGAATTCGGAATCCAGAAAACGTAAAAGTAATTTCGTAATGCTAAAGTAATGTATGACAAGTTATTTTCAATTTATTCAGAAACTGTGAGAAATTTATTAAGTGCGATAAACTTATTCGAAACATAAATAACCTTAGTCTCACCGCTTTCATTCGATAGACGATAATAAAGAAACAAAACGAGTTTAAGAATAAGTTTGGCTTTGTATGATCTTATTTCAAGACACTCATTTCTGTCGTACTGTCCCTTTCCGAAGCTCAGCCGGAGGAATCATCATCTGCCTAGCCGTTTCCCAACTACATATGTTGGGGTCGGCCTCCAGTCTAACCGGATACAGCTGAATGCCAGTATTTTACATGGAGCGACTGCCTATCTGACCTCTACAACCCAGTTAGTACTGGATAATACGATACCCTTTCGTAAGACTGGTGGTCAGACTTTCGGGCTACTGAATACCTTGAACGACTGTCAAAAATCTACAGACGACAGCCGGGACCAACGGCTTAACGTGATTTCCGAGGCATGCAATGGGTGGTCCATCCATAAACGGACCAACCTAGACAAGGACGGCTTAACCCTGAAGATCGACCCCGAGTGGCTGTTTTTATTTAGCAACAACCTTCTCAGCTAGAGACAATCACCGTTAATATAACACAAACACACTACAATACGTCAATTCACTGTTTATTCTAGGCAAAATAAACAAATTGTCGAATAACTTCCGTTGTACTGAGAAGCGAAATGTATTTCAACAACAAGTACAAAATATATGGAATAAATAAACATTCATAACTTCGAGATGAATGAGCTGTCACAAAATTGTACTCGCATGAGCACAGATATCGAAAGAAAAGTCTATTTGGAATTATGACAGGATTTGAGAAAGGAAAAGATAACCAATCATGTTATTTGAAGAAGTATTGGGGCGGAATCAGGCACTGATGAATGGAATTAGGTACCTACCAATTATTCAAGGAAACAAGCAAAGGATATGTGTATATCCTATCTTAAACTATTGAATGAGCAATATACAGGGTGTTAAAGTAGTCGCGCGCCATAGCTTAGGGGTGAGTTCAGTATCGATAAAGGAAATTTCTTCAGGTTCCTTTATCTTCTCTTCCTTTATCTTATCTTTATCCATATAGAACGCCGCTTAAAAAAATATTCCCAAAGTTGATCAGCGACATCTATTGATACATACTGAAGCATTGTGACAAACGTCAGTCGAAAATTCCTCATTAGTTTAGTGAGAATGACTAAACCTGTGAAGAGAAAGAGCTTCCCTATTGATCCCACTTGTTCCACCCGCTGAAAATGTCCAACCTGGACATGATTTGCCATGTCTAACTTGAAAGTCTCTAAACAAATCCTGGACCGAGATTGTTTGAAACAAGGAAAACCTGTACAGGTGGAGATTTACAAACCAATCCAGCCGGAGCCTTGAGTCAAAATGTGGTGCTTTGGTGAACCAGATTTGGTCGTTAGTCTTTCACGCCACAGCAATTGATGGACAGTGGATAGAACCAAACTGGTAGCAAAGTGCTGGACCGACTCAATATAGATTGCCATCGGCAAGCTAAGATAATATTTACAATAGTAGTTTTTTTTTATATGTGTATGTATTTGTATGTATGTTTATTTCATAAATAAATATAGTTTTGTTTTAAGTTTTAATTTAAATTTTCTTGTTTGACTTTTCTACACAATGTGTCTACATTTCTTATCCAACTTTCCTCTCGCAGGTCTGCTGGAAGAAATTTCTTAAGAAATAAGCAGAACCTTTGTGCTCTTCTATGTTAATATATTGTCCTGTAAAGTATTTTGTGTGTACATAAATAAATAAATAAAATAAATAAAAGAACTTGTGTTATGATACAGTAAATGAAATCTACTCACCAAGTTTTCAGTACGGCCGACAGCACGTCTAATGCATTTAGAAAGAGGTGTCAAGTCGACCTTATAAAACGTTTGAAAGAAAAAATATGATTGTGATAGAACAATGAGGATTGTTGCGAAACAAATTTCTTTTATTTTAGTTCTCGACAGGTGGCCATAGAAGCCGGATGGAATGTAATCGTTAAAGCATTGTGCGATTCGTCAAGTCGTATGTCTATCTTTTTTTGGTATTACGAAAGACTACGAAACATTTAAATTTCCGAATCGAAATCGAATCGGAGCGTTTGTGAATACGGGGCCTGGTGTTTTATTTTTAGGATATCGGCCATTTATTTAGTAAATAGGTAAGTCTTCGATAAACTTACAGTTCTTTCACCATCACAGGTGTGAGTAAGTAAAAGAATGGAGTTTAAAATTCTTTTTGAATTGTGGATTGAACAAGCTTTGTACACATTTTACTATTCAGGTTAAAGTCTTAACCAGAATAGTAAAATGTGTACAAGTTCACGTTTTAATCTTAAATTATTTTGTAGTTAATATTAAAATAATTCGTTTGGTGATAATTATGTTTCGTCGAAGTGGATAAAGTCGCGGGCATTATAGAAGCTAGTTTAAAAAAATATTAGAGGTGGTTTTAAAAAGCGGTGATAGCCAAGTGGTATGACCGTCGGACTGCCAAGTAATAGGTCTCAAATTCGAACCCCAGACACGCACCTCGGATTTTTCGGATTCATGTGCGTATTGCATAATTATCACTTGCTTCGGTGAAGGAAAACATAGTGAAGAAACCAGCATGCTTAAGTACGTATACACGTAGAACACTGGCTGTCAGAAATTGTCGATGCTTATAGTTAGAGAGCCCACGACACCAGGTATTCAATACAAGGTGTACGTCGTGTTCAAACAGTCCTGGGCTTGGACCTTCACTTCCTAGAGAAGATTTCGTGCTTAAACCGATGTGTGATATCGTAAGAATAACGTAAAAGTGTTAATAGTGCGTTTTGTGCGTGAAAGTGAACGAAAAACAAGCCATTAACGTTTTGCCGACGGATTACGCAATAGACGACTCAGTACGATAATACCTGCACAAAAGTTATCAACCAGCAGTCAGAGCGTTTATTCTCCTCTAATACCGAACCTTAACGCGGCCTTTTTGGCGGCGTTATTAAAAAAAAACGATTTTTAGATCATACTAAAAATCGTTTTTTTTATAGCGCCTCCAAGTTTTTTGCTTTGCAGCATCGCCATTTCGTGTTCCCCCATTAATAACGTGACTAATTATATAATATCATCTGAGAGTCATATCGAACTAGGTTTAGTGTCGTGGGCTCTCTAACTATTATCGGCGCCGACCTGCCAGCGCTGATAACCAGCGTTCTACGTATATACGCCCTAAGAGATATTTCTTGTCGGCATGTTAAGTCAAGCCAGAGGCCTATGGGCGGCATAAAAACTGTGACACCAGGGAGAGATTATCTCCGGAAGTTCTGTTGGGATAACAAAAAATCTTTCAAACACTGTTTTAAGCTTTCACGGTTCATAACTATACTTAAAATGTCACTTACGGGATATCTTCCGTGATTATTTATTGCTTATGAGCTCCCGAAAAAAAAAAAACTGTCACTTTTGCCAGGTGTCATAGGATGTTTTCTTTTTAATTAGACGACGTCGCGGGAAGAAACTACTCATATTTTAGTATATATAAGTAGTTTCTTCCCGCGACTTCGCACCTCGTAACTCTCACATTAGTATGTGAGAGGTACTTTAGCCACTGGCCACTCCTGTGACCAAGAGAACTAATGGTTTCAGTGTATCTGAAATGTATTCGAGGCACATAAAAGCCATAAATTTGCCTCTGGTAGCATAACTTCACATATATGTGGGCTGAATGGAATGCCTCATATTAGGATCGTTCCTCTCAAACCAGATAGATGAGGGAGCTTTAATTACGTTCTTAATTGATTGGTTTGTTCATTTGCTAATTGATCAGTCATTGTCATTGTTATCAATAAAAGATGGTTCAATTAAATAACAATCACTTCACTACATATTATAAAACAAAGTCCGCCGCTGCGTCTGTCTGTCCCTATGTATGCTTAGATCTTTAAAACTACGCAACGGATTTTGATGCGTGTTTTTTTTCAATAGATAGAGTGATTCAAGAGGAAGGTTTTAGTATATAATTTCTAATCAAGCGGGCGAAGCCGCGGGCATCAGCTAGTTATTAATAAAATTGTTATAAAAGCTGATTATTTGTTACAAAGTATAAGAAAATTAGCCATAAGCCTTTTCAAAACAGGTATTCCAGACTAACCAGATGCAGCTGAATAATCGAAATAGACGTATCTATCTATCTATCTATATCTATACATATAATAAAATCGTTGAGACCAAAAAATCTGTACATTGAAGATTTTAAAAAAAAACCGACCAGGGTGACTTAAAATAAGTAACTGAACTTATTAAAACCATTTTTTAAAATTTTTGTTTGTTTGTTTGTTTGTTTGACCGCGCATCACGTAAAAACTACTGAACCGATATTGTTGAAATGTTCACAAATCTATTTTAATACATTCAGAATAACATTTAGGATAGCCTACATTTTGAATTTTTTTGGAAAAAGGGGGTGAAAAGGGGGGGGTAAAGATTGTATGAAAAAAAAAATAATTTAGATTGTTCTAGAATCATGAAACTCAGAATAAATACTTATTAATAAAAATAAAGAAATACCTGTCTTAGCATTTTTTTTAAATCTCATCCAGAGACGCAAAAGAGAGGGTTTTGTGTTTAAAATTAATAAACTTCAAACACCTATACAATCAAAACCAATGAAGCCTTAAACCTTAATGTAACCTTTTAAAGTTGCTACATATACTTCATATCTAATACAGGTAAATATAATTTCTCAGTTTCGCATCACGTCAAAACTACTGCATAGATTTCTTTAAAGGCTCCTTCAATATTTAGGCTATATATTATCACGCTACTTCCTTAAGCGGGTAGGCAATTTTGCATTATGTCCGTATACTTTAATTGTTTGACGTTTCAGTCATGACGTAAGTACATGAGAACGGCAATTTGTAGCTTATGTCAACGAAACAAATAGCCTAGCGGTTTCATGACCGCTCTGCAAACTACGGGGTTGCAGGTTCTATCCCCGCAACATTGTTTTCACTTATCGTGATTTATAATTTTTTTTTTTGATGCACTGTTTTAGACTTTCCCGGTTTTTCACTACACTTAAAGTACTTACGGGATGATATCCGTGATTTTGTTTTTGGTCGATGAGCTCCCGATATTTCGACGCTGTTGCAAGCATCATGATCGCGGGTTTTTTTTTTGATGCTGTTAGATTGCCTATATTCCTTTTTGTATTTAAATTGTTCGTGTTTGGGCTCATTTCTTGGACCTTGATGAGAACTTTAAACTTAGCTAGAGTATGACTTTCATCGAAGGTCGACGATGGAGACGGAAGGCAGTTGCAAGAGGTCATCAAGAGTTTACAGCATCTATATCGTGTTTGGGCTCATTTTATGCACCTTGATGAAAACTTTCGACCTAGCTGGAGTATGACTGTCATCAAGTGTCTAAGGATGATAACGTAAGGCTGAGGAGGCTGGCGAGGAAAGCCCTTATTTAGAAAAACAGAATATTTTAGCGATTAATGCAAATATTTCAGAGAAATTAAATTGTTACCTACTTGATTCTGTACTATACCTAATATTATAAAGCTGAAGAGTTTGTTTGGTTGGTTGAACACGCTAATTTCAGGAACTACTGGTTCGAGTTGAAAGTATCTATTAGTGTTGGATAGCCCATTTATCTGAGAAGGCAACAACGAACAACAACGTTGCAACGTTTATATAACATCACGCTACAATCAATAGGAGCAGAGCATCAATGAAAAATGTTGCAAAAATAGGAAAAAAATATTCCTTTTGAGATCTTTCGTTTAAAGTTACGCAACAATCGTGTATGACGGAATTGTTCCTCTTAAAAAGGTCTATAAAAAGTCCGCGATAGCATTATTATGTCTATCTTTTAAGGGTGTCTCACACTCTCTCTAACCATCTCTCTGTCTCTCTTATATGACGCAGACGAAGTTGCGCGGGTCAGCTAGTCTATAATATAACATAACTTCACACCTGTAATCTCCGAAGGGTTAGGGAGAAGTGCTACTACTAGTACACCCACATTTCACCAGTTACGTTTAAGTCCCATGTAATAGGGGGTGAGCGTATTGCCATCAACCGGGCACAAATCCAAATACCATGGCTGCTACTGCAAAATTCCTGAGTGAGTGTCTATATGGGGTCGGCTTCCAATCTAACTGTACCAGTATTTTGCAACCAAAGAGCGACTGCCTATCTGACCAGTACTGGGTAAAGCAATACCCCTTGGTAAGACTGGTTATCAGACTTGCGGCAGGCACTAACTACCTGTAACGACTGTCAAAGATCTACTAATGACAGCCGAGAGAAATAGCTTTTTTTTTCGGATGGGAAATCATCCAATGACCCCTCCCGCTCTGGGCGGAGCGGAATGGTGTGTCAGACTTTTACTGACTTAAACCCATCCATGTTCCTTATTGTCCTTTGTGTTCCGGGGCCAAAGTATTTCTTTCGAACAGTCCCGCAACCCCGGCAGGCATCGGCCCTTGCGGACTCCTTCCTTTTGCTGACATCTCTTTGAGGCGCGCGTGGAACACGAACGCGCCGTCGACACGGCCTGTAGTCATAAGCTGGACGGAGGGCGAGCTAGCCCATAGCTCACCATCCACCGGCCCGCGCCGCCGACGCCGAGTGCGTCTCCCGCGGGACAGAGCAACGGTTTAACTTGCTTTCCGACGCACGGAGGAATCTCGATATGTAATTGGTGGTCACCCATCGACAGACCAACCTAGGCAAACACGGCTTAACCCAAAAGATTGACCCGAGGGGCTGTTATTATTTAACCTAGAGCTTCTCTACATGGGCTTTCTAGGTGTATTCCCGCTGACCCCACTGGTTTCTCCCACTGTTGGGGTCAACGGGAAAAATCAAAACTGTCGTTTCGTTGACCCCACTAGCCTACTTTACTGGTGGGGTCAACGGGAAGTTTGCAATTATTCATAACTGGCGAAATCAGATTTCACTATAAGTACTTCTTTGCCTAACCTTGGATTATTCACCGTGGATTACAGGCGGGATAGTACCTGTTATCAATCTTATCATATGCTCGAATAAAGCCACCTTTCATAGTATGAAACGTGTTTATTTCCATCTTTTGCTAATGGTGCTTCAGGTATTTCCAGATTCTTTTATACATTATCATCATTCTATTCAACTAAATAACAACTTTTCCTCTGAAAATAAAATATATTTATGATATATTTGTTACGAAAATAAACATATTCTTAACGTGGGCTTATGTTTCCTTTGGACTGTAGCTATTTCTCTACATCTATCGAACAACATAATAAAATGTTCTGGAAAAAATCTTCTAAGTGATGTATATTGTAGGAATAGATGTTAAGGATCCATTCATTGCTTTGAATACACCCACATTATGTGATATAACGGAAACATGCCTAATTAAAATCTTTTTTCGAGATATTTTTCTTGAAAGAGGATCCATGGAGTTTCATGCCCATTCTCCTCCATAGAGATCTAGGTACGCTTTGGAATGTGCAACTACAGAACTTTCACAAGTTATGATGCCTTATGACTGTGACTGTAGCTTCGCTTTTTTTGTTTTTATGACATACAAAAGTGCCTGTAACGGTCTAATTAAAATAATTGCTTTGATCTGTTCACTTCGTTTTGTCAACTCACTTCAATCAATCGATTTACAAAGTCGTCCAATTTGCCCATTTTTCGACAACTTTTCTGGTCATCATTTAATTTTACCATCGTCCTTATCCTCTAAGCAAATTAAATCATGACTGCAAACTTCCAAGTTACTGCGAATGACCAACTTTGCCCGCTCTGAGAACCCAACCGAGCGACCCAAGTTCCACTAAATCAATCAAGACTTAACTTAGATTAAAACATCTGCAACTACGAGGAAAATAGTTTTCCGACCACGTTAATGGAACGATCAGAATCTATATTTATATCTTCATACACATCAAATGAGAGAGAGAGCAGCGGTGGCCCAGTAGTGGCGGCCCCGACTTACGAACAGTAAGTCGTGGGTTCGAACCCAGGCAGGCGTATCAGTTTGTGTAATTTATTTCATCACCGCTGCTCTCAAAACGGTGAAGGAAAACATCGTGAGGAAACCGGCATGTCCTAGAGCCAAAAACCGAAGACATGTGACATCTACCAATCGGCAATGGGTCCGCGTGGTGGATTATAGCCCATTCCCTCTGTCTACCCGCTTTATTCTTCGAAACTCCACTATTAATTTGGATGTGGTTTTCATTCTTTCATTTAGACAACTAATTCCAATAGATAGTGAATCATATCTACATTTTTGAAATGTTTTATTTTACGAATGTTACTTGTATGGTATACAGTTATACACTATACAGGGTGGAATTTTTCAATGCCACCTGGAGGGAAAATACTCGAAATACTGGAGATAGCAAATTTTACCCAAAGGAAACATTCCCTTATTTTTAAAAAGAAACAAATCTGTATTCACAGATTTTCGAAAATTCGCTTGCCACATTCGGGCATTGAACCCGGGATGGATCGACTAAAGTTCGAAAAAATAACATTCTGTACCTTTTTTCCATCAATCGATAGGGTCAATCATATGGATCAAATCTCTCTAACAAATATGATAAATTAAATTAAAGGAAAACCATGAATAAAAGTGCTTTTTCTTATTGAATTTATCCTATTAAATTTATTATTTATCCTATTATATTCTATTCTATCATCTCGCTCCAAATAAGTTTCGTGAAGTTTTTAAATTGTGCGAAACTGGGACGGGTAGGTAGTCCATGCTACATAGTTTTATGAACGAACGAAAAATCGTGTAACCGTTACATTTTCACGCTAACAATAATTGTACCGAAAATATTTGCACGCCATGAGAAATGGCAGACATGTTGTCAGCCACTCTTACTTAAGATCTTGCATAAATGTATTATTTTAATTCTGTATGTAAACACATGTTTGAGCTAATAAAATTTCTTATTCTTATTCTAAAACAGCTGTCTTGGATAGGTCATCAGATTTTTACCTCAGTATACGTTCCCGTCGCGGGCCTGTGGACGGTGAGCTATGGGCTAGCTCGCCGTCCGTCCGTCTCATGACGACAGGCCGTGTAGACGGCGCGTTCGTGTTCCACGCGCGCCTCAAAGAGAGTCAGCAATATGGAATGGGTCCGCAAGGGCCGACGCCTGCCGGGGCTGCGGGACTATTCGAAAGAGATACCTTGGCCCCAGAACACAAAGGGCGATGAAGGAACATGGATGGGTTTTAGTCAGTAAAAGTCTGACACTCCCTCCTGCTCCGCCCAGAGCGGGAGGAGTCATTTGATGATTTCCCATCCGAAAAACAAAAGTATACGTTCCCGTGAAGACAGGCGAGGCGCAGGAAAAAGTTTGTATTTAATAAAACCTATTTAAGTATGTCAAGTTTTAAAAATAAACGATACACGTGGACGCCTCCTTCTGCTATTTCTATTTGTATAACAACAACATATCAAAGCATTGATTCCAGAGTTCGCAAGATAATCCTGAACACGTTTCCGATGAATGGAAGTCGAAAAATACCCTCAATAAGAGTGTATTGTTGTAAATAGAACTCTCAGAAATTATTCTCGGCAATCAGATATAGATTCCTTTAAAATAGACCTTTGTCATGCATGAGTGGCGTATTGTTACAGGAATTTAAACATAAGCTTTTCTTTCTTAAATTGGTTAGATATAACCAATATATAAATAAATAAAACAATATATATAAATACAAAAATAATAAAAAATGAAATAAGTAAAGAATAATGAATGAATTAATATACAGGGTGGAATTTTGTAATGCCACCTGGAGGGAAAGTACTCTTAATACTGCAGATAGAAAATTTTTCTCAAAGGAAACATTCCTTTATATTTGAATAGAAAGCAAACTGCATTCAATGATTTTCGAAAATTCTCTTCTCCCACACCCGGGAATCGAACCGGCTAAAATCTGAAAAAAATATACCCTGTACTTTTATTGCATCGATCGTTAGGGTCAATTATAAGGATGAAATCTCTCTAACAAACATGATAAATTAAATGAAAGGAAAACCAGGAAATCTTAAGTTAATTTAATTATTTACAAAAAATGGTAAACTAACTAATTAGTTGCTCGAAATGGGCTCCATTCTCTTGGATACACAAATTTATTCTTTTAACGAATTCATTTCTAGTAACCTTTAATAAAGTGTTGTGGTGAATATTATAAATCGTATCCTGAACTTCAACTCTCAACTCGTTGTCATTCGCATAAGATTTCATGTAAATTTGATTTTTTACATATTCCCACAAAAAAAAATCTAATGGGGTGAGATCTGGCGATTTCTCAGGCCATCTGATTGTGCCGTTTGTACCAATCCAGGTATTAAAATGGTTATTAATGTAGGCAGTAGTGATTCTGCTGTTATGTGCTGGAGCACCATCTTGCTGTAGAATTATTTGGTTTCGCTCTTCCTCGGAGAAACCATTTAACTCGTTTCTTAAGAGATCCAGTATTTCAATATACTTGACAGTGTTTAAATTACCTTCGTACACGTGGACTAACACTACATTATTTCTCATAATTCCGCAACAAACGCTGAAAGAAAATCTTACTTGATTGTTAGTTCCATGAACACGAACAGGATTCACTCGAGACCAATAATGGTTATTGCGGCGATTGTACATGCCATTATTGCTGAAGTTGGTTTCGTCAGACCATACAATGTTACTCAAAAAATAAGGGTTTCGGTCAATTTCTCCAAGCATGTTTTCACAAAATTGTAATCGACTCTCACGATCCCCAACATGCAATTTTTGCACCAACCGACCTTCACGATAGCATTTATAATTATACTTTTTCAGCACTTTAAGTACGCGAGTGTGGGTTGTTCCTAATTCATCGGCAGCATCTCTACTTGAAGCCTTCGGAAATGATTCAAAGTATGTTAAAACATCTAGTTCAAAATCGAAATAATTTTGCTGAATAGTTTTCTGTCTCTTCTTGAAACCACCCGTATTCTTTAAATTTTCTACCATTCTTTTCAATACGAACCGAGTTGGTGCCTGTCGGTCTTGATATCTCTCTCCATACCACCGCAGAGCTAGATTCACGTTTTTGTTATTTAAAAAATAAGCTTCCATTAAATCAAACTGTTCTTGATAAGCCATTTTCACCGTGAGACAAAATGTGAAATGAGTTGTAAAAACAATCAAATGTGAATAACAACTATGACAATCTAATTTTCAAATTTTAATCTAACATTCCATATTTAAATTACCTCATACACGCAGCTACGAGTATGTCGCAAAGGAGTCTGCATTACAAAAGATGGATGTTAGTTAAATTAACTTGACTCATTGAATTTGTAACTTCAGATTTCCTGGTTTTCCTTTCATTTAATTTATCATGTTTGTTAGAGAGATTTCATCCTTATAATTGACCCTACCGATCGATGCAATAAAAGTACAGGGTATAATTTTTTCAGATTTTTGCCGGTTCGATTCCTGGGTGTGGGAGAAAAGAATTTTCGAAAATCTTTGAATGCAGTTTGCTTTCTATTCAAAAATAAAGGAATGTTTCCTTTGAGTAAAATTTTCTATCTGCAGTATTAAGAATACTTTCCCTCCAGGTGGCATTACAAAATTCCACCCTGTATATTTATTTTTTGGTAGATATACTGGATGTGAGTTATTGCTGCAATGGTAAAATAAGTGGCTGATCATAGAGCCCTTCTAGATTAAAGATACAGCTGTTTATGACCGGTTGAGCGCAATAGGGCCGGCCCCTATTACATGCGACTTAAAATATAACTGGCGAAATATGGGTGTACTCTTGGGTACGCCTCTGCCTAAATCTTCGAGTATTACCGGCGTAATGTTATGTTTATCAGCAAACACAGCATTATCGTCAGGGACAGATACGTGTTATATGAATTTAAATTGAGTTAGCTCAGAATTTGGGTACGTATACCAGTTTGTCACCAGTCACTTTGGACTATGGCGACTGATTACTGTGACTTGGACTCTTACACAATGGTACAATTATACTACAAGTAGTATAAAACAGAGATGTTATGGATATGATATTTTGGATCTGGGTACTGATATGAATATAGGAATAAAAATATATCGGTTTCGGATACGGATATGTAATAATTTTGGATTATCCGTTAGCTTCAGTTTCGGTTACAGATATTCGATTGAAGTAAAATTTGTTTAACAAATAGTATGTAATAACTAACTAATAAGTAACGTGTTTTTAATAATTAGTGTAATTATACGAAACTATCCGAATATGAAATGGTTACGGTTACGGATATATTTTTATTTCGGGTATCCAATTGTTTCGGTTACGGTTACGGAGCTCCATAACATCCCTGGTATAAAATATTGAAGAAAAAGACATCATACTTTGACTTTACTACACGATGTAACTAATATATAAAATGAATCTCCAATTCAAATCTAAATGCAAAGAGAACTTTTAAATCCCCGTAGAAGAAGCCTCAGATACAAAATTACATGCTAACGTAATAAGCTGGAGGAAGCCAGCCAGTAATCAAAGTGCAATTTCATCATATTAGAACTTTGACATCCTACAGAGGCATCGCTTGGCAGACATTACTTTTGAGCTCCGTTTAATTTAAGTTATTTCTCTTCTAGTAAAGCCATCTAATTATAAGATTTTCTCTAACTTGCTTTGTTCGTAGTTAGTTACAAGTTTGTTATTATGTTGTATGTGTGTGAGTTACAAAGTAACAATCATTATTTATTTTCAAAGATTTTGTATTAATGCTATTTTGTTTTGTTTTTTTTTAATGTAATTTTAACCAACTAATTAAATATTTCAAACATTTGGTGTTGTTTTATTAACTGGTAAATTATGTACAACGTACAGTTTCATTAATGCCGCTAGTTCAATTATTTTAAGAGTAATTTAAGATTTTCGTACTGACCCGTATTCTTTGTCCGCAAGTGTTTGTACAGTCGCCCGCACAACAAGTTACCACAAAACTGTCAAATTTCTCCAAATGATTTCAATGCTTTAAAAGTTGAAGGTTAAGTTCAAAATCGAATGACTTTGGCAGTTTGTAGTAATTTGATGTGCTGTACCTGTTCCACCCAGCGGGGCAGCGCCTTCTTTTCGCACTATTGATCACTTCTGCCACTTAAGATCATTTTCCATTTTATTTAAATCAATTTTCAAAGTCATCATCTTCATCATCATTTCAGCCGAAAGACGTCCACTGCTGGACATCGGCCTCTCCCAAGTGTCGCCACATTGACCGGTTCCGTGCGTGTTTACCTTCACCGGGTCATCGGTCCACCTAGTGGGAGAGGCGTTCCAACGCAAAGTCTACCGATGATTTTCAAATTGTTTTCAGTAATACGTTTCTCAGCTCCTCACATAAAAATAAAAACAAATAACACTGTCTCATTTCGCAAAAACATGAGAAAATCCTCAAATAATGAAAAATCCACTAAAACTTCTGTTACACTGTAACATCGCAAATTGTTCGCGGAGACGATAATTCCCCAGTTTAGTTAGACTTGTGTACCTGTCCATTACTCATGATATTCACTGGTTTTTCAGCGAAGAAGGGGAAATATCCCGGTCTAGTTACACTGGTCGGGATTTGTAACGGGAGTTTATTAGATTCTATCACAACATAAATGGGTACAGAAGGTCAGCTCCCTGTACTTGGCGCAAGCTACATAGGCGTCTGCTGGGGTGATTGTGGTCTGACAGACTCCGGCCCCACGGCAGAGGACATCCATTGAGGATTTTCAAACCTTATAAAAAAAAGGTACACTAAAGGTAGTTTACCCGTATATATTTAACAGTGTCAAGGATCAGTCAAAGCGGGACGGATCTGTCTTTATCGGTTTAAGAGATTCTTCAAACGAATTTCAGTCACAGTGCGCCAGTACTCACCGTACGTGTAGCGTGTCTGCGTGCACGCGTTTCTGCTGATCGTTGAACTGTGTTGACCTTCTATACATATTTGTTTTACAATTGCGTGGTCGACGACTCAGATATGACAGGAACAAATTTTTATTAAAGACACTGGAATTATCCCTTTGTATTCGTTACAACGTGGTCTTTGTTTTTGCGTTGTAGGACTAATTGGCGCTCCGAGATCGTCGTTGAGGGTTTGCGGGATGAAAAAAACAATTGGATAAAAGAAGTGGTGGAACAAATTGCTTTTATCGATATAACTTGATAGATGGTTTCATTGGTGGATGGGTTTCTGTGATGTTGAATTGTTTATAGTTTCTGTTGAGGGGTTTCGTTTTGACAATTTATTAGTGTATCTGGGCGCCCGTGCTCTGTTCGGGTGAAAATAGAGAAATAGTAGATCGTATCACAAGGGAGCAAAATAATATTTTTACGGCGAGGGCGCTTTTTTGAATCCAGAGTGAAGTGAGGGATTTTTTGGTAGAATCCTGAACGTAGCGAGGGATCCAAAGTACGTCGCCCGAGCCAAAAATATATTTAGCGCCCGAGTGATACACTCTACTTTTCATCACCTACCATGAGAAAATAAAAGGCGCCTCATATTTTATTCAATGTCACTTGAAGAACTCATTTTTCAAAACAAAACCATGAATTTCTAACAATCCGTGACAAAAATTGACGATAACGCGGGCTGTAGTTCGCGCGTTTTTAATTTGTTTTCTTTTTTTTATTCAGCGCGACTATGGGCCGTCGTATCAGCCAGTTTTTATTCAAACAATATTTGCGTTCGATTTCTTTGCCGCTGAACCATCACTGAACACTAAGATGTTCCAAATTCAAAAAGTGCGCAGCAAAGATCATTGCGGCGCACTTATAAAGAGGATTAAAAACTCATTACTGCCCGCTACAAGTTTCTTATAGAAAATACCACCTTTGGGTGCACTTAAAGGCGAACCAAGTCGTCTTTTTCGAATAGATCGGATGAAAACGTTTTTTCCCAGATATGAGACCTAGCTAGATCGATTTTTTGTCCCGTAAAGTTGCAATATAGGAAATATTGCAACTTTCACCGAAATCATTAAAGCCGTTTTCGAGAATGCGACTAAAAAATATTTCTCATTTAATAGGGACAGGATATCACGTATTTATTTAAACACTCACATTTCTCCAGTTATTAGTTAGTTAGTTCAAAGCCAAGTTAGTTCAAGTCTCATATAATAGGTGGCTAGTCTACTTACTACTATCAAACGGGCATACATTCAGACTCAGAAAGAAAAACATAGGAAATTCCTGGCATTAAGTCCGCCTTTGTACAGTTTTTAGTTAGTTGTGCATAAAGTTTTAATAATTAAATAAATAAAAACCCAATAACACTTTGCCAGAAGCATCGAACCCTTGCGACCGTCTTATATTCAAATTGCTGAAAATCATTATTGATTCGACAACTGTTAATACTTCGATACAAGCAAAAATCTATTTTGTCAAGCAAATATACAAGTGAATCGAAAAAACGATGTATTTTATCCATCAATAGCAGCGGACGAATGAAGAATATTTTCTTATTTAATAAGTTGAAATATACAAAAAAGAACCTACCAATTTCAGTTGGAATTATTTTGTAAGTAATACCAAGAAATGGTAGATAATAGACAATCTAGAAATTTCTCTCTTTGTATTGTCTCAGTACTAAAAAATGAAGTGAAACAGTCTTTGAATTGCCCATCTACATATTTACCAAAAGGTATCTTAGCCGCAAAATTACAATTCTTTTTTAGAAGAAAGAAATAAAAAATAAGAAATTCTTTTTTAGGGTTCCGTACCCGAAGGGTAACCAACGGGACCCTATTACTAAGCCTCCACTGTCCGTCCGTCCGTCTGTCTGTCAGCGGGCTGTATCTCATGATCTGTAATAGGTAGACAGTTGAAATTTTCACAGAATGTGTATTTCAGTTGCCGCTATAACAACAAATTTGTTTGTGTGTTTTTAGTATGAATTTTTCTCAATTGTTCTGGTATAGTTTTTATTACATTTGGCCAGAAATAACCTATCCATGACCTTGTACATTATAATAACGTAGAAGTTTATCCGATATAATCATTTCCTCTCATAATAATGACTTCGAAACATATTACATACTCCTAATGCTCTCATCATCCCAATACACATCTGTTTTCCGTTTGTAATCGAAATTCAACAAAGCAAAACAGATGACTATCGGAGTAGATGGCAATCTAAATTATAGGACGGTTTGAAAATAACTGAGCATCGACCATTTTGTTCCAAAAACTGTAGTCAACACACATGTTGTTTATTTAGAACAAAATAAAGTAAGAAAGAAAAGAAATATACTTAAACAAACTAAAGAAAGTGAAAAAAATGTTGTCGAAGAAGGTTTTTTTGTTGGTGGTCTACCTGGCGATTCTGGTGACCTTCGTGGTATGTCAGGAGGAAACAACCATGGCCGCAACCACGAAGGGTGAAGAAGAAGAAGAGGAAGAACCAGCGAAGAAGGGATGTTCCATCTGGTGCTGGATACAGAAGATAGCTATGTTCGTCATTTCGCAACTGCTGAGCGGTAACTGAGCACGTTTTGATTTTTCTTGATTAAATTCTTTAAATAAAATGTGTGGTTTTCTTTTTGCGTGTAAGTTAATTATCATAAACACACACAATATCAAGTTTGCTTTTCCGAAGGGTAAGGCAGAGCTGTATCTACAGGGTGTAAACAATCTCATCACGAAGTCGTCAACCAACCATTCTGTACATCAAACTAAGTAACTTTACGCAAAAATTATTGCTGGGAAACGACTTTTTTTTGGGGTGAAAAATCATGTTTTGTGGTAGAAATCAATGTAACGCACTCAAAACATTATGCTGATGGATGGATTGGATAGTACGAAGGTCATGGAGGTGTTTGAAGTTAAAAAAAAAACTTGTAAAAAAAAAAAATTTTCAAAAAGTTGGAACTTTGACCCCCAATATCTTCGTAACTAGAAGGTTCCCAGGTATGGCGTAGAACAAAAAAATGATCGCAATGACGGGGAAAACAAGTGCCTTTCGACTTCGTTAAGAGGTTTTTTATACCCTTTAAAGTTCACTCACATTTTGCCAGTTATGTTTAAGTCCTATGTAAATGCAATTTGAATAGTCATCATGTTTAACCCTATTTACATTCCCATTTACATGGGACTAAAACATAACTTACTTTTTAATTTTTTCTACCTCCATTATCTGCCTAGCCTTTCCCAACTATGTTGGGGTCGGCTTCCAGTCTAACCGGAATACCGGTATTTTACATGGAGCGACTGCCTATCTGACCTCCACAACCTTTTAGTACTGGACAATAGGTCCTCCTTGGTAAGACTGGTTTTCAGACTTTCGGGGCCACTGACTACTATAACGATTGTCAAAGATCTACAAATGACAACCGAGGGTGCTTTCCGAGGCACGGAGGAAACTCGGTATGTAATGCGTTGTCTTATCACCCATCCATGGACCAACCTAGGCAAGCTCAACTTGCTTGTTTTGTGTTTTTCGTTTTGTGTTAGTTACTACATAGGTAAGTACGTAACTCCACGTCTGAAAAATGAATTGTTCAATCAGGAATATCCTTAGTAAAAAACTGGCCCAAAGGAAAAAGTATTTTGTAAAATACTGCCGAAAATGTGCAAAATACATTTTTTTATTTCGTAGTACACCAGTTTCCAATCGCGTGTACAAAATATTGCAGGCCCTGTGATTAAAATTGTAAACAGCAAAAAGTTTTGGAAAAATTCCGAATTGGATTTTTTAAGTCCCAAAAACAGAGGCATGGAATTTATTCTGAAATATACTTTAATGCTTTATGTAATAAGTGTATTCTGAATAAGTAAATATAAATGTAAATATAGGTCTACAGAAACACAATAAAAGCATTTGAGTGGAGGCATTTTCAAAGCCGTATAATACATTGCCTAAATAAGAAAAAAAAACCCGCATTTTTAAGGTAAAAGCATTGTAATTTAAAAATCGTTCTAGATTGCCTTCAAAGGATTCCGAATTTGAATTTCAAATGGCTTTTCAGATTTTGTTAAGCTTATTTTCTAGAAGCATTTCAATTAAGTGTTCTTTGTTTGGAATTTTTATATATTTCATTTTAATATATTCTTAACCTCTCGGTTAACCTTAAGGTTAACAAGCTGTGCGCCCAAATGAAGTACTTCAATACATTCTTTCTCAAAAGGAGAAACGAAAAATCTTCCTTGGTTCTCATTTACGGTATACAGATAGAATTTTCAAATAGGGCAGTAAAATAAATAATATATATACATTGTTCTGACTAGTCTAGACAATAAAGCGAATAACAGGCTTCACTTAGTATCAATCTTAAAGATAAAAAAGTTTGTAATATCTGGAAAAATAGTAACGTTCATTCATGCTGAATTATTTATTTAAATCTTGTACACAATTTATTTGGAACGCAATTTAAAAATGAGTACTAGTAAAATAAAAATATCCGCTCGCAGGGCCACTTTACTTTGGAGCGCAGCAATTTTTTGTCCCTTGCGAAGTGGTGAAATAAATGGATTGCAGTTATTAAAGGCGAAATAAATTCCAGCAGATTTTAAAATTCGGCGTTCGGATTATTTCAGGACCCAATTCAGTTGTTACTCATTTTGAACTACAAAGTCCAAAACGAGTAGTATACATTCTGTTTTAATTAATATGCGAGAACTATCCATTTTTTTTCTGTGTAAACCTCTAGCGATTTACTTAATCAAATGACAAATTGAGGTAAAAAAACGAATCCAACAAATTGGGACAAGCCACTTAACAAAAGGTATATTGGTCTATAAATACAAATTAATTAGGAGCTATCCCCATGTCGACTGTTGAATGGAATTCCCTACCTATTTAGACTCAAGTAATTGAACAAGATTTATTCCTTTTAAAGGAACCTGTATTCATGACGTGGGTGTGCTTTTTGGAATTAAAGTCCGCTTTAATTAAATAGATTGTTATACAGTCTGTTGAAAAACGGTCAAGTACGTACAAGACTTTGTAAATAAATAAGACATAAAATTCATTGATAAAAAATAAGGGTAGCAAATAATAGGCGAGACGACAAAAAAATCTAATTGGTCCGTCACTTAGATTATCAAAAAATATTTGACCCGTGTTTTTTCTTTTGTTACGAAAACCAAAATTGACGAAGAACGACGCTTTTAAAAATCTCAATACGTCACGCCATGGTATAATTTTTAGGTAGTTCTGACGCCACAAGCCCCCACTCCCGAGTTTTGATGCGTTTTATCTTTGTCAATTTTCATTGATTTCCAAAAACTAAAAATACGTGTCCATTAATTTCCAATACTCTAACTGACGGACTAAATTGATTTGCAATTTTTTGATACTGTCGTCATGCCTATTGTCATATTAAAAAATAAAATTTAGGGTATTAAGAACTACTAATATCATCATTAGGGTTGGCTTCCAATCTAACCGGAGCCAGCTGAATACCAATATTTTACATGGAGCCACTGTTACCATCAGTTAGTACTGGGTATTATTACCCCTTGGTAACACCGATCGGGCCGTTGTTGTTTCTTGTTGTTTTTGTTTGTTGTGTGCACTTATGGCATTTGCCAAATAAATATGTTTTCTTTATTTCTTTCTTTCCGAGGCAGTCACCCATCCACGGAACAACCTAGGCAAACGTGGCTTTAACTGAAGGTCGACTGGAGCGGCTGTTAATTTAGCCACGAGCTTCTTCCTACCAATATACCTTCTTTCAATTATAATAATAATTATGGTTACCTACCAAATTCGGTAGATTTTACAAGTAGGTAAAAATGAATGGCAGTATACGTAATTAGTAACACTACAAAGTAGAGTTGACTTTCTGTTAATCAATTTGCTTGGCAAACAAACAAGTTGCCACGAATGTTGCCAAAATGAAACAAAAGCTACGTAAGCACTAATCAATGTCACACTAACAACACACTGAATTTCCATTTTCTTAAGAGCAAAATTAAGCTTGTATGAAGCGTTTGTGTCCATGGCACGTCAAGGGAACTCATTTAATTTGTTTCGTACGGATTAGAAACATTTGCAGATCGGTTTTACTCTTTTGACAGGCCAATGTGAAACCGTTCGTGTGGAAATTCCAATTCAATTGCTGTGACATGTTCAAAAAGGTTGCTTTTAACTTGTTACTTGTTTGTTCAACGAATTTAACAGTTAGTGTGGTAAAAAGAAAAATTAAACTCGAGGTTACGCCTTGTCATATAAAATAAAATATTTTTATTGGAGTAAAGATTTCACAGATAATAAGGACGGAGATTTACTAACGAAACTTTGGATCAAGTGAATTAGGACAACGCCTAATCTACCACACTTTTTGCTTGGGGCGTCAAAGAAATGACCTGGGGGCCCGCAGTCTAATTAATTAAAGGTAACAAAATCTCGAACAGAAATCTTTCCAAGAAATGATGGATTTATTAGACATTGATTAAGTTACTTTAATAAGATTCTATAAAGATGTGTGCAGTCGTTGAAAACTTTGGCTTTTTTGCAAACATCTTGTTTGTGTTGAGTCGCTTCAGCGTTTTCCATGCAGTTGCCGCCGTAGTTAGCTATGCCGTTTCTTTGATCTAGCTGGTTTGCGGCTTTGACTCGTTTTCTGTAATAAGAAACACGCAAGTAGATGTTAGAAAATATTTCTACTTATAATTTGGAACAAAGATTCGGTTATACATGGCGTTGGCGCGACTCAGGGGGTCGATAATGGCCGCTTTAGCAGAATACATAATAATGTGAATCACGTTAAAAATGAATGAAATAAAAAAAAAACATGTTCTGTCTGTTCTGTTCTGTTTGACCAATTTGGTCGAGACGCTACTGTGTCTACTTCGTGGACAGGTCAAGGGTTATACTTAAAATGTCACTTACGGGATATCTTCCGTGATTATTTATTGTATAGTTATGAACCGTGAAAGCTTAAAACAGTGTTTGAGGTCATGGGTTATTTGAATTTTTTTTTTAATGTGATTTATTTAATGACTCTGCTAAAGCGGCCATTTTAGGCCCGTTCTGAAGTATGTGCAGTCCGTGTCCGGTGTCCGCAGACGGTTTGTGTTTATACAAAAGGACAAATCGAGTTTTCTGTGTGATTACTAAACATCACGCCTGTAATCCCCGTAAAGGTTAGGCAGAGGTGTACCTAATGGTACACACATTGCGCCAGTTCTGTTTAAGTCCCATATAGACAATACAAATCTAGACTCCGTGGGTGCTACAGAGAAATTCGTGATTGTAAATCCCAATAACACTTTGCCCGACCTGGGAACCGAACTCAGGACCTCATGCTTAGCAGTTGCGTTTGCTATCACTAGACCAATGAGGCAGTGTTGTGTACACAGTAGGAATTCATTTATTTAATCGGTCCGGCCCCGTGCTTCACCTGGGTTCTCCACCTGGGTTCTCCACCTGAGTGAAGCACGGGGACTAAGGGTGGGGACTTAGGGTCCCGTGCTCCAACTGAGGACGTTATTGTACAGTGATGGAGTAAATAGTTTTTCCTATATGATTCAAAAGATCTAAAACAATAGGCATGACGACAGTATCAAAAAATTGCAAATCTATTTAGTCCGTCAGTTAGAGTATTGGAAATTAATGGACACGTATTTTTTGTTTTTGTAAATCAATGAATATTGACAAAGATAAAACGCATCAAAACTCGGGAGTGGGGGCGCGTGACGTCAGAACTAGCTAAAAATTATACCATGACGTGACGTATTGAGAATTTTAAAAGCGTCGTATCTTCGTCAATTTTGGTTTACGTAACAAAAGAAAAAACACTGGTCAAATATTTTTTGATAATCTAAGTGACGGCCTAATTAGATTTTTTGTCGTCTCGCCTATTATTTAATAGGAGTAAATTCATACGTATGGTATTATTTAAATATGGACATTACCTAGTCGGTTTGTTGCTCTTGGCCCCACGCCATTACGGTTTCCCTCAAAATGTATTGTTTTGAGAGCAATGTGGTGAAGTTTAAGTTACTTACTTATAAATCTCCAAGTTAATGACACCAGTGGCACTCATGATACCAAACTTCTTGAGCACACAGAAGATAATGCAAGGTTCATCTGATTCCTGAATCTCTATGTGCCTGTTCTTAGGGTACATTTCGCTTAAACATTGCTCGGCCACTATGTCGCTTAGCTTATCGTGAGCATACATGACTGAGATGCGAGCATGCGCAAACCCGGTGAGCACCAGAACCGTGAAGAACAGAAGGTCTGAAATGAAACAAAATGGTAAATGTTAAAAAGTGATAGTCGTAGGTGAGATGGCTATCAATTGTCTTGGATGGCGATATTCAGGATTTGGTTAAATGGAATACATACAGGGTGTAAACAACCTCATCACGAAGCCGTCGACCAAGCATTCTGTACATCAAAATAAGTAACTTTACGCAAAAATTATTGCTGGGAAACGACTTTTTTTTGGGGTGAAAAATCATGTTTTGTGGTAGAACTCAATGTAACGTAATCAAAACATTGTGCTGATGGATGGATTGAATAGTACGGGGGTCGTGGAGGTGTTTAAAAATCTTACATTATAAACTTGATAAAAAAAAACTTGTCAAAAAGTTGGAACTTTGACCCCCCAATATCACCGTAACTAAAAGGTTCCCAGGTATGATTTAGAACAAAAAAATTATAGCAATGACGGGAAGAGCAAGTGCCTTTCGGCTTCGTTAAGAGGTTTTATACATCCTTTATATCACTTAGGGCATGTACTCATTAATATGAACAACTTTTAATTTTGGCTCATGTGAAAAAACATCTGAAAATACAAGCATACTAGCTTTTGGCCAAGATTTCGCCCTCGTAGAAATGGTAATTGTCCCACGCACTACCGGGATTAAAGTATCTTAAGTGTTAATCCAGGATATAAACTATAGCTCGCCGTCCGTCCTTCTCATGACGACAGGCCGTGTCGACGGCGCGTTCGTGTTCCACGCGCGCCTCAAGGAGAGTCAGCAAAAAGGAAGGGGTCCGCAAGGGCCGATGCCCGCCGGGGCTGCGGGACTGCGGGACTGCGGGCAGGACACTGCGAAAGAGATACCGTGGCCCCGGAAAACAAAGAGCGATGAAGGAACATGGATGGGTAACAGTAAAAGTCTGACACTCCCTCCCGCTCCGCCCAGAGCGGGAGGAGTCATTTGATGATTTCCCATCCGAAAAAAATAATAATAATGCTATAAACTATTTCGAGTTCTAAAAGCAAGAGCTAAAAGCTAAAATGTAAGAGTTTTGACGACATTGAAACTCTTTTACAAAGTATCATGTGATAATTTGATGGAAAACGACACACACACACACACTCTCACACACACACACACACACATACACACACACGCACATACACACACATACTCCTAGATTTAAGTTTAATTTCTTTTGTTTGTATGTATGTAAACTCCTACATTATTATTGTTACTAGTTTTAGAAGAGCGGGGCCTCTATGTAAGATTATATATTGTTGAAATTTGTAAAGTTAACTGAAAATAAATTTATTTATTATTATTATTATCTATGTGACAAATTTCATGCATATCCATTCAGTAGTTTTTGCAAGAAAGAGTAACAAACATCCATAGATCCATCCATACATTCTCAAAAACTTTCGCATTAATAAAAATAGTAAGAATATAGTAAGTACCTGGGCGACCGAGCTCTGGTCGAATGAAAATAGAGAAAACGAATTTCCCTAGAAATGAGACCTAGCTAGATCGAGTTTTCGCTCCCGTAATCCGCATATTGCTACTAGCATCGAAATCGTTAGAGCCGTTTTTGAGAACGTGAATAAAACAAATACATAATACAAATATTGCTTATTTAATAGTTTATCCACTCACCCGCCCCGCGCGCGACTTTTTTGCACCAAACCGTCCAGGGTGCAAAAAATTGCGAAATATTCGCATGTAATTTGACACTTTAGATAAACAATCGCAAACTACAAGAGTTATAGCTAAATAAAATTTACAGTGAATAGCTGAATAGTTATGGAATCTATATATTAAAAAAAAAAAAAAACTGATATTAATTTGAAACTCAAAAAAAATGTAGAACTTGAAAAACAGTGATGAAAACGGATATTTCGCTATTAAAATATTAATTTGAATTTTTCTAAATATTAAATTTCAATTAAAATAATTTTAAAATAAACTAGATTATATTTCCTTTCCAATAAGACCATAATCTTATTAGTTTATTTACGATAGTCTAGTTAGAATTAAATTAGAATTTGAATACTCACTGTTTATTTTGACGCGGCCTGCGCCAACGACTGTTTTTGAACACGGTTATTTACGTACCTATAACTTTACGAAGCCACTTGTTTTTGTATATACAATTTAATAATATGTTCACAATACTAATTATGCACTGTTTTTCCGTTAACACACACGTTTTAATCACAAAAACACTTATTTCTTGTATAAACACAATCACTATAGGTATTTAAACCTACCACCTTTCGGAGGCGAAATACTCAACTTTGAGATTAGAAAACTAGATTTCCTTTATGATAATATAGTAGCACAGATTTTCACGATTAATTTGATATATAACACTATCCGAAAACAACAATATACGTAACAGAACAATTGAAATACGACGCCACACGTCAGAAATGGCGGAGTTTGTTTACACTACAGTTTTTACTTTTATTTTGAGATTTGTCGATGGAATAGTGTTGCTATTGTTGGTCCGAACGTTGAGGAATATAGTATAGAGAATGCTACAAGAGGAATAAGCTCTAGAAATAGCAGTTTAATAAATTTTTATTGCATTTGTTGGACGAAGGCGCTACTGGCTGCTTTAGCAGCCAGGGACATTTGGCAAATCGGCAACTGGCTGCTAAAGCAGCCAGGGGCGGTTGAGTGGTTATGAGGGTTTAACATAATATGTAACAACGTTCGATTGGACTGAACAATGGTCTCCATAATATCAGAAGACAACGGTGATGAAAGCCCATCGTTCTCTTGCTACATAGAATATCTTACAGACTGGCTTGCATTGTTCTCTGTCTGATAACTTATTTGCGGCCACAAATCCGTCAAGCTGATGAGACGTGACTAGATCGAGTTTTCGCTCCCGTAATCCGCATATTGCCACTAGCATCGAAATCGTTAGAGCCGTTTTTGAGAACGTGAATAAAACAAATACATAATACAAATATTGCTTATTTAATAGTTTATGAGGGTTTAACATAATATGTAACAACGTTCGATTGGACTGAACAATGGTCTCCATAATATCAGAAGACAACGGTGATGAAAGCCCATCGTTCTCTTGCTACATAGAATATCTCGCAGACTGGCTTGCATTGTTCTCTGTCTGATAACTAATTTGCGGCCACAAATCCGTCAAGCTGGCATGACTATCATCCCCTGCGCTATTATCTTTAAACATTTGATGGAAGATGAGAATTACTGCTATTTCGAACATAATGATTATAGTTTACATAACTAACGAAATGTGGGTGTTCATCACTGTTTATACCTTCGGGGATTACACGGAACGTCATGCTCTGCAGACGCGCTCGTGACTCATTGAGGCAGTCAGTAAATGCAACAGTATAGTAAAGTAATTCTAACAGGAAAAATCAGTCAGGCCATGATACATCATCATTTCAGCCGAAAGACGTCCACTGCTGGACATAGGCCTCCCCCAAGTGTCGCCACATTGTCCGGTACCGTGCGACTCGCATCCAGCGAACTCCCGTAACCTTCACCAGGTCATCGGTCCACCTAGTGGGAGGCCTTCCAACGCAACGTCTTCCGGTTCGCGGTCGCCACTCCAGAACTTTTCGGCCCCATCGGCCATCCGTTCTGCGAGCAATGTGACCTACCCACTGCCACTTAAGTTTGGCAATTCTTCGGGCTACGTCGGTAACCTACCTTGACACAATTGTTGACAAAATTACTTCTAAAGCCTTCGTTTCATTCCTATCAATATCACGTTAGGAATGATTAATTTTATTAAAATCTTATGCTCGATTGCTATCGTAAATCATTTGAATAACTTCGTTGATATCAAAGAGTAGTCTTAAAACTTGGTGAATTTGATTTGCTTCTGGAGTTTTCAAAGAATAAATTAGAAATTGCTATTAGATACGATTGGTTAGCAAAACGTTTAAGTCCAAGGAATCGGGGTTTATGTTAAAGCCTCTCATGTTAAACGGAAATTGGAACAAAAATAAATGTAAACGCTGTCAACGGGAAAAGTGCCAAGAAGGCTGGCAAGTGGCAGCATTGCCACGTTACATGGCAGTGCTGATTCTTTGGCCAAAAAGAGGCCAGTCCTTTGGTCACGTGAAGAGGCGACCGACCGTTCGGCGATATCCCGGAAGACTAGATGGGCACTCGGACCCCATGGTCCATGACTAGGAATGCATGGCGCAAGGCCATCAACACAAGTTGCACACCGAAGGCTATTTAAGTTCCGGGTGTTACCATTGTGAGGATCGACCGGAGGACACGGTGGAGGCCTGCCCCGCGTGGGCGGAGCACCGCCATGTCCTTGTAGCGGCGATCGGCGGTGGCGACCACTCGCGTCCGGCCCTGGTTCAATCTATGGTCCGGAGCGATACGGAATTAGACGCCGTCACCTCCTTCTGCAAAGCAGTCTTGCTGGCGAAGGAGGAGGCGGAACGTGGGAGGTAGAGAACCTCACGTCCCAGCCGCCGCGGGAGACGCACCGGGCGTCGGGAGCCACGTGGTGGCCCCCGGCCACCGTAGGCGCGGGCCTGTGAGCTATGGGCTAGCTCGCCGTCCGTCCATCTTATGACGACAGGCCGGGTCGACGGCGCGTTCGTGTTCCTCGCGCGCCTCAAAGAGAGTCAGCAAAGGCCGATGCTTGCCGGGGCTGCGGGAGTGTTCGAAAGAGATACAGTGGCCCCGGAACACAAAGGGCGATGAAGGAACATGGATTGGTTTTAGTCAGTAAAAGTCTGACACTCCCTTCCGTCCCGCCCAGGGCGGGAGGGGTCGTTTGATGATTTCCCATCCGAAAAAAGGCTATTTAAGTTTTTATAAAAAAAAAAACAGAGTTCACTCCGAGCCAACAGAATAAGTTCTTATTTCAAAGAGATGTTCTCAGTAACCTCCGTTTCTAGGAGTATTCCAGTATGTAATTCAAAACCTAGAGTTTAGGCTTTACATGATTTAAACCTAAAGGACACGTAACATATCAGCCAGACGTAGGTACTGATGTTTTTTATTCGGCCTCAAACAATAATTTCAGATGTTATCTAAACAATCTATCACTGTTATGTTATCATTTTAGTGAAAACCATTTGTTTTGACACTGAAATTGAGGTTTAAATTAATGATACGTCATACATAAGTGTATGTTTGTTTCATGTGATTATTGTTATTTTGGCATTATGCCAGGTTTTATGTGGAGAAGATACTCGTAGTATGTATATCCTTGCATATCCTTGAAAGATGTGAATAACTTTTCGTATATATCCATGTCAATCTTTGTGACTATAAAGGGTAATAGATAAGGGTAAAGCAGTGATAGCCTAGTGGTACACCGTCGGACTGCCAATTTATGAATTGATTGATTGATTGATTTTCTGATTTGTCGGATTCATGTGCGTATTGTATAATTATCACTTGCTTCGGTGAAGGAAAAACGTGAGGAAACTAGCATGCCTGAGAGATATTTCTCGACGGCATGTTAAGTCAAGTCAGAGGACCATGGGCGGCTTAAAAAAAACCGACACCAGGTTAGGCACTAACCACACGATAAAGAAAGACTATAAAGGGTATAATTTTTTTGTTGTTGTTCTGGACCATGCTAAGCAAGCACAGTTTAGCCTGAAGATTGATTCCAGTGCCTGTTGTTATTTAGCCACGGGCTCCTCCTTCTGAGATTGATATAGACTATACAATATATAGTTCTATAATATTTTTAACCAAATTACAGGGAACTCCAATACTTTACGGATCCAATACGTTCAGTGGTCTGTCTATTTGCTTTTTTTCAACATGTTTTGAAGCACGATCGAGAGACTACCAAAACATTTGTAAATTAGTGGAGTCGGTCCAGGTCATCGTCTCGTCTCATGTACTTTTCACCGTGAACCCAGTAACGCCTGATGCCTAGCGGAAGAAATAGTCATCGAAGTATTTCCACAGACGAGCGCCTATTGACTTGCTCACACTCACAATAACATAGGTAATTCCACAAGCAATGCTAACAATGAAATGTATTTTGTAAACTAGTCGAGCAGCCTTGACTACATACACGTGATCAAAGGCACACATGTTCGTAAGCATAATAAAGTTTGCATCATAAATGTTTTGTTAATACGCTTATGTAACCTGTAATCGTGTTCTTCTCCATGTTTCTGAAAGAGTTAAATGTTCTTAGGTGAAAAGTACTCGTTGCTTTTTCCAAGAATTCGGGATACATCTCCGCAAATAATCAGCCTAGCCTTTTCCCAACTTTAGTGGGGTCGGCTTCCAGGCAAACCGGGTGCAGCTGAATACCAGTATTTTACATGGAGCGACTGCCTATCTGACCTCCACAATCCAGTTGGTACTGGGCAATACGGTACCCCTTGATAAGACTGGTTATCAGCCTTCACGAAGCCAAAGGTAATTGTTCTCCTCGGCACTGCGATCATTTTTTTTACTCTTAGAGTCACTAGACCAGAGGTTCCCAAACTTTTTTTGTCGTAGACCACTTTCCAAAGACCAAGTAAGAAGACTAAATAAAAACTCTGCGTAGCTTGTATACGGTCTAATGAAACCTCTCAGGCTTTGATATGCAGAGAGAGTACTTCTAAATTATGCAGGAATGTTGTAATCAAAAGCCCTCAATGAAAACGGGTCTCCAAAACGTAAAGAAAGAAATATGGTTTAATTAACATCGACTTCACATAAAATGCTAAAAAGATTTGATCTTAAGGGGTCAGCCCAGTAATAAAAGCAGCGGTAGAGGTCATTGGTTTTATTAACAAGTTTATAAATATAAAAAAGAGTACATCTATAAGTTTTACTTCTGGAATTCGTCGGGATCTCGGTATGACACAGCGTACAGTTGCGTACAGTCGTTAAACACTTTCGCTTTTTTACACACATCGTGGTCCAGGTTCATTCCATTAATATTTTGAGCACAAGTGTCTCCGACGTCCGATATTAAGATTCTCGGATCGTACCTATGGATCGACTGTACTCTCTTGTAGTAATTCTTTATGTTTATAAAACCATCGTTCGTCATTATACCAAATTTTTTGAGCACACAATGTATTATACAAGGGATATCGTTTCTATCGATACGGAGAGGGTATTTATACAAGTTTCGTGGATACATTTCTGTTAAACAATCATTTGTTACTTTATCACTCTTCTGGTCACGCGCATAGAGGATTGAAATCGGAGCTTCCGACTCCAAGCTTTGAGAGAAAAACTTCGTTTTATAGCTGTTTACTGTCACAGCAACTGAGAGTAAAGTCGACAAGATGAATATTTCTGAAAGTATTACAACATAGTTACATACTAAAGCTGTGGCGATACACACTGGAAAATAGCGCTGTTGTGATCTGAAGACGTCGGGGAAAACTTTCAACAAAGTCAGCGGTTCACAGGGCAGAAATGAAAATGTAATATGATTTCGCTCAAACAAAGTTGTGAAGAAACTTTTACAAGACGCGAACGTTACACAAATGGAATTTCTGTAGCCATTTTAAGAATCTCTGTTCTATTTCAAAAGAATTAAAGTTGAATTCATCTGCAGATATTTTTTTTTCCATCTCATCATAACCTCTCATACGCTCATGAAATTACGCAAACTTGGGATAGAAGAATTAATTTTTTAGATTAAAAATGACTTACTTTCCATTGCAGCTACTGTTTTTTCGTAGTAAAAATATCACATTCACGTCACAAGCAACGATTGGACATCATTACTCAGGTCCAACAAAATTACTGAAAGCTGAAACAGAAGAAATCGGGATATTTTTCTTTCGTAACGTCAGGAAGTGTATTGTTTCTAAATTCGCGTGCTAATGTTTATATACTAGATGAATTTCTGCTAAACAAAAGGCTATTGTTCTAAGGACTTCGATAAGAGTGTAAAACGCTGGAAAGGCGACGTAACGTAAAAAATGACCAACGACAGGTGAGGCTCGTAAAAACTTTTCTTTTTTATATTTCGTTGAGTACCGAACAAAATTGTGAATGTCAAAGTCTTTTTTTTTTTCGGATGGGAAATCATCAAATGACTCCTCCCGCTCCGGGCGGAGCAGGAGGGAGTGTCAGACTTTTACTGACTAAAACCCATCCATGTTCCTTCATCGCCCTTTGTGTTCCGGGGCCACGGTATCTCTTTCGAATAGTCCCGCAGCCCCGGCAAGTCCCGCAGCCCGGCAAATCCCGCAGCCCCAGCAAATGTCAAAGCCTTCAGTGAAATTGGAGTTATGGGCGCACGCATTATATTTTAAAGGCTTCACAATTGGCAACACTCTTCAGAATTTGATTATATTTTACGGCGAACAATAAATTTTTATTTCTTTACAAATTCCTCAAACTTCTCGTCTTCGGATGATATTACAATATATTTTCGTCCGGTTACTTAGGTTACGCTTCATTGAACTTATTTTCAGTTCTTTAACGTTCTTTTTGCCCTCCCTTTACGATTGGTTAATGATCAAGTGCCTTCGGGGACAATTAAAAATTTAAGCTAACGTTTCCTGGCTCCGGGAGATTCAAATTTGATTTTTCTTTTTCTTTAAATTCGTCTGTGTTGAAGTGTTCTTTTCTCCGTACTACGATTAGGTTTTGTAATGGCGTAATTCGTTCATTATGTATTTATAGTCTACCATTTGATTGGATTTTTGCTGTTAAAAATTAATAAGTATTAAAGTTACGAATTTAATGGACTGAACAATCACATGTTTTCAGATTTATGCGAAAATAATCTAAGTCGTACAGTAATCTAATCCAATTACTATTATAAATGCGAAATTTTGTGAGGGTTTATGTTTGTTACTCTTTCACGCAAAAACTACTGAACGGATTTGGATTAAATTTATCATACAGATAGTCTTAAACCTGGATAATATATAGAATACTTTTTATCCCGGTAGTACGATCCCGTGGGACAATTATTTTAAATCTGTCAGCACACCTTGCTCCACAGCAATCTTGTTGTAACATTAATAGAGATCAAAGTAATTTTGACCGTGATGTGAAATCAAAGGTTAATTGTACTGTAGTTAAGAAGTTCACAGTACACAAAGATTAAGATAGATCATCAAAGCTAAAGGTAATATTATAATAGTAAACAGGCTTTGACTTGGAATAAACCTGAAAAGCATCTTTTGCCAAACTATACAGGGTAGAATTTTTCAATGCTACCTGGAGGGAAAGTACTCGAAATACTGGAGATTGCAAATTTTACTCAAAGGAAATATTCCTTTATTTTTAAAAAGAAACAAATCTGCGTTCACACATTTTAGAAAATTCGCTTGCCACACTCGGGAATCGAACCGACTAAAGGTCGAAAAAATAACATCCCAGGTACTTATTTTACAACAATCGATAGGGTCAATCATATGGATCAAATCTCTCTAACAAACGTGATAAATTAATTGAAGGGAAAATCATGAAATCTAAAGAACAGTTATAAATTCAATGACATAAATTCAGTAGGTTAAAGCACTTTTATTCATGGTTTTCCTTTAATTTAATTTATCATGTTTGTTAGAGAGATTTGATCCATATGATTGACCCTATCGATTGATGTCAAAAAGGTACAGAATGTTATTTTTTCGAACTTTAGTTGATCCATCCCGGATTCGATACACGAATGTGGCCTGCGAATTTTCGAAAATCTGTGAAAGCAGATTTGTTTGTTTTTAAAAATAAAGGAATGTTTCCTTAGAGTAAAATTCGCTATCTCCAGTATTTAGAGTACTTTCCCTCCAGGTAGCATTGAAAAATTCCACCCTGTATATAACCTGTGTTTAAGCCTTTAGATAGCGTCAGAAGGCTATAAGTCTGCCTGACTACACAGATTTGCTTGTTCAAGCTAAGGCAAGTTACTGGACTAGGCCGTTGTACTAACATAGAAATAAAATCGTGTGAACGAGGCTTTGAATTTAAAATCATTGTTATTTTATGATTGGTTTATTTATTACTTCGTATTTGGCAGTTATTAAGATTTCCATTATTTTACAGGTTTCTTTATTGTTGGAAAATAATTGGTTGTTAATGGTAAATGTCAATAACATTTCAAATACCCTCCAATATCTTTTGGTAATGTCAAGGTCGTAGTAGTAGGCCGGTTTTTTTCGTACCCTTGTACGTGATATTAAAAAAAAAACCGGACAAGCGCGTGTCGGGCCACGTGCAGTGTAGGGTTCCGCTACCCACTCACTAGCGGCGCGCGCGACTTTTTTGCACACGACCGCTAAGCGCGCAAAAAATTGCGAATATTCGCGAAATATTCGCATGTAATTTGACACTTTAGATAAAAACACTTGACAATCGCAAACTACAAGAGCTTATAGCTAAATAAAATTTACAGTGAATAGCTGAATAGTTATGCAATCTATATATTAAAAAAAAATATAATATTAATTTGAAACTCAAAAAAAATGTAGAACTTGAAAAACAGTGATGAAAACGGATATTTCGCTATTAAAATATTAATTTAAATTTTTCTAAATATTAAATTTCAATTAAAATAATTTTAAAATAAACTAGATTAGATTTCCTTTCCAATAAGACCATAATCGGGTTCCTTCTAGTTGGCAGAATCTTGATGCTCCGAAATTTATTTGGCATAACACACTTGGCATAACTTTATAAAGCATTTTTAACCTTAATTTAAAATTAAAATATTGTCTTAAAAAGTCAATATGTTGTGCTTGTGCTACAAAAGTTAGTGACAGAAACGAATTGCTCCAAAACCGACTCCATGTAGTCTTGTCTGCCCTACCCCAAAAGTGTTATTTAAAATCGCGTAGGCGCGGAGGGGCGAGGCGGCCCGCGAATGAGGAGCAGGTGGTTCTAACACTCGCCGCGGTGGTGAGCGTGAACCACATCTGCAACGATAAGCTCGCATGGGACGCCGGAGTCGTGACAGAAACCATGCCTGCTGCATGCTGCATGCTTGCTTGCATGCTGTATGCTTGCTGCATGCATGGTGTATGCTGGTTTGCATGTTTGCATACTGCACGCTTGTTTACATGTTTGCATACTGCACGCTTGTTTACATGTTTGCATACTGCATGCTTGCTGCATCCACGATGTATGCTTGTTTGCTTGTTTGCCTGCTTCTTACAGGGAAATAAAAACCACGTGCTCACAATCAACTGTTTTAATGAATTTTCTGTGATGTGATAGATGAGTCTTTCCATTATTATGCATATGAAATGTATGTCAAAAGATGATTCTAACTGTAAACTTTCTGAGATATGATAGTTCTGCCTTTAAATGACTATCGATATAAAATTTATGCCAAAAGATGATTCTTAATGTGAACTTTCTGCGATAAGATGGTTCTACTTTTAATTCTTATGCATATGAAATTTATGCCTAAAGATGATTCTGACTTACAAAAATATGAGTTTTGAACGTATGATAAATGAGTGTCTGCCAATCGATTTTCTGCGAAATGAAGTTTATGCTATCCGCTGGTATGCAAAATAATATTATGACATAAAAAGTTCTGCTATAAAAGGTAGACCCGCGCCAACGAACTTGTTTTTGAACACGGTTATTTACGTACCTATAACTTTACGAAGCCACTTGTTTTTGTATATACATATAATAGTAATAAGGTTTTGTGTGAAATAAAGGTGAAATTGCGTTTTCTGAAATAAACAAAATATCTTTTATTCACAACACAAATACAAAGGTTTAACACAAATTATACGTTTAGCTTAGCAACCTACCTGAAATAAACAAAAAACAACATTTAAAGCCTTTACTTCTACAGGAATCTATTTTCAGTTCCACGTTTTTATAAAAATCTTAGCTTAACAAAATTTACTCCAACAGTGACAGACAGCGTCACTGTCATCACATGACATCTGTTAGAGGTCCATAGATAAACTAAATCCATAAAGGAACGACACTAGAGTGATACTCTTTACATCTCCCTCCCTCAGAGAGAACAAATCAAAATGATTGTTCGTTTAAGAGCCAACCATTACTGGAGATAACTTTGTAACATGGTAAAAGTTTGACTCCGCCTTCTTATGTCCAGCATCAACTTCAAAGATTGAATTTGAAATCTTTCTTAGAATTTTGTATGGTCCAATCCTTAATTCATCCATTTTCTTCCTATTTAGCCGGTTTCCGTTTTCTATATATACTGTATCACCGACTGCGAATTTATATTCTTCTCTATGTTGGTCATATATTTTTTTATTATAGTTGTGAGATTTTATTGAATTTTCCAGCGCTAGTTTTCTATCTCTTCTGAGATCTTCTATTGTGCATCTTGATTTTAATTCCAGTGGCAAGATATCCGTTTTCTCTCCATCCAAAAGATATTTTGGTGTAAACTTAGTGACCGTATGTTCTGTTTCGTTATATTTGTCTACACATTTTTGTGCAATAGTTGTCCATGCTGTTTTCTTGCCCCCTTCGTTTATTTTGCACCTTATCCTATTAACTAAAGTTTGATTGAGCCTTTCGTTAAGTCCATTTGAAAATGGTGCGTCCACAGCAGTAAATACCATTGCTATGTTTTCCTTTTTCAGGTAGTCTTTAAATTCTTTGGAATTTATGCCAGGGTATTGGTCTGTTAATACCATATCGATGTGGTTGCTTTGTGTCACATTTTTTATCAACTTGATAAAATCATTGGAGTTTTGATTTCTTGATGTCAAAATATAAGCATATCGTGTAAAATGATCAACCAGGAGATGTAAGTATTTTTTTGTGATCCTCCGAAGCCTCCAATTGTATCAATTGATATAATTTCAAATGGGCGTGTTGCTGGGCCTAAATGAGACATCAAACCAAATTTTGGTTTTCTTCTTGATTTGTTTCTTATACAAATGTCACATTCATCACAAATTTTCTTTATATTTGTGATGATATTCTTTGCTGTATAGAATGGCGTTATTTTATTTATCATCTGGGTTCTCCCAATATGGCAGTAAGTATTGTGGACATCTCTAATCAGTGTTTTGCTAAATCCTTCTGATAGTATAATTTTTTTTTTTTTTTTTTTCTTTTTGTAATAAATGTTATTCTCCAGCATAAACTTTGTTTTTCCATCTTGTAGTTTTATATTTGTGTCTTGGTCGTTTTTTATATCTTCCAAGTTAATTAAGTTCACAACTTTTAAAAAATCTTCAATATTGTCATGAGGTTCTAATACCGGATTTCTGCTTAAGCAGTCTGCTTCTTGATTTGACTGTCCCGGGTTATATTTTATCTTGAAATTGTATTGGGATAAATAATATGTTAGATCACCAAGTTCCTCATCAGTTCTAGACTTGATGTTCAGATTTTCCAATGGTTTATGATCTGTATATACTATAAATTCTTTACTCATAAGCCAGTGTTGCCAATATTTTACAGCTTCCTTAATTGCCAGGCACTCTAAATATATTGCCTTCTTCTTGTTTTGAGTGTCTGTCAATTTTTTTGAAAAGTAAGCTACCGGTTTATTTTCTCCATTGTTATCTTCCTGTTTTAACACTGCTCCTACTCCTTTAATACTGGCATCTGTGTAAATTTTTATTGGTTGTTCTGGGTCAAATATTTTTAGTATTGGTTTTGAGCATAGTAATTCCTTTATTTTATCAAATGATTTCTGGCATTCTGTGGTCCATATAAATTTTGCATCTTTCCGTAATAAATTGTGTAATGGTTCCAGGATAATTGCATTGTGTGGTACAAATTTATGATAAAAGTTTACTTTTCCTAGGAACTGGCGTATATTTTTCCTTGTTTCTGGAATGGGGAAGTTCCTGACAGCTGTTAAATAATCTTTGAGAGGTCTAACTGAATTGTTTTCTATTATGTGCCCCAAATATTTGGCATGATTGTTTGCGAAAGTGCATTTCGAGAATTTCAGTCTAAATCCTTCTATTTGTATTGACTTAAGGAGTTTTGATATATGTTCAATGTGTTCCTTAAAACTTTTTGAAAAAACTAGGATATCGTCTATGAAATTCACTGCAAAATCTGAGAGTTTATATTTTCTTATTATGTTTCTCAATATTCTTTGGAAAATAGCCGGAGCTGTCTTTAAACCAAATGGGAGGCATGTCCACTGGTAATGGCCTTCTTGTGTGACAAATGCAGTCTTATATCTATCTTGTATTTTCATTGGAATGGACCAAAATGCTGAATTTATATCAAAAGTGGAATAATACTCACAGTTTACTGTCTTTACCATCAAGTCTTCGATCAAGGGGAATGGCTGGGATTGAGGGACAACAATTTTATTCAATTCCCGGAAATCTATACACAGTCTTGATCTTTTCCCATCTTCTTTCTTATATGCCAGGGTTACCGGAGCAGCAAAAGGGCTATATGATTCCTCAATTAAGTTGTTCTTCAATAGTTTTGATATTTGTTTTTCAATTTTTTTTCTATCATCAGCTGAGCATCTGTATGGGCGCTTGTAGCAATATTTATCTACTATCAAGTCTATGTGAGCTTCATAACCTCGTACTGTACCAACGTCGTATTTGTCCTTAGCAAAGACTGGTTTGTATTCTTCTATTAATTTATCAATTTCAGTTTGTTTATATAAATCTAGGTGGTTTACTGAAATTTCAAATTCATTGAAGTTGATATGTTCGTTGAAATTGACTTCACATCTGTTTATGTGGTTCATTTCTTGTTCCTGTACCTCAGAGTGTAGAGAAGCATCTTGTTCATTTTTGTCACCTAGTTCATCAGGAATTTCGACATTAATTAAATTGAAAATATTTGTTTCGGAGTCTTTATTTTTGTTTTCCTCTTTTTTTTGGACTTTATTCTCTTTTTGTTGATTATTACATTGTATAATATTCAATTTTTCATCTTGGATTAATTTGAATTGTTTGATACAATCCAAACCAATGAGAAAATCATAGTAAAAATTTTCATTATCTATCACAAAGATATTCATTTCTCTTTCAATATTATATATTTTTATTTTTAATGTAACCATTCCTTTTGTTTTTTTCTCACCATTAATAGTTTTCAAGTTTGCTGTTTGTTTATTAAGTGTGTCTTCTTCTGTTTCATGTATTTTTAATAATTTTGCATTAATTAGCGATACATTTGAACCTGAATCATAAATTGCGGAAACTATTAAAGTGTCATTTAATAATAACTTTACTTTTATTAACGGTGGTACTTCTAGTTTTTTGGATTCTCCTTATTTAGTTCAATTTCTAATTCTGAGTTATTCACACTTTTCACAACAGATTTTTGATTTTTCCCATTAAACCAGCAGGTTTCTTCCGGATGAAAACGTTTCCCTTTTTTCTCAGTGACACAAATTTGGCATGGTTTCTTTTCTTAATTTTTTTTTGTTTTTATGTCAGTGTTTGTGTAGTTCTTTTTTTCATATTTGTTCCTCCCAGCTAGATGTTCTAATTTGCCTATCTCATTATAGAGATCTTCGGTTTCTTGTAATGTCTCTCGATCTATTTTATCACTTAGATAATTTGGCAGGCCTGCGGCTATAAGGTCTATAAGAGTACCCGTATCAATCGTCTTCCTTACCTCTAATAATAATTTTTCTTTTTTCAATGCATACTCAAGCAATGAACCTGTTTGATATTTGAATCCAAGAGCATATCTGATCGGCGACCAACCTTTGTTTCCAAATGTTTCACAGAAGTTTTTTTCCCATTTATTCCACTCTGATTCTACTGTAAATTTTATTAACATACAACTGTACCAATTCAAACTAGAATATTCTAAAAAATGTTTTAAAATTTCAATTTTTTTTCTGTCTTCATCGATATGGAAACGTTCACATTCCTTGTTGAAGTCCTCAATCCATTGGCGAGCATTTGCATTTCTTCCTGTGAATTTTTCAATGACAAAATCTTTTGAAATTCTCCCCAAATTTTGAGTTTCTGATTTTTCTTGCTTTTCTTCGAGTAACTTTTCTATTAATTTTTCCAGTGTTTCATTTGTGCTTCTATTTATTGATTTTTGATCGTTTATGTTTTCCATAATCTCTTCAAGGTAAAAATCATTGAACTGTATATTTTGTTCTTCATCTAAATAAGTCTTTGATATCTCATCAGTTAAAGTTATCCATATTTTTCTTGTCTGATGTCTTTTATTCAATGTTTTTCTTATCTTGGCATAATTAGATGTACTCGTTATTAACTGATGTAAACTTGCTGGTTGGTATTCAGCCGGTATGCAAAAAGTTTGACCATCAGGTGTTCCAATTGAGGTTATGCAAATAATATTCGATTTTCCATCTGGTGATGTTTTGACACAAAAATCAAATCTTAACTTTTCCATACTTCTGATATATTTGCAGAAAATGTTGTTTTATAATAGTAATAAGGTTTTGTGTGAAATAAAGGTGAAATTGCGTTTTCTGAAATAAACAAAATATCTTTTATTCACAACACAAATACAAAGGTTTAACACAAATTATACGTTTAGCTTAGCAACCTACCTGAAATAAACAAAAAACAACATTTAAAGCCTTTACTTCTACAGGAATCTATTTTCAGTTCCACGTTTTTATAAAAATCTTAGCTTAACAAAATTTACTCCAACAGTGACAGACAGCGTCACTGTCATCACATGACATCTGTTAGAGGTCCATAGATAAACTAAATCCATAAAGGAACGACACTAGAGTGATACTCTTTACATACAATTTAATAATATGCTCACAACACTAATTATGCATTGTTTTTCCGTTAACACACACGTTTTAATCACAAAAACACTTATTTCTTGTATAAACACAATCACTATAGGTATATACCTACCACTTTTTTGGAGGCGAAATACTCAAGTTTGAGATTCGAAAACTAGATTTCCTTTATGCTAATATAGTAGCACAGATTTTCACGATTAATTTGATATAAAACACTATCCGAAAATAACAATATACATAAAAAAAAACAATTGAAATACGACGCAACACGTCAGAAATGGCGGAGTTTGTTTAGTTTACACTAAAGTTTTTACTTTTATTTTGACATTTGTCGATGGAATAGTGCTATGATCTTTGTTACGTCGTTCAGGAATATTGTAGAGATCGGACCTAAACCATTCAATCCACAGATAAACACAGATTTTATTCTTCCATATTCCACAAATTTTGTAACAAGTTAACAACAAGCTACTGGCTGCCATGGTAGCCATGCGCATTTGGCAAAACGGCTACTGGCTGCCATGGGAGCCATGCGCGGTTGAGTGGGTAGTAACCCGTTATATTTTAGATTTTGTTTTTCAATGCAAGTCTTCGCCCGTTATAATCAAGCCACTACTTCATCTTAGTCACTTTATAGGATTTATTCTAAGGATTTTATATTTGCTACAAAATTATCCAACACCCTAGTTCAACAACTATTACTGCAAAACTAATAAAGTAATCTTAACCGCTATAGTTCCGTCAAAATTCATGAAATGCACTATCGTCATGAATTTTTCCAGATTTTCAAGCCAGCAGTTTAACTTTTAGAGGGGGGGGGACGCCCTACTGGAACAAAAATTTGCACTTTAAAGTTTAATATTTCGTAAATGGAGCATTAAATCGAAAAGTAGTATTAGCAACCCCCTCATTTTAAAAGACCTATTCAACGATACCCCACACGATGGGGTAGACGACGAAAAAAAAATCATCCCCACTTAGGGGAGCTACCCTAAAAAAAACATTTTCCAAAATTTGATTTTATCACTTTGTCGGCGTTATTGATATACACATCTCTAGAAAATTACAGCTTTCTAGTACTAACGGTCTCTTAGAAAAACCTCGGACAGACAGACAGACAGACGGGGGAGCGAAACTATAAGGGTTCCTTGTCAGGACTACGGAACCCTAAAAATGTAGAAACCATAATCTTTTCTCTCTAATTTATTTATGTCTTGGTCTTATTATCCGTTTGAGCAAAATAGACAATATATTATTTGTACATACATACATAACTTCATGCCTGTAATCCCCTGGTTTAGGCAGAGGCGTATCCATTAGAACACCCAGATTCAGCTAGTTATGTTGTTTGTTCCAAATAATTATATTCACTCTAGGAAACATAAATTGTTTAATGTCCCATTTAGTCGCACTGTAGCTCGATCCACTTCCCCTATACCGCGTATGCTTACGAAGCTCAACGCGCTTTTTTTTTCGGATGAGAAATCATCAAGTGATTCCTCCCGCTCTGGGCGGAGCAGGAGGGAGTGTCAGACTTTTACTGACTAAAACTCATCCATGTTCCTTCATCGCCCTTTGTGTTCCGGGGCCACGGTATCTCTTTGAAATAGTCCCGCAGCCCCGGAAGGCTTCGGCCCTTGCGGACCCCTTCGTTATTGCTGACTCTCTTTGAGGCGCGCGTGGAACACGAACGCGCCGTCGACACGGCCTGTCGTCATGAGACGGACGGACGGCGAGCTAGCCCTTAGCTCCCCTCCCACAGGCCCGCGCCTACGGTGGCCGGAAGCCACCACGTGGCCCCCGACGCCCAGGGCGTCTCCCGCGGTGGCCGGGACGTATGGATCTCTCCCTGTCTCGTTCCGCCACCTCCTTCGCTAGCATGACTGCTTCGCAGAAGGAGGTGACGGCGTCCCATTCCGTCTCGCTCCGGACCATGGCTTGGAACAGGGCCGGGAGAGAGGTCGCCGCCGCCGATCGCCACCTCGAGGACACGGCGGTGCTTCGCCCAAGCGGGGCACACCTCCACAGTGTGCTCCACCGTGTCCTCCGGTCGATCCTCACAATGGAGTGGAAACCAACCCTGGATTGGACTTGTTTGCTGATGAATGGAAGACGATAATGTTAGAATGTTTGTGGTTCTGCGAGAAGACCGAGTAATAGGATTAGGTATTTAATTTAGTGTTAATGGTTTTACATACTGTAAGTACTAAATAAATAAGTCCCATGTAATAGGGAGCGAGCCTATTGCCATCCACCGGGCACAAATCCAGACGCCGTGGCTGCTACTAAGAAAGTTCTGATGGAAAAACCCAAAAACACTTTGCCCGACCTAGGAATCGAATCCAGGACCTCATGCTCATTAGTCGCGCTTGCAACCACTAGACCATCCAGGCAGTCACTTTATTTATATTTTGCTATATATTATGTTTTATTGTGTTGAGATAAACTATCTTCACTCATGGGAGCATAAAGTTGTGTTTATGGGAATATTTGTACGTTTGTATAAAACTTGTAATAAAAGTTATATCTTTTCTTCTCTCGATACGTGACTGATTTATTTGCTAAACTTTGTTGCTGCTTTTTTGTATACTTATAAATAACATAGTGCGTATATTTTTTCTTGATTCTGATTTTGTGTTAGACAACATTTGTCGGCGTAGAGTTGTGTGTGGGTCTTCATCGATACTTTAAAAAACAAGTGAGTTCATCTTCCAATGTTCAGCAACTTTTGAGGTTTGAAATGTATTTTACAACGTCCTTTGCACCCATTTTGGTTAAGTTGACATGGTAAAACATTCATCATAAACTAGCTGTGCCTCGCGACCTCGTCTGCGTGAAATAATTATAAAAATATGACTTACCTATTTGAATCGGAGTAAGTTAACGATTTTAAGGGTTTTTAATGGAACGAAAAAATGAAATTTTAAGGGTTTTTAGAATGGGAACAAAATAACAAGTATTTTAAATAAAAATAATTCCTTGGAGTAACTTGGGAATTAATGTATGAGATTTTTATCTTTTCAGTACAAAGAAATGGAGTACTTTGGGAATAACCCTATTTTTGCACGGAACCCTAATCACTTTTCTAAAAAGAAAATAGCTTATGTTACTCCTTAGGTATAACATCAGCTATCTGCCAGTAAAAATCCCGTCAAAATAGATCCAGCCGTTTCGGTGATTAGCCGGAATCGGAACAAACAGATAAACAGACAGATAAAAATTAAAAACAATGTTTTATTTTATAAGTTCCATACTTTCATATGCATTCAGTAAAAAGCTGTTATTTTAAACAAACAAATTACCAACAGATATTTAAATTTGTTTTTTTTGTATAGATGTATAAATAGAATCTTTGAGAGTTAAGAAGGTTTAAAAACACGTTAGTAATTTTTTCGACAATTCACCATAATTTCGGCTATTTTTTTTAAATACCAGTATCAAATGTAGCGTACGGTCGGTCGTGACGTTAGCGAGAACAAAATACGGCTGTCGGTCGCCGCTGACGTCAGCGTCGCAGTATGGTGCTATTTAGAACACAATGTATACTAGTACGCGAACGACCGTGCGCGACCGACCATCAGCGCGACAAGAATTCAGGCCTAACATATTACATGGCTGGGCGTTAGAATGCTTGTATGTTTTATGTTTAAAGCCAATCTTTACCCAATTGCAAAAACCTCTCATTAATTCCGAGCAATCAGTGTTGCCACACGAAAAATATATCCGTGGTGTTGCCTTTATCTCGTTTCAGCCGAATCCATTTAAAAGGATTCTCTTTGTTGCAGGATACCTCTTAATTTACTGCGTAAAGATAAAGCAAATAAATTTAATGTTTTCGGCTGGCAACTCGTTTGCCTAGCGTTACCCGAAACAACAATTAACACTGATTTATCTCAAGGATTGCGGAGCCGAGGTTGTATTACTTGAAAATATCTTCTAGAGACGTTGCCGTTTTGATTAAAATTATTTATGCTGCATACTAAGATTCTCTGTAATGAGGGCCGTGTTATTGTTTAGATAAGAAACAAATGACGGTGTTACGAGTTTCAGAGGTTGACATACATGTTAGGAGAATGTAAGCAGGAATATGCTTTGCTGTGTTCCGGGCAGCTATACTCTTCAGTATAACTGCTTACGTAGCCATAAGATGTTTTACCTTATTTTCTGGAATTCGCCTTTATGTCTACGAAAGGTCAGGTGCGTAGTGCTCGCAACTTGCGAGCGTGGTCGCCTAAAATGGTCGCTTCAGAGGAATCATTATGTGATAATAATATGAATGTCAAAGACGCAGTTAAAATTATAATTATTGTCACTTTGTTAACATTAAGCGTCGTTCTGCCTTATGACTAAAAGTTTTTGTGTAAACAAGGAATGTAAAAAAACGAGCTATTATCGCTCACATAAAATAAGTTATTAAGGTCTAAAACAACTAGTTTATAATCAACGTCATAAGGATCGCACATTCGATTAATGCCTAGAATATCGAGTACATATCTATGTAGTAATATTCCTTAGGTCTTTCTTTCTTTATCGTGTGGTTAATGCCTAACCTGGTGTCAGAGTTTATAAGCCGTCCATGGGCCTCTGACTTGGCTTAACATGCCATCGAGAAATATCTCTCAGGCATGCTGGTTTCCTCACGTTTTTCCTACACCCAAGCAAGTGATAATTCTACAATACGCACATGAATCCGAAAAATCAGAGGTGCGTGCCTTGGGTTCGAACTCGAGAACTATGATTTGGCAGACCTATGACTTCGAGACCTATGAATTCCTTAGTTGATCTACGTTGACTCCTTGAACCACTTCCAAAGCAGATTATTATCAGAACTAATTTCAGATTAAGGGCAGAATCACGTAGAATCCAATTTCTACTCGATCATATGAGGTCGCCCTTCAAACATCGGGTGATTGCTTGTCAGCGATATATTAGAAGGTAGGTATTTCCCGTGTCGTGTGGAACTTACTTCTTTAATTTATAGTGATTCTTATTAAATGTCGTCGAAACCTGATTCTTGGACTTCAGACCTATGTGAAGACAGTCATTCAGACCATAAATTCTTAATTCTTCGTCTGTTTCGAACTCTTGTTCCAGGTTTAAAGAGAGGTTTTGAGCCATTTTACCTAAGTATACCTACTTTAAGGTGGATGCTCTAGGGTAGCCCGCGAAATTCCTGTAAATGTAACTGTCAAGAATGACTATTTCATGAAAAAGTCATTCTCGACAGTTACATAAACTGAATATGAATTTTTGATGATTTTAATGATTATAGTTCTGTAACTACATACGTCTTACAGCCGCGAATCATATTTTAATCAACATACAACCTGACACTGACCTGCAAATTGCAGAAATCGTATGAAAATTTAAATTTCGCGGGCTACCCTGGAGCTTCCACCTTAAGATACTAAAAAGGGACTTTTGAATTACAGATTATGATAATCATCATTCTTATGCTCATATTCCAATTTATTTGGGGTCGGCGCAGCATGTCTTCTTCTTCCATAATAAATAAAAAAGCCTTTTATTTCATGTGTTAATAGTTTAAAATAAATATACATAGGTTTAAAGTTGTCCTATACTAACACAATTTGATTCAATTAGATTTCATTGTAAATTCCATAAATTGATTTTAATTTTATTTCGTTTAATTTAAAATAATAAATAAAATTCATTTAATTCAGTTAATTTGATCCACACAGTGTAATTGAAATAAAATAGAATTATCATTGGTGTACAATCGTTAAAAAATAAAACAAAATCAACATTAATTAAAACCATAAATCAAAATAAATTACCTTCAAAATTAAAAGTTAAAATCAGCATTAAAGGTTTTTTTCATTTCATTTTTAATTCTTCTTCCATAATACTTCTCTATTACTCGTCATCTCAGCAGTCACCTCCTTTTTTGGCAAAAAGGAGGTGACTGCTGCTATAATATGGCTATTATGGTAATACTGATACCTAATGTAAAATGTATAATTTACATATTGTTGAATATTCACTAAGTTAGGCCAGAAGAGAATAATCTTAAATCAACACTTGGTGAACCCACAAGTTAGGAAACACTTGACCTAACTTAAACATGGGTTAAGTTGGATTAAGAAAGGGTTTCAACTTTAGGAATTAAGACTTTCCTGTTGAGTTACTCCAAAACATTGTTAGAGAAGAAATTGTTGATTGCAAACTTTAGAACCTTGAAACTCCCTCATGATGGGCAGCGTTCAGCTAAAACGTGGTAACAAAATCCCTATCTTCCTATCATAATTTTATAAATGTCAAAGTTTGCGAGAATGGATAGATGGATGTTTGTTACTCTATAATAAGGCATAAGCTAGTACTTGTTTAAATGCCGTATAACGTGTCCACAGCTGGGACATAGGCTTCCTCTCAGTTTGAGGCAGTGGACCGCGGGCCACCACGCGGATCTAGTGCGGGTTGGTGAATGCTGATGACGATGATGATGTCATCTAACCGATTGCACCCCTAGACCTTTGTGAATGTACTATGTTGGCGTCGCCTTCCAGTCTAACCGTATGCAGCTGAATACCAGTATTTTACATGGAGCGACAGCCACTTGACCTTTACAACCAAGTTAGTACTAGGTAATACGATACCAGACACAGGCTTTCGGGTCACTCTACTACTTGTAACGACTATCAAAGATTACAAATGACAGCCGGGGCCAACGGCTTAACGTATTTTTCCGTGGCACGGAGATATGTACACGTTAAGATATGGAATAATCTTTTGGGGAAACTGCACCCTACGAGAACAGGTGTTCAAAGCTCAAAAACGATGCATAAGGGTAATACGTAACATGAAAGTGATGGATAGTTGCGTTCCTGTGTAGTTAAGTCCCTAAAACTTTTAACTTTCCCGTGTATGTATATACTAGAAATAGCACACTTCGTTAAATGTAACATGCACCTTTTCACCTCAGTGTCAGAGGCTAGGAAGAGACCTATAAGAAGGCAGTATAAACACTCACTACATGTTGAGAAATGTAATACTGCTCTGCTCAAAAAAAGTGTTATTAGTATGGGACCAATAATTTTTATGCTATGGGCACTCGGACCCCCCACGGCCCCAGAGTTTCAACCCCAAACGGCTCGAAAATATAGTTACCACAAAGGTTTCTATATTTACGCCGTTTGAGGTTCTCTGCAGCCGCAGCGGCAGCGCCAGCACAGCACGACAAGCTTGGAAGATGAGAAGGCGCAAGAGTATCTACGCAAGTTGCGTCCCATACTAAAAGCCTACCCATCTTCCAAGGAAACAAAGACATGCCGTCCGGTCTCTTGCCATCGTCACGTACCAAGCCATTAGGTTCTAAAACAGCTGGAACGCCGACGGTGGCAAGAGCTCGTCGGATAATGTCGTTTAAATTCGCGTGCCGCGTAAAACGGCCCGCACTTTGGCTGCACGACAGGCCGCGCAGCTAGCAAAAAATAATCTAACAAATATCCCAAGACCATATTTTTTTCAGTCTTATATCACCTATAAGACAGTTCTTACAGACACCTATAAGTGTGGATTTGGGCGCACTTTATAAGTATATTCACCCTTGCAATTGCCTTGTAATGGTCTTGCGAAGTGTATTTTCACACTTACAAGCCTCTTGCTGATGCTTTTATAATGACAAATAAACTTACAAGTGACTTACAATGGCGCGCTGTAAGGGTAAATAACCTGCCGTGTCCTCGAGGTGGCGATCGGCGGCGGCGACCTCTCGCTTCCGGCCCTGGTTCGTGCCATGGTCCGGAGCGAGACGGAATGGGACGCCGTCACCTCCTTCTGCGAAGCAGTCATGCTAGCGAAGGAGGTGGCGGAACAGGACAGGGAGAGATCCTCACGTCCCGGCCGCCGCGGGAGACGCCCCGGGCGTCGGGGGCCACGTGGTGGCTTCCGGCCACCGTAGGCGCGGGCCTGTGGACGGGGAGCTATGGGCTAGCTCGCCGTCCGTACGTCTCATGACGACAGGCCGTGTCGACGGCGCGTTCGTGTTCCACGCGCGCCTCAAAGAGAGTCAGCAATAGGGAAGGGGTCCGCAAGGACCGAAGCCTGCCGGGGCTGCGGGACTATTCGAAAGAGATATCGTGGCCCCGGAACACAAAGGGCGAGGAAGGAACATGGATGGGTTTCAGTCAGTAAAAGTCTGACACTCCCTCCTGCTCCGCCCAGAGCGGGAGAAGTCATTTGATGATTTCCCATCCTAAAAAAAAAGGGTAAATAACCTTAAAGTCCTCTTACTAAATAAAATACTATTTTAAGGGTAATATCGCTTATAGTCTTTGTGATCTCCTAATAAGAGTGATAACACAAACCACGAAGTCCTTGGAACTTTTGTGAAAATAATAAAGGATAATATTTAAATTTATATTTCCTACAAAAGGCTAGTGTGTATATTTTCTAATTTCTTACTCATGTATTTGTCACGCACTAAGTATATGCGATTATTAGGTTGCGAAGTAGTTTTTCTCGATTACTTTGAAATTTTAATAACAATATTTTTACGGGCCTTTTCAAAAATGTGTCTTTTACTTTATATATTTTTTAATTATTTGTAAAATAATATCAAAATGTCGCCATTACGACCAACCACGACTTATAAGTGCTTTATTAGAGCAATATAAGTCCAGTACTCTTGTCTAAGGTTTATATCGCACTCGTAAAAGTCAAATTAAATCTAAAACCAATGTCTACGCGGCCATATTGCTTATATTTTTAGGGTTCCGTAATATGTAAAAGCAAGCCAAACGACGAAGTCGAAGGATCTAATAGAAAATTAATGACAATGTGTACTAAATATTAAAATAGTCCATTACCTGATTTTATAACAATTTCTGTAGTCAACACAACAAGGAAAATAAATAACCCTTAATTGGGAATTGTTGTAGAACTTTTAAAGTGCTACTACTCTATAATATATCTTAGGTGAGATAAATCACACTTTTAAAATACTAGTTTTACAGAAGTCTAATAAAACACTTAATGTAGTTACTTCTAAGGTATGAATTTATAAGTATTAATTAAGAATCAAAGGCAATTAGACTTGTAAAAGGCGCTTATAATACCACTGCTCTTATTAATATCATATAACGTGTTCTTAAATGCGTTTATAAGACTATGTTATAAGTATGAATGCTCTTAAAACTTAAATCTAAATATATAAAAGAAGAAACTGACTGACTGACTGACTGACTCATCTATCAACGCACAGCCCATATCGCTGGGTCTACAGCTTCCAAATTTGGCAAGTAGGTTCCTTATGTGGTCTAGGGGTGCACTAAGAAAGGATTTTTCAAAATTCAACCCCTAAGGGGGTTAAACGGGGCTCCAAAGTTTGTATGGGGAAACAAGATTAGTTAGACTATTTTATTCAAAACTTCGCAGGAGTGCTCCTATTGATAAATGAGTAGAAACGGGTTTCAGGTTTTTTCAGAATTCAACCCCTAAGAGGGGGAAATGGGGTGACAAAGTTTAAAAATCAATGCACAGCCTAAACCGCTGGGTCTACAGATTCCAAATTTGGCAAGTAGGTTCCTTATGTGGTCTAGGGGTGCACTGAGAAAATATTTTTAAAATTCTACCCCTAAGGGGGATAAACGGGGTTCCAAAGTTTGTATGGGGAAACAAGATTAGTTAGACTATTTTATTCGAAACTTCGCAGGAGTGCTCCTATTAATAAATGAGTAGAAACGGGTTTCAGGTTTTTTCAGAATTCAACCCCTGTTCAATACACCTACAACGCCATCCAGCGGCGAATAGTGCAAGGATTCTGCGGCGTGAACATCGTGCAAAACTCCAGCAGACGGCAGCAACGTCGCGAGTATCGCGACCAACTTCACTCTACGAAAATTCGTTACCAGCTGTGTGCGTTTCTCAAAATTATTGTAAAACTTGAAAAATATACGTTTATATCACAAGAAACAATAAAGTAACGTCATTGAAGTTCTCCTTGCCCTCATCACATAGGGAAAAGTCTGAACAACCCCTAAAGGGGGAAATGGGGTGACAAAGTCTGAAAATCAACATTGGTATAGTTTGTATGGTGTATTACAAAAATAACGATTTTAAGATTGAAAATGGCGGACCTGAAATACCATCATCCCCTATTGGGGTGCGATGGGGTTGAAATGTCTAAAAATCAATATGGGTGTCGATACCGAGATTATCAAGGGTGCTGATTACGAATATGGCATTTATTTTGATATCCAGAACATGGTGGATTTGACTTCTATACAGGGTTATTATAGATTTATTGTATTGATTGTGATAACGATGATGTTGATTGTGATAACGGTGACAATGATTGTGATTACGATGATAACGATGGTAATGTTTGTGACAGCGATTGTGACAGTGATTGTGACAGTGATTGTGACAGTGATTGTGACAGTGATTGTGACAGTGATTGTGACAGTGATTGTGACAGTGATTGTGACAGTGATTGTGACAGTGATTGTGACAGTGATTGTGACAGTGATTGTGACAGTGATTGTGACAGTGATTGTGACAGTGATTGTGACAGTGATTGTGACAGTGATTGTGACAGTGATTGTGACAGTGATTGTGACAGTGATTGTGACAGTGATTGTGACAGTGATTGTGACAGTGATTGTGACAGTGATTGTGACAGTGATTGTGACAGTGATTGTGACAGTGATTGTGACAGTGATTGTGACAGTGATTGTGACAGTGATTGTGACAGTGATTGTGACAGTGATTGTGACAGTGATTGTGACAGTGATTGTGACAGTGATTGTGACAGTGATTGTGACAGTGATTGTGACAGTGATTGTGACAGTGATTGTGACAGTGATTGTGACAGTGATTGTGACAGTGATTGTGACAGTGATTGTGACAGTGATTGTGACAGTGATTGTGACAGTGATTGTGACAGTGATTGTGACAGTGATTGTGACAGTGATTGTGACAGTGATTGTGACAGTGATTGTGACAGTGATTGTGACAGTGATTGTGACAGTGATTGTGACAGTGATTGTGACAGTGATTGTGACAGTGATTGTGACAGTGATTGTGACAGTGATTGTGACAGTGATTGTGACAGTGATTGTGACAGTGATTGTGACAGTGATTGTGACAGTGATTGTGACAGTGATTGTGACAGTGATTGTGACAGTGATTGTGACAGTGATTGTGACAGTGATTGTGACAGTGATTGTGACAGTGATTGTGACAGTGATTGTGACAGTGATTGTGACAGTGATTGTGACAGTGATTGATTTACATGTAGGATACTATTTATCCCTTTATTTTGATCCAGTGGGAAAGTAACCGAACTTCACGCGGGCGAAGCCGCGGGCAACAGCTAGTAGACTTATAAAATAGCACTATAAGAGTTCCTGCCTTAATCAGAACACATATAAACCTTATATAAAACCATAGCTCTTACAAGCTTTTGTTTGTAAGGGTATTAAGGGTTTCTGACTTAATCAGAACACGTATAAACCTTATATGAAACCATCGCTCATAAAGCTTTTGTTTGTAAGGGTATTTTGCTAGCTGGGCGTGGTGTCCGAGGCTGTTGACAACTTCACCACAGTGACAGCAATGAGGAGAACAGCAGGCGGCACCAAGGCGTAAGGCAGCAGCGAGGCGGAAGGTCGTGTCATCGAACAATGTGCCTATTGTCGACGACGGCAGTGCGTGGGTGTGCGGTGCCAAAGACCCGACTCCCACTCACCCACAGCCAGTAGGCGCGCACGCTCAGCAGTAGTAGGAGACGAGTTCAGCAAATTGTTCTGAACTACTCTGCAGAGCGGCTCGTCACACCGTCTCTGGGATGGTAGGGTTCTTCAGTGTTCGGGCAAGCGAGTTTCCAAGCATTGATAGCCTCGGAGAAGCACGGCACATAAAAATCAATCAGTGTGGAAGCCAGGATATTCCTGATTAATTTTTTAGTGCTGTGGACCGGGGATATGAAAGCCGGTAAACTAATACTGGAAATTTTGCGGACGCCGTGTCCTTCCATGCGAATGGGAAGGGTAGCTTGAGCCCAAGCTCGGTCGTCCAAAGCCACATTTAAAATAGATGATAAAGTATGTCTGATGATTTGATCCATTTTGTCCAAAAGGTGAGTCATGAGTGTGCTTCCATAAAGGGGAAGCACGAAGGAAATATGTTAATGTCGGGCCGAATCAACAATAACGAATTATTGTGATGGCCGAATGTATGTTAATATCGGAAAGATTGCTACTTTCCGAAACATCATTGAAATTTTGAATTTTTTCCTCGTTAAAATCGGGAAAAGAGTTTTCAAAGATCGGAGACCCAAGGAGACGAAGAGAGCTTTTTTCTTTAATTTTGATGCCAGGGGCTACTGCGTTAAATTTTGAAAGACTCAGTTGTCTGTCGGTACTGTCCGCTACATATATTTCGCATTTTGAAACATTGAGGTCGAGTCCAATGGAGTGAAATTCATTGTTTAAGAAATTTAGATCTTGTAAAACAGAATCTACATCGCCTCCCAAGGTTCCATCACCAAGATACCAAATGTTAAATTTGGAATTCAGCTGTCGAATAATTGGGTGGATAGCTAAACCAAAAATCACTGGCCCGAGGGGGTCCCCTTATTTACAGCCAACAGCAGATTCCAAAAGGTTGTCCCGATATAATTTAAATTAATGTTTGCATACCTAATATAAGGGAGGTTGTACAAGGCTCACCCATTTTACTGTCACAACTTATTTTATGTACCTACAATCTATGCAAATAACATTGACATTGACTTTGACTTTGGAGGAAATTCGGTATGTAACGGACCAACCTAGTCAAGCGCGGTTTAACCTGAAGATCGTCAATCATCGTGGCTACATACTAGCCACGAGCACCTTGAAGTAAAAAAACAAATGAATAATCAAAAACATTTAATTCCTCATTACGTATTATCAGCCAGTAACTGCTGCACTACAAAGAGCCCTACTCTTCGAAGCCAGCACCATATATCACAAGTTCTTCTATTAGCTGTATCGTCAGCGACTGGTGCCGTAGTAGAAGGTTTAGTGATGTTCATAATATGCGTATCATTGTTGTAATACCCAGGGTAGTCTTCAAAATCGTAGTCAGTTGGATAGTAACTTGGGGAGAAGTAGTAGCCCATGAATTGCGGAGGATAGTAGTAATAGCACGCCCATGTTGGATAGATTATGAAGAGTAGTATAAATGCTGTATGGATTCTCATGTTTTTGTTCATGCTTTGTTCTAAATGAATTAGTGTTTGCTCTGGTTTTTGAATGGTTTTCTTTGATGCTTCTATCTTTTCTGTGACTATGATCTCGGTCGCATCCTCTAAGATTTTTCAATGTTGTGGTTCTCATCTGTTTATTCTTTACTTACAATATATCTCCCAGGCACTTATTTTACAGCATATTTGTTTACTCAGTACAAACATTGTTTTTAAATAATATCTGTACCATCTATCTTACTTCAACACTAAAACAGCTTGCGATATGTACCTGAAAAGGTAAGCGGTCTTGAAATATAAAATTGTCAGTAAAGGTTTAGATAGTATTAAATGTATCTCGTGACGCTCACAAAGGCGACTGTCCACCGAGCCATGCTCGGCATATCTCTTTTAGATCGAGTGCGTAACACCGAAATCCGCCGTCGGACGAAAGTCTACGACGTCAGTGACCGGGCGGTGCGCTTCATGTGGACCTGGGCAGGACATCTGGCTAGACGCGGACATTGCCGATGGAGCAAGGCCTTGACCGAGTGGTGGCCAAGGTTTAGCCAAAGAAACCAGAGCCGTCCTAAAGCTCGTTGGATTGACGATATCGTCAGGGTCGCGGGAAACACCTGGATCAGGGACGCACAGAACCGATAAATGTGGCGGAAGAAAGGGGAGGCCTATACCCAGCAGTGGGTGATTCCGGGCTGATATGATGATGATGAAATGTCTCCCATGGAGAGCTAATTTAGGAAAAAAAAAACTACCCTGCCATTTCTTTGGAAATCATCTTGGTTAGGTACTTTTTTTTTGGTGGGCACTCATTCAAGGGTCCAACCTAGGTTAGCCAGGCTCAACCTAAAGATCGACCCGAGAGACAGTTATTCTTAGCTACAAACTTCTCTCACTCCCATAGAGTCATCATCATCTCCCTTTTTTTTTTCGTATGGGAAATCATCAAATGACTCCTTCCGCTCTGGGCGGAGCAGGAGGGAGTGTCAGACTTTTACTGACTAAAACCCATCCATGTTCCTTCATCGCCCTTTGTGTTCCGGGGCCACGGTATCTCTTTCGAATAGTCCCGCAGCCCCGGCAGGCTTCGGCCCTGGCAGACCCCTTCCTTTTTGCTGACTCTCTTTGAGGCGCGCGTGGAACACGAACGCGCCGTCGACACGGCCTGTCGTTATGAGACGGACGGACGGCGAGCTAGCCCATAGCTCACCGTCTACAGGCCCGCATTATCATCTCCCTGTACTTGTCCCATGTTACATGGTTTCGGCGCAACACGTTTTTTTCTTCCATTCTCCCCTGTCAACCGTCACGCTATCATTTACACTTTTTTCCTTCATATCATTCCTCAGTTCCTCACACAATCCATCCATCGTTTCCTTCGACTCCCATAGAGTAAACTTCTATTATTGCTAGTTGATACTTCAGTTCACCAATCGAAATGAAATAAACAAACGACAATCGTCAAATAAAATTCAATCACAATTTTCTATCGATGGTAAACCGCAACTCAATTTGTGACATGCCACTTGAAAACATACTACCGAGTTCGCGGAACACTTTTCAACCTTATTTCCTAGGGCATAAGGGTGCAAAATGACAGACCGTCAGTGAACTCGGTATTACTTTCAAAGCTATCAGGTTATACAATAAAATGTCTATCGAGGACACTTTGCTTACCTCGTGTTTTTATTGGCTTTCTTTGTGTGTTCACTGAGTTCCTTAAGAAAGTCTATTTTGTTTCAGATTTCTCTCCTCTGACCTTATTGGTGAAGTTCCTCAGTGAGGTCAGGTGCGTAGTCCTCGCAACCGTACCCCCCTTGGAATAAGGCGTGAATTTATGTACGTATGTATGTCTACTGGCACTTTGTCGATGCTTCAGTTCAGTACTGCAAGTCTAAAATGACATTACGTAGGTTAAATTGGTCATATCCGACCCAGTTTGCGCAATATTGTGTTCTATTTTAATAGCATTATGGTAGCGGATTGTGATCTTGTTTTGTAATCGGGTATTGTTGTTAGATAGTACTTATTGATTTGATAATAATGGACGTATGTAACCTTCATTTAGCATATATTAGAGGAGGTGTTATGAAATTGTAACATAATATCACGCCTATAATAAAACAAGAGTTAGGCAGAGGTGTACCTAATTTACACTCCTATTTAACCAGTTATGTTTAAGTCCCATGTAGAAGGAGGCGAGCCTATTGCCATCAAGCGGGCACAAATCCCGACTCCGTGGTTGCTACTGAGAAATTCCTAAGGGAAAAACCCAATAACACTTTGCACGACCCGGGAATCGAACCCAGGATGTCAAAAATATCAGTATTTTATTTATATGTTTTAATCAAAAGTATATACAAACCACAACAGAAATTATTATTCGCAATTAATATTCTTGCACAAAAGCCATTAATATAAACACCTAATTTACCGAAATAAAGTTAAGTCTTTAGCGCATTATTACAAAATACCAATAAAGTTTTGAATATAGATAAGTAGTTAATTACACGGCTCCTTAGACAAGTTTCTAACTGGACGTAACGAAGATGGGGCCACGAGAACGGCGGTGTTTCTATAGGTACCTAAGCACTTTTCTTTGGGTAGAAGGTAGACGCTCAAGGCGTCTGGCACCGGCAAGGTGGCCAGACGCAATCAAGAAGGCTGTTTAAGGCAGCCTGTTCCTAGCGGTCCACACTGCAGAAGACCATACAGGGTGTAAACAGACTAATCACGAAGCCGTCAACCAAGCATTCTGTACATCAAACTAAGTAACCCTACGCATTAAATTTTGCTGGGAAATTACTTTTTTTTTAGGGAGAATAATCACGTTTTTCGGTAGGACTCAATGTAACGTACTTAAAACATTGTGCTGATGGATGGATTGAATATTATGGGGATCGTGAAGTGTTTAAAGCAAAAGTCTTACAATATTTAAAAATATGTAAGTATTTAATAAAAAAAGAAACTTGCGAAAAAGTTGGAACTTTGACGCCCAATATCTAACTAGAAGGTTCCCAGGTATGTTCTAGAAGAAAAATGATCGCAATGACGGGGAGGACAAGAGCCTTTCGGCTTCGTTAAGAGTCTTTTAACACCCTTTATAGGTTGGAGCGGGATGTGGTTGCGAACTTTAGCTTTGAGTGAACGATGAAGAAGAAGAAATTAAAACATTTTGCATATTTCTATGGCAAAGAAAAGAAAAACCTTATCGGGGAGCCAGTGCTAAAATCTCGACATAAAAACCCGGCCAAAAGCATGTCGGGCCACGCGCAGTATAGGGTTCCGTTAGTAGCCCGTTGTATTCAAGCTGCTACTTCATCTTAGTCACTTTAAAGGATTTATTCTAAGGATTTTGTATTTGGCACAAAATTATCCAACACCCTAGTTCAACGATCTATTACTGCTAAACTAATAAAGTTATCTTAATCACTATAGTTTTCCTTTATTCTTCATCCCCATTTCACATGTAGGGGAGCTACCCTAAAAAAAAATATTTTTCAAAATTTTATTTTACCACTTTGTTGGCGAAATTGATATACACACCTCTACAAAATTACAGCTTTCTAGTACTAACGGTCTCTTAGCAAAACCTCGGATAGACAGACAGACGGACATGACGAAACTTTACGGGGTCCTTGTCAGGACTACGGAACCCTAAAAACAGTTTTGCTACCAGAGTACTCTTTACTACATCATAATCTGCCTACCTTTTCCCAACTATGTTGGGGTCGGCTTACTACCTCTGCCTCACTCTTCGGTAAGAACAGGAAGGTATAGTTATGTTAAAGGAGAATCAACAAACAGAACAACTTTCTCCATAGAATCAACACCGCGAAAAAATAATGAGATGTCCCATACATTTATGTCGCGTAGGTACTGGTCGTTTGGTCGACGATATCATGGATAAGGGTCGCACAGAACCGGGAAGTGTGGTGGAGGAAAGGGGAGGCCTATACCCAGCAGTGGGTGACTCCGGGCTGGTTTGATCATGATGATGAGAGGTACTGAAGTTTTGAATGGAACAGCTGATTATACTTTTTTGCGGTTACCATCACACCCTCAAATAAGGCCACAGTTTTCATGATACACGTTGTATAATGTACTCAAACAGTTTCATCAACGAAGTCTTAACTCCAAAAGTCCATAATTCCGCGTTTACGATCTTCTAATCTATAGAGTGTCGCCTCGTTCGAGGCCACGGTTAGAAGATAAATAGCCTGGGGCTGAAGAAACAATTAAAAACTTGTTTCATTTAGTTAATTAAGCCCGTCGAAGGCGACCCAGTTACAGGCTTTCCATACAAATTAGCACTACGACCAGCAATTTAGACTTATTGCTTAAAGCATGCTTGAATAATAAGTTAGTACATGGGTGTTAAGTGGTGTTCTGTTTTTTTGTAGAAGTCAACTTTTTGAATGGCTTAAAGGCTGGACTCCACTAAGAGAAGATGTGTAAACCGGAGACGAGATTTTTAGAAGCTTCACGGTATGCCGCTCACAGCACCGCTCAAAGCACGCGGCTCACAGCACCGCTCAAAGCACGCCGTGAACGGCCCGCCACTCACAGCACCGCTCAAAGCACGCCGTTAACGGCCCGCTCACAGCGCCGCTCAAAGCACGCCGTTCACGGCACGCCGCTCACAGCACCGCTCAAAGTACTCCGTTCACGGCACGCCACTCACAGCTCTCTTTGGTGGAGTCCGGGCCTCAACTTCAGGTCAAGGTCAGCTTATCATTAGGATTTCTTGTAATAAAATTAACCTAACCTACCTAGCCTACCTAATAACCTGTATCTTGGTTTGGGTGATGTTGATAATGATTATCACAGCTTCTGTATGTGTATATTTTTGCCGGATAAAGTTGGTACTGTTCTCTGCATCCAAGCCTGGATGTAATTCAGGGCTGTGTTGTAATTACAGTATATTTTACTATCTCAAACGTATTAAATTTTGACAAGTACCTTCTGTGGGCCTTCCAACATTTCCTGTGTAAACGAATCGACCCCATACCACAGGTAAATATTATATTAAACGGAAGTTTGTCTTCTTAACTTTGTTTTTACTTTTGTTGACTTTTTGGGTGAGTTTATGTAGAAACCAACAATCTTTTAATTAAAATTCATTCCTACGTTAAACCTTTTCAGAAAATTATATTTTACCTTGACTTTCTAAAAGGACAATAAACTAATGTCTAACTTTAAACCACCTCGTAAATAAATGTACAAACTTATAATTAAAATCTTCCATACAAATCTTATTGTAATTCTTAGAACAGACTCTGCTTAATTAATAAAATTGCTCTAATCACATTTGAGTAACAATCAGTCGAAGTAAACTTAGGGTTATCCAATCTAATTCTCTAAGTAATCCAGTTTCAGACAAGTTTAGGACTAGGCATGTGTGGAGACATATTTCTTAGTCCATTTGACAAAGGCTAAATGTCTAAAGGTCTGGATACACGCAGTGACTTACAAGCAGTTAGTGCAAAATTTTGCACAAAAAAAATGTGTAACGCTTGCACAAAGGACATGAATGTCGTCCAGTATTACAACTCGTTTGCAAGATACGGCGTTTTACCGCCTTAACTTTACATAGTTTTGCTGTTCTTCTCAATGGGAAATATTTAATTGATACTCGAAAAACTGTCACTGAGTACGGATTTGTGCCCGGTTGATAACAAAAGGCTTGCCCGTATTGCATGGGACTTAAAAACATAACTGGTGAAATGTGGGAGTACTGTTAGATACACATCTGCCTAAGCCCTCGGAGACTACAAGCGTGATGTTATGTTATGTCCTAAAACTTATTGATTTTCTAATAATGGTTACCTTTTTTTGATCCTGTAAAACTTTTTGGTGTTTTTTAATGCCTTTTATAAGTTGGACGCAGTTTCTCAGTTACTTGTCTAGGCCACATCACAAAAAGATGATATAGTAGTGTAGGTATATTTGCGTGTAGATGGGCCTTAAGTCTGGGTCTACATTCAAGGGCAAAAGGCGAACATGTAGACTTGAGTGAGTATTGGGACTCGTAAATTGTTGTTGAAATAACTCTAATAGCAATGTAGTGTCTGTCTGACAATAAGCTTTATTATTTTTCGTTTAGGCTTACAGTTATTTCTATTTCTTTGTGTATTGCTGCTTTTATAAAACTGTTCAACATGAGGCTATTATAAAGTGGCGGGACTATAAGATAATGCCTTTACATTGCCTTGCACTTAAAAATTGCGTAAATATTTATGGTTAGTAAATTCCTTTCACTAGCAGGGACACGAAGAATGACATATGTCAAACTCTTGACATATGAAATGCTGCGGCTAGTTTCCTTCCAAATACCTTTACGGCCATTTTCAATAACTTACTGTTCGGTTTCGGTAGGTTGCTATCTCTGTCTGTTTTAGAAACACCGATAGCTGCGAGACGTGGCATATTAACTGACAGTTATACGTAAGTTTTAGAAAACGGGCCTTATGGAGGCGCCTATTGCCAACGTAGCATCTAAAATCCAGTCTACTGATAAATTTCTTTTAGGTAAACAAAAAAAAAACAACATTACTAGACATGCTTTTGCAAGTTCCGTTTACGCATTTTTCGTCGGACATTGTATCTACCCAGGAAGAGATTCATAGTACACTGTTTTAGAGTTTCACGATTTTTCACTACACTTAAAGTACTAACGGCATGATATCCGTGATTTTGAAGACTAAGAAAGAGGGTAGACAGATTTGTCTGCTCATAATAAATAATTTTCGTCCCACCCGCATGTCTCTTCAGTATTCCCGCGATCATGATGCTTGCAACAGCGTCGAAATATCGGGAGCTCATAGTAACAAAAGAAAATCATGGATATCATCCCGTAAGTACTTTAATAAGTGTAGTTTCATAGTGTTTACACTCAAGTAGTGTTTTACAGACATGTTTCAGAATTAAGAAAACATGAAACATTTGTTCAAAACCAAGATTTAAAATTGTTATTCAAGATATTGGCTGGCTTCTTTCGAGTTTTTATTAAAATGTCAAAAAACTTTCTAGTTACGAAACCCTTTACTGGAATAAATAAAATATTTCAAAAGAATATAACAAGCAAAGTTAGTTAGTTTAGTTGGATATTCTGAGAACACGAAATTGAATACAATATTATTTTCGAGGAAAAATGTTACCGTAACGACTATAACTAAACATCACGCCTGTCCCTTCGAAGGGTTAAGCAGAGGTACCATGTAAGAGCTGTTTTTTTTTTCAAATTATGGATGAAAATTTCTATCTAAGGGGGTTCGGAATGTTGTACTGAATACAACTGTTTTAGCGTCAGTGTGCCTTCCACCCTATATATTTTTTGATAATTTCATACAGTTCATAAAATTAAATAAATGTAAATATCGCTGAACATTACGCACAGCGCCATCTAGTGCCACACTAACCAACGAGGCTTGTGTCGTGGACACCAGATATTTCATTTACATCGACGCTATAATATATAATAATATAATATAAAACATTATAAAGAGGAAAGATTTGTATTTTTTGTGTGTTAGTAATGAATAAACGCAAAAACAACTGCGCCGTGTTCAAAAATTCTTTCACCATTAGAAAGCCACGTCTTTACTGAGTAACATAGGCTATATTTTATCCCCGTACTCTCACGGGAACGGGAACTACGCGGGTGAAACCGCGTGACGTCCGCTAGTCTACTATATAGATACTTTTTGTTTGTATATAAAAAAGACACCTGCTCTCCAAATTTCAACAGACGTACGGACAGGATGAATCTATTGATTCATCCTGTCCATACGTCTGTTGAAATTTAATGGAACCCTTATAAGGGTTCCATTTTTGCTATTTGGGAACAGAACCCTAAAAACTACATATTTTTTCAATTACTTCAAAGAACTGAGAGACATGCAATTTACGAGAACTTCACATAGTATTTTGAGACAAGTAGCTATCTGGGACATGTGCTCGTTTATCTTTCAATTTAAGTCTTCACCCACAGAATTTAAAGACAATTTTGCCGAGAAACTTGGTCTTCTCAATCCTAAAACCCCTTTCATTAAACTTGAACAATTTGCTAAAGTTATTATTTATTCATTAGTTTAAGGTTAGAACTAACGCGGAGACAGATTTGGCTTTTGCTGACATAATATCGGCTTTATCGAACGTTTTACTAAACCCGCGTCCTATTACCAAAAATACCTATCATTATATAATCGCGTTCATTTTGTTCAGCGAACCTGAACACGTGGATACGCCGACATAGAGTGCCTTCGGGTGTTACATACAAATGCATGACAGTATATGAAATCGCGAATTTGTGCGGCTGATCACTTTGGATAGTTTGTGGGGAACGTTAGCAGGGCCACGTCACGACGTCGCTTTGTGTGTCAAACCGGTCTTTGTAAATTCTGCGTGTTACCACTAAACGCTTACATAAAAGTCTTCATGCAAAGGTCTTATTAAACATGCATGTTTCAATAAACAGTCAGTGTAAAGTCTTCGGGAATACAGTTGATCTGCATGTTAAATTACGCCTCCTTCGTGACGTCAGGCGACCTTGCGACCTGTTTGTCGCAAACCGCATGCTTCAAGCATAATTTTATTTCCGTCTTTTGTTTTTAGCCGAGTGCAATTAGACAAAAAATCCTCAAATGGTGGAACGAAGTTTGTAGTGATCGGATTTTTATGGGACTTTTTTATCGAGTTTCTAAAAAGAAGAAAGTAAAAACAAAAAAGTCGCGACTTTTTTTTAAACGTTTTGTTTTGTTCTTTGTTCATGAATAACTTGAAACTCGACGAATTTATATTGTGGCGTAATAGTGTGACCTGTGTACATCCATTATGCGCCAATAGGGAATATGCACGTAATTTTTTCTTCACTTAAATCAATAAAATACAGTACTATCAACCCAAGAAAAGTATTCAAACTTAAGTTCAACAACTGCTTGTCGCACAAAAATAATGTTAAACTCCTGCAATTTTCTACGGCAGTTCAAACGTCCGTAGCTGTCGCAGCCATGATGTGACGTCATTATTTACAATCTGCCTTGATTACATCTAATTTTGTTGGCCTTAATAAAATAATTTTACCAATTGTATGTGCTTTATTCAGGTAAAAATTGCAATAACAATATTATAATAAAATTTTAGTGAAAGTTTTAGCACTTTTCAAATAAAAGTGGTTTTTTTTTTTTGACACAATGAACTTTGACGTCAATACCGGCCTTATCGAGGACGGTGTGTTTTGACAGTGCGTTCCGTTTCACCAAAAACATGCTACATAAAACAGTAAATTGTAAAATAAGTGATGTATTAGAAACTTAAACAAGTGTACCACAATGCTTTTATGCGTAAAATGCCTTGTATGGGCAAGGCATTTTTCGTAAATAAAAAGAGTTTTGTATTTCATACATATTCCCTATTGTCTGTATAAATTAATAATTTAATGCCAAGCGCTTAAATGTTGGATGAGGACTTTTACTAAGAAAACGAAATGAATTTGCGATCGTATTCCCTCTTCAGGACGTAGAGTCCAAAGTAAGTTAGAGGAAACCCGTGGGGATTATATGGGTTAAAGTTCGACATAACCTTTTGGTATCTTCGAAAGAAATAACCTAAGAATGATTTGCCAAGGAAATAACTTTAGAATGTTGGTTTGTTTTACACATGGGAGGAGCGTCATGTGGTTATATGTGACATTTGGAGACAATTTTTTTTAGGCCCACTTGGACGTTGCGTTTATTATTCATATTACACCAAAAATAAGTAACAGGTATATCATAGTAACAAACGAAAGATAACATAGAAACGAAACCGGAATCTTAAAATCATACTAAAAAGTTATATTATGATATTTTTTTGCGAGTCAAATCAATCCTGTTGTGGTCAATGTCATTTGACATAAAACACTTACGGGACGTTTTTTCCGTTTACAAAAAAAGTACGGTACCCAGTGGTAATCATATCTGCTTTAATTAAAACAGAATCTATACATATAATAAAATCGTTGAGACCAAAAAATCTGTACATTGAAGATTAAAAAAAAAACCAGCCAGGGTGACCACTTTGAGCTGAGCAACGTTATAAAACGTAAAATTTGATAAACGCTATTTGACACAACGTTTAATCACGTCAGTAAAAAATATGTCTTTCTTCAAAGAAAGTGTATAAACGGCTGAGGCTTATACAAATTCCTTCAAGCTACGTCATCGCGCCGTATCACTTTGAATTTTGGGACTGCTAGCGCCACTCCAGGTTAGTTTTTTTGTGCACTTTATAAGGCTACTTGCACACATACATTCTAATTACGCATACATTCGCAACGTCGTAATACGTCACTCGATGCCCCCGCTCCCATACTTGAGTCGTTCCGTGCGCCGTGAGCGGGAGAATATTCAATTATTGCAGTGCTGCGGCCGTGGTTTTGCAAAATTACGCCTTCGAATTATCGTAAGTATTTATTATTTTGTGTAGGTCTTTATCGTAAAGTTATATAATAATAATAATAATAAATATTTATTTCAGACTAGGTCCATAAATTTGTTAGTAACAATGTTCTTAACCTAGTGTTATTTAGTATAAATCTATATCTAAAAGTTAGTAACAATATTCTTAGCCTAGTGTTAGTAAAGGTACAAAGTAGTCAGGCGCTTGCTCTATATAAGCTTATTGTTTGCGTCTATATTTGTAAAAATAATAAGTATAATCATGTTTTCATTATGATAAATATAGGTAATATTATGTAGGTATGTAAATCGTAAGTTACCAATTTATTGATTTAAAGGGTACTACTTACGGCAACCCGGGAAATCCAGAGCCACTACCGCTTCTAGACATAGAAGGTAACCCGGAAAATCCTGAGCCACTACCGCTTCTAAACATAGAAGGCAACCCGGGAACTCCTGACCCACCGCTTCTAGACACAGAGAGCAACCGCGGCAACCCAACAATTCCTGAGCCACCATTGCCTTCTTCTCCTGTCTTCCGTCCACCTGCTACGATAGAGGACAACCCAACACCAGGACGACAACGGCGTTAGACGCTGTGCTTTATTTATGTATACTATACCTGGATTGCATATGACACAACATGGATAAACGTCGACGTGTAGTAACGGTTGTGTCACATTTCATATTATCTTTGGTTGTATGAAAAACAGAACGTAGCTAATCGTCATTTATTTTGTATGAAAAAATAGTGCGCCGCGTAACAAACATTTGAATACCCAGATGCTCAGCTGAAAGTGTTAAAATAAGTAACTGAAGATATTAAAACCATTTTAAAATGTTTTGTTTGTTTGTTTGACCGCGCATCACGTAAAAACTACTGAACCGATATTGTTTGAAATGTTCACAAATCTATTTAAATACATTCAGAATAACATTTAGGCTATAGCAATTTTGTTTTTTTTTTTGGAAAAAGGGGGTGAAAAGGGGGTTAAGTTTGTATGAAAAAAAAAATTAGATTGTTCTAGAATCATGAAACTCAGAATAAATACTTATTAATAAAAATAAAGAAATACCTGTTTCAGCATTTTTTTTAAATCTCATCCAGAGACGCAAAAAAGAGGGTTTTGTGTTTAAAATTAATAAACTTCAAACACCTATACAATCAAATCCACTGAAGTGTAACCTTTTAAAGTTGCTACATATACTTCGTATCTAATACAGGTAAATATAATTTCTCAGTTTTCTTGAAATTTGATTTTTGACGTGAATACGCAAAAAATAGCGGAACTCAAGAAAATCAGCTTTCTTCGCTATAAGTAGTTGGTACGAAATGTTTGTGCGCGCATCACGGCAAAATTACTGCATGGGCTTGCGCATCACGTCAAAAAAAAAATCACGCTACTTCCTTAAGGGGGTAGGCAATTTTGCATTATTTCCGTATACTTCAATTGTTTGACGTTTCAGTCATGACGTAAGTACATGAGAACGGCTATTTGTGGCTTATGTCAATGAAGTAAATAGCCTCCGCTACCGCGCTGTAAACTACGGGGTTGTAGGTTCAAACCCTTCAACATTATTTTCACTTTTTGTGATTTGTTTAATTTTTTTTTTGATGCTGTGATATTTCCTATATTTCATTTTGTATTTAAATTGTGTGCATTTCTATATATTTTTTTTTTTTCGTGAAATATTTTTCCAAAAAGTAATAGAGTAGTACTTATGGAAGAAGAATACAATCATGCTACCACCAAATAAATTGGGATACGGGCAGGAGTCTGATGATGAGGATAATTTCTCCAAAAAGTAGTATAGCGAACATTAGAAGCCTGATAAATCCACGTGTTCCTGCCGTGCAAGAACTGTGCTATGCTATTCGCAATAATCAATAATCCATACGCAGTTTACGTAGATTATAATTACAGCTAAATTGTTATTGGCTCATATCGTGTTTGCGGGCGGAAGGAGACGCCCGGGTTCTTCCATTGTGAGGATCGACCGGAGGACACGGTGGAGCACATTGTGGAGGTGTGCCCCACTTGGGCGGAGCACCGCCGTGTCCTCGAAGCGGCGATCGGCGGCGGCGACCTCTCTCTCCCGGCCCTGGTTCAATACATGGTCCGGAGCGAGACGGAATGGGACGCCGTCACCTCCTTCTGCGAAGCAGTCATGTTAGCGAAGGAGGTGGCGGAACGTGAGAGGGAGAGATCCTTACGTCCCGGCCACCGCGGGAGACACCCCGGGCGTCGGGAGCCACGTGGTGGCCCCCGGCCACCGTAGGCGCGGGCCTGTGGACGGGGAGCTATGGGCTAGCTCGCCGTCCGTCCGTCTCATGACGACAGGCCGTGTCGACGGCGCGTTCGTGTTCTACGCGCGCCTCAAAGAGAGCCCCGTGGCCCCGGAACACAAAAGGGCGATGAAGGAACATGGATGGGTTTTAGTCAGTAAAAGTCTGACACTTCCTCCTGCTCTGGGAGGAGTCATTTGAAGATTTCCCATCCGAAAAAAAATAAGCTATATCGTGTTTGGGCTCAATTCATGCACCTTGATGAGAACTTTCGACCTAGCTGGAGTATGACTGTCATCGAGTGTCTAAGGATGAAAACCTAAGGCTGTCGAGGGAAGCCCCAAATTGGAAAAACATAGTACAATATTTTAACGATGATTGCATATATTTCCGAGAAATTAAATTGTTATACTTGAATCTATACTTATTATAAAGGATAAACGTTTGTTTGTTTGGTTGGTTGAACGTGCTAATTTTAGGAACTACTGATTCCAGTTAAAAACGTCTTTTAGTGTTGGATAGTCCATTTATCGAGGAAGGCTATACGTTATATAACATCACGATACAATCAATAGGAGCGGAGCATCAATGAAAATTGTTGCAAATACAGCGAACAATTATTGCTTTTGAGAGCTTCCGTTCCGTGCGCTGCGTAAACGGTTAAAGTTACTCAACAATCATTCATGTATGACGGGATTGTTCCTCTTAAAAAGTCCGCTAAAGCATATTATCTGCATTTTTTTTAGGTTGACTCACACTCTCTCTAAGCCTCTCTCTCTCTTACGTAACGCAGACGAAGTTGCGCGGATCAGCTAGTAGAATATAAAAAGAAATATTATTAAACTGTGAGCATTTTAATGCTATTTTTAAAGGTTTACGGACATTTACTCTTTCTGTTTATTTCGATTTCGGTAAAAGTGTTTTTGCAGTTTTCGCATTTATTCCGGTTAGACAAGGCTTAGCTAATATAACCACTGTAATCTGGATATTTTACTGAAGAAATCAATGTACGTTTCATTATTAAACGCTACAATTTATGTGGGTGGCCTAATCTCCAAACAAAAAAAAAAATCTCTCCTTTGTTTATAAATAGAAAACTATTCATTATGGCCTTATCTACTGATTAGTTTCTGGAATTAAATTGACGTTAAAATATTACTGGACCAACGCAAAGAAGAAGAGAAGAAGAAGAAGTTGATCCCGGCTGTCATTTGTAGATCTTTGACAGTCGTTACAGGTAGTCAGTGGCCCAAAAGTCTGGCAACCAGTCCTACCATGGGGTCTCGTATTACCCAGTACTAACTGGTTTGTGGAGGTCAGATAGGCAGTCGCTCCAGGTAAAAAACTGGTATTCAGCTGCATTCGCTTAGACCGGAAGCCGTTCCACTATAGTTGGGAAAAGGCTAGGCAGATGATGACAATTTCAATCATCATCAGCCTATGTTTAGCAGCCTACTGCTGGAGAAAAGCCTCTCCAACCGCACACCATAAAACTCTATTCTCAGAAACTCTGATCAATCTGCTACCAGACACCCTTTTTGTTTTTTTTTTCGGATTGGCAATCATCAAATGACTCCTCCCGCTCTGGGCGGAGCAGGAGGGAGTGTCAGACTTTTACTGACTAAAACCCAACCATGTTCCTTCTTTGCCCTTTGTGTTTCCGGGGCCACGGTATCTCTCGAACAGTCCCGCAGCCCCGGCTGGCGTCAGCTCTTGCTGACTCTCTTTGAGGCGCGCGTGGAACACAAACGCGCCGTCGACACGGCCTATCGTCATGAGACGGACGGACGGCGAGTTAGCCCATAGCTGCGATCGATATTGTATTTACTGTGTTTCTAAAACTACACACTGTTTTTGAAAGTGTTATTTACACTATTGTTATTTAATTTTTAATATAATTTTGTTTTTTTTTATGCATGCTGTGTCTATTGCATCATATTGTACACTATGCTTGTATCATATTGCTTGTATTATTAGGATAAACAGTGTAAAAATTATAGATAGGCCAATAAATAAATAGATATCCTGAAGGTCTACCTCAATTACCTACCGCAATTTTCATATCTCAACAAGATTAGAAAAGTCAGACTACTAAGACAAAAAGAAAATAAACTTAAAACTTAGCCAGTCGACTAAGTAACTCTTTTACGATTAACTGAAGTAGAACTAAAATGCTTTTTAAAACCACGTACCTAATTTAATAATTTAGTCTGTTTTATTACGTTTAGGTAGTTGAAAGAAGAAAATTTGATTAGGAGAAGCTTCCTAACGATTTTCCATTTTCTAAGAAAATAGGCTGAAATCTAAGATATATAATAGGTATCTAGAAGGAGTTTCAGACGGTTTTTTTTTAATTTTCGTATGGATAACCATTAAATGGCCCCTCGCTCGGGGCGGAGTGGAAGGGAGTGTCAGACTTATGTTATCAATAGTAAATTGTATCACATTTTATCCAATTGGATTTGTTAAATTATATTCGATTCTAATATTAAAAGTATTATTTTGACCACTGTAGTACCGACTGAGTTCGTAGATGGCACGACTAACCAATCATACTGCATTGATTGGAATGTAGGCAGAATGGTGGGAGAACGTCACGTTGGTTGTCGTGCCAATCCTGCGAGCTCAGTCGTGCATCAGACGTCGAGAAATCGACTACTATAACCCCAGTTGTGTTTTAAGAATACCTAGTGCTGATTGTGAAGTGTATTTGATTTTGAGTGTTGGAAAAATATAAGTAAGAACATGACATAATTGTTTATCATTTCTACACCTTATTTTTAAAAGCTATGAACCTGAGCAACGGTTAATTTTGATATTTAAACTATCACTAGATTCTCTGTAAGGGTACAGAGTCTACACTTATACCGACTAAAACCTATCCATGTTCCTTCTTAGCCCTTTGTGTTCCAAGGCGGCCGCGGTATCTCTTTCGAACAGTCCTGCAGCCAGTTTCAGACGGCCTTGGTTTGCCTTTGACTTTGCGGTACCTGCATGACAGTTTGCCTGTCCCTATTCTAACACTCGTATCTATAAACAAATCAAAGTCATTACTTGAATGAAAGTATTATTTTATTCAGTTGTTTAGTTATTGCTTAACGTTAGAATTGTCAAAAGTTATAATTCTTAGCTTTGCTTTTTTTGACGGTTCTTACTTCGTTCAAATTCTTGTCTATTGCATAAAAATAGTTGCATATGTTATAACTTAAGCTCAAGTAATTACTTTAACTTGACAATCGACACAAGTGTTAATATATTTGCGTTCGTATGGAAGTAAGTTGGTATGTTCTTTTATTTTATTAAGTTTGTTTCATGTTCTATTTTTAACCGACTTCATATATCTCACGCATTGGACAAGTTCTAAACTTAACTTTCAGACTGTATAAATAATTTCCTTCACAGAAAATTGCGCACAGGTATAGTTTTCAATTACACGTTTGTAAAGCCAGTTCTAGGTGTTTTTATTCTTTGACCAAAGTTTGTATTTTAATTACTGTTCTAGTTATTTCATTTGGGATTTGGTATTCGTTTATACCCATTTTGTTTGCTGTTAATTGTATTTTGTATTAGTTTATTTTGTTTTAGATATTGGAATGCTATGAACACAACATCTTTGCCCATTGCATGGTTTTTTTTAAACAGTTAATTGCCTGAAACCGTCTACTTAAGGGCTAGCTCGCCGTCTGTTCGTCTTATGACGACAGGCCGTGTCGACGACGGTGCGTTCGTGTTCCACGCGTGCCTCAAAGAGATGTCAGCAAAAGGAAGGGGTCCGCAAGGGCCGATGCCTGCCGGGGCTGCGAGACTGTTCGAAAGAGATACCGCGATACTGGAACACAAAGGGACTAAGAAGGAACATGGATGGGTTTTAGTCAGTAAAAGGCTAACACTCCCTTCCGCTCCGCCCAAGGTATTTAAAATAAAGTTATAACATTAAAATCTTTAATTAAAAAAAAAAACTTGTGAGAATGTTGGAACTTTGACCCCAATATCTCCGTAACTAGAACTGGTTTAAAGGTATGGTCTCGAATAAAAAATTATCGCAATGACAGGAAGAACAAGTAGCTTTCGGGTTCGTTAAGGGTATTTTTACCTGACTGCGCCAGAAGGAGGGTTATGTTTTTACCCGACTGCGCCAGAAGGAGGTTTACGTTTTTTCGAGAGTATGTATGTATGTATGTATGATTGTTTGGCACGCTCTGTGGCCTGAACGGCTTGATGGATTTTAGCTTGAGAGGTGTCGTTAGATTTGTATTTACTGTCAGAGTGACACTGGGTATATCAAAATTAAAAAAAAAAATGGCGGATTTTTGGCGCCAAATTCAAATGTTTGGTACGCTCTGCAGCCTGAACAGTCGGGACCCATCTATATTCTATATTATGGACCCTCATCTTCATGAGGGTTTAGGTTTCCGCACTTAGTCCCTAAAGTGGACCATTGTGCGTGAGCCCTGGTCGCCGTTACTCCAACCAGCCCACCTCCCTCCAGAAGCAGATCAAACTTGCCGGTCTTCTCAGGGCATCCGCAACGGATCTTGGTGTTCCCAGGGTCTCCTCGCGGATCTTGGTAAAACTGGTGCACTCAAGGAGCACATGCGCCACCGTTTCCTCCGCCTCCATGCATGCTCTGCACAGGGGACTATCAGTGATTCCTAGGGTGTGAAAGTGTTTATTTAGTGAACAGTGTCCAGTGATGGTCCCCGCCACCAGTCGCAGGCTATCTCTGTCCAAGCGCAGAAGGCGCCCGGTCAGCGTTGTGTCCAGGGATGGCATAGCTTCCTTGGATTGCCTACACCCTGGTGCCGAGGTCCACCATTGCTCCGCTTGTATTTGGGTGTGTTCCTTTAACCAGCTTCTTAGTTGTTTGAAAGGAATGGGCACAATGGGCTCGGGTCCGCAGGGTTTTGTGCTGGATCCTCTTCTGGCAAGTTCATCAGCCGCATCGTTTCCAAGTGATCCACTGTGACCTTTGATCCATTGTAGTGTTATCGTGTTGTGCTTTGGCATCGTGATTCGTTCTAGTGCATTATGGCATTCTAGTATTAGTCTCGACGTTATCTGATTGCTCTTTAAGGATTGAAGGACTGAGGCACTGTCGGAGAGTATTCGAATGTTGGTATCCGTAACCTCCCTGGCCTCTATAGCGTGTGCCGCCTGGATAATACCTACACACTCTGCCTGGTAAACAGAGTTGAGTTTTCCAAGCGGTTTGGATATTTTGATGTTTAGGTCGTCGGAGAACACCCCGAAACCTGTCCCGTCGTCGGTTTTCGATCCATCAGTGTAGATTCTTAGCTCTTTTGTGCCTGAGTAGTCACATAACTCCGCTGTGAGCTCTATGTTGTAGTGTTTTTGGAAGCAGTGTGTCTTCAGGGTTCTGTCGCTGGGTGACGCCATCATGGGCTGTTGTTTGATTGCATCTTCTCTGATGCGTGTGTGTTTAATTCTGGAATCGTTACTTAGGGTGCCGGATGCTTCGAGTCTGAAAGTCGCTATGGCCGCCTCCTCTCTTACAACGAGGTGTAGAGGTGGTAGTCCCAGCATCATCTGTAAGGCAGCAGTTGGGGAAGTTCTCATGCTGCCGGTGATTGCTACGCAGGTAAATCTCTGTAGTTTCTCGAGATCCTTTTGGGTCGTACTTAGGTTGGTCCTGGGCCACCAAACTAAAGAGCCGTATGTGATGATTGGTCGGATAACTGTGGTGTATAGCCAGTAGGTGATTTTGGGGCTCATGCCCCAATTTCTCCCGAGCAGTCTCTTACATTGCCATAAGGCTATACTGGCTTTTGTGGTTATGTAATCAGTGTGTTTTGCCCAGTTCAGCTGTTTGTCCAAAAAGATACCCAGGTATTTGGTTTCAGTCGATAGGCTTAGGGTGGTCCCAAAGAAGCTTGGTGTTTGTAAGGTTGCCAACTTCCTTTTCTTTGTGAAGAGGACGAGTTCGGTTTTGGTAGGGTTCACTGCTAGTTTGTATTCTTTGCACCAGTCTTCTACTATCCTCAAAGCTTGGCGCATAAGGTTGCATAGTGTGTTTTCGTGTGTGCCGTTTATTATTATGGTCAGGTCATCAGCATAGCCCACCGTGTCGCCGTGTAGCCTCTGCTGTTGAGTCGTTTAATGAGGCTGTCTACTACGAGGTTCCATAGTAGTGGTGAGAGGACGCCACCTTGGGGGCAGCCCTTCGCCACTATGGCTCTGGTGGTGTCGTTTACCGTAACTTGTACGGCTCTCAGTCTGAGCATGTCGGTCAGTCGGGACCCATTAAATAATCTAGACTAAAATCATTACAACCAATATGGGTCCCGACTGTTGCAGTCAATATGTCCTGTTTCCTGAACTTGTTTTTTTTCTTGTCAGTTTGTATTTAAAGTTATTAGTTATTCTTATGCAGTCGTCGATTTTTTAAATTAACTTTTTCTACACCTATTTTTGTAATGGGTAGAACACAGGACTAAAATAATGTCCTTTTATTTCAGAATGGACAGACAGTAAGGTTTGTCTGTCTTACCACGGGGTTCAAACACAAATGAAAATCGTGGACAGCACGATTTGGAATCTGTGGCCTTTTTATTTATATTTGTAGATACGTTATAATAATACCAGCCTGTAACTGTCCCACTGCTATGCAAAGGCCTCTTCTCATACAGAGAAGGCACGAGCATTGATCACCACGCTTGCTCAAGACGGGTTGGCGATTTCAGATTTATCCACACTAATATTATAAAGAGGAAAGATTTGTATTTTTGTGTGTGTGTATGTTTGTAATGAATAAACTCAAATTCAAAAATTCTTTCACCATTAGAAAGCCATGTCGTTACTGAGTAACATAAGCTATATTTTACCCCCGTACTCCCACGGGAACGGGAACTACGATGATTTCTGTGATGTCCATGATAAACTTAGAAAAGTACATATAAATTGAAGAAGTCACGTTGGTACTTGCCTGGATTTGAACCCATAACCTCATACATGGGATGCGAGGCCTTAACCTCTGGGCCATCACGACATTTATTAATATGATAAGATACGTTACGTTACCAATAAGTAAAGATTCCATGTTTATTTTCCCTACAAATACTCCTTCTATATTGTTAAAATTATCAATCTTGTCCGCAAACGCGATCTTGCAGCGTGTCTGGAGTATGTCCTTCAGTTTGAGAGGCTCTCGGAGTACCGATGAAGTTGCGGCGAACCCATTTGCAACTCTGCATGTTTAACCAAGTTTAAAGTGGACGGGCTGTTTAGCTACATATTTTGATGGGTTGTTGGTGACACTTGTAAACTAGCTAGACGCCATTTTATATCTTATTTGAGACTGAATGTGGTTCGAATATTAGGTGTAGATGTTTGTGATTAAATTAATTTGATCTGTTACACGTTCATGTACAAGTTGTGAGGTATCTTAACTTAAGTTATTGGTTATCAGCGTAAAACTCGGAATAATAGTTTATTTAAAAAACATATGTAGATGAGTCCAATAGAGCAGCGGTGGCCCAGTGGTGGCGGCCCCGACTTACGAACAGTAAGTCGTGGGTACGAACTCAGGCAGGCGCATTACTTTGTGTAATTTATTTCATTACCACTGCTCTCAAAAACGGTAAAGAAAAGCATCGGGAGGAAACCGGCATGTCCTAGAACCAAAAATTCGAAGACAAGGTGACATCTACCAATCCGCGCTGGGCACGCGTGGAGGATTACAGCCCATTTACTCTCATAGAGAGGAGGCCTGTGTCCCAGCAGTGGGAAAATTAATAGGCTGATGATGATGATGATGGGTCCAATAAACTCTCAACAAAGTTGTAAGTAAGTAGGTAACTACCTAGGTAGTGATTAATGAAAAAAAACTGACTGCCTCGTTGGACGAGTGGTCGCAAGCGCTACTGCATAGCATGAGGTCCTGGGTTCGATTCCCGGGTCGGGCAAACTGTTTTTGCGTTTTTACATCAGGAATTTCTTAGTAGCAGCCTCGGAGTCTGGATTTGTGCCCAGTTGATGGCAATAGGCCCGCCCCCTATCACATGTAACTGGCGTAATGTGGGTGTATTATTAGGTACACCTCTGCCTACCCCTCCGGCGATTACAGGCGTGATGTTATGTTATGTTTGTACTTTAGTAATCAATTATGATTGACGAGGCATGTTATAAAAATTGCAGAATATCGCCTTAAATACGTCATTAGGAGTTAAATACATATCACTATCAAATACCTAAGCTTTACAAACGATAAATCAAGCCTAATCCGACACATCGTCAGACAGTCTAGCTCAGTAGAAATCCAATCGACCGCAAAATATAGGTCAGAATCAATATCTTGTTACAACCTTAGTTAATACATTTTTGGTCTAGAAATGTAGAACATAATGTTATCTTTGGTTTTGCAATGATAACATTATGTTCTACATTGGAAAGTTCATCTTGTATAATAATACAGGATGAACTTTCAAGTGGAATTGCGAAAAATACTCAAAGTAGTCTCGGGCCCGATTTTAATGAAAACTCCTTTATTGAATTTTTGAAAAATCTATATACCTAGTCAGGAATCGAACTCGTTTGTAAAAAAAAACACTGTATTATTACACCATTCGATAGTGTCGCTAATAAGGATCAAATTCTGTAATTGTCATTACTTCCCAGAATTTGATCCTTATTAACGGCAAACTTAAGGAAAATTCCTTTAGTTTTCCGTATTTTTCGCTATTCCTTTTAGTGTCGGATTTGGCTAATTGAAGCCCACGTGAAAAGTTCTTCCTGTATACAGGGTGTAAACAACCTCATCACGAAGCCGTCAACCAAGCATTCTGTACATCAAACTAAGTAACTTTACGCAAAAAATATTGCCGGGAAACGACTTTTTTTTTGGGGTGAAAAATCATGTTTTGTAGTAGAGCTCAATGTAACGCACTCAAAACATTGTGCTGATGGATTAATTGAATGGTACGGGGGTCGTGGAGGTGTTTAAGGTAAAAATCTTGCATTAAAAAAATTGTATTTAAAAAAAAAGTTGTCAAAACGTTGTAACTTTGACCCCCTAATATCTCCGTAACTAGAAGGTTCCCAGATATGGTCTAGAACAAAAAAAATAACGCAATAACGGGGTGAACAAGTGCCTTTCGGCTTCGTGAAGAGGTGTCTTACACCCTTTATGTAATACATAAAGGCTACATTAGTTCTAAATGTATACTAGAAATTTGCAATGTCGAATCTTCATTTTCGTAAAGCTCTGACCAAACTCAAGCGGATGTGCCACGGGATTCGGGACCATGGCGTGTCCATGGAGTTTCTTGCCCATTCTTCTCCATAGAGATCTTTGCTTTAGAATGGGCAACTACAGTATTTTCATAGTTCTTATGCCTTGTGACTGTAGCTTCATTTTTAACTGACTTCCAAAAAGGAGGAGGTTATCAATTCGTCAGATTTTTTTTTTGTGTGTATGTTCAGCGATATCCTCGCCAATTGTGAATCGATTTTGAAAGTTATTTTTTTGTTTGGAAGATTATTATTTCGCGGTGGTCACGTTTATGTTTAGTAAAAATCTGATGTTGGTTTTCGGAGATATACAAGGGAACTCGAGAGAGAGAGTTCGAAACTCGAAAGAGTTCTCTAAAAATGGAAACTATAATAAAACTTTTTGCAAAAAATAAAACCGATTTCAACAACACAAAAAAGTGAAAAATAACTAGCTTCAGAAGTCGATGGCAAAAAAAACTTAATCATACAAACAAAAGTCGCCGACTTCTATAGCTATTTAAACCGCTAAAGTTATTTTTCACTTTTTTTGTGTTTTTGAACTCGGTTACATATGGTTTTTTTTTTGAGATTTCAATAGTGCCTGTATCTGTTACTGACTTTATTGAATTAGGGCTTTGATTTTGATTTAGAAAAAATATACTGCTAGAACTACCCTACTTGGGCAGAATGTTTAATAGGCATGACGACAGTATCAAAAAATTGCAAATCTATTTAGTCCGTCAGTTAGAGTATTGGAAATTAATGGACACGTTTTTTGTTTTTGTAAATCAATGAATATTGACAAAGATAAAACGCATCAAAACTCGGAAGTGGGGGCTAGTGACGTCAGAACTAGCTAAAAGTTATACCGTATTGAGAATTTTAAAAGCGTCGTATCTTCGTCAATTTTGGTTTACGTAAGAAAAGAAAAAACACAGGTCAAATATTTTTTGATTATTTAAGTGACGGACTAATTAGATTCTTTTGTCGTCTCGCCTATTCTCTAACGCAAAGTTTTATTCCTGCCCCTAATTACAAACTAAGCTATAAGAACAGTTATTACCAATGTATCCAACGCAGTATAATTTATGTAATCGACTTAGTTTACTGCGTCCACTGTTGGAGGAAGCCTAATTTATGTAAACCTTATGGTAATCAAGCTATCTACATCCTTAACTTGTTTGAGGGGGAGCGGTACAGGCGCTGTTAAGAGGATAAAAAAAGCATTAAATGACCCGTCGTAAATACTTGTGGGAATAAATGGGCACTGCATTATATTTTGGGATGTCCATTGTGTTAGTCACTTTCGACTTATATTAGGCAATTGCAATAGCATAATGAGCTTTTATTCTTTTGACGACCCGAATGGCGGAGCGGTAGTGAGACTGCCTTACGTTCTTAGGGTCCCGGGTTCGAATCCCGGTAGGAGCAAATGTTTGTGTGATGAGCATGGACATTTGTTTCCGAGTCATGGATGTTATATGTATAATAAGTATGTATTTACAAACAAAAAGTATCTATGTAGTATATCCACTATCTGGTGTCCACGACACAAGCCTCGTTGCTTAGTGTGGCACTAGATGGCGCTGTGTGTAATGTCCAGATATATTTATTATTTATTATTCTTCCCATTGCTGGGACATAGACTTCCGAAAATAGCAACCAACCACGTGAGCCCAGAGAGGGTTGGTAGATGTCACGTTCAGTTCCCGGGTCGGGCAAATTGTTATTGGGTTTTTCCATAAGTAATTTATCAGTAGCAGACACGGAGTCTGGATTTGTGTCCGGTTTATAGCAACAGGTGTGTCCCCTTTTACATGGGACTTAAACATAGCTGGTGAAATGTGGTTTTTCTGCGCAATGTTATGGTATGTTATATTAATGAGTTTGCCGATTTTATCACCTAGGTTCTAAAACAGACCTGCATAGCTATTCACAATGCTTCGATTCGATTTTCGATTCGGAAAGTCGTACGTCTATCTCGCTCGATATCGTAATGTTAAAAAAAGATAGAGATACGACTTTCCGAATCGAAAATCGAATCGAAGCGTTGTGAATAAGGGTCCGGCTTCTACCTAAATAATAATAATCATCATCATCATCATCATCTGCCGAGCTTTTTCCCAACTATGTTGGAGTCGGCTTCCAGTGTAACCGGATGCAGCTGAAAACTAAATAATAATAGGTTTCTCATATTTCTTTAAAAAAATTTCATCCTTCAAGTGGGTCTTTATTCGATGTTGTTTCCTCGAACGTTTATAACCAACGTCTGGGCGTACAAGCCAAGTTTTTGTTTGGCATACAATGGCGGATGAACAATAGGCCTGGTACAGTCACCGACACTTCAGTTGATAAGAGAATTTATGAGCCTGCGGAGACGTGATGAAGCCTTGAAGTAAGTGGCGTTTGTTCATTACGATAGGAGCAGAAAGGGCTTCAAAAATGTGAGGTAAAATGTCAAGTAAGTAATAAGTCAAGTTTTTTCGTCGAATTTGAGAGTTATTTTAAGCAGTTCTTTAAAGAAATGTAGTATTTTATTCATCTCTATGTACCTATATTATTTAAAAACTACAAATAGATCTAAAATAATAGTAAAAATATGTACAATTATCAAAACGAGAAAGGAATTACAGGGCGTCAAAAAATTGCCCACATCGCTGTCAATAGGAACAGTGCCCAGAAGGCTGGCAGCATTGCCACGTGTTGGGTGGCAATGCTGATTCTCTGACTTAAAATGGGCCACATCTTTGGTTACGTGAAGTGTCTACCAACCGCTTGGAAATTGAAATTGGAAGAATTTTTTACACAAAATTTAAAACATTAACTACTTTTTTCATTTATAATTCACTTTTTCTAATAAAACACCGAAAATAGGTAACTAAGAACCATAAACACACCTATCATACAAAAAGCAATACAAAAAGCAATATGCTCTAACAAAATCTAATACAAATAAAAAGATTATTACCCACTTTTCGGGCCATCAAATTAGTCACGCTCAAGGCCAAACCCTCAATGTAAGTAAATAATAACCCTTAATATTACGTAGAAGGGTTTAGTACAAAGCTTGATAAGTACTTATTGAGCGTAAACATCTTGGAAATATCGGCAGATATGGGCTTTAGTAAAGCCTTCGAATGCCGATATAATCACGCAGCTAGTGCCTGGTGAGCGCGCCTATACCATCGGAGCACCCCATTTAATCCTTCTTTGAGGTTTTGACATATTTACTGTGTAAGCTGTACGCGATGGTACATTAAAATTTAATTTTAACGGCGACAGTACAGTTAGTAGAAATTTTGTGTTTCTCGTAGAGAATTGGTTAAAATGCTAAAATGTGAAGAATTCCACCAAAACACGCACGCAAGGGTCTCTCTTTGAACAAGATAATACAATTCCGTAGGTGACCGAATTCTTTCCGCAGACGAAAAAATTGTCGCTTATCGCCGTATTGATAGTAAAAATCTGTCGCTGCGGTCTGTGATAGCTGTTTGCGGTTATTTCAATTAATACTTACGTGGAAATAAAATTGGCCAAGATTTACAGTAGAAAAAGACATACTGCGACGGGTTGGTGCAGTATAATGAGTGTAAAAATATCTTTAATGAAGCCGAAAGGCACTTGTTCTCCCCGACATTGTGATCATTGTTTTTGTTCTGGAACATGATAGGTACCTTTTAGAAATGGAGATGGGGTCAAAGTTCCAACTTTTTCACGAGTTTTTATACAACTTTTTAATGATATAACTACTTTCAATACCTCCGTGACCCCTTTTGTTTCTTTTCTTTTTTCGGATGGGAAATCATCAAATGACTCCTCCCACTCTGGGCGGAGCAGGAGGGAGTGCCAGAATTTGCCTGACTAAAACCCATCTATGTTCCTTCATCGCCCTTTGTGTTCCGGGGCCACGATATCTCTTTCGAACAGTCCCGCAGCCCCGGCAGGCATCAGCCCTTGCGGACCCCTTCCTTTTTGCTGACTCTTTTTGAGGCGCGCGTGTAACACGAACGTGCCATCGACACAGCTTGTCGTCATGAGACGGACGGGCGGCGAGCTAGCCCATAGCTCACCGTCGAGGTCGAGGTCGCCGTCGTCGATCGCCGCTTCGAGGACACGGCGGTGCTCCGCCCAAGCGGGACCCCTTAATATTCAATACATCCATCAGCAACTTCGGTCAGCAAGATGTTTTAATTGCGAATCCTACCGAAAAACGCGATTTTTTTACCCCAAAAAAAAGTCGTTTCCCAGCAATCATTTTTGCGTAGAGTTTGATGTACAGAATGCTTGGTTGACGGCTTCGTGAAAAGTCCGTTTAAACCTTGTATTGTCTTCTTCTACCATTAATCTTAACAGAATCGTGATGAGGACAGGAGAAGGATGATGACGACTCCAAGTGAAAATTGTAATTGAATAATTGAAATGTACCTAAATATGTTTTTCAGGTGATATTACCACGTTGTATTTCGGGTAACTATAGTATTTTAATTGAGCGCCATTATGGAGAATTGTGTCGTAATTAAGTTCAGTAATTTTATTCAGCTCGTGGTTTGGCTGTAATCAACATTTAAGGAGGAGTTGCCTTTTCCTCGTAGTCGTAATCTAGGATTTTAATGAAGGCCTTCAGTTGAAGTATTTTTTGGTACTTTAGATAATTCCTCTGAGATCATTTACCTTCAAGTGCTAGATTCTTAAATACGTAGGTACTGAGACTTGCTGAGATCTAAATACTCGTGTCATTTAAAACACTTGGTCACACTTGGTGGTGATGGTGGCGACCAGGACGTCTTATAACAGTTATGTTTTAATTTATTCCAGAGTGGGAAAGAGATGGCGCTAGACGTCTTCTATAGCTCTGTCTCTTTCCGACACTGGACTACTCACCTAAAGTAATAGTAGTATTACTTTGTTTCAAACGTTTTAAAAGTGGGTGGACTATAAGCACACCTCTGTATCTCCTTCGGGGAAAAGGTAGGCGTAATATGTTATGTGCAGGAAATTCCCAGCAAGTTTATAAGGTCAGACATTAATTAAAATGGCCAACTGTGTGCAAGTTATAATGATGACGATATATACATATATAATATCTAAATATATAAAAGAAGAAACTGACTGACTGACTGACTCACCTATCAACGCACAGCCCAAACCGCTGGGTCTACAGATTCCAAATTTGGCAAGTAGGTTCCTTATGTAGTCTAGGGGTGCACTAAGAAAGGATTTTTCAAAATTCAACCCCTAAAGGGGTTAAACGGGGCTCCAAAGTTTGTATGGGGAAACAAGATTAGTTAGTCTATTTTATTTGAAACTTCACAGGAGTGCTCCTATTAATAAATGAGTAGAAACGGGTTTCAGGTTTTTTCAGAATTCAACCCCTAAGAGGGGGAAATGGGGTGACGAAGTCTAAAAATCAATGCACAGCCTAAACCGCTGGTTCTACAGATTCCATATTTGGCAAGTAGGTTCCTTATTTGGTCTAGGGGTGCACTAAGAAAGGATTTTTCAAAATTCAACCCCTAAAGGGATTAAACGGGGCTCCAAAGTTTGTATGGGGAAACAAGATTAGTTAGACTATTTTATTCGAAACTTCACAGTAGTGCTCCTATTGATGAATGAGAAAACGAGAGAGAATGAGTATTTCAGGTTTTTTCAGAATTCAACCCCCTAATATGGAGAAATGGGGTGACAAAGTCTGAAAATCAACATAGGTATAGTTTGTATGGTGTATCGGGTCGCGTGTGTTACAAAAACAACGATTTTAAGATTTAATGTGGCGGACCTTAAATACCATCATTCCCTGTTGGGGTGCGATGGGGTTGAAATGTCTAAAAATCAATATGGGTGTCGATACCGAGATTATCAGGGGTGCTGATTACGAATATGGCATTAATTTTGAGATCCAGAAGATGTGATGATAATGATTGTGATTGTGACAGTGATTGTGACAGTGATTGTGACAGTGATTGTGACAGTGATTGTGACAGTGATTGTGACAGTGATTGTGACAGTGATTGTGACAGTGACTGTGACTGTGACAGTGATTGTGACAGTGATTGTGACAGTAATAAAAATAATTGTGATGATTATCAAATTTGGCACATAGATATTTTATAACTCGGATTAACATGTAGGATACTACACTGGACTGCAAAAATAAGTATCACACTTTTAAAATTGCAATAACTTTTTAAGTACACAAGGTATACTTTCGAAACAAAAAGGACTCGAAAAATAGTTTAATTTTGTCTATAGTTTCAAAGAAAACTGATAAAAATTGCTTTATAACGTATTTTTATTTTAAATCTCTAACTTCTATAGTTTAGGAAAGATTGAAATTTTAAAAGTGTAGTACTTATTTTTGCAGGTCAGTTTATTTATCCCTTTAGTATGATCCAGTGGGACAGTAACCGAACTTCACGCGGGCGAAGCCGCGGGCAACAGCTAGTAGTTATATATAATTATAATATAATTATTATCAGCCATTTGAGTCACACTGCAGGGCAAAGGCCTCCCTTCCCTCCTTCCACTTATCCTTATCCAGTGCTGTTATGCGCCAGTCCTTGTGGAAGGAGTCGAGTTCGTCCCGCCATCTCCTTCTGGGCCTGCCACGTTGCCGTTTGCTGCTGTTTGGGGCCCATTTTGTGGTAGCTTTAGCCCATAGCTCCTCCGGCATGCGACAGATGTGGCCAGCCCAATTCCATTTGAGCTTGGCAGCCGTGTGACCTACATCGGCAATTTGAACGCAGATCGAGTTCCTTACACGATCAGTAAGTTTCACTCCAAGGATACTGCGCTCCATTGGACAATGTTAACAAGAAAACATAGAAACGTTTACATCGGCAATTTGAACGCAGATCGAGTTCCTTACACGATCAGTAAGTTTCACTCCAAGGATACTGCGCTCCATTGGACAATGTTAACAAGAAAACATAGAAACGCATTTTATTCTTAAAACGAATCTCTGACTGACAATCCGGTTGTCAATCGTTCGACGGCACGGTTGGCGCAGTGGCTAAGCGATTGACTGCTGCGCTGCGTATCGCGGGGTCGATCCCCGCTCGGAACAAACATTTGAAAGGCCTTCAGGTAGTTGCTCCGGGTCTGGCTGTTTGTGTATGTGAGATTGTAAACGCACCCAAAATGCAGGAGAAAGAGTAGGGCAACGTTTTGTTATAATACAAAACAATTAACCCAATCAACTTGAGAAATATATAGGGTGTAAACCACCTCATCACGAAGTCGTCAATCAAGCATTCTGTACATCAAACTAAGTAACTTTATACGCAAAAATTATTGCTGGGAAACGACTTCTTTTTTGGGGTGAAAAATCATGTTTTGTGGTAGAACTCAATGTAACGCACTCAAAACATTGTGCTGATGGATAAAAATCTTACGTTAAAAACTTGTATTTAAAAAAAACTTTGACCCCCAATATCTTCGTAACTAGAAGGTTCCCATTCCCTATCGTGTAGAACAAAAAAAAAGATCGCAATGACGAGGAGAACAAGTGCCTTTCGGCTTCGTTAAGAGGTGTTTTACACCCTTTATGTATCGGCGCAAGATGGCGTGGTCATCATTTGGGCAATACCAGCAGAGTTCATGGAGTTGGACATAACAATGGCTTCCCTATAAGATTTGTCATCAGAAGGCAGCCGCCATGAGTCCCAGTCATCAGCCAGCGTCACTCTTAATAATAATAATACCAGCTTATTACTGTCCCACTGCTGGGCAAAGGCCTCTTCTCAACAGAGAAGGCACGAGCATTGATCACCACGCTTGCTCAAGACGGGTTGGCGATTTCAGACTTATATTAATTATAAGTCCAGGTTTCCTCACGATGTTTTCCTTCACCGATGTCTGTGATGTCCAAGATAAACATAGAAAAGTACATATGAATTGAAAAAGTCACATTGGTACTTGCCCGGATTTGAACCCACAACCTCATACATGGGAGGCGAGGTCTTAACCTCTAGGCCATCACGACATTATAGCGTCACTCTTGTCCGACCTAAATTCCTCAAACATTGTAGAATCCTTAAACATCTAAAACTCGTTCAATAAACCTTTAACTGTTAGCTGCCAACGGTTTTTATTATTGGGACATAAAATGTAAATCTCCGTTTATCGCACCCCTACTTTTATATTCGCCAACATTTGATACACAATATCCTTTTGGGTTCTTTTACATAAGGAGAGTTTCTCGCCGACAAATGAGTGTCATGCGAGTTTTGTAAGCGACAAGTCTCGCTGGGCTATGAGTATGTTAACACTCAAGTGATGAATGAAAAGTCACTCGCAATTACGTTTGATCTTCTCGAAAACTAGACATACATGGTGTGACTCTTCTTGAAGTTTAAAGTAAGTTTTTCAGTTTTAGTTTTTTCATAAATTTTTATATCTTTTTTTATTATTATTTTTGGATTATTCTTATAATTATTATTCTGATTTTAATGTAATTTGGATAATTAGTGATGAAAATGAGTAATGATTTTAATATGGATTGCATTTATGATGTTTCTTCTATTATTTAGTTGTAGAAATTCAGACACGATGTAAAAATCGTGATTGAATAAATTAATTGAATTGAATTTTTAGATTCGTACCTCCTTCTTTTAAATAAAATAAATCACTTAAATACGGTAACAGAATTACGATTAAAATAAGGGCGAATAAATTGTCCCTTTTGGCTTATTTTTCAACGAAAAAGGCCTTTGCTCTTCAGCGGTACGACTAAGGATTTCTATTATTGAAAGGTCAGCGACTAATCTGGATTAGAACAAAGATTGCTTGATCTATATTATATTATGGACGTAACCAGAGATTCCGTAGATTGCCAATTTTAGTATTAAATCCCCTAGGCACGGGCTCGCAGTGATAACTCCCTATAAAGTGTGTAAAAAACCTCTTAACGAAGCCGAAAGGCACTTGTTCTCCCCGTCATTGCGATCATATTTTTTATCTACACCATACCGAATCTTCTAGTTACGGAGATATCGGGGGTCAAAGTACCAACTTTTTGACAAGTTTTTTTTTAAACATGTTTTAATGTAAGGTTTTTTACTTTAAACACCTCCACGGCCCCCGAACTATTCAATCCGTACATCAGCACAATGTTTTGAGTGCGTTACATTGAGTTCTACCACAAAACATGATTTTTCACCCCAAACAAAAAAGTCGTTTCCCAGCATTTTTGCGTAAAGTTACTTAGTTTGATGTACGGTCGACCAAGCTATTACATTTTACAATGTAATTTGCAAGTTAAAATGTAAACCAAATAGCTTGGTCGACCGTTCAGAATGCTTGGTTGACAGCTTCGTGACGAAGTTGTTTACACCCTGTATACTTATATTTGCGGATCATGGTAGCTACTGGCACTACCTATAAATACATAAATATCGCTGGCCATTAACACACAGCGCCATCTAGTGCCACACTAAGCAACGAGGCTTGTGTCGTGGACACCAGATAGTTGATATACAACATAGATACTTTTTGTTTGTAAATACATACTTATTATACATATAAACATCCATGACTCGGAAACAAATATCCATGCTCATCACACAAACATTTGCTCCAACCGGGATTCGAACCCGGGACCCTAAGAACATAAGGCAGCCTCGCTACCGCTGCGCCATTCGGGTCGTCGTACTAACGTACGCTCTGCCTAACCCTACTGCTATAAGAAGGTAGTACACCCACATTTTCCAGTTATGTTGAAATCTAAGTTATCATCATCATCATTTCAGCCGAAAGAAGTCCACAGCTGGACATAAGCCTCCTCCAAGAGTCGCCACTTTGACCGGTCCCGTGCGTCTCGCTTCCAGCGGATCCCTGCAACCTCCACCACCATGGGTCTACCTAGAGAGAGGCCTTCCAACGTAACGTCTTCAGGTTCACGGTCGCTACTCCAGAACTTTTCGGGTCCATCGGCCATCCGTTCTGCGAGCAATGTGTCCTGCCCACTGCCACTTAAGTTTGAAAATTCTTCGGTTCAGATTGTAACTCTTGGTGGAATAGGGGTCAAGCCTATTGCCATCAACCGGGCACGCATCCAGCCACCGGGCTGTTTTGTAGATATTCCTGTTGGAGAAAAGAAATAACAGTTTTTCTGACCACGGAATGAAAACCTGAACCTTCATTCCGAACTTTGAGAATCTGAGAACAACAATACCAATGGGTGTCGAAATAATATAACATTACGCCCGCAATCCCTGGAGGGTTAGGCAGATTTGTACCTTATACTACACCCACATATTGCCAGTTATGTTTAAGCCTCATATAATACGGGTGGGTGCAGAAATATCGTATAATTTTATGGTGAAAGTGCAGATGAAAGGCAAGCGCCTACTAAAATCATGCTCAATTAGTTGGCATATGTGTGTAACGTCATCACGAGCCCAGTTTGTTACTTCACACATGAGGCGTTTAGTAAATCCATGTGACTTAGTACGTCATTATGGGGGCAGGAAACCAGCGCATTAAAAATAAAACAGAACTGCATATAACACTGCAAATCGTCTTTGAAGTTCTAACACTACGTAAGTCAAAAGTAGAAATTTTACAGGTGAGTGGTAAAACTACATAATAATACAAAAAAAAACTAGGTAATGGTACAATGCCACTTTATAATTTGTTTTCACTTCAAATCGAGATAGCGATAGTGCTTGTTTCTGATTGGCTGTGACAACGCGTCTTTTTATTTATTTATAAATTTTGATTTTTGATGCCGTTTGCTAAAGAATCGGTCTTTAGCAAACGGCATCAAAAATCAAAATTTCAAAACCGCCAAAATTGGACTTACGTTATCATGACTGCTTAGTTGATCTGGTCGTCGCCAGCGCCACTGCTGGGATGAATGGGAAATCGGGTAAAGTGTAACTAGGTTTTATTGTCAAGAATTTCGTAGTAGCAGTTTGGGTTTGTGTAGTAGGTAGGTTCTTATATTATGTTATGCAGTTGAAGGTACTAGGACAATAAATCAGTGTTTAACCGACATTCGCGTGTTTCACTATAGTTTGTACCCACTTAAACAAAACTGGCGAAATGTACCAAAAGGTACCTCTGCGTAAACCTTTAGGGGTTACAGGCATGATTTTGTTTGTGATCATAACTGTTGTTGACTGTACCTACTATGTGCATCCTCAGATTAATCAGCGCTGATTAATCATGCATTTATTACAATGCACCTGCTACATTTGTTCTAATATTGATCGTAACAAGAGCTCGTGGCTAAATAATAACCGCTGCACGGGTCGTTCTTCAGCGTTGAACCGCATTTATCAGGGTCCGTCTGTGGATGGGTGACCATCATTATAATTATACAGAGTTTCCTTCGCGTCTCGAAAAGCACGTAAAGCTGTTGGTCCCGGCTGTTATTTGTAGACCTTTGACATTCGTTACAGGTAGTCAGTGGTCCAAATGTCTGACAACCAGTCTTACCAAGGAATATCGTATTACCCGGTACTAACTGGGTTGTGGAGGTCAGATAGGCAGTCGCTCCATGTAAAATACTGGCATTCAGCTGCATACGGTTGGACTGGAGGCCGACCCAAACATAGTTGGGAATAGGCTAGGCAGATGGTGATGAATGTATTAATCCCAAAAGAACGAAAGATAGCTTAAAAGTTGGAATGACTTTTGTTTGTAAGTAGTACTACCTAGATAATAATGGGTAATACGATACCCCTTTTTTTTTGGATGGGAAATCATCAAATGACTCCTCCCGCTCTGGGCGGAGCAGGAGGGAGTGTCAGACTTTTACTGACTAAAACACATCCCTGTTCCTTCCTCGCCCTTTGTGTTCCGGGGCCACGGTATCTCTTTCGAATAGTCCCGCAGCCCCGGCCGGCTTCGGCCCTTGCGGACCCTTTCGCTGTTGCTGACTCTCTTTGAGGCGCGCGTGGAACACGAACGCGCCGTCGACACGGCCTGTCGTCATGAGACGGACGGACGGCGAACTAGCCCATAGCTCACCATCCACAGGCCCGCGCCTACGGTGGCCGGAAGCCGTCACGTGTCCCCCGACGCCCAGGGCGTCTCCCGCGGCGGCCGGGACGTGAGGATATCTCCCTCTCACGATCCGCCACCTCTTTCGCTAGCATGACTGCTTCGCAGAAGGAGGTGACGGCGTCCCATTCCGTCTCGCTCCGGACCATGGCACGAACCAGGGCCGGAAGCGAGAGGTCACCACCGCCGATCGCCACCTCGAGGACACGGCGGTGCTCCACCCAAGCGGGGCACACCTCCACAGTGTGCTCCACCGTGTCCTCCGGTCGATCCTCGCAATGGAAACACCCGGGCGTCTCCTCCCGCCCGATTCGGTGCAGGAACTTACCGAAACATCCGTGTCCGGTAAGAACGGTCAGGCGGAAGGTGAGGACGCCGTGGCGTCTCTCCAGCCACTTCTCAAAGAGGGGACTTATCGCCACTATTGTGGCGTGCCCTGCACGGGGTTGCGATAGTCGCTCCCTCCATGTCGCCATGAGATACCGCTGGAAGTCCGTCCGCTGAGCGACAATTTGCCGCGGCAGCGGAGTTTCCCCCCAGCGTAGCGCCTCCGCGCGCCACTCATGTAGGCGCGCGAGGACTATCGCCTCCAGATCCCATGGCGGCAATCCGGCAAGGAGGTTCGCCGCCTCGCGGGAGATTGTGCGGTTCCCCCGGACCAGCCTTACGGCTACCACCTTCTGGGGCGCGTTTAAATGGTGGGCGGCACGCCGCCTCAATGAACGCGCCCACACCGGGGCCCCGTAAAAGGCCATGGACCGCACGACTCCCGCGTAGAGCCTCCGGCAGGAGGCGTTTGGCCCCCCCAGGTTGGGCAGGAGCCGCCTGAAGGCAGCCCCTGTCCGTTCCAGTTTGGGGGCCAAACGTCGGAAGTGCTCCACGAAGTTCCACCGGCTGTCGAGGACAGGTCCCAGGTACTTCAGCGTCGACTCTACGCCGATAGAAACCCCTCCTGCCATCACTGCGGATCCCGGAGGTGGCGCGTTCCGAGGCCCATGGAAGCACATGGCCTCGGACTTGTGCAGTGCCACCTCGAGACCCAGTTGCCGGATCCTCTCCACGACTATCGCAACCCTGCGTGTCATGTTTTCGGCCGCCGCCTCGTGCGACCCCCCCTGTGCCAGCACCAGCGTGTCGTCAGCGTAGCAGACTACGCTGACACCACCAGGGAGGACGGCGCGCAGCACCCAGTCGTACCCGATGTTCCACAAGGACGGCCCTAGAACCGATCCCTGTGGAACACCGCACGACATCTCTCGCCGGTTCCAGTCACCGCTGCGACCGGGGTAGAAGACGGCCCTATCCGTCAGGTAGTCCCCGACCACACGACGAAGGTAGGTCGGCACCCGGTGATACCGGAGTGCCTCCCTTATGCAGCTCCAGGGCGTGGAGTTGAAGGCGTTGGCAATGTCGAGAGACACCGCCAAGACAACCCCACCCCTGGACACCGCATCTCCCGTCGTGAGGGCTCTCACGCGCATGATGGCGTCCACCGTAGAGCGCCCCTTGCGGAAACCATACTGGTGTTCCGCAAGGACCGGCCCGGTCTCCGCAAGGTGCTCGGCGTGGTGGTTTGCAATTTCTCTTTCAAAGAGCTTGCCCACCTCGTCGAGCAGCACCACGGGCCGGTAGGCGGACGGCCGGTAGACGGGGACCGAGAGCCTCCAAGGCCAGGACCCAGGCTTTGCCAGGCAAGCCGTCGGGTCCCGGGGCGGTATTTTTGGCACTGTACCGCCACTCTCAGTTCTACCCCGGTCACTTCCGGAGCGTCGTCGTCGTCGCTTTGGTGGTCCGCTTCCGGCACCGCAGCCGGCGGAGCCATAGGCGGGGGCGGGTGTTCCCCTCGCGAGGGGAACAGAGCGCTCACCACGTCCTCCACGAGCTGAGGCCGGAGGCTCTGCGTCAGCGGGGGGGTCCAGGTGCGGAGTTTATCCCGCACCATTTTGTAAGGGCGCCCCCACGGATCTCTGTCGAGAGCCTCCAGCATCTCCTCGCGGGCCAGATCCCTGGCCCGCAGGACAGCCTCGCGGAGGGCGGTCTTCGCCGCTCTGTAGCCCTCATAAAGCTCCGCCTCAATGGCCGCCGCATTCGGTGGGCGAATGCGGAGCCTGCGGTGCCTGGCGTACAGGTTTCGCGCAGCCACGCACGCCTCCCGTAAAGACGTCAGCTCCCGCGACCACCAGTACACCTGACGCCGGGCACTTCCTGGCCGGACTCGGGGCATTGCCACGTCACAGATGTCGGACATGGCCTCCTGGAACCTCCCTGCCTCATTTTTAACATCGGCAGGCCTGTCCGGTGATGTCACCCAGGCCTGCACGATCGAGGCTTCCAGGAGGAGCTCCCGGTCCAGCTGCTTCAGCGCTCAACGCGGACCACTCGGGGCCTGTTGGACCGGCGCGCTTGAGGTCTGGGTGGAGACGTCAAACCGGATGTACCGGTGGTCGGAATAGGTCTCCACCCCCTCCATGACACGCCAGTCAGCGACACGCGGTGACAGGGCGGGGCTAGCGAACGAAATGTCCACCACCGACTCGCCCCGCATCCTCACACACGTGGCGACAGAACCCCGATTTAGGACGACCAGGCCCTTCTCCAGGGCCCAGTCCTCCACCGTCCTTCCCCGCACGTCTGTGCAACGAGAACCCCAAGCCAAGTTCTTGGCATTGAAGTCCCCGAGGACAAGCACGGGGAGGGAATGGTTTCCGACGACGACACACAACTCTGCGAGAGAGTTGTGGAACTCGGCGAGAGTTCGGTTCGGGGAGAAGTAGACTCCCACCACGACGATCTCCCCGAACCGGGCTGCTACGCACCCCCGACCCCTCCTGACACTTTCAAGGGTCGGGAATACGATACCCCTAAGTCAGATAGGCAGTCGCTTCATGTAAAATATTAGGTATTCTGCTGCATCCGGTTAGGCAAAAAGCAGAACCCAAATTAAAAAGTTGGAAAAATGCTTGGCAGATTATGATTGATCGTACGTAACCTATGAGGCTTAAATGTCACGAACTAACCTTTAGCACGTAACCATAACTACTAAACATTAACTCTTTTAATAACAAGAAAGTGTAAACAACGCGAACATTTCCATTGAACTAACGACCTTAATATCGTGGCAAACAATTGAAGCACAAGCTCTTAACAAATAAAACACCAATAAAACAAAGGACAACACTCAAATTGAATAATAAAATGAACGGCGACCTCAATCCTTGAAGACATAACAATAGTTAAACAGTATGGCATTAAAGAGACTCGATTCGAGACAATTAAGTTCATTGTAATTGAGAGAAAAGGGTAATTAATACAACGCAAATCTAACAATTCAATTAACAATTGTTAGGCAAATAGAGGGCGCCCGTGAGCACCGAGATTGGTTTCATCGCTATCGTCATTTCGAAATTCAGTGAGCGGAATGATTGGCTTGCTTCGTGGCCCCAACTGAAGAAACTTGTCAAGCATTAAGTTAACAACGTTTAGTATGAGGAAAAAATAGAAAAACGACGGCGAAGAACATTCTTCTTCATAAGGGATAATGTGAAGCTATATGTTGGAGAATATTTGCGGCGGTTTAGCTCGTTAAACGGCTCCTGGTGTTGGTTATTTTTAGTGATGTAATGAGGGTACTTTTTTCTTTTATAAAGCGGGTGTTGTGGGCACCAGGGATAAATCGACTTGCATTTTATCTAATAAGAAAAAAATACCTCATTTATTTGTGCTAAACCTGACAAATAAAGAATACAGCATGCCTGTAATCTTCAAAAGGTTAGGCAGAGGTGTACTTGATAGTACACCCCTATTGGGGGCGAGCCTATTGCCCATCAACCGGGCACAAATCCAGGCTCCGTTACTGCTACTGAGAAATTCCCAATGGACAGACCCAATAAGAATTTTCTCGACCCAAGAATCGAACCCAGGACCTCCAGTCAGCAGTCGCGATTGCGAAAAAGAGAAAAAGAACACTTTCAGGGAAAATATGACGTCACATCCACGCAAAACGGCCATGGCTCGCAGCGCAGATTGTATGCGACAGCCGGCGTTGACGTCATGACACTAACCGGTGCAGCTTAAATAATTCCATCAAAACAATACACAATTTTACTCGTTTTACTACATTTTAAATAAATATCGAAACACCTGAACAATTTCAAAACAATCCATTTAATTGCAGGCGTTTTAATGAATGTCGTCTGCAAAATTATAATAATTTATCATCAGGCGAACCAAATATGATGGTCAGACAGAAATACTTCTGTAAATCAAAACATATTAAAATTTCATGTATTTGTTGAAAAGGTGAAACCACAGTAATGAATAAATTATTCCGTTTATTCTGAAACTAAATTCCCGTAGCTGTTTATTTGTGGCATTATGAATAATTAATGTGCAATTTTATAGTACCAATTATATGGTGATTATAAATTATAATATTCCAGTGAAAGCTCGGTGCTACCGATCTTTTAATTATGATCCCCCGCAATTCGTGGTAATTGTGAGCTTACCAATCATTGAAAATTTACTGAAATATTTTAACGAAATAATTTACGTTAAAATTGTTGAATGCCTGTGGTTATTCTAAAATTATTAGCAATGAATGGAATTGCAGAGCTAGTTCGACAATATTCAGTGGGCTTTTTGAATTCTCCGAAATCGCAGCACACGTCATATTTATTTGTCCTGTGTGATTTGGAACAGCAAATGGTTGCCTGCTGTAGATAAAATATGTTAAATCTAAAAGATAGAACATTTGAATGACTTTATAATTATGATGCCTACGTACAAATAATCAATACAATAATCATCAAAAACAATAATCATCAATACAACCCTCCACTTCTAAAGGTGTATGAATTTACTTTTTCAAGGTCAAAGTCATTCCTGCACCATGCGCTTGGAGGGTTGTATTGATGTTTTTGATGATTATAATTCTGTAACTACATACGTCTTACAGCCGCGATTCAAAGTTTAATCAACATACAACCTGACACTGACCTGCAATTTGCAAAAAACTTAAGAAAATTTGAATTTCGCGGGCTACCCTGGAGCATCCACCTTAAATGTAAAATTAGCCGATAACTTTTCATCTCCGGGTTCGGTCGGTCGGCATTTTTGCTCCTTGTAATTTATTTTAATAAACTTACTCCATCACCAAGTAAATCAACTACTTATTTTGCGATTCCCATAACGCCGATACTAGTTAACCGACCTATGTGCGCGAAAGATCTTTTTCATAAAAATATGAGTTTCAGAATACTATGTACGTAAAAACATGAAATTTTAATCAGAACAGTAGGAGAAAAACACTTATATAAAAAAGTTATAAAACATATGAAAACAGGTATTTATCGCCATTATTTTTCTCCATATGTTTTATAATGTGTTCTGATCGTGAAAGTTTAAAAAATACTTTTAAAAATTGTAAAGTGTTTACGTACTTATACTGTACTTCGTTTCTTTTTCAAACTCTGCATTGATATTATTCTCCTACCTATATGCCCATTTATTTGGGGTTGGCAGCACTGTCCTAAACTTTCCCAATAAACCTTGAAACTGCTTTAGCAATAAGGTTAAAAATCTATTTGAAAGAATTTAGTAGCTTGGTGCGCCGTCTGTACAACATACATCGATTTTCAATTTCATCTGTATGTGCTCGTAGTTACTGACCGATTTACAACGGACATAAGATACTGTCCCTTGATACGATTGCTCCAATAATCAAAGGGTTTTGTCCTAAAGAGGGTTACCAATTCAATTAATTAACTTAATCCGGATTCCAGATTCATTGGAGCCATTGAAATATCCACCGAAAAAGGGCCTTTTATAAAATAAAGTACGTACCTAACTAATTTGAAAAAAATGTATAAAATTTTACACAATAATGGAAGAGAAAGAATATTTCTGTTTTCTGTATTCATTCAAATTGAATTGTTTATTACTCTCTTCTGAATACTTAAGTGATATGTAACGAGATATTCGTTAGAAATATATTCAACCCTGGAGTAAAAATAGCAGCACCTTACAAAATAAACAAGAAAGATTTGGAAAACGCTGGCACGCTCACGGAAGTAATACGACATGATAATGATGTTTGCTTTTAAAGGAAACTCGATAATCGAGGAGAGTAAACTCTCATAATTTGACCTCGAAAAAGTAGAAAAAGGTCACAAAGTCTTCCAACTCAAGTGGAATTAAGTGGAATGAAAAGGTGCCGAGTGAAATCAGCAAGTGAATTAAAATTCTTTTACTTCCTTTTGACGGCGAGTACCGATTATTTTTGCGAAATGTGGGTGTACTATGACGACTTTCGGCTATGCTGATCTAGAGTTAGAGTCAAAATATCTTAAGGGATGATACATTAATTCCAGTAATCCCCCCTAAGGGGAAATGTCAGGGGGAATTCTAGACTTATCTTTTTAGATTCCACTTTTCCCCCTTAGGGGGACTTTTAGGGGGAATTTCAGGAATAAGCCAATTAGCAACACCCATGGTTAGCTTACCAGCAAAAGCGTGTTAACTTTTTCATATAGTGATGAGATTTATAATTATTTAAATAAAAGTAAATGAAACGTTATTATGTACGTACATTATATACATACTACAAATAGAACTAAACTAATATTAAAAATTAAGCCTTAAAGAAAGTAAATACATACATAATACAGGGTGTAAGGGACAGCCCTCCACAAACTGATAAGGGTGAATTCAGTATTTTCATACTCGTACTAAGATGACCGGTACAAGAATATTTCAGGAAAGTTTTTAATAGTAAAATCAGTTTTTTTTTTGCTATACTAACTACATATTTACGGTTTTCAGACTTTTCCCTTTACATGTGCTGTAAGACCTTGCTTTTTGCCAAATAGTTGTGATTCTAGGTCAACGGGAACTACCATATAGGTTTTCGACCCAAAACCTATAGGGCACTTCCGGTTGACCTAGAATTGTCAATTTTGGTTAAAAACAAGGTCTTACAAAACAAGTAAATGGAAAAGTCCTCTTACTTTATATAAATGACCTTCCTGAAGTGACTAATCACCCCTGTTTTCTGTTCGCTGATGACATATCGTTAATAATGACATCGAATAATACTGACATTAATAAATATACAACTGACATAAATAATACAATTTAATCGATAATAACATGGCTTGACGGAAATAATTTACGTGTAAACCTTACAAAAACTAACTTTATTCAATTTAGTACATATGGAAGAGAAAAAAAGACTATAGACATCAAATATAGAGGACTTAAATTAAACGAAGTTAACGAAACGACATTTCTCGGTATCACGATTGATAAAAACTGCAACTGGAAGTCCCACGTCAATAAAGTATGCAATAAAATAAATAAATTCGTGTACGTTCTATACGAACTCTCGAAAACGTCAGCGTTAAAAACAGTATTATCTGCATACTATGGGTACGTTGATTCTGTGTTGAGGTATGGTCTTATCACCTGGGGTTACTCAACAGACAGCCAGAGAGTGTTCATCGCACAAAAAAAAATGCATCCGTGCCATAGCGGGAATACGCCCTTGGGAATCCTGCAAACCTTTTTTCAATAAGTTCAAAATTTTAACACTTCCAGGTCTTTATATCTTTGAATGCGCTAAATTTGTGAAAACGCACCCGGAGTTGTTCAAAAAAGCTTATGAAATATTTCCAAAAAGTAATAGGCACAGAAATAGAATAGTTTTGCCCATAATTCCTAGGACAGCATTATACAGCAAGAATAGCTATGCAATGTGTGTTCGCATATTTAATGCTATACCTGACAGTATTAAAAACTTACCAGCTAATAAATTTGCAAGATGTCTTAAAGTATGGTTAAGGGAAAAGAATTTCTACACAGTTAGTGACTTATTTAACAAGAAATTGGTAAATAAAATATAACGGTAATTATTTAACCACTGTCACAATATAATGGATAATGTTTGAATTTTATTTGACATTGAATTATGAATTTTTATTTAAATAATTACACTACTTTTATTAAGAATTTAATGATAATAATTATAAGCCCAAAATGTTTGCATGTCACATTATTATGACTTAGTATTATGGATCTGGATTATTTATGTTAAGACAGAAATTGTACCAATACTTTGTTGCAAATAAATTGGTTTGATTTGATTTGATTTGAAAGTGATCTTATAAGGGTTCCGTTTTTTCCTTTTGAGGTACGGAACCCTAAAAAGAAGACTTGTTTGTTTTGTGGTGTTGGCAATACTCATCAATCCTTCTTCCGTCTGTATTTCCTGAAATAACTAAGTAAGAGAGTGTTACTCTAATATTCATTTATCGGGAAACCCATATCACACATTGACAATCCCCGATGCTTCCCCGGCACTTTAGCAAGCAAATCCTCCATCCATCTTAATTTACGTTGACGTCATCTGAATAAACATGAAACCTCTTTGTTTTACGCCTAAGTACATTAACAGTTTGTAAATATTAAAAGGGAACATAAAATGAATTACGAACAGATTCTAGAATCTGTTCAAAAAAAAATTTGATGGAAAAAATTGTATGGGAAATCATCAAATGACTCCTCCCGCTCTGGGCGGAGCAGGAGGGAGTGTCAGACTTTTACTGACTAAAACCCATCCATGTTCCTTCATCGCCCTTTGTGTTCCGGGGCCACGGTATCTCTTTCGAACGGTCCCGCAGCCCCGACAGCCAGAACACGAACGCGCCGTCGACACGGCCTGTCGTTATGAGGCGGACGGACGGCGAGCGACGGCTAGGCCATAGCTCCCCGTCCACAGGCCTGTGCCTACGTGGCCACCGACGCCTTCGGCGTCTCCCGCGGTTGCCGGGACGTGAGGTTCTCTCCCTCTCACGTTCCGCCTTTGCTAGCATGAGTGCTTCGCAGAAGGAGGTGACGGCGTCCCATTCCGTCTCGCTCCTGACCATGGATTGAACCAGGGCCGGGAGCGAGAAGTCGCCGCCGCATGGTAAACAAAACCTGAAGTTGAAGAATTGTAAAAGTTGGGATTCAGATGCTATCATAATTCATCATCTGCCTAGCCTTTTCCCAACTATTTTGGGGTCGGCTTCCAGTCTAACCAGATGCAGCTGAATACCAGTATTTTACATGGAGCGACTGCCTATCTCTGATCTCCACAACCCAGCTTAGTACTGGGTAATACGATACCCCTTGGTAAGACTGGTTGTCACACCTTTCGGGGCACTGACTACCTGTAACGGCTGTCAAAGATCTACAAATGACAGCCGGGACCAACTGCTTAACGTGCTTTCCGAGTCACGGAGGACAGTCGGCATGTAATGGGTGGTCACCCATCCACAGACCAACCTAGGCAAGCCCGGCTCGCGGGAGACGCCCCGGGCGTCGGGGGCCACGTGGTGGCTTCCGGCCACCGTAGGCGCGGGCCTGTGGACGGGGAGCTATGGGCTAGCTCGCCGTCCGTACGTCTCATGACGACAGGCCGTGTCGACGGCGCGTTCGTGTTCCACGCGCGCCTCAAAGAGAGTCAGCAATAGGACTAAAACCCATCCATGTTCCTTCCTCGCCCTTTGTGTTCCGGGGCCACGGTATCTCTTTCGAATAGTCCCGCAGCCCCGGCAGGCTTCGGCCCTTGCGGACCCCTTCACTGTTGCTGACTCTCTTTGAGGCGCGCGTGGAACACGAACGCGCCGTCGACACGGCCTGTCGTGTGTCATGAGACGGACGGACGGCGAGCTAGCCCATAGCTCCCCGTCCACAGGCCCGCGGTGCACTCATGCACTGTGTGTTCTGCGGTCGATTCCCGGGTCAGGCAAAGTGCTATTGAATTCCATCAGGAATTCCTCAGTAGCAGCCACGGAGTCTGGATTCGTGTTGGGTTGATGGCAATAGGCTCGCCCTCTATTACATGAGACTTAGATATAACTGGCGAAATGTGAGTGTACTATTAGGTACACCTCTTCCTAACCCTTCGGTGATTACAGGCGTGATGTTATGTTTATGTGAATAATGTACAGTCGTCTTTTTCACCTGATCAGTTAAATTTTTTTTCGCTTAAATCATGCGGAGGCGCCCAGCCACGCCCCCTTAAAGTTTAGGCCTATTAAGAAAGCGTCAATTTGGTGCGCAAAATAACAATAACTCTTATTTGGCGTGCGTCGTCAGTGCGCTCGGTATTGTCTTTCATTAATTATTTCTATACAAAGTCAACGGGGCGGAGGTAGAGAGCGTTTCTATGTTGCGAGTGCAAGCAAAAATTAGCTTAGTGGTGATCAGGCAGGAGTGTCCACGATAGTACTCTACTCTACACAGCCCTCACACACCCAACCTAAGCACGTAAATGCATTTCTGAAATCATAAGTGCACTTTGCTCGCTGTACACGTGACACACGTTTTTTGAAAACTTTAGTGCTTTTTTCTCCAACTTTTGCGGCAGCTCATATCATTCCTCGCACAGCGAAATACATATACTACTCAAGAATGTATGTTAATGTTATGAATTGTTTATTTTTTAAATTTATATTTTTCCTTTTTGTTTTGGGGTGAATAATCAAGTTTTACGGTGGGACTAAAATATAACACACTCAAAACATTGTGCTGATGGATGCATTCAATATAACGGGGTCGTGGAGGTATTTAAAGTAAAGTTATAGTGTTTTTTTTTTGGATTATTGTTTTTTTAATATATTTTTTTTTACCATTAGAATTTATGTCAATGTTAATCGTTTCTATTATTCTTCTATGTTTCTATATTCTACTAAAATTATTTGTATCGGTTTTATCAATCGTAAACTGCCAAAATTTATTTTTATTTTAATTACAAGGGGCTTAATTTATTAACTTTATTGAAAGAAAGAAAGAAAAGAAAGAAAGAAATTTCTGTACATGTTTTGTTGGAGATCCTTAAATAAATAAATATATCTCATTACTCGCTCAGCTCTCAGCCATGTTCCCAGCAGAGTGCACGTCGAACGGAATCAATATCTATGTTTATCGGGAAAAGTTGGAACGGCTAACAATTTGTAGTTCGCTGCACCGTTCTAATGCACCAGTGGGGTGGCAATGATAGCTTGTTCAACACGGTTTAGCTAGGATTATGGGGAATTGGGTAGCAATTGGCGGGATATTTTCGTTTGCAGAACGATTATACATTGTTACCGATACTAGGCTGCAACTGCTATATAAACTCTAAAATAAATGGATGAGTATTAGCATATTAACTAACCGAAAATTTGAAAAAGAAAGATGATATTGATATAGAATTGAGGAATGGGTCTTGCTCGCAGAACGGATGGCCGATTGGGGTGAAAAGTTCTGGAGTGGCGACCGCGAACCGGATGACGTTGCGTTGGAAGGCCACACTAGGTGGACCGATGACCTGGTGATAGTGACGAGAATCCGCTGGATGCGAGTCGCACGGGACCGGTCAATGTGGCGACACTTGGGGGAGGCCTATGTCCAGCAGTGGACGTCTTTCGCCTGAAATGATGATGAGTGCCTCGTTGGTCTAGTATTTGCAATCGCGAATGCTGAACATGAGGTCGTGGGTTCGATTCCCGGATCAGGAATAATTTTTTTGGGGCTTTTCCATCAGAAATTTCTCAGTCGCAGTCACGAAGTCTAAATTTGTGACCAGTTTATGGCAATATTACATTTGACTTAAACATAACTGGCGAAATTAATGTGGGTGTACTACTAGGTACACCTCTGTCTAACCCATCGGGAATAACATGATGTTATGTTTGTTATGTTAAATGGGATATTTAATGTCTTTTGACAAAGTTTATAACTTATTATCAAATCAAATCATTTATTTTTGCAGAAAACACTGTTACAATGGTGTTATAAAATGTACATGTTTCAAGTGATTCTACCGTAAGGCATGCAAAATGTATGCAATCATAAAATACAGTCAGCAAATTAAAGGTGAGCTAATTAAATGCAAAATAAATAAAAACAATCATAAAATATTTTAAGATATTAGATTAATGCAATGTCATACAGCTTAGTCATTTATTTAATAATAGTAATATTTAAATCATTTCAGTGTCATTAAGATCTAGAATTACAAAATTTAGAGATATCTGCATAATAATTGTTAAATCAACTTTTATTTATTACAAAATATGCTTCCCTAGTCTCAATCAGGTCTTATTCGCGATTTTTTGAAGGACATACACCCATATGGCTATAAATTAGTCGGCCAACATTTCGTCCCTCCTTTTCCAGTCATGTGCAGAAAAACCTACTCTTTGGAAAAAATACAAAGCAATGTGTTCTTTTTAAATCATCTCAAGCAATTTGTGATGCTTTGCTCAGGCGGACCGTTTGTTTCATTTTGTTCAGTACGTGAATGCTGGTGGATCTCTTGGGGCAGGCATGCAGCCCGACTTTTGTAGATGAACTCTAAAATGGAGCAAATAGGGCGTTATTTTTATTTTGAGTTGTTACCTTCATGAGTAATATTTTAAAATAAAAATGCTGTTCATATTTTTGGCATGAGGTACTTTATCCAATATTATTTCGCTGAAATCGAATTTCCGACCTGCAAAGCAGATCAAAGCAGAAGGTTTCGTTCGCTTCTACACACAACAACAACAACACAACAACAACCTTTTTTCTAACTAGTTTGGGGTCGGCTTCCAGTTTAACTGGATGAAGCTGACTGCTTCATCATCATTTGCCTAGCTTTTTCCCAAATATGTTGGATCGCCTTCTAGTCTCACCGGATGCAGCTGAATACCAGTATTTTACATGTAGCGACTGATTATCTAACCTCCTTAACTCAGTTAGTTAGTACTGGGTAATACAATACCCCTAGGTAAGACTGGTTATCAGACTTTCAGGCTTCTGTTAGTAACGACGGACGAAAGACCTACGAATTGAAGCCAGATCGCTACTACACCGAGCTTACCTGAATTTTCCCAACGTGTATGCTCCATTTGGTGTTGGAAGAAAGTTTTTGTCAGCAGGATGTGGTGCTCCGTCGATTCCGCGGTAAAATTCCACTAGAACTCACAAAACATCGTGCAAGTGAAGTGCTACTAACTAGTTTTAAATTGCATATACTAACAAAAATTGCTAGTAGTATTATAAATATGTTACTCTGTAAGGTATTTATCTATGGGCCAAAGTAGCCTGAAAATAAAGGTTTTTTTTTTTTTTTTAAAACTCTATCATTAAAACTAAAAACGAGAAACTATTTATTTTGAGTTTCTCATATTACGGCGCTGTTGCAAGCACTATGATCACGGCTAAACTGAAGTTATTGCGGGTGGGTGTTTATGAGCAGACAAATCGGTCTACCCACTTTTTTGTTCGTTTTTTGCGCTCGGTACCACTACCGCTGTCACTCGCAACTCGATGCTGTTCCCGACACGAAACTCACCGTGTCCGCTTGCGAACTTATTTCGGCACTTTTTCGGTTTTTACAGTTGAAAAGTTTCAAAAGCCGGTTTAAATTGAGCATCAAAACCGTAGCGGTAACTTAAATATACTACATTTTTTGTGATTAAATAAATACACCTTTACCTTTCCGCGTATAAAAGCAAAATAAACATGATTCGCGTCCGGTAAACGTTATTTATTTAGAGTAAACGTGTTCATGTTTTTCTTTGCTATTTATGTTTACATAGCACGGATATGAGGTAAATATTGTTTCTGTAATGATTATTTTCATGGGATTTATCTAGCTATATAAGGTAAACATGACATGACATTAAATTTTCATTCTTCTGATAGAATTAACGCCTTTCAAGAACTGTTTATCACAGTGTCACCGAACAAATATTGTCTTGAATCGAGGCGACAAGACAAACAAGAATATGTCATTTAAGTAGCTTCGTAACTTTTACATGATAAAACATTGAAAATATTAGAAACAAATTGTACAGTGCTGTCGATAAGTAAAACAAATGGGAATTGGAAGTAATCATGCAATACTGGGAATACCAGGAATAGTCGAACTGACTTCGGAATTCAATCTGAGGGCAATTGAAACTAAGGCTGCGTTCACACATGATGAAGTGAAACATTTGTAAAATAACGACTAAGCGTAATAACTAACTAATATCGTAAGCGACCGATTTGCATCGTAAGATTTGTAATTACTGCTGAAATGACTTCTTGTTAGGAGGAAAGAATAATTAATTTGGTGTCGCTTAATATTATTGAAAACGGACGTTCCACATATTATATTATCATATAAATTATAGCTCAGTACAATGTGATAACAACCTAGTTTAAGAGCATCTTACACAGCAATCTATTCTACTCTATCAATGTGAGTTATGAAACTTTCACGACTTATCAGAACTAAACCAAAGGTTAAATTTCTATCTCCACTTTACCTTTGTAGATTTACAAGAGTTCCTTGAGTCTTTGGCAGTAACCCGTATGTATGCCTTTGCGTCCAATATCGTTAAAAGAACTTTACTGGAAACCTGAGATTGTCTATGCGCTGTCCTGAAAGTTTAATGGTCCGGACACGACCTCAGGCAATGCAACTAACATCAAGTGACATGGTATGCGCGTAAAGGCAGAAACACACTACTGTGTCGTGTCGCGTCAGAAACTAATCCGTTTCATACACTTACTATGGTTAGAAATACATTTTAACGCATACGTTAGCGCTGCGACACAACACACTATAGTGTATTTATATCTTAAGAAGTTTAAAAATCGTAATTTTATTATTTTTTTTCCTCCACAAGTCCTGTTGCAAAACGCTTGTCGAGAGGTACAGAGTCTACCAAAGCGGAGACGAGTGGAGTGGAGAGGAGACGTACAGGAATCGGCCGACCATATTGGTTGAATTACGCATCTGTTCTCTCGTCCCTCCTGTGATTGGTCAAAACTTGAGGATTCCGCACCGCTCAGCTCGTCTCTGCATCGCTCCACTCGTCTCCGCACCGCTGCGCTCGTCTCCACTTTGCTCCATCCCCATTGAAAAGGGAGGATCCCTCTACCAGACGGGTGTTGTGCCTGGTGGGCTACTTCCCGACAGTTATTGTCGGTTTTTTGTGATTTTAATTCTTCATTTGCGTCATAGATGTCGCTAGTGTTCTTTTTGTCGAATTAAATACGAGTAGGCCCGCTACGGTGAAGTCCGGGCCTGAAGCTCCTGGCTAAGTCGTAATCTACTAGTTCTGAGATAGCTCTTAGGTATGTTCGACTCTTTGCTGTGTGTGGAAATTCAATTAAAATGTAGTGCAAAACTTCTCAATAGAGCCACAAGCTGTTTTTAATTAGTTTAATTAAAGTCTTGTGTTATTTGTGTGTGGCTTGTAATTAACATTTTGATCTAAATAGGTACGCTGTTAATGGATTGCTGTTTTACCACGATATCTTTACAACATATAGGTTGTTATAAAGCTTCTTACGCTCCACTCCAAGACAGGCCACATAAATAAAGAACGAAGCAAGTTCTGCAAGAGAGGTGTCCACCACCTTACGACTTCTTGAAGCCCCAAGAACACCTGTCTCCCGGCAGTGAACTACAGTGGCCTATTTTGAAAGCTCTAAATCGATTGCGTTCCCAAGTAGGCCGCTGTAAACATAATCTAGCAAAATGGGGTACGATAGGTTCCTCCAACACAGAGTACGAGTGGCGCGCTCCGGATAAAACTATGCCCCACCTACTGAAGTGTCGCAGGTGTCCATTTACCTACACTCTTGACGACCTGTATAGCGCCTCTGCCGCCGCAATAAACGTGGCCACCTACTGGGCCCAAACTGTATAATGGAAGTAACATCGATACGACAAGAACAAGAAGAAGATGGCTCTTATTTATTTGGGAAAATTATTTGAACTCTGAGTGCCTGAGGATGGAGGCCGGCCTAGAAAGAGGTGGCGAGAAGATTTTGACGCGCACCATGAAGCTGGTTTGAGGTGGAGCAGGAGAAGACTTCCTGGAGGGTTTTGAGGGGTTTTTGCTCAGCAGTGGGACATAAAAGGCTCAAAAAAAAAATTGGAGTGAGAGAGAGAGAGAGCAGCGGTGGCCTAGTAGTGGTGGCCCCGACTTACGAACAGTAAGTCGTGGGTTCGAATCCAGACAGGCGCTTTACTTGGTGTAATTTATTTTATCACCACTGCTCTAAAAACGGTGAAGGAAAACATAGTAAGGAAACCGGTATGTCCTAGAACCAAAAATTCGAAGACATGTGACATCGACCAATCCGCACTGGGCCCGCGTGGTGGATTTATAGCCCATTCCCTTTCATTGAGAGGAGGCCGTGTCCCAGCAGTGGGAACATTATAGGCTGATGATGATGATGATGAGACAGTGGCAACTCTGTGAAGGGTCGCACTGGAAGAACACAGGGTCACTCACTTTGAGCTGGTAGTTCTGTAGTTTTTACCTACCCCCTGGGAAAAAACACGTGTGTGTTTACGATGCTTTAAATAATATCATAACATCACGCCTGTATCCTAGAAGGGTTAGGCAGAGGTGTACCTAATTAGTACTAGTCATATTTATTTTATTTAGGTTATTTTTGTTTAAGTCCCACGTAAGAGGGGGCGAGCATATAGCCACTAGGCTTTAAATGAAGTTTACTGAAAGATGTTTATAACGAAAACAGTATCAGATAAATCATAATTAAGTGCAATATTTATGTAGGTAACTTCTTACAAATAGCAGTTATTAATAAACAAAGTAATAAGTTCAATAACTCAATTTGCCTTTGTTAACTTTCGTAAACTAACATTTAACACTAAGAGGTCCTACTTCACAGCCCTTTATTTCCCCAAACTTTTAACGACATCACATAACTTATGGGTTTTGACCACCATAGCGACCCCATTTACTAAGTTAATTTATGTGGCGCTAAGGCTCAATTTACATTGTCGCAGGGTGGAATGGAAGTTCTTTGTAACGAAAACTTTGAAATCTTAGAAAGCTTATTAAACTTTTTATCATATTTAAAGTATAAATTAAAAAAGAGCTGCTAGATTTCTAGTTTCCCTTGTTTACTTACCAAGGGTAAGGAGAATTCTCCGGTAAACACGCGACTTGGTTTTTCGCTTGTCTCTCACTAGATACAAGCCAATATATATTTATTTCATCATTATACTATTAAATATTTTTTCGAACTTTTACGATCAGAACACATTATAAAACATGGAAACGGCTGGTAAAATCCGGTCGAAACGTCGGGCTTTGGTAAAATTCGCGATAAATACATAATCATATGTGTTATAATTTTTTATTTATTAATTTAAAATCATTTTGCTTAGCAAGATTAGCTACCTAGCTAAGCTGCTAGAAAATAACCAAGGGAATTCATGAAAATTCTCCGGAAGACGCGCGACTTGTTTTTTGGCTCGTGGCTTGAATTTATTAAAAAAAATATATACACTCGAGAGCAATGAATCCGGGTCACTTAAAGAATCCTAAAAATCTCGGAAACTAAAAATGCTAGGTTAATGCAATAAATTATATTTAATAGACAATGTAATACTCCTTAAATGAAGGTATTAAAACTTCTTAGTTATTTTATAGTTATATCATAAAAAAATCAAATTTGAAAAAGGGCCAGTTTCGAAGATGGAACTACGAAATTACAGCATTTGGTTTTGCTTTTGTTTGTAATCTGTCATTTATGTGGGTACATAAACCATGTTGATAGTGCTCTATATTCATTATTCAAGCTGAAATTATGTCGCTTACGCCTGAAGAATGCACCAGAATACTTACAATGCTGGAAACCGGCCGGAGTCAGCGCGATACAGCCAGGACTGTCGGTGTGTCACTGTCAACAGTACAAAGAGTTCTCCGACGTTACGAAGAAACTGGTTCTAACCTACGCAGACCAGGAACGGGCAGAACCAGGTGTACCACAGCACGAAAAGACCGATACTTGGTGAACACCATGCTTCGAAATCGCTTTCTCACAGGAACTGAACTCACAAATCAGTTTCGACGCCTCGGAGGAAGTAACCCAAGTGCATGGACAGTAAGACGTCGGCTTGCTGAATCTAACTTAAAACCCCTTAGACCTGCAAACGGCCCTAAACTGGAGCGTGGGCATCGTATTTCAAGACTAAGATATGCCCAGAGCCACGTAAATTGGAGTATTGAAGATTGGTCAAAAGTTATGTTCTCCGACGAATCAAAATTTATGCTCTACAAGCACGATGGAAGACACAGAGTGTATCGAAGACCAGGGGAAAGATTCAAGCAAGCATGCATCGAAGAAAAAGTAGCCTACGGTGGTGGGTCTGTACTTGTGTGGGCCGGAATTTCTTCTGAAAGTCGCACAGAGCTGGTGATCATAGAAAACGGCTCTTTAACTAGCGTAAGATATGTGGAAGAAATCCTCAATGATCACGTTGGTCCATTTATGGTCAATTTAGGTGAGGATGCTATATTTATGCATGACAATGCCCGACCTCATACAGGTAGGATTGTGAATGACTACCTTCAAGAGATGAACATTACTCGTATGGAGTGGCCAGCGCGCAGCCCGGATATCAACCCGATCGAGCATGCTTGGGACGAGCTAGGCAGATGCGTAAAACAACGAAACCCTCCCCCAATCACGCTTCGTGAGCTCAAAATTGCTCTCACAGAGGAATGGGAGAATATTCCCCAAAATCGTATAAGGAACTTGGTGTACAGCATGCCAAACCGCGTAAACGCAGTAATGGAAGCACGAGGAGGCAATACGAAGTATTAAAATTCAAGAAAATCGTAATAAAGTTCAAAAATTTCATGTTTCCTATTTTTGTTTTAAGGAGAGATCAGCAGTTTTTTTCTTTATGTAATTTTGTGTTAATAAAATGTATGGTGACTCATATTTTTTTTACTTTCATTTAAGGAGTATTACATTGTCTATTAAATTACAATTTATTGCATTAACCTATCATTTTTAGTTTCCGAGATTTTTAACATTCTTTAAGTGACCCGGATTCATTGCTCTCGAGTGTATATTAATTATAATAAATAATTTTGGAATGCGGTTATATTTTTTTGCAAAAGGTTTTTTATTTCATCTATTTTAGTTGAGATATTCCACAACTTTTTTTGCCATACATAATTTTAGGTTATCAATTCATCAACATAGACAGAGCAGACAAGAACGAGTATTTAAGAAGCTAATTCATAAACTACTAAAGCAAAGGGAATAAAGACTGTTATTGTATAAAACCACCGCGCAAGTTTATGTGCAAGTTTATGTGCTAAATGAATAAAGAACCACATAAATCGGCCCAGTAATTACGGAGAAATTTGGGTTACACACAAGAAAAAAAAGATGCTTGCCGAATACATAATAACCTCTCCTTTTTTTGAATCGGTTAAATATCGCTTTCTTTCCATTACGGAGCAATATAAATTTAGCCTTAATCTTTACAAGAACGTTGTACGACATAAAAATGCAGCAGACTACTAAACATTTAGATAAACAGAAAAGAATGATAAGTCATTTGTGAAGGGAGAAATCTCGCAAAAATAACTTTTTGTGACGTGAGGGGCATGACCTCGACTTGTGTGACCTCTCGTGACCTTTGAGTTGACGTCATAAGGAAAATTGTTAGAGGGGTCCTTGTATAGAAAATATGTGGTTCAGCGAAGACATAGTAGGAGAAAATGTGTGTAGTAAAAAGAATCGAATAAGTGTCAAGTTTCAGTTTCATTTATTCGAGACCACCAGCATCATAACTGCCTTGACATTCAAATAGTGCCAGTGGTCCTTCGAGCCGGATCTTTTCAACACTATCGAAGCGATGTAGTTGCTGGATGTTGCAGTCGGTGTTCTGAGGTCAAGGATTTGACGTGAGAGGTCGTCCAAAGCGAGAAAGGGAAAGGTACAAGAGAAAAGAGGTTTGGGGGATAGAGGTGTTAGGGTTGTGGAGTTTCAAATGACCTCTTTCTGAATCAGACAAGTACAAACAAGGATCATTATCTACCTGGTCTTTACCTCCTCATACTGTTAGTAGAACTGAATGCAGCTGAATACCAGTATTTTACATTATTAAAAAAAATACATACTAAATGTATGGAACAACTGCTTTTTTGGTCTGAACCAACCCTAAACAAAAATGAAGTACTGAATTTGCGCCAGTTACAGAGGAAATCGACTGTTGTGGTATGGACATGTGATAAGAAGGGATGAATATAAATGTTGTTGGATGGAGAGGGAGAGGAAGACCAAAGAAACGATGGATGGATTGTGTGAGGAATGATATGAAAGATAAAGGACTTAATGATAGATAGCGTGACGGTTGACAGAGGAGAATTGAAGAATAAAACGTGTTGCTCCGACCCCAAGTAGCACGGGACAAGTGCGGGAAGATGATGATGTACTATATACGTGGTTACCGTTTGTGCATCGGTGTGCCTGCCACCCTGTATTTTATTAAACAAAATATAATAATAATAAAAAGATTTTGCTTACTATTCCAATCCTCTAATAATATATTCCCGCTCACATCCCTATTTACATCCACCGTATAAATTAGGCTCAGCAAAAAATCTCGCCTCGCAAATATGCGCGTATAAAAATATTATACGGCATACTAGCATGAATACATAGTAGTTTAGGTAAAGGAACCTGTTGAAGGTAGATGGGAAAAGTTTTACAGATACCTACGTCCAAAATAAAGAGATATACAGAAGGTCAATTTCAAACAACGAGCCTAAACGCACGCACACATAGACACGCTTCACGTATAGCGAGTGCAAGCGCACTCACGAACGCGACTGGCATTTGTTTAACCTTTTGAACGTCAGAGCATAAACGCAGACGCGTGCCTTCCACGCCAAGCCACAATTTCAACTACCGTTTTGTCACATATTGGTGTCGTTTGGCGTACGGGGCACGCGCTTGCTTGTCACGTATATCTGGCGTTCAAATGGTAATAATCCTCCATAAATCATGATCTGTCGAATGACCGATTTGGTCGAGACGCCATTGTTTAACTATCGTGTCTACTTCGTGGACTGATGATGGGATAACATAACATAATAACATAATTTAAAAAAAAGATTGTAGATTTACATTAATTACATTAATAACAGGTTAAACAGAATTGTATTCTACAATACGGTGGGTGAAGCTCTGTCCTCCTAGCTAGGCTACAAAATAGCCTATGTTTAGGAGGCACAGTTTCGATCCCCTAGATAGTAATTGGCTCTGGTACTAATGACATTCGAAGCACCGAAACTGCACTGAGTGTAAGTCTTTTGTTACGGACTACCTTCAGGGTATTTGTGACTGCCGGGACTGCGGGACTGTTCGAAAGAGATACTGTGGCCCCGGAACACAAAGGGCGATGAAGGAACATGGATGGGTTTTAGTCAGTAAAAGTCTGACACTCCCTCCTGCTCCGCCCAGAGCGGGAGGAGTCATTTGATGATTTCCCATCCGGAAAAAAAGGGTATTTGTGATGTACACTAAATAATTTGGTGACATGCTTGGTTTGTATTTCTATATCGTGTAGGTATCACAAAGGGTGTTATAAAGACCATCAAACTGAACAACTTTTTGACACGGGAACAATATCGTCATCGACAAATTTGGGTAGGTATTGAAGTTTTTATGGGACAGCTTGTTATTTTTCATCCCATCTATTCGAAAAGGACGACTTAGTTCGCCTTTAAGTGCGCTCAAAAGTGGTGTTTTCTATAAGAATCTTTTAGCGGGCAGTAATGAGTTTTTAATCCTCTTTATAAGTGCGACGCAATTGTCTTTGCCACCCAATTTTTGAATTTGGATCATCTTAGTGTTTAGCGCCAAAGAAATCGAATTTTTCAAGTGCCTTTCATTTTCCAGGGTCGGCAATGCCCTCTCTGGCAGGCTGTGCTCTGTGGGCGCGAGCCTTCTGTGGTCATATATTTTGTGCTTAATAGCTGTTCTCAATGTATTCATGACACCTGATAAAGCTGATCGACGGTAGTTATTGGCTCCAGAACTTTGATTATAGTTGCAAAGTTGATGCTACGTTTTAACTACTTTGTCTAGCTGGCGAGCTGAAGGAAGCTCAGGGGAAAGATGAGTTGAGGGTACTGACTTGTTTGCTGGTTTATGGACTTATGTATGGAGTTATAACTAAGATAACATAGCATTTAATAACATCACGCCTGTAATCTCCAAAGGGTTAGATAGAGGTGTGCGTAATTAAAGTACAGCCATATTTCACCAGTTAAGTTCAAGTCCCATGTTATAGTGAGCCTATTGCCGTCAACCGGGCACAAAGTCAGTCAGTCATAAAGTCACTCCGGGGCTGCTACTGAGAAATTCTTAATGGAAAACCCCAATAACATTTCGCCCGACCTGGGAATCGAACCCAGGAACTTATGCTCAGCAGTCACGCTTGCGACTCGTATCAAACTCGTATAGATTCGTGTCAGTGTTTACTCTCGAAATACATTTTTTCTTAAACCCACCGAGTTCATTCACTTAAGATCAACAAGGCGTTCTCGGAACAGAGGAAGAGTTAGCAAATATCAAGAAGACCAAGGAAACGATGGATGGGTTGTGTGTAAGAAAAAGAAGTAAATGATAGCGTGACGATTAACAGAGGAGAATGAAACAAAAAAAACCGGCTAAGCGCGTGTCGGGCCACGCGCAGTGTAGGGTTCCGTAGTAGCCCGTTATCACGGGGTCGTTCTATATTGAACGACCCCGTTGGTACAGTGCCATCTAGCGGCAGCTTTGTGAAACTTACGATGATTTATTATGTTTTTTTTTTTTTTTTTTTTTTAGATTTTGTTTTTCAATGCAAGTCTTTACCCGTTATATTCTTAGTCACATTATAGGATTTATTCTAAGGATTTTGTATGTGGTACAAAATTATCCAACACCCAAGTTCAACGACTATTACTGCTAAACTAATAAAATAATTTTAAACGCTACAGTTTTCCTTTAAAGTTCATGAAATGCACTATCATCATGAATTTTTCCAGATTTTTCAAGCTAGCAGTTTAGCTTTTAGACGGGGGGACGCCCTACTGGAACAAAAATTTGCACTTTAAAGTTTAATATTTCGTAAATGGAGCTTTAAAACGAAAAGTCAACCCCCCAGCAAGTCATTTTAAAAGACCTATTCAAAGATACCCCATGGGGTAGACGACAAAAAAAAAATCATTCCCACTTCACATGTAGGGGAGCTACCCTAAAAAAAAATATTTTCCAAAATTTTATTTTACCACTTTGTTGGCGTTGTTGATATACACATCTCTACAAAATTACAGCTTTCTAGTACTAACGCTCTCTTAGCAAAACATCGGTCAGACAGACAGACGGACATGACGAAACTATAAGGGTTCCTTGTCAGGACTACGGAACCCTAAAAAAGTTCTACCCCTAAGTAACATTGGACAAAGGTAGGAAGATCCCTTTTGATTGAAATCTCATATCACCAAGTACATAATTATGTAAAGCAGTATTCAACCAGCCCTATTTCCTTTCTGTCTAATTAATTCCCTTAAGTAGTTAACTAATTTCCTTTTGCGGTGAAGTGACTTCCTCCTGCGACCCTCAACCATCAAGATTAGGATTTAGTTAATTCCGGGTCTGTAACTGTTTATTTGAAAGGGCACGAATGAAGAAGCACGTTAAGCCGATGGTCCCTGCTGTCATTTGTTGATCTTTGACAATCGTTGCTGGTAGTCAGTGGCTCGAAAGTCTGACAACCAGTCTTACCAAGGGGTTTCGAATTACCCAATACCTAACTGGGTTGTGGAGGTCAGATAGGCAGTAGCTCCATTTAAAATGTATTCAGCTGCATCCGGTTAGACTGGAAGCAGACCCCAACATAGTTGGGAAAAGAGGACTAATGTATTAAGAATTTAAAAGGGCTTGGAATAATTTTGTATAAAGCCTGGCCGGCCTAACTTTTTTTTTTTTCAAAGTTGCGGCCACTCTCAAAACTTATATTCATCGATAGCCGGTTTAAATACAAACCAGTTTTGAATGAGACAAAATGTTGTAAACTTTTAATCACAAATTCGCTGCGGAAACCAAAATTCGATACCAACCAAATCACCATGAAAATAACGGACCATTCTCACAACAGATTTATTTAAGAAATTACAATGAAATCCCAATATAAACGCACAATTATCATTGCGAGCCGGTTTCCCGCTAAACTTGAATAGGTAAAGGAAAGAAAATTATCATATAAAGTGAAAATCCTTGAGCACATGTAATCTGGAGCTGTACGCATAATATAATCGGGACCGCGTAAATACCGGCTAAATATTGGATTTGTGAGAGCTATGATCCTATTTCAGTCTTATATTAAAACTTTAATAAACAGATTATTCGTAAGTATATTAAACTAGTTTTTGCTCGTGGCTTCGCTCGCATTTATTTACAAAAAAACACACTACTAAAGTATTTATCATAATATAATTCAATAGTGATTCGCACGCGTGAAGTTTGATAATTGTACCATGGGATCTTACTTAGGTTATAAACTATCTGTCTGCAAAATGTTATCCAAATCTGTTCAGTAGTTTTTGCGTGAAAGAGTATAAACATCCATACATACAAACATACTCACAAACTTTCGCATTTTTATTATTAGTAGGATAGTAGGATTAGTATGGATGGCGGACGTCACGCGATTTCACCTGCGTAGTTCCCGTTCCCTTGGGAGTACGGGCATAAAATATAGCCTATGTTACTTGCTGATAATGTAGCTATCCATTGCTGAAAGAATTTTTCAAATCGGTTTAGTAGTTTTAAAGTTTATCCGTTACATACAAAAATACAAATCTTTCCTCTTTATAATATTAGTATCAACTATTACTAGACTAGCTTACTAGCCTATGGAGTTCGATAATTGCCCCACGGGATCATATTACCGGAATAAAAATTATCCCGTGCTAATCCAGGTTATAAACTATCTGTATGCCAAATTAAAACCAATGTCGAACATCCAGACATCCATACATCCTCACAAACTTTTCTCATTTATAATATTAGTAGGATAAGTTATATGTTATTAAATTTTGATAAACAGGGGCCCTACTCTCTAACGCTTCGTCTGTGTATTCGGATCTATCCGTCTCACTCGCGCACCTCTGCAGATGAGTGCGAGTGAGAGAGACGTATATATCCGTCCGGCCCTACTCCCTGGGCCTCTGTACTGTTTTTGAAGGTCCAGGGGAGAGTATTAGGTTGCGCCTTTTAAAAGTACAATGTTATTTTAGCTTTCTTTTCTTCAGGGGTTTACTTTGATGCCTAAGCGCCTTTTGTTTAGTTTCAATTTTGTATTACACTCAAGTCTTCGGTAAAAAAAATATAGTAAAAGACTTAATCTATATATCCATCTGAAATAGGTTATTGAACTCTTTTCTTAGTATGGGCGAAATTAGTAGTTTGTGGAATACAATATCAAACCTTAAGCCGTCCACTTCCTCGAGGTTCTTACTTGGTAAAATATGACTGAAGATACATGTGAACGAATTCTTGAATGAAAGATTACAATGAAATATATAGATAGGTACAATTTTATCAGGAGGATTATTTAATTAAACACAAGGAAATAGTTATCTGCCTACCTACAATTAGCAAGCATATTATTCTATTATTTATAGAATAATATGCTTGCTAATTGTATGCTATTGTGTTTTGTGAAATATAATTATCTAGTTTTCAGTTTTCATGTATAATTTAACTTTTAATTTTTTCTGTGTACGTCTGACGATTTTAACTCCTAACTTTAAGTATATTGACATTTTTATTTGGTTTCATGTATATTTTAATCTCTAGCTTTTAAGAATTTGATTTTGCTGTGCCCTGACAGGGTCTACAACGGCTCTTAGCTCTAAGCCTTCTTTGTTAACACCATGTTTTTACCTTGTGGAACGCAAATAAATGAATATGAATACATAGAGCTGTGGTTTCCACAAGTGGGTGTGGTGGTGGGAACCAGCCATAACAGTGCGCATCCTGGTCATCTCGTCATCACTTTCTGGGCCGGCCTCGGTGGCGACGTCCATCCTCAGGCACAGATTGCGTGGAGACTTTTGCCCAGCAGTCGTTATGCATGCGGCTAACGTGGCCCGCCCAATTCCATTTGAGCCTAGCAGCCTGTTTGTCTATATACGTCAATAATTCAACCGTTTTGGAGCGCAATGAGGTGTTCCGTATTCTGTCTGATCTTTAACTAAAAATTGTTAGACATAGACATCCACCAAACTGAACTGTGTCCGCGTCGTGGATTACTCTCTGTCTCTTTTACAATGAGGAGGCCTGGAAACAGTAGGAACTGTAAAAGCTGATTACGCTTGTGGTCGCAGTTTGTTTATGCTTGCCAATAACACATTAATTTCCAGTTAAGTTTGTTAAGTTAAGTAAGTTAAGTAATTTGTAGATCTTTGACAGTCGTTACAGGTAGTCAATGGCCCGAAAGTCTGACGACCAATCTTACCAAGGAGTATCGTACTACCTAGTACTAACTGGGTTGTGCAGATCAGATAGGCAGTCGCACCGTGTAAAATACTGGTATTCAGTTGCATTTAGTTAGACTGGAAGCCGACCCCAACCTGTTTGGGAAAAGGCTAGGCAGATGAGAATGATGATTTCATCCTGAAGGTACAGTTATCAGCCCAAAACAAAAACATCAACCCGCAAAAGCTTCAGCGTTTGAATTTCCGAGTTAGAAACAAAAGTGTGATTGGTGTTTCCGTGAGAAAAACCAATCGCGACTCGCGATTGGAAACTTGGAACAAGGCCCAATGAAGCTTTGAAACCGACCCTAACTCGGTTTCGACAAGCTACGGTACTATTGTTACGTTTCCTGTGGTTCTTTTTTCCTTCTGTGATTTGAGATACACCCGGTAGGCTGTGATGTGACTAACACAATATAGGCTGCGGAGAGATATGTGAGGGGAACTTGATCATGACAATTAGGGGATTAAGTTGATTGGTTTAGTGATAACATTAGTTCAAATAGACAGATGTTTTGGTTGCAGGTTCGCGCAGTAGATGAGCGATTCAATGTTGCGTTTTTCTTCTCGCATTAACCAATTAATACCAGCGTGCGTCTATGTATATGTGACCAGATGTATGAGCGTGGACGAGGCAAAAGGAGGGGGAGGTGCTCTGTGGTTACCACCTACCCTAATTAGAAAAAGGCGTGAGTTTATGTATAAATGTAACCAAATATCATTACCTTACGTTCCAGTCGCAATGGCGCACGCGCATTCGAGGAAAAAATTCGATTTAAATAAGTTATTGGCCAAATCTAACTCTAAACTAGTGTTCTCGCAATTTTTGTAATATTTGTATTTAATAAGTGTAATTACTGTGGTGGACACTCAAACAGCCCTCAAGGATAATATTTTGTGATTTGTTACCGCGTGCACGCGAAAGAAGATTCTACCATCAAGAAACTCTAAAATAAGGGTTAAAGCTGGACAATCGTAAGTGTTTGCAATCCTTTTTACACCCTAAACCCTTTTCTGTTGTTCACTGACTGAAATACGATATATCAATCCATTCAGCTAGTCATTGTCTCCCTATTTTGAGGCAATCATTGAGAATAACCTCAAAATTGAATTCTCGCAATACAGTCCCATTCAGGTGAATATTCCTAGATTTCCAAGAGGATTTTATTCATCTCTTGAACCACGCATCCGCTTAATTAACCGACTTTTGTTTACCCTTTCGCTATTTCGCCATCACATTTTTATTTAAGAATGTAGTTCGTCAATTGTTTATATTTGAAAACTGTCAACCGATTGTCTACAATCCACCCTCTCCTGTGTAGCTTTCACAACGCTTCGATTCGATTTTCGATTCGGAAAGTCATAATTATGTCTATTTCGCTCGATTTCGTAATGTAAAAAAAAGACAGACATTCGACTTTCCGAATCGAAAATCGAATCGAAGCGTTGTGAATAGGGGACTGGTAAGCGCTTCACGACTTGATTGTTGTTTTTTTAATGTTTTAAGTATGCATTTAGGACTTTAATAATTTAATAATTTTTAAGAAATTTTAGTGTCGCTAATTTAATGTACAATGCACTCTGTTTTCATGAATTTATGTGACTTTGAAAAATGTGATTGAAAATAGTATTATTAATATTGTATATTGGGACCTGATGCCTCAATAAATAAATAAATAAGAATAAATTATATGTATTGTCTTTTTTTAGTACATTTTTCTCTTTTTCTAAATTGTATCAACGGTTCATAAGCCATTACTCAAGTTAAAAGCGTGGAGATAAACTATTAAAATGTTTGTTTTGTTTTTAGGGTTCCGTACCCGAAGGGTAAAAACGGGACCCTATTATTAAGACTCCACTGTCCGTCTGTCTGTCACCAGGGTGTATCTCATGAACCGTGATAGCTAGACATTTGAAAACTTCACAAATTATGTACTTCTATTGCCAGTGTGACAAAAAATAAAAAAATATATAATATTAAGGGGGGCTCCCATACAACAATCGTGATTTTGTTGCAGTTTTGTCTAATGTTGTATAGATAATGGTACGGAACCCTTGGTGCGCGAGTCCGACACGCACTTGGTCGGTTTTTTGTTTCACTCTGGTAGATAGTGACAACGTTACCAAAACTATTGAAAGCTGAGACAAAAACGAAGATATTGCAAAATCAAGCGAATCCAAGTAACTATAAAATAATACCTATTGAGGTAAATGTTCTACAAACGTCTCTTATCAGTAAACATTTACTTAAACAGCCTATTTACATAGTTATCCCAGGCGGCGTGCTTGTGGCTTTACCGGAGCTGAGGTAAAACTAAACGATAGTAGATAAAATCTTATTACTGTTTGTAGAGGATATAATATATAACATCACGCCTGTAATCACCGAAGGTTTACACAGAGGTGTATCTAATAGTACACCCCATATTTCGCCATTTATGTGACGGCGCCTCGCATATGGACAACCGCAGGGAGGGCGTGGTGCTCAATATTTTAAGTCCCATGTTATTAGGGGCGAGCCTATTGCCATTGAGATGTCCTGATAAAAAAAACAATAGCACTTTATCCGACCCGGGAATCGAACCCAGTACCTCATCCTCATGCAGTCGCGCTTGCGACCGCTAGACCTACGAGGAAGACTTGTTCGTTACGAGACCTCAAGCCACTTAAGGGGTTGGGTTTTGAAACGAGTCGCCTGAATTTGAAGATTCTGTCACTGTGGAGGGGGTCAAGGGGGTTGATCTGAAGCGCCCCCATGTGATTTGAGCTGCCGGAGAAAAAAAAATACGTATGTAATTTAGGCAAAAAAAGTGTTATTTTCGCAAATAAGGCAAAAAAGTGTTATTTTCGCAAATCGTTTATTTTCTCGATTCTATCATATGAAACACCTAAATAAAAGGCTAAAAGTGTCTTAGTGTTTTTGGTCTCCGACTAACCGTTTGTCGTAAGAACGATGTCGAATGGATTCTGTCACTTCGTCCATGTAGGTTAGGTTAGGTTAGCACTGTGACCAACTACGCGCGAGCGCTACCTCGAAATTGGTCGTAGTAAAAAATTTGTGCCCCGTTATGTATTCACTGACCGAAATTTACATTAAAAAAAGTAACATTTAAAAATTAATAAAAAAAAATGATGGATGAAGATGAAAGTGGGGGGCGACTATACACCCCTCCCTCCATCCCCCCCACCCCGCTCACCCCCCAATTCAGGAGGCAACTTAAGTTTCAATAAAATAATGATTTACAATTTTTTTATTAGTAAGTACTACTTTTGTTCCCACATACTCACACTCCCATATCAGTACCTTTTGGGCTACTTTCAAAGATAAAATTCACCTTAACATTCACTCATCACAACTTTACAAAGAAAAGTGGCAAACTACGTGTAAATACAAACAGCGCTAAACACGACAAATTGATGGAAATTAAAACGAACGCAGCCCAGGGCTACCCGACGTCTTGGCACTAACACTAGGCATTAGTTCTGCTCTAAGGAACTCTTAGTGCTGAAGTAAATCACTTAGTCCTTACACTTAGTTATGGGGACGTATTTTAAGTACTAGACTGCAGCAGGCATCTATCAATTGTAGTTAACGAAAGATTCTTTGGAGTAAAATAAGGATTATATTAATAAAGGGTGTAAAACACCTCTTAACGAAGCCGAAAGGAACTTGTTCTCCTCGTCATTGCGATTATTTTTTTGTTCTACACCATAACTGGGAACCTTCTAGTTACGGAGTTATTGGGGGTCAAAGTTCCAAATTTTTGACAATTTTTTTTTAATGTATGATTTTTACTTTACACACCTCCACGACCCCCGTACTATTCAATTCATACATTAGCACAATGTTTTGAGTGCATTGAGTTCTACCACAAAACATGCAACATTTTTCATCCCAAAAAAAACTGTCGTTTCCCAGCAATATTTTTTGCGTAAAGTTACTTAGTTTGATGTATAGAATGCTTGATTGACGGCTTCGTGATGAGGTGGTTTACACCCTGTATTTATACACCTATAATTGCACTTAAAACTTGAATAGCTTACCTTCTTAGAAATTGTGAAACTTTGGAGGCCTTAAAGAAATAGTAACACTATGTTGTAGACGTCCGTTGCCTGACGTATGCCAATTACAGAAATTGATGTTTTATGTTAGTTATAAGACTTAACATCGGTAGTGTTTTTATTTTATTTTGCCGTATATAAATTTTATTTATATCTATGACAACTGTTTTTGATAATGAATCTTTTTTCTCTGCCAACGAATCTGCTGCCACTTCTGATAATGATAGTTTTTGTTCCGTTGTAGACACCCTTGGCGATATTTTACGTGAAACTTTCAATCAAAACCTTGATCGGCTGTTAAACGTTTGTCATATCAATGCCCAAAGTATTCCAAGCCACTACAATGAACTGTATGATACCTTTACGAACATAAATGTCCATGCCGTCCTGATTTCCGAGACCTGGCTAAAACCGGAACTCCCGTCCACCACTTACTCTCTCCCAGGATTCGTTCTTCTACGGAATGATCGTATTGGTAAGAGAGGGGGTGGTGTAGCAATTTACCTTCGTGCTGATTTTCCTTTTAAAATTCTCGCTTCTGCTTCCTCTAATAATTCGGCTGAGTTTCTCTTTCTCGAAGTTTGTGTTAAAGGAGCTAAAATCGTTATTGGAGTTGTATATTGTCCCCCTTCCCTTGATTACTGCATCGAATTCGAATCGGTCCTAGAATCTTTGGGTTCGGAGTATGCACATCACATTGTCATGGGGGATTTCAACACCAGCCTCCTCGCCCATAACTCCCCTCGATCCTCTAAACTCCAACATCTGGTCGAGTCAGCCAGTTTGCACGTGTTGCCTCTCCAACCTACGCATCACAACACTGTCGGTGATGATACTTGGCTCGACCTAATCCTCATCTCTAATCCTTCCTTAGTCTCCTCACACGGTCAACATCTCGCTCCTGGTTTCTCCCATCATTTGCGCGAATGAATGCTGAAAAACTAATACAAGATGCTTCTAATATTGACTGGACACCCCTGGAGGAAGCCACCTCTGTTGACGACAAAGTTAATGTTTTTAATTCAGCTGTAGTCAAGTTGTATGACACCCACGCTCCTATCAGGAAAGTCAAGCTGAAGCGCCCGCCTGCGCCATGGATGAATAGGGGAGTTCAAATGGCAATGCGACGACGGGACCGCGCGTTCCGGAAGTTTAAAAAGGATAGGTCGGAGGATAATTGGACCCTCTTCAAAACTGCTCGCAATCGGTGTATTCAGATGATGCGTAACGCTAAACGCCGCCACATTCTTCATAATATCACTTCTTCTTCTCCTGCTGATATCTGGAAGTTCCTTGGAACTCTGGGTATTGACAGATCGCGGCATTCAGACCTTCCTAATACATTTGGTTTGGACGATCTAAATCGCTATTTTGTCACTGTTCCCACTCTTGATAGTCTAACCAAATGTCAAACCATTGACTATCTTGCTGGTCTGACGCGACCCAATATTACCCCTTTTGCCTTCACCCCAGTCGACCCGGGAGAGATCAAGAAGATTATCCTCTCCATTAAATCCAAAGCCATGGGCTGTGATAACATCAGTCGCCACATGATAGTGACGGCTCTTGAACAGCTCCTTCCTGCAATATCCCATATCGTTAACTTCTCCCTTTACTCTGGTGACTTCCCTTCACTCTGGCGGAGAGCCCATGTGCGACCACTGCCCAAAATTCCTAATCCCACTCTTCCCAGTCACTTTCGTCCGATTTCCATCCTTCCCTTTTTATCTAAAGTACTTGAGGCCTGTGTACATAAACAATTCTCTCACTTCATTCACCATAACTCCCTCATTAGTCCATTCCAATCCGGGTTCAGGCCCGGTTACAGTACCGTCTCAGCTCTCCTTAAAGTGACTGACGATATAAGGCGGGGAATTGAAAACACTAAAGTTTCCGTTTTATTGCTTATAGATTTTTCCAATGCTTTCAATACCGTCAGTCACGAAGTCCTTTTATCCATCCTCTCATATCTTATGGTATCTCCCGAGGTTTTGCGTTGGTTTTCTTCCTATCTTCGGGGGTGCCAGCAGTCGGTTCTTGCGGGAGACTCTTCTTCCAACTGGTTTAATCTTGATGCTGGCGTCCCTCAAGGCGGTATTTTATGTCCACTTTTGTTCTCTATTTTTATAGATCTTATTACTACCGAGCTACAGTGTGCGTATCATCTTTACGCTGATGACTTGCAGCTCTACAGTCAGGCAGGTGTTGACAACTTATCTGATGCGATTGAGGAGCTAAATCGGGATCTAGCAGTGGTGAAAAACTGGTCGGATCGCTTCGGGGTAGCCGTTAACCCGACCAAGTGCCAGGCTATCTTTGTAGGGAGCCCCCATAGCTTGAGAAGGTTGAATGGTACAACAGTGCCACCGGTTACCTTTGACGGCACAATGATTCCGTTTAGCTCTGACGTCAAGGATCTGGGTTTGTATGTTGACACTTGCCTTGACTGGCGTAAGCAGGTCGCGATTGTGAGCAAGAGAGTCACCGGGACGATGCGGTCGCTCTATCGATTGAAAAACATTCTCCCATCCCTCATAAAGGTAATGCTGGTTCAGTCCCTTATCTTTCCCATACTTGACTATGGTGATGTGTGTTACTACGACCTGAATGCAGATCTCCTCAATGAACTTGACCGACTTCTAAATAACTGCATTCGATTCGTATTTAATCTCCGTAAGTATGATCATGTGTCCGCACATCGGTTACGCTTAAAATGGTTACCCATCAGACAGCGCAGAGCGTTAAGGGCTTTGACTACTTTGTTTTCTCTTCTAGACAAACCCACTTCTCCTTCTTATCTGACTTCTCACTTCCAATATCTATGCTCTGCGCACAGCAAGAATCTTCGTTCTTCCAATAATCGTCTTCTACGATGTCCTACTCACCGCTCTGGTTTCCTTAAATCGTCTTTTCCTGTCCAGGTGGTTTTCCTTTGGAATGCGCTCCCTCTGAATATCAGGATGGCAACCAGTCGGCTCACATTTAAGGTAAAAGCTCGCGAACACTTCCATAAGAAGTTGGCAGACTTGTCCCACAATTAAGTTGTTAGTTCTCTTCATCTATGTTTTTTTTTTTTTTTTTTATCTCTCCTCACTTTGTATAATTTGTTGTATGTATGTATATGTGTATTTATTATTATATTGTATTCTTTAAAATTGTCTGTACAAATTGTCGAATTTTTTATTGCACCTACTGTTTTGTCTCTGCATCACCCTAAGGTAGACTGGTAGAAAATGCCCAAGGCATTAAGTCCGCCTTTGTACATTATGTGCATAAAGTTTTAATAAATAATAAAAATAAATAAATAAATGCAAGTACATAACATCGCGCCTGTACTTCCCGAAGGGTTAGGCACCTCTGACACTATAAAACACCCACATGCCCGTTATATTTTCTGTCCCATGTAATAGGGGGTGATTCTATTGCCATTAATCGGGCCTAAATTTAGACTTCGTGGTTGTTTTTGGAAACAACATAAAATATTTTTTTTGTGAAAATTAATTTGCAACATTAAAATGCCATTGTGTTAGCTAAAATGGCAACATTGTTTTTTAATATCCGTTTTTCTTTCCCTTTGCGCCTGTTCCTTGTATGCGGTGGTCACGAATTTAAGAATATTTATTAAATCAAGTACAAAGTACAATAATATAGTGACAGTGATATCTCCATTAAAGTGTGTGAAGTGGAAACCGAATTTTTATTACAAGCAACCGATCCACCCAAAAAATTGGTGGTGCGGAGCTGGCAGTCTGCACGCGCTCCCACCAGTTGTTACTGAGAAATTTCTGTTGGAAAAACTCAATAACACGTTGACACGGGAATCGAACCTCATGCTCAGCAGTCACGCTTGTGACTTGTGACCAACGAGGCAGTTAAAAGATTATTTAGAGGTTAATAATGTGCCACGTAAATGTTAAATTTAGCTCTGTTCCTTGTAAATATTATATTTTATGTATTTTTCAAAACCTATCATCCAATTTAAAAACATAAAAAAAGAGAGAAAGAAAAGATATTTATTTGACGTCAGCTAATAAAGCACGACACACACAATAATATAAAAAAGATACAAAATAAGGAGGAAAACATAGTATGTCTTGTCACACCACACACACACACACACACACACACAACACACACACACACACACACACACACACCACACCATATTTCAATGCCACTTTTTACCAAACGAAAAGGCGAAAAATACACAATTTGCTCAAAAATCTCACCAGCTTTTACAGGTGAGCTTTATCCGACAAAATCACAATTAGCTATTTTCAACCCCAAACAGCGTCAACGCTTTCAAGCGCTAAACCCGTCATTACCGCAAATTGTGTGGCAAGCGACATCCGGAAGCGACAACCGTCGACCAACCAACATCCGAATACATAATTCACCAACCCTATTGCTTGTTTCTCCTAAATTGTGCGCTAGGCTCAAAGGATGCTAACATTTCATTTCAAATTCCGAAACCCGTTGAATTACTAGTCCCAAGCACCATCGAGTTAATATCAAAAGCACTGACATTTTCTAGACATTCTTGCGTACGATCTCTAACGAATGCTCTCATTTTAGATTTGGATTCGTAACGAGAATTATTTATGAGTTCGCTGTACAAAGGAGGAAATTATCCGCGGTACCGAGCATGCATTATGATCAAGGCTGATGAGACTGACAATCTAGAATAAAAAATAATACTTTAAACTCTCAAAGGATACATTTCGTTCGTTAAGCTCAAAGCGTTTTCTTTTTTTATTTGTTGTTAGTTGCTACGGGATCAAATTGGAACAGATACTTAGTTATTTTTAAGATTAGATGACGAGTAATAGAGAAATATGGAAGAAGAAGACATGCTGCGCCGACTCCAAATGATTTGGGACAAAGGCAAGAGAATGATGACCTAGTTATTTTTAGGGTGCAATTTATTGAAAACAGGTGTATTATGCAATACAGAGGAAGCAAATAGTAACTAATTGAAAAACCTCAGGGTTCAGAGCAAGTACCGAAATGCTTAGTTTTTTTTATCTTACTTAAAAAAAAAAACAAATTTAAATAACTAGTAAATATAGTTATAATTTAAAAGGGGATTCATTGGAACTTTTCCACCACGAGCTACATAATTATTTTTTGTACCTATAAATTGAATTCCCATAAATGCACCACTTTTATTTCCTCGCTAATTAATTCCTGGCTGCATAAATATTTCCATCATTTTCCAAGAAAATAGCTAATTAAAGTAACTGCTTTTATAAGCCTTCCCACGTCAAAGGTTTTATAACTGCTCTATAAAAGTCCTATATCAAAGTTATATAAAGAATGTTCCAGCAATTTTATTAGCATCTAATTAGAGCCTGCTTCAAAGAAGCTTGCTTTTTAACTATTTATAGTTCCAGCCAGCTAGCCTGCTCTGGAACAGGACTGAAATAGTAACGGTCGATGTTTAGGGTGCTTACATATAGATGCAGGTTTTCCGTCGCTGTTTTGGACTGGAAAATCTGTACCTTTTTTAGTCTTTGCGTTTTTTGACCTATTTTTTGGAAATTAGAATAGTTTGTGGCTAAACAATAACAGCTGCAAGTGTCGATCTTCAAGGATAAGTAACACTTGCCGAAGTCGGTACATGGATGGATGACCATCCATTACAGACGAGTTCGCTACGTGTCTCGGAGAGCATGTTTAGCTGTCTAACAGTCGTCAAAAGCCCGAAAGTGAGTGTCATCCTGAACTACGACAGTTAATTATTTCGACACGGTCTCAATTTCGAATAACAATAGTTCGGTCTGACAACCAGGCTTACCAAAGGTTATCGTATTAACTAGTACTAACTTGTTGTAGAGGTTAGATAGGCGGTTGCTCTTTGCAAAATTCTGGTATTCATTCATTCATTCATACGGTTAGACTGGAAGCCGAGCGCAACATAGTTGGGAAAAGATTGGGCGTATGATCACATGTTTTTCTACTCTGTTCCTTTGTATGTTATGGCACACAAACAGTATGGGACTATTTTACCATTACCGATCAGTATCGATCCGTTTCAACATGTCCATGCTGAGAACCTGTACCTGTATGCACGCACCCTAAGACTGGACGGAATATTTAGTAACAGCTTTGACGTAATATATGGTGGAGTGGAAATGATATCATGTAGCTTAGGTATTCTAGAACATGGCTCACGTTCCTGATTTAAAAATAGATTTTGGTTGTAGTTTGAATTCTCATAGCTTTGAATCGATGATCAGAGTTAGATCTTGATTTAAAATAGTATCCGTGGAGTTTCTTTGCCATTCTTTTCGAACGCTTTAGTATTAATTAAGGCATTTTTATTTTTTTTTTAATTTTAATATATTCCTTCACATGACACATGTTTTTAACAGGAAACGCAACTGTGAAACATAAATAGCTCGTTTAAGCATCGATATTGGTTGAAAATTCGTTATTAATTGAAAATGGGTTGTCCTTATCGACTAAGCTATGGCCTTCTATAATGAACATTGACAGGCCCTTCCTATTGTTTAAGAGAGGATTAAATAACTTTTTCAGAAAAGGAACACTGATTTGACAGACGTCAAAAGTTACGTAATCATAAAACAACGAGCATAACTTCCAAATACCAACTTCACCCACCCCTCCTAAGTAATGTCACTTTGTTTGTAAACCATAAACAAAACAACGAATGAACCTCATTATAAATTCAAAATGTTCAGTTCTAAATCAACATTACCACTTAAATATTAAAGACCGCTTGAATTCAGTAATTGACTTTCTAAAGGCTTCAATTTGATTTCACAACACGGTTAAAACGTTACATACTTGGTACCAAAATATCTCGGAGCTTTTGTTCTGCGAAAACATACAAACAAATAAAATTGAAGTGACTGAAGTTTAAGTTAGAGTGATTGAAGTTTGTATTTCAAAAATAACATACTACATACTAATATATAAATAAATAATAATAATAATATCTATTTTAATTTTCGTCTGTCTTTCTCTTTGTTCCGGCTAATCTCCGAACCGGCTGGATCGATTTTCACTGGCGGATACTAGTTGATGTTAAAAGGAGTAATTTACTTTACTTTTATTTTAGAAACAGGATTAGGGTTCCGTGCAAATCAAAGAAAACATAGGAAATTGTTAACAAAATCCAATGCAAATAGGGAAGTAATATTTTTATAATCATTTCATGCGAACCAAGGTTGCGGGCAACAGCTAGTTGGAAATATAAATATTTTCCTTGTTGTTCAGGTCAAGTTGCCTTCGGTATGGTTTCGTTTTGCTGACGCATGTTCTTTTAATAAGGGGCTATTTGGGTTTTTGGGGGCTATTTGGTACCATATATACCAAAATATTATTGGGTTTTTCCATTCAATTTTTTGCTAGGCTAAAGTCATTGCTCTTAGAAAAGTATTATTATATGAATACTTCCAAGAATTTATGGAAGATTAAAGTTAATGTTAAAAAAGAGTTCAAATAATTATATTATATGTATGTGTTCATTTTAATTTAGGTTTTTTTGATATAAAAAATATCTGTTTTCTTAATGAATTGGATAGTGTAATTTAATTTAATTTTTGACGTTCAATGAAGTTGTGGTATGACATTTTTAAATATTGTAATGGTTTTATTTTTATTATGTTGACATTTTGGTTTTATTTATTTATGCAACACATTCAGACATGATTGTAATTGTTATTGAGTAAATAAAATGAAATATTAGTTTAATTAATATAGGTAATATTTAAATGTGAAAGTTCCTAAAGATCTATGTAAGTGATAAATAGTATAGATACTCTGCAATATTAGTTATTAGTTATCTTGCTGCGCCCTTACAGGGTCATGTACTCACTGGTTTTTAAGCTTAGTGTGTAAAACTAGTTGTGTACATTGTGCATTAAATAAATAAATATCAACTATCTGGTATCTACGACTCAAGCCTCGTTGCTTAGTGTGGCACTAGATGGCGCTGTGTGTAATGTAAGGAGGGTGATGTTTTTCGAGAGTATGTATGTAAGTATGTATGTGTGTGTGTGTATGTATAATTGTTTGGCACGCTCTGTGGCCTGAACGGCTCTATGGATTTTAGCTTGAGAGGTGTCGTTAGATTCGTTTTTACTGTGAGAGTGACACTGGCTATATCAAAATAAAAAAAACAAAATGGCGGATTTTTGGCGCCAAATTCAAATGTTTGGCACGCTCTGCAGTCTGAACGGCTCGATGGATTTTAGCTTGTGAGGTGTCGTTATATTTGTATTTACTGTGAGAGTAACACTGGGTATATAAAAATAATAAAAGAAACAAAATGGCGGACTTTTGGCGCCAAATTCAAATCTGTGGTACACTCTGCAGCCTGAACGGCTCATCATTAGGATTTCAAAATGGTATATCAAAGTAACTAAAAAGTGTAAAATAAAAAAATAATTTAAAAAATTAAAAAAACCTGACTGCGTAAAAAATAACTAATAACTTTAAATAAAACTGAAAAAAAAAAAACTGTTCAGGAAACAGGACATATTGACTTTAACAGTCGGGACCCATTAAACAATCTAGACTAAAATCATTACATCCAATATGGGTCCCGACTGTACTACTTACTATCTAGTAAGTAGTTTTTATTAATACGTCATAAATCGTAAACCGCAATTTACCTTTCATTTTAATTATCAATAACTTAATAAAAAAAAACACTATTATTAAAACATCGATCAAAGTTACAACTAACTACAAGAACTTTTATATAATGTTACTTGCTGCTACGGAACCCTTCATGGGCGAGTCCGACTCGCACTTGGCCGCTTTTTTTATATTTAATGGCAATAGGCTCGCTGCTAAAACGTGGGGCTTAATCATAACTGGTGAAATGTACGTGTACTATAAGTATACCTCTGCCTAACCATACGGGAATAACAAGCGTGATGTTGTGTGTGTCTGGGCGTGTTATTTTTTGCTTGCTTGCCATTGTAACTTCGTCAAAAAGTATATTTCATAAACTCCTGACTTTATTTACTTTTGTATTATTTTTTATTCGCTTTTTACGATATCAATCAGTAAAAATTGAGGTAGCTGCGGGCATTTTCGTTTAGATAATATTAATAAACTATAAAGCAGTAAAGCTATAACCCAAAACAAATATCGCTCTCAGAAATAAGGTTCAGTTTCCTTTACCAGCAGTTTTTATACTCGGACCATGAGCAGCTTACGATCAGGGAAAACATCGTGAGGAAATGTGGAATTAATAGTCTGAAATCGCCAGCATGCATGAAGCTGGCCGGATGATCAATGTTCAGACGTTTCTGGCTTTAATACCTCAAATATTATATGAAAAGTTCTGCTAGTTTTCAGCGCTTTTAGGTACTCCATAACAGCACGATTAGATGATTCCAATTTGTAATAATTTAGCATCAAATACATGCATACTACCTTTTTTTTTTTTTTTTTCGGATGGGAAATCATCAAATGACTCCTCCCGCTCTGGGCGGAGCAGGAGGGAGTGTCAGACTTTTACTGACTAAAACCCATCCAAGTTCCTTCATCGCCCTTTGTGTTCCGGGGCCACTCATCACTCTCTTCTCATCTCTTTCGAATAGACCCGCAGCCCCGGCAGGCTTCGGCCCTTGCGGACACCTTCCCTATTGCTGACTCTCTTTGAGGCACGCGTGGAACACGAACGCGCCGTCGACACGGCCTGTCGTCATGAGACGGACGGACGGCGAGCTAGCCTATAGCTCCCCGTCCACAGGCCCGCGCCTACGGTGGCCGGAAGCCACCACGTGGCCCCCGACGCCCGGGGCGTCTACCGCGGCGGCCGGGACGTGTGGATCTCTCCCTGTCCCGTTCCGCCACCTCCTTCGCTAGCATGACTGCTTCGCAGAAGGAGGTGACGGCGTCATGCATTATACCTAACTTGAACTTTTTCTTCTTTCGTCTCGATAGTACGACTTGTTCAACCGCGATGTTTTCTAGGTCCTCTAAAGGGCAGGTGTTGGGACACTTCATACACTCCAGGACATCGTCTGGTCGGGAGATTCACTCTGTCTGTCGCAAGGATCTATAATAACCATTTTGCCATATTGTGTTGACAGCGGCCTACTTGGGTGCGTAATCGGTTGAATGCTCTCCATACAGGCCACAGCAGATCACGTCTAAATGGGCGGTTTTGGAAAAAAGTAGCGCTTTAATATGGTCTCATCATCATCATCATTACAGCCGAAAGACGTCCACTGCTGGACATAGGCCTCCCCCAAGTGTCGCCACATACACCGGTCCTGTCCGACTCGCATCCAGCGGATTCCCGCAGCCTTCACCAGGTCATCGGTCCACCTAGTGGGAGTCTTCCATCGCAACGTCTTCCGGTTCGCGGTCGCCACTCCAGAACTTTTCGGCCCTATCGGCCATCCGTTCTGCGAGCAATGATGTGGTCTGGCTTTGAGATATTAATTATAATGCGGAGTTGAATTTATTAATGGTTGCAATCAATATTAAACGGATATTTAGTGTGCTGTTACGGCTGTAAACACGTGCAGTACTGCAAAATACGAAGAAATATTTATTGGTTTCGCGTTTTATTTTACAACTGATGACGTCACACAAAAAAAAAACTTTAAATACAGAGAATGAACTCCGAAATGTCCAATAGAACATTCTCTTGAATGCAGTGTTGTAACAATTTATATTGAACACAGACTCTCCTACTAATTTACAATGCGGCCGACATGGCTCGCCTTGGCAAGCCACGAGGAGCTACGACGTAGCTGTAACGTAGCGTCTTGGTGCTACGCCGTAGTAAATTTGCTACGCTACTGTTTTCTGGTCCCTGGATATTGTTTAGATTCAGCGTTTTATCAATATTTTGTCAATAGTACTATGGTCGCTTGTAGAAAAATCAAAGTTCCGTATCTTATCATCATCATCATTTTTCTGCTTTTATCCCAATTTATTTGGGGTCGGCGCAGCATGACTTTTTCTTCCATACATCTCTATAACTCGTCATCTCATATTTACAAATAAATAAACTGAAGTGACTGTTTTTAATTAAAAAATAACAGTATTTACTTAATGCATATGTTATGAAAGTATAAACTTTCATAACTTATGCATTAAGTAAATACTGTACTTGAAACAAAAAAAAAACATTTATATTTGTCTGTCAGTTTGTTTTTTCCAGCTTATCTCCGAAATGGCTGGACCGATTTTGATGGGACTTTTACTGGCAGATATTTGATATTATAAGAAGTACAAAGGTTTTTTTTTAGAAAAAAAAATAGGGTTCCGTGCAAAAAAACCCTTTGAAATTGTAGTCAAAATCCGGTTCAAATAGGGAATTAATATTTTATAATTATTTCACGCGGATGATCTCCAATGCAAAAATACAAAATATATATTGAGGAGTATAATAAATTATGACCTTTAACTTAAAGATCGCGATATTCAATATGTGCGAAGCTTTCATGTTTCTTTACATAATTTAATTAGTTACGTTTTCCAAAAGCTCGCTTTATATTGTAAACATAAAATATTTCATATACAGAAGAATATAATAATAGCCTTCCAAAAATCTACATAATTATTTTTCATATAACATTTCTGGGGAATTGCGGGCATTCCTTTTCAATGAGAAAACTCAAACGAGATAAAAAGAAAATTCCTCTAATTTCTTTTCAAAACACTTGAAGGAATTACATTTTATTGAGGCAAGAATTTTAACAAATCGTACTCATTTGTGAAGGGCCATCGACGTAATTGTTTGAAGGTTTTCGTAATTAAAATAAATGGAAAGTCGTAGTTATTTGAACGTTTGATTGGTATCTTTTCATAGGAGGTAGGCAGAGAGGACCGCTAATACAAACACGGTTGTATTAAAATCAAATAAATTCTAGAAGTCATTAAATGAGACCTAGTGCTAGAAAATACAATGTCCGCTAGATATATAACCTTAGTGAATATTGGAAAATAAGACCACAAAACTTTATGATCGTCATAGATCTTTGAGTTTTTTTTTCAAATTGATTTTATGCTTGTGTTGGACCGCAACTCACCTCATGTGAAGCGATGAACCTATGGTGATGGCCTAGGGTGGAGTACGCTTGCTTAGAAGAAACTGATTCACTCGTTGTTTCTGAATATTGTCTGTGAAGAACTCGTTGAATGCTGGCAGCGAAGGGGTGGACTCGTTGTTGAATAATAAGAATTCTTCTTAATGAAACTGAGGTTTAATGAAATAACCTTTACAAAAATATAAAATATTTCGACACAACTTAACGACCGATGTCGTCGGCAGACATCTTCGAACCGGTAGGGCGCACCCTGCATACCGCGCGCGCCGCTTCTACCACAGATAACTACATTTCTAATCTATGCTCGCGCGCGCCGTGCCGTATGCGTGTGTAAAGTCGTGTCTACACACATGCAAGGCGTCAACAGTCTGGTTTAAGAACTTTATTATTCCTCATTAGGAATTAACAATAATTCACTTACTGAGAAACTAAATTTAAATACAATATCTACGAGCGTACAGAATCTACGTTCATTGTAAAAAATAACAAATATGAGAGTAAGCGATCACAACAACAACACAAGAAAAAACAAATGTATCTATATAATAGCTAATCACCAATCAAGCAAACACGGATGTAAACTAAAAGTTAGTTGTTTTACTAGATGTGGTAATACATGGCAACAAAGTTTTTATTGTTTTCATTTGCTCATTATGTACGATTTCAGCATTTTTTTAAAACAAGACATACTTTTAGCTTCTTTAATAACCATCGGTATTTTATTGTACATGTTAACACCTTCAAATTCAATATTCTTTTTACCGTAATTAACTGTTCTGGGAGGACGCGTTACTAGGTGATTGTCCTATTGTTTTATTGTTATTGTTTTATTGTTATTGTTCATGAAAATATCTCACTAATACAGTCCAAAAATTTCCTTTTTCAAGCGATGTTGAAATCACACCCAGAGAAACTGAAAAAATATCGAGTAAATTACATCGCGACTAGGAAGCTTATATTAATGTGTCAAGGGCGTATCACCTTAAATATATCGGATGGTTAACAATATTCCGTAGTATATAGTAATTTGAGTAACGTCTCAAAACACGTAAATAACCCTCAGTGTCAAACACTAGGTACTGCCACGTTCTGTTATGACAGGGTTGGCAGTTTTTGTAAGAATGTTTTGGTAAAAGAATATTTTTTTTACTAGATATTTCAACATGTAAACCTTAACAACTACTGAATATGGCCTCATTTTAAGCAAGTAAGCCTGTGTTAGGTTAGGGGACTCTGAAATCTTCTTCTTTTTCAACCTTTGGTCACCCAATGCTAAGTGTAGGTCTCTTCCAAATCTTTTAATTTTTGGCGGTATTGCAGTTACTTTCAGCCACTCTAATAAAAGGGCGTCAGCCCGGAAGACTGTCAGGCAGTTGAGAAATAAAAAAGGAAAGTTTTCTCGGATAATTATCTGAATTTCATGTCTGAAACGTCTTTCATGTAATAGCAAAATCCATATACAAATAAACAACTCAACTATTATAACTTCATCATTCATCCGATGCAATTCCCATTAACAAACACTACACGAACCAACATAAATTGCATTCTCCGTACACAAACATACAAATATTAACATTTCCAACTTAGTGAGAGCCAAAACAGTGTAGTACCGACCCTGTCGGAAGGCAGGCAATAAATACGTGTCTGTTCCAACGTAAACGTCACAGGTTGTTGGTTAGGCGGTAAATTAATGAGCATTATAATGTTACGAGTATGACAGGTCTTGTGAAGGAATATATTGGTGAAATTTGTGTGGATCCGATCGTGGAGGACGGTTTGTGTAAGGCCTTTGTGTAGTAGTAAAAAGTGATTAGTATCTATTGATCCCAATGAGGAGCTTATGGCTAAATGGAAACAGCCACTCGGATTTGCTGACGACACATGTCTTATAACAGCTCACAGGGATCTAAGTACTGCGGAGGAAATTATGCAAACTGAGTTTAACCAGCTATGTAAATGGGCACATGACGTTGGCTTAACAATCAACTATCAAAAAACTAAACTCATGGACATTCATTCATCGTACTTAAAATCACAAGGAACACCAAAAGTCGTGGCTCATGAACACCATTGCATGCATCGGTGCTTGGATGTCTGTGACTGTAAGCCGATTGAAAACGTCAAAGAACTTGTATATCTAGGTCTAAAGATTGATCATAAATTTAACTGGGGCCCACATGTGGACTCTGTATGCACTAAGCTTAGAGCTATAATGTCGAAATTGCGCATATTGAAGCACAAACTGCCATATAGGACCTTGAGATTGTTGTATATGGCTCTGGCCGACGCTGTTATCAATTATGGCATAACCAGTTATGGAAGAACGTACAAAACTTACCTTAAAAAAATATATAATATACAAATACGATTATTAAAAATAGTGGTACCTCTTAAAATTAAACTCAAATATAAACCCAATTATGATAAGTTATTCCAATATTGTAAAGTCATGACTGTGTTCGATAAAGTGAAATTTGCTGTTGCCTCTGATTACTGTGAACACAACATGAGTAAGTTACAGAAAACAAGTAGACCTAATTTTGTTCGTAACCTGTCGTACTTGCATCTGTATAAACTGCCGAGAGTAAATAATGAATACGGTAAAAGGGTCTGGACATATGCCCTTCCAACCATACTGAATAATTTGCCTAAGGAAATTGCCAAAAAACTAGAAAACAAAAAACCTCGACAGATAAAAAATATTTTGAAATTATACTTTACCGCTGAAATATATAAAACGGGGGAGGGGCATACGTGTGGGCCCACTACCGGACAAATACCTGTGAGCGAGTAAATAAAATAACCAAAATAATCAATAGCGCACATAATCTTGCATTAGAAAGATTGAGCGTTATTGTTGATGTATTAAACTTAAGATTGCATGAGGAAATAAATAGTCTCAAATTTTTTGGATCAATCTTTAGATTAAGCCGCGCTTGTCTAGAATGAAACATACTGAATTTCCTCTGTTCCACGGAAGCACGTTAAGCGGTTGGTCCCGGCTGTCATTTGTAGATCTTTGATATTCGTTACAGGTAGTCAGTGGCCCGAAAATCTGACAACCAGTCTTACCAAGGGGTATCGTATTACCCAGTACTATTTTTTTTTTAATATGTCAATTGCATATTTTATTTGACCTGTGGATAATTGTCAAATTTCAAATAATACATTTTAAGTATCTACTTCCAATTTTAACTCTAGATTCTTGACTTAATTTTTTGCTAAAATTAAAATGTTATATTATATAAGCCGGAGAGGTGATCTGTACCTCAGGATTTTCCTACTTCAGACACCTTTCTCTATTTAAGGTTTGGCATATACCAGCGCCTGTAATTTCTGATGTCGAGATTTATGATTATGAATTTTGTTGTGGAGGTCAGTCGCTCCATGTAAGATACTGGTATTCAGCGGCATCCGATTAGACTGGAAGCCGACCTCAACATAGTTGGGAAAAGGCTAGGTAGATGGTGATGAGTCTATTAATCCCAAAAGAACTAAAGATAGCTATAAAAAGAAGGAATGAGTTTTGTTTGTCAGTAGTTATACTTATTTTAAAAAAAAACTTGGATCGTGAGTTCTTAACACACTACAACCCCAGCCGACTGAAAGCGATCAAAGAAGATTATTTTTCAAACAAAACTAATTAAAAAAAAACAAATGTCTTGTCTTGTCTGTTCTCATGACCTATCTATAAAACAATGATTCGACTCACAATGAAGTCATTAACTGTATTATTAAGAAGATATTAAATTAACATGACCGGAAACTTCAGGATTTCAAGAATATATAAATAGATCTGTGGCAAGGAAACATAGTCCAGTGACCCCGTGACCCCTTCAAGACAGTTCACGCTGGATTCAAGTGACCAAAATTTGTGTCGTAAGTGGTCCGTTACCGCAGGTACCGGGCAGCTAGCACTTTGGTAGGGGTGATAACAAGCAAGATATGAACCCATAACCGCTATTTGCTATGCTGTCATGCCTGTTATTAATCCATAAGTTAATAGTATCCAATGATTCTAAAATGAGATTAGAAAATCAGGAAAAATAAAATAACTTTTCGGAAACACGAAAAAGTATGCAAGAATCTCGTATAATTTATTTAACTATACTTCTTTCCATGCACAGTAACATTTATAACGTTATGAGACACATTGGTAAATTGTTAAGGTGACTACAGGAGCTAAACGCGAGTTTTATAATGCCTGAAAGTATATGATTTTTATAAACAAAACCAGAAAAATATATGATATTCTTCAGGATATATGCCAGTATGATAGTGTTTTGAAAACATAATACAATTAATTTTACTCGCTAAAAAAATCACGAACTTATATCTAAAAAATTCGTTTAACGAGTAAAAACCATTGGTACTAAAATACAGCGATCATTCTGATTTTTTGGCAAATAATTCTACAAGCAACATATTAGCATCATAGTGTTTTATTTTTTTAGTCCAATCAACAGATTTTTTGTAAATCGATCGAAACCAGTCATTTCGCACTATTCGGCCCGCGGTGACTGACGTAACAACCACTTTGTAGTGCAAGCTGATTAGAACTTTATTCCAACAGTATTTTAAACGAAGTATGAACCATCACAAATAGAGTTGCTAATTTTGCTCCTGTAGTACCCCTATAGCATTCAAATGCCAAAAGACAACGTGATAGAAGCCGAAAGCACAGTGTCAGGTCCGTACTAACAAACACATTTTTTTTTTTTTTTTACGATGTGAAAATCCTCAATGGATGTCCTCCGCCCTGGGGAGAGCGGAGGGGTCTGTCAGACTCGTACTGACTAAAACCACACCGGTGTTCCATCGCACACTTGCGTCGGGGGGCAGCGGGATCTGATGCGACTTCCGCTGCCCCGGACTAGTGCCGGCCCGCTTGACCTGCGGGCCTCGTCCCGGGGGGAGTGAGGTGTCAAACTCCCCCCGCTACGTCTCGGAGAGACGCGCGTGGAACACGACGCGCCGCCGTCTCGGGTCCAGTGTCATGGGGGGCGACGGATGTCCCCGAATCCGTCGCCCCTGGACCTATTTAGGGGGGCCGGAAGAGGGCGTTGTCTGCCCTCTGCCGACGCCCGGTGCGTCTGCTGCGGGTCGGGAGAGCGGTCTCGACCTCCCTCAACCTCTCCGCAGCCTCCTTCTGCGACATGACGGTTTCGCAGAAGGACACCACTGCATCCCAGGACTCTGCACTGCCAACCATCGCGCGAGCGACGGCCGGCAGCGACAGGTCTCCTCCAACCTCTGCTACGAGGGCACGGCGCGGCTCATCCCACGTGGCACACTCGGCCAGCGTATGCCGCGCCGGTACTAACAAACACTATGCTAAGCTAAAAGTACAATGTTGGATTTTCACCGCCGAAATTTGACGTTCCGACAGTGTAATAAAGTTTAGGCATTCATTTAGGTGTCGCTTACTATCACAGCATTCTGAATTCTAACGCGACTACTCACAAAGCAGTTAATGACCCCACCCATAATGTAGTGGCTATATTTGGTGTTGACGAGAAGCGCTCTGTTGCGCCACAAATACTAAAATTGAAACCACCTTAAGAACACATACTTTACGAAGTCAGGTCACGCGAACAGCATTATTCTTCCCAAGGCGTATCGTTAAGGCGAAATTCTTAAATGTGACGCACAAATGAGTTCTTTTAAGAATACGTGACTGTTTATCACGCAAAGTAATATTGCACACAATATTGTTTTAGTGCCGAATATTCTCGCGAAGAATTCTCTTCTGTATTTTTAGTAAAAATAGGTTAAGTTTTCTCATATATATCACGTCTCTGACAAATTAAATTAGCCTTCGTTTACTCAATAATGTTTCTGAAAATTGTGAAGAGAAAATTAGATTTGTTCACATATTACTCACCTGTGCACGTATTCTGATACAATTTACTAACGTGAAATTTAGTAAATCGTATTACTAAAGCACTTTTGAGTTTATTTTTAAATTCCGCAGATTTGTGTTTCTCGCTTCATCATCATTTTTTGTAATTTCATGTGTATTTTATTACGAAAATTCTCAGCCAACCCATACAAGGCCTGTGTAGTGGATGTTGGCCCATAACCTCTAACAAAGAGGCTTGGTCCCAGCAGTGGGAAAGTAATTATCTAATTATTTATGTCACGAAAATAACTGTCCTTATTCTTCTTTAGTAGAATTTCATCCATTTCATTTTCATGAGTACATAAAAAGAAATCTGAAATTGACGCCGGTGACTGACAAAAGTTGTGTGATCGTCGGTTGGCTTGGCTTGTGATGGGGAGGAATGAGAAAAATTTCGTGAGGAAAGTTTTGTGTATGAATGTAGATAAGAGTAGAGGAAGACCAAAAAAACCGATGGATGGGCTATGTGAAGCATTATATGACAAGAAGGACGATGTCTGTTGAGATGACGAGTAAAAGAAAAGTTAGAAAGAACAAGACATGATGCGCCGACCCCAAATAAACTAGAATATGGGCAGGAGAATGTGATGGTCGTAGAATTCCATTCCATGTTTCAAGAGCTTTTTACATTACATGAGTTTTATTATAATTGTTAAAAAAAAGCAAGACAAATCAAGTACCTATTGTATTATGTTTCGGGTGTCTAAACAGCGTGGATATCTCCTTGCAAGGGGGACGGGCACGTCTTTTAAATTCCTTTATTAGATTCCGAGCAACGTTCTTGTGTCACCGGGGCGTCCGATCTGTTTACATGTTTGGAATGTACTAGTATGGATGTAGGTATGTACGGAGTTTTGTTTTAAGGGGAAGAAAAATAATCTGAATATTTAATTTAATTGGCGTTAAAAAGAGGTCAATTGGCAATCGAAACGACTCCCGCCACTTTAAGTGGTACCTTATTAATTTTCATATCAACAGACTGCCTCGTTGGGAATTGGTAGGAATCACAAGCTCGGCTGCTAAGCTTGAGGTCGTGGGGGCGATTTCCGAGTCGGGCAAGTGATATTCTTCTTCTTATCCGGTACGCTCTTGACAGAGCGGTCGTGATCGTTCGAAGTACTGGTAGCGTTATTGGAAGTGGCAGATGTGATGCACTTCACGACATTTCGCCACCGCTGCCTGCTAGAGGTCATCCTGCTGCATTCATTAAGTGAACCCCCAATGGCAGACCTGATCTGGTCAGTCCAACGCGTAGGTGACCTTCCGCGCGGTCTAGTGCCTTCTACTTTCCCTTGGACGACAAGGCGTTCTATGGACCGATTGTCACGCCGGGAAACATGTCCAAAGAATGTAAGGATGCGAGATTGTACAATCGAAAACAGACGCTGCCTGATACCGAGTTCTTGAAGTATCGAGACGTTCGTGCGAAACTCGGTCCACGAAACCCCAAGCATTCTTCTCCAGCACCACATTTCTAGAGAATCTATTTTCTGCCTTTCCACATCTCGCAAGGTCCACGTTTCAGCTGCGTAAAGAAATATGGGGAATATAAGCGTCCTCACGAGCCTGGTCTTCGTGGCTTTAGTTATATTTCTATTCCTCCATATTTTCTGCATCTTGTCCATCGCTGTTCTTGTGATGCCCATACGTCGTTTGATCTCATCGATGCACCCGCCATTGTTTGAAATTAGCGCCCCGAGATAGATATAAGATTGGACTACGTTGCAATTCGCGATTTGGGTCACTTCAGGCGAATTATTCCTGGCACGGTCAACAATCATCACCTGGGTCTTGCTGCGATTAATTTTTAGTCCAAACTCATGGCTTACTCGCTCCATCTTGGACAGTAGCTCTTCCAAGTGCTGCGAACTGGTTGCAAATAAGGTGGTGTCATCTGCGTAACGCAAGTTTGCAATCTTGCATCCACCAATTGTTACACCATCCGTCCAGTCTTCCAAAGTGATGCGCATTATTAGCTCTGTGTACGCATTGAATAAGAGCGGTGATATAATGCACCCCTGGCGTACTCCGGCACTAGGATGGAAGTCACTTGACAGGATATCATCTGTGTGAACTGAGGCTGTGCCCTCTTCATATAGACGTCTCAAAAGGTGTACAAGATGTTTTGGTGTGCCCATGTCTAGCAAGGTCTTCCACAATACCGGCCATTTCACCGAGTCGAATGCTTTGGAGAAATCAACAAAACAAAGGAATAAGGGCTTATGCGGCAGAGCAATGAGGCGGTAGTTGTTACATTTCTTCGTCAAACCTTTCTTGTGCAGGGGTGTGAATACGGTATTTGTCCACTCCAAAGGCCAAACTCCTGTCTGCCATACCTTGTTGCAAATAAGATGAAATATCTGGTCACCACGTTCTCCTAAGGCTTTAATTGTCTCTATTGGAATTGCATCTTTACCAGTTGCTTTTTTGCTTTTCAGGTGTTTTATGGCAGCGCTTACTTCGGACAGAAGGATGTCTGGCTCCAAATTCTCTCGTTCTGGGTCAGTGCTTTCAAACTGTTGTGAATGTGGGTCCAGGAATAATGACTGACAGTAGCTCTTCCACGTTTCAGAGATTTGTTCGAGTTCTGTTACCACTTCATTTTTGTCGTTCTCAATAGTCCAGGTTTTAGCAGGTAGAGATTTAGTAATAAGACGAATTTTGTGATAAAGGTCTCTAGACTCATGCTTCATAGCGTGTTTTTCGACCTCTTCACAAATGCTACGAAGGTGGTAATTGTGGTCTCGCCTGCAACAGGCTCGGATGTTAGCAGACAACTTATTCAGCTCTCTTGTGTCTGTTCCCGCGGATTTCTTATGGCGCCTCTCTTCTATTAGAGCAAGAGTACTATCCGTCATCCAATGTTGACGTTTGCGTGTTTCTGATCTTGGATTAGACTCCGCCACTGCATTTTGGATGAGATGTTTAGCCTTACTCCATAGCATGTCTGGTGTAGCTTCATTGTGGTTCACATCGGTCCATTCTTTCCAATTCTGCTCAATGGCTGTATTGAACTGTTCGTTATCTATAACTTCAATCCGTCTTATTTTCTTGGAGGATCGGGCAGCTTTGAGTTTCAACCGCATCTTTATGATAACGAGTTCATGGTCAGAACCACAATCAGCCCCAGGAAATGTGTGGGCATTGAGAACGGAGGTGCGCCAGCGTGATCTAATCAGTAAAGTCGATCTGGTTTTTAGTTCTGCCTCCAGGTGACGTCCAGGTGAACAGTCTACGGGGATGGTGCTGGAATAGACTGTTCGCTACCACCATGTTGTTCTCGTCTGCGAACTGCATAAATCTTTCACCTCTTTCATTTCGCACCCCGAGTCCGAAATTTCCCACACATTTTCTATACTGAGCAGCGTTTGCGCCGATTTTCGAATTAAAATCACCCATGATTATAAGTATCTCTCTGTTGGGGATTTTTTCGATTGTTGCCTGTAATTCTTTGTAGAAACTCTCCAGAACGGAGGGTAGAGCTTCACTGGTGGGGGCATATGCCTGTATTAGGTTTAGGTTTACAGGTGACGCTTTGAGTTTCATTGACATAATGCGATCGCTAACTGCTTCATACCCTATCACACTGTTATTTTCATGCTTAGGAATAAGAATTGCTACTCCGTTTTGGCTCCGTTTTGGCTGTTGTCATCGTTGCCGGAAAAGTAGACTGCATGGGTGTCGGTAAAGAAATGCCCGTTGTTTCTCCAGTGGGTTTCGGCTAGTCCACAAATGTATAAACCGCATCTGGTAACTTCCTTCTCTACGATGAAAAATTTACCGGGTTTTAGCAAGCCACGAACATTCCAAGTGCCTATCTTCTGGATTTTTCGCAACTTGAGGGAGTTTCCAGTAGCATTATTTCCATGCGGAGCCTGGTCTCCTACTCCATCATGGCCGGTAGTCCATTTCCCACCGCTCACCCCGGACGCAGCGCGGCGCCGCGCGCTAGGCGGTTCGCATGGCAATCGTGATCCTTTTGTGTCTACTTTCATAACGATTTTCTCGGGAGGTTAGTTGCAGTGGTTTCCCGTTGCCTTCTGCACCAGATATTTTAGTGGTTATTTATACCCCAAGGCCCCTGTAGCCTCTTCTGACCTCTGGTCAGGAATGTGGTTATACCGCCACTGCTCGGTCGCCATTGCCTCGTCTGTTATCTAGCAGGGGGACAACGGTAGAGGAATACCGCCGCGGATGATGTGTTGTCCGCGCGTGCAGGTGAGGTTGACGGTTGGGGCCGGAAAGATGGTTTGTCCGTTCTACCCCATTCCCCCCCAAGTGATATTAGATGGGTTTTAAACATAACTGGCGAAATGTGGGTGTACTATTTATTAGATACATCTCTGTCTAACCCAGATTACCGGCGTGATGTATTATGTTTCGCAAGCACTATTGCTAAACATGGAAACTGTTCGGAAGAGATACCGCGGCCCCGGAACACAAAGGGCTAAGAAGGAACATGGATGGGTTTTAGTCAGTAAAAGTCTGACACTCCCTTCCGCTCCGCCTAGAGCGGGAGGAGTCATTTGATGATTTCCCATCCGAAAAAATAAAAAAAGGGTAGGTTCAACCTCCAGATCGGACAAATATTCAGTTTTTCCGTCAGGATTCTCTAAGCTTCAGCCTAGTTTGGATTTTTTTACTTTTAATGGCAATAGGCTCGGGCGAGCCTATTGCCATTAAAAGACACTCCTTTTACATGGGACCTAAAAATACCTTGCGAAATGTGGTATTTTAAGCCAGCCAGGTAGTGAATTAGAAAATATTTATTCAAAATTACACCAAATTAAGCAATGTCTAAAACACAATCTGGCTCTAAAATTTTAGCTAGTACTGTCTGTTGCAATAAAACATTATGGTATAAATGTATAAATGGTAACTTTTCATCCCATTTTCGTTTTGAAAATGCAATACGTAAATTCGTTCGACAGCAGTATCAATACGTAAATTCGTTCGACAGCAGTATATTAAAATTGTTTTCCGGAAAGCACTTTGTAACTTGCTGTTGTATGCACCCGGATTTTCAATAAACGCTCCCCTCCTTCAGGGCTGCTTCACGCATACAGAACGTATCAGAAAGGTGTGCTGTACGAAAAAATAATCAGCTGCTCGAAACAAAATGGAGGGGAAGCCCTAGAAAGACAGACACTGACCGTATTGGTGAGGTTCTTCAGAAAGGTCAGGTGAGTAGTACTCGCAACCGGCGTGCGTGTATGACTAGATGTATGAACGTGGACGAGGCAAAAGGAGTATGTAAGGTGTGTGAGTGTGTCGCAGTTGGCGTTCTGTGGTTTCTACCTTCCCCCATGTAAAAAAGTCGTGAGTTTATGTATGTATGGGACGGCTGTTTTTTTTCTGATTCGATGTTTTTCCCATGGAGAAAGTGGTTCAGGTAGTTCAGTTTGAGAGTGTACACCACTTCCTTAAATATGACCACCACGGAAGAACAAGTGCCTTTCGCCTTCGTTAAGGGTCTCTATAAAGGGTGTAAAAAACCTCATAACGAAGCCGAAAGGCACTTGTTCTCCCCGTCATTGTGATCATTTTTTGTTCTACACCATACCTGGGAACCTTCTAGTTAAGGAAATATTGGGGGTCAAAGTTACAACTTTTTGACAAGTTTAAAAAAAAAACAAGTTTTTAATGTTAGATTTTTACTTTATACACCTCCATGACCCCCGTACTATTTAATCCATCCGTCAGCACAATGTTTTGAATGCGTTACATTGAGTTCTACCACAAAACGTGATTTTTCCTCACAAAAAAAAAGTCGTTTCCCAGCAATAATTTTTGCGTAAAGTTACTAAGTTTTATTTATTTCGAAATGGCATCTCTGAGGTTATCGTCTGCTTAACCGGACAGTTACTAAGTTTGATGTACTGAATGCTTGGTTGACGGCTTCGTGATGAGGTTGTTTACACCCTGTATACTCATTATATTTCACATGATACGGCACGGCCACAAAATCGAATATGGGTTCGGGAAGAAACCATTTGGCTAAGGCCGGGTTGTGCCGAATAGACCCGAACAAGATTCAGCGATGGTAGGTGCCGAACGGAGTTTTAGCCAGAGCCGAATATCTGTAATACTTCCAAATCAAAAGGGCCGGCCCTAAAAATTGAGTAGCATCCTTCATAAAAGTAAAAAAAGAAACACTTCAACAAGCAATTAATAAATTGCCGTTTAAATGACCGGCAATTTCGTCGACGAAATTGATAAAGTCGCTTAATTCTTAATTGGTTAAATGTATGGCCGTGTTAACAGGGTAAAACTTTTTTTACGGCTGGTTGATAACTGGACTGCCGGATGAATGACTACGGATTAAAGACTGACGCAGATATGGACATTCCGTGCAGCTTTTCAAAATTCCTCCTACATCACTTTCGTACCCCATAAATGCAATGCTTTGCGGCTTTTCCAAAGGAACTGGCATATAATTCAGTACGTACCCGCCAGATCCTTTATTTTCTTGTGTTTGCGCTCATTACAGCTGAGTCAGTTTTCAGTGTCCGGAGTCCGGAGCTGTGTCCGCAGTTCAGTGTGACAGAATTTTAATGTTACTGCCTCCCATACATTTCCAGATAAAAGAAAAACATAGCTACATAACAGCAGAAGTAGTAATGGAGGTACTAAATAATTACCATCACCACACCATGACTGTAATCCCCGAAGGGTTAGACAGAGGTGTACCTATTAAAAAAAAGTAAATAAAAGTAAAAAGTTTTTATTGTGGAACATTTACATATACATTTAGCTTCAAAAGTTTATAACTGTGCCGCAGCTATCAACGCCCATATACTCAAGAAAACAATTGTTCCAGGCTTAAACTATAAATACAATACAACCAACATTGGGGTAATCTTTCTCATGACTAATCGTTACGAAGTTATCAGTATTCCTTAAAAATGATATTCCCAAGACATAAACCTACGCAATGCGGAAATAACCCTCTTTCCATAATTCAATAATATTGTTTGTGTTGAACAAGGAGTTCTGGCAAAATCCTTCGTCAAAACTCTGATAATGTGTCAGCCGGCCTTTCTCTTTGCTTCAACGAACTATAGAACCTTCTTGAAGGCATTGGATAGTAAACTTTGTGAGTAAGAAGTTAAAATTGAATTTCTTTTGTTGAATGATCGGCGGTATGTGTCTGGTTTCGCATGTCTTGTAAAGTTTCGTCAGGGAACCGAATAATAAGTATGTGAGGATATAATTCTTGGTTTGTCTTGTTTTTGATTTGGCAGGTGTAACGATAAAGACAAAACGGTGGAGGAAAACATCGTGAAAACACGCCATATCTTAGAATTGAAAACCAAAAACATAAAGTAATTTAATGAAATGACGAGTTAACCATACTCAATATAGTGAAGTTTGGATGTCCTAAAACTATATTTTTATGGTTTTTAGCCTCAGCCAGCACTGCCATCAAAACTGCGCTGACCGTATATATGCACTTGGATATTTATAAGGGTAAATTAAGAAACTTGCGCGCTAAATACAGAAGTTTTAATGGCGTATGAGGTTTTTACCCAACTTTTTAAAATAACGCCCACTCATAGTAAAAAGTAATAAAAGTAGTTATAATCAGAATATTATATATTTACATAAAAAAAGAATAAGTAAAAAATGAGGATGACTTATGACTTAAATGTTAGCACCTTTCGGGGCCGATACCGAACTCTATGATTAAAGAATTTTAACGACATAACATAATACTGAATATTTTTTCCGTAAATCATTCCATCCGATCTACTTATACAAAGATGTTTCATTTGTTTAAACAAAATAAACAATAAACAAAATAATCTCGGACAGACAATTCGGATTTCGACGAGGAAAGTCTACTAAAGACGCGGTGTCTCTCTTGACTAATCAAGTTTCACACTACGTAGAAAATGGAAAATGCTGTGTCGGTGTTTTTCTTGATTTGGCAAAAGCATTCGACACCATGTCTCCCGGGATTCTTCTAAAAAAGTTAGAGGCTACGGGAATAAGGGGTGGGGTGGACCTTTGGAATGGTTCCTTGACCTGACATCACGGTGCCAATACTCCAAAACAGGCAGTCTCCAAAGTACCTTGCTACCCATCACGTTTGGTGTTCCGCAAGGCAGTACCCTTGGCCCAACGCTTTTCACGCTGTACATAAATGAACTAGTAAGCCTACCAATAAACACGCCGACACTGCCATCATCTTTCAACGTCCCACCGGTGTGTTGGACGGAGCGCGCGCTTGGCGCTCTACGTCGTCGGGGAGCCGGAGTTGCGGAGATATTATTGTACTGTATGTTACACTAACTCTCCGCTACGATGGTTTGTCGTCGTCGTAAATGTCTGTTGGTATGTTTATATATAAATTGGGAACGGGTGTATCGTTTGGCGGAACAAGGCCTCTCTCAGATAGCGCACGCCCTAGACACTAATTTACTGACATTTGTCAGTAAATGTAAATATATTGCTTTTTCAAAAACCAGTGCCTCCAGCCCATTCTAAACTATGTCCATAAAAATACACACTTGCTCACAAGAACACAACAACGCTTCCCACCACACATGCCCATGTGATGTCTTTGAACGAACTGACATAATAAAATATTTCGGAATAACCATAGACAACCAATTAACTTACAAAGCCCACATATATGCCCCATCCTCCAGAGTGCGAAGACTGATCCATGTCATGAAAAAACTCCGTGACTGTACCCCAATCGATGTACTGCATCGGTATATGGGGTCGGGCTTGTAAAACCACATTTATTACATTAGAGAGGGCACAACGGGCACTGATCATGGTCAAAACCTTTCAGATTCTCCACAGATCTTGTTTACCAGGAGTTTAAAGTGCTAAGGTTAAGGTTCTGACAACTGTTCATTCTTCAAGCAACTCTCAAGTATCACGCAACAGTAAAAAAAACTGCCAGAATACCACAACTTAATAAACAAGCGGGTATTTACAGTATCTACACCAATTACCAAATCTGCAGGCCTAGCCAAGTTACAAACGTTTCATATCGATTCTCTTTCTACAATCGTAAACGCCTCGGCGTAAGCGATTGTAGAAAGCGCTAAATTGGTAGCCAAGTTGACACGACTGAGTCGATCGCTCGTTCTCTAATGTCTGTAGAAAAAACCTACACTTAAGTCTATGGTGAGCGTTCCTACCAAAGAGTATAGCGATCAACATTGTAGAAACGATAACATTCTATTATATCATTTTGAACGATGTAAACTTGTCTACGAATTTTCTATTCGTTTGTGTTGATCACGTGATTTAAAGTTGAGATGATGTAATTTTAGTAGCGTTAACGATTGTAGATTGTCAACTTGGCTAAGCCTGCAGAACTAGCTAGACGCTGTACTTATTTTTCCCATCCAAACAGCTATAATAAAGTCAGTAAAATTTGCGACCTACGAGACTGCTCAACCACCACCTGTAAAAAAATATTACGAGTAGCCCTATTGAAATTGTCATAAGATGCTACCGAAGCCTTGCTATAGCACCTGCACACAGCCACACACACCCACACTCATACACACACGTACACTCACAAGAACTCAAACACACCATAACACAAGCCCAACAAATGCAAACATTGTTTTATTTTTATTTTGCTACTTTGCATTAACCTGCACCCTGTTAATGTGCTGTAAAAATGCTGAGTGTGGGTCTCTTCCAAATTTATTCTCCACTTTTGGCGGTTTTGTGTCATGGCTATCCAGTTTCTTCCGGCCACTTTAGTGAGATCATCTGTCCATCTAGTCGGTTGTCTTCCCACATTCCTCCGCGGGGCCGTGGTCTCCACTCCAGCATTTTCTTCCCCCATCTTCCATCCAGTCTACGGCATATGTGGCCCGCCCACTTCCACTTTCTTTTTGCTATCGCTTCTGCTATGTCCGTGAGTCTCCTTATTTCGATATTTTTCACCCGGTCATAGAGGGAGATGCCCAACATGGCTCGTTCCATAGCTCTCTGAGTGACTTGCATGTTCTGGATAGTCTGTTTGGTGAGAGTCCAAGTTTCAGCCCCGTACGTCATGACTGGGAGGACACACTGCTCAAACATGCGACGCTTTAGGTTTAGTTAGTTTAGTGTTAATGTTTACCCTGTTATAATATTTTAATATCCACGTGTTTGTCGTATAATGTAACTATTTTTTTGTAAAATTCGCACTTCTGAGCCACAAGATACAAGCAATGCTTAGTTTGTGGCTCACCGACTATATGACACACCTGTATTTTTAAATTGATTAATAAACTGATTTTGATTTGTTTAAAGAACGAACACTTTTTATATCAATTACATAAAATAACCAAAATTTGCTTTTAAAATGCTTGGTTTTTGTTATATTTCAATAGATTAAAGAAGGATGGATGACTAGTGTGGTCATCCATCCTTCTTTAATGTAGATCCTGTTAATAAATTTCATTCAATATAAGTATAAAAAGATTTACACAAAATATTATTATTTATCGAAATAGAAACGCTATCAAATTGAAAGCAAATTAAATCTTTAGTAATGTAGACCATTCTGATGCAAAGACATCGTCAAGTCAACAAAGTGAATGTTTGAAAAAATAATGAAGTTTGCGCGTCGGAGCGGGGCGAAAGAACAATTGTATGAAATGAACAAGTTTGTGTAGTGACAATGTTTGGTAGAAAACAAAAGAAGTTACGAGCAAGGAAATTATATACTAACTGGAATGAGTACGAACAAAATGTTAAATGTGTAAACAGTTTAAATTAGTACATAGATTCAATAGAAAAGAAGAAAAAAAACAACCCGTTCCGAGCGAGAAACCGACAAAGGTAGATGGTGTCTCTGACTTGCCTTGTCACCGATGTAAACAATATGGCCGATACATTTTTGCGTTGAAGTCATTTAAGTACTTTTATTGTAACTAAGTGAAATAATCCGCTTTAAATATGGTAAAATTGTGTTGTATGAAGGGGTGTAGTAGTAAGGGTTTGCTGGATGTGGAATTTCGTTTTTTATGGAAGTTTTTTAACTTTGGTTGTTTAGTACGACTAGGGTTACCAATGTTTTAGATTGACATACGGGAAATAAATTAAGTAAGTAAGTTCGAAGTTTCGAACATCGTTGTCGTACTTAGTAATCAAAAGTATATTAAATAAATTAGAAACATCGGACATCGCACATGTTTCGGTTGTACCTAGTTTGCTTTTTAAATAAAAATATTGAAAAGAAAAGAGTCCGCCGCACCGTGCGTGCCATGCCGGTCCTAAGGGTTTTTCCATGCTTCTCCAGCAAAAGAATCCATTTGGCGAGCTGCGAGTGAAAATGAATGGTTTCGGAATATAAAATAAATATTGGCGAATGTTATTAAATCATTATAGGTAAACAGTCATAGCATGATTACGCGATTTTCTATGTCTGAAAAAATATGTAATGTTAACGGAGTCCTCGAATCCCCGAATACAAAAGTCGTCTGGATAGATAGGTTGCAAAATGGATAATTTGCAACTGGACGGTACAGACATACATCTAAGTTAACATAAAAGTTAATGACATCCACTCTTGAAGCTATTTCGGGTAGAATGCTATTGATTTGCAGGTCATCATCATTAAATAATAAAAAAACAGCTATTCTTAAACTGTCTCAAGAGTTAGTACCTATGATTATTGGACACCCTATTAGAAAGAGACACCATCCACTCTTGAAGCTTTCTCGCTCGGAACGTTTTTGGCTTGTCCGTCCTCATTCCAGTTAGTATATAAGTTTCTTGGTTACGAGTAAGTATTCCGAGAACTACAACTACTTTTGAAGGCATGTTTGTGTAGCGAAGTCTTTGACATCGCTCGTCTAAATGTGTCTTTGTTTAAATGATATTACGTTTACAGATTGCAAACTGTCAGCAGACCCCGGAAACTAATAGATTATCGTCCAAAGCTGATTGTAGATGGCGCGTCCATAGCTTAGACCCAATCTGACCAATGAGGTCAAACTATTTTGAAATATAAAATGACATTGACAGATTTTCAACTAATGACGATGTTTGGTTCATGCGATGCTAGCACCATTAGTTCCACCAGTCGCCCACCCTATTACTGTGTTTCCCGGTTTGTCATCAGTCTGGGCTGATATGAGGATGATGATGGGAAAATACCTCTCTTTTTTGTGCCAATCTTCGCGTTCTTGCACCAGACTGATCCAGGTTTTTCCCGGATGCACGATGTGAACAATGTCGTCTGCCTCTCGCCGCCGAATAACCAACATTTCTTTATAAAACATAATTATGGAAACGGGTATTTATCGCGAATTTTTCCTTTATTATAAGCCCGACATTTCGACTGTATTGCACCAGCCGTGCTCGCGGGAATACAACATTTCTTTTCCCAGTCCTTGGACGCCACTCGGTCAAAGACACTGACAGTTACTTCAGTACATAACCAAAGTCTCAAAGTCTGACTGTCGCGACCACTACTTGTGGTTTGACGGTACCCATGACGGTACCCCTGCGTAGTATAAATAAATATAATTATCGCTGGACATTACACACAGCGCCATCTAGTGCCACACTAAGCAACGAGGCTTGTGTCGTGGACACCAGATAGTTGATATACTACATAGAGACTTTTTGTTTGTAAATACATACTTATTATACATATAAACATCCATGACTCGGAAACAAATGTCCATGCTCAACACACAAACATTTTGCTCCTACCGGGATTCGGACCCGGGACCCTAAGAACGTAAGGCAGCTTCACTACCGCTTTTTTCTCTGAGCTCTTTTCTGTACCTTAGTGATTGAACCGTCGGACTGGTAAATACACATTTAATTAATTTACTTGTTATCTATTTATTTGTAACCATTTATTTGTATATTATGTTTGATACTGTTTTTCCGTCACTTCCCCCTCAAGTTTCATTGGAAGACCAGCGTCAGACAGCATCACCTGTCTGGCACGAATGCTGGAATGTACCTTTTTGGCGCAGCCGTGAGGCACACAGCACATACTATGTTTTCCTCCTTATTTTGTATCTTTTTTATATTATTGTGTGTGTCGTGCTTTATTAACTGGCGTCAAATAAATATTTTTCTTTCTTTTCTTTCTCACTTAGTAATTGCTCTGGTAGGTAAAAAGTCGTTACATAGACCTAAAATGATCCAGATGCTGTCGTTAATTCAGCAAACGACATGTTCCTGGTAATAAACTTCTTAGTTAATTCTGATAGATGGTAATGTGATGATAGATATTGGCAAAAGTAGAACTTAAACTTATTAAGTACAGTCACGAGCAATTTGTTTGGATACTATCGTTTGAAACTCATCAGTTCAGATCTATTTCGCGATAGTATGGGTTCCAAAACACTATGTTTGTGACACCAGAAACAGTAGGGGATATAGTTGATTATGTCCATCCAAAGGTTGTCTGGAAGATATCGCTACCAGAGATAAGAAGTTATAGAATTAGCAAATTGTTAAAATCGCTATATAAAAGTGTTGCTGTAAAATAATAGTACATTTTGATACAAGTGGAAAAAGTTTGTTATTGTATTCGAAGCGGAATTAACACCCAAGCCGTAGGCGAGGGTGTTATTTAGCCGAGAACTGCAATAACAAATATCCACGTGTATCAAACGACGTTATTCAATACACTTTTAAAGAAATAAAATAAAATAACGAAAAAAAACAATCACCCTATAGGCATTAAACCAATTTGGACTAAGTATAGGTATAGTTTTATAAGTAGCAATTTTCCAACACCCGCGTGCTGTGCCACGTGCGGGAATGAGCCATTCAAAATGTAAAAGATCCATGTGTATGAAATACATGGCATGTTGAACCAAATCGTAGTGCGATAAGAACCCGTTTTCGAGGAAGTGTATTGAAAAGTATATTCTTTCTCATCATCATCATTGTCTAGCCTTTTCCCAACTATGTTGGAGTCAGCTTCCAGTCGAACTGGATGCAGCTAAATACCAGTATTTTACATGGAGCGACTGCCTATCTGACCTCCACAACCCAGTTAGTGTTGGGAAATACGACACCCCTTGGTAAAACTTGGCCGCTAACTACCTGTTACGACTGTCAAAGATCTTCAAATGACAGCCGGGACCAACGGCTTACCGTGCTTTCCGAGGCACTAAGGAAACTCGGTATGTAATAGGTGGTCACCCATCCACGGGCCAACCTAGGGAAGCTCGGCTTAACCTGACCATTGACCCGAGCGCCTGTTATTATTTAGCCATGAGCTCTTCAAATTACGAGTATATTTTATCTATTAGTTTTAAAGGTTATTTTTAACCGACTTCAAAAAGGAGGAGGTTTTCAATTCGTCGAAACCTTTTTTATTTTTTTTTATGTATGTTCCCCGATTACTCGAAGATGGTTAGACCGATTTGGATTTTTGACTGGGATTGCTGAAATCTCATGTTTGTCTATTGTTTACACCAGTTCATAACATAACATCACGCCGGTACGCTGTGAAGGAGTAAGCACATGTGAACCACTAAAAAGTGAAAAATAACTTTAGCTTCAGAAGTCGGTGACCTTTGTTTGATTGATTTAGTTTTTTTGTCACCGACTTCTGAAGCTAAAGTTATTTTTAATTTTTTTGTGTTTTTTGAAGTCGGTTTTTATGTGTATGCTTTCTTTCTAGTCCATCAAGTGTTGATGAGTTCTCATTTTTCTTAATAAAGCTCGAGCTTACCTTTGTGCAAGCAAGAACAAATTAAACAACTTTGCTAACCCTTTGTCGGTCGGTGCAGCTCAAAACTTTGACCAAGAGTTAGTTAACTCTGAACGGTAAGGTTCTGTTGATGGCAGAAACGTAATAATTGTTTCTATTCAAATGTTACAGTTGCGGAATGTAGTTAGAACCATAATTGTGAAGCTTAAAATAATGGTAGAAGGTTTAAAATGGCGCAACCTGTTTATTGATGGCACTGATTGCATGTTGGAGTTAGCCTTATTTTCGACCGTTGACAGTGAAATTCGTGCGAAGAAATAATAGCCGTATGCCCGTTTTCACAATGATTAGGCGACATCTAAAAGTAAAAACTATGTAAGAGTGCACTATTGGATTTTTTTAAATCACCCAGCTCAGTGCTGAGAGATGAAAATCAAACTGACCAATAAGCCGGTTGGAAGGAAAGCTAATTTTTAATAAAATCTTCTGCTTCCTGCAAAAGTGCAATACCTGCACGGTCAAAATGTTTTTAATTGTCGATGAAATATTTCTATGTGTTCCTTGGAATGATATACTGAAGTGGTATTCGTTTGGGCGTCAGTGTCACTTCCAGCCTGTATTTAAGAATAATATTTAGGTTTCGGCTAGTGTTCTTGGGTGGAGACCGCGAATCGGCAAAGAAGGTGGGACGCCCTGGGGCTGCGGGACTATTCGAAAGAGATACCGTGGCCCCGGAACACAAAGGGCGATGAAGGAACATGGATGGGTTTTAGTCAGTAAAAGTCTGACACTCCCTCCTGCTCCGCCCAGAGCGGGAGAAGTCATTTGATGATTTCCCATCCTAAAAAATAAAAAAAAAAGATGGGACGCCCTCAGGCTCGGTGGAGTGACGATCTTAGCAACTAACTGGTTGAGAGTTGCTGAGAATCGAGTTGAGTGGCGTGCGATTGAGGAGACCTATGTCCAGCTGTGGACTGCTGTAGGCTGATGATCATGATGATGATGATTTTATGGTCCAAGCTATTTCTTTATGAAGATTTGCTGACTTGAACTATGTAACTTTAACTAGGCTCCTTCAAAATCCTGAATTTAAATGTATGCTCATTGATTTTATTAGTGAGACGAAGCCTTGAGCTTACACCTGCAGTGAAACAGTTAAAATCAAAATCAAAGCATTTATTTCAAGTAGGCCAGTTACAGGCACTTTTGAACTGTCGAAACAAAGATGAAAATTAAATGTAGCTACAGTCCCAGTTACAAGAAAACTGTGAAAGTACTGTAGTTGCCCATTCTCTAGCGTAGATCTCTATGGAGAAGAACGGGCAAAAAACTCCATGGACACTCTTTTAAATCAAAATATTGTTTCAAAATCTTGGTTACATCATTCATGTTGAGAGTTACAGGGTATGTATAAAGTGCTGGAATTATGTGAATACTGCCTTGCGTTTGTTTCCTTACGTAAGAGCAACATTATAATACCGACTTTATCTAGACCAGTTCTAATACTTTGTAGATTATACGCCATACTAAACAGAATAAAGTATGAGTATCAGAGGCCGGACTAGTATGAGCGCGCGATTTAAACGTAACGTAAATACGTGGATTTTTGAATCGAAAATACAATTATCCTACAGCATTTCAGTTAAATTGGTTGCAACAATCACAATCAGTATAAGTAATCC